>OY759214.1:24609938-25275456 GCA_963662175.1 Aradus depressus
CACGTTGGCTAGTTGTACATATACTATGTAATAAAATATATATATATATCTTGTGCAGAACTAGCAAATGTGCTAATAGAGTGAAAAATGTCAAGTCAAGAGATATCAGAGTGGTGGCACTCCCTAGTGGTGATAAAATACCTTCTCTGTCACTGAGCTAATAAGAAGGTTTACTACTTTAAGTTATTTTAATTCAATGTTTCTTTTGGTTGGGACCTTATATTCATAGTGGAATGGAATGAAACATTAACCAAATAGGTCCAAGCTATTTTTAATATTCTTTGATGACACGATGTCCTCCTAGTAAGATGCACATTTCTCATTTGAGCAATTAAAACTTCGCCTTTACTCACTAGAAGACGAGATATGTATTTTGAATTTAGTTTTGTACCAGATTAGTTTAATTTTTTTTGTTATGCATTTATATATAAATGCATAGAGGGCGCCGGTAGCTCAGTGGTATGCGTGGGGGGGCGAGAGGGGGGGGGGGGGGGGTGAGAGGGGGCGAGAGGAAGGGGGGCGAGAGGGGGGGGCGAGAGGGGGGCGAGAGGGGGGTGAGAGGGGGGACGTGAGGGGGGCGAGAGGGGGGCGAGAGGGGGGCGAGAGGGGGGGCGAGAGAGGGGGCGAGAGAGGGGGGCGAGAGGGGGCGAGAGGGGGGCGAGAGGGGGGCGAGAGGGGGGCGAGAGGGGGGCGAGAGGGGGGCGAGAGGAGGGGCGAGAGGGGGCGAGAGGGGGGGCGAGAGGGGGCGAGAGGGGGACGAGGGGGGGCGAGAGGGGGTCGCGAGAGGGGGACGAGGGGGGGTCGCGAGAGGGGGGCGAGAGGGGGGCGAGAGGGGGTGGCGAGAGGGTGGCGAGAGGGGGTGGCGAGAGGGGGGCGAGAGGGGGCGAGAGGGGGCGAGAGGGGGGCGAGAGGGGGGCGAGAGGGGGGCGAGAGGGGGGCGAGAGGGGGGCGAGAGGAGGGGCGAGAGGGGGCGAGAGGGGGGGCGAGAGGGGGCGAGAGGGGGACGAGGGGGGGGCGAGAGGGGGTCGCGAGAGGGGGACGAGGGGGGGTCGCGAGAGGGGGACGAGAGGGGGGCGAGAGGGTGGCGAGAGGGGGTGGCGAGAGGGTGGCGAGAGGGTGGCGAGAGGGGGTGGCGAGAGGGGGGCGAGAGGGGGTGGCGAGAGGGGGGCGAGAGGGGGTGGCGAGAGGGGGGCGAGAGGGGGACGAGGGGGACGAGGGGGGGCGAGAGGGGGTGGCGAGAGGGGGACGAGGGGGGCGAGAGGGGGACGAGGGGGGCGAGAGGGGGACGAGGGGGGGCCAGAGGGGGGCGAGAGGGGGGGACGAGAGGGGGACGAGAGGGGGACGAGAGGGGGCGAGAGGGTGGCGAGAGGGTGGCGAGAGGGTGACGAGGGGGGCGAGAGGGGGACGAGAGGGGGCGAGAGGGGGCGAGAGGGGGACGAGGGGGGCGAGAGGGGGACGAGAGGGGGGGCGAGGGGGGGCGAGAGGGGGGTGAGAGGGGGGACGTGAGGGGGGCGAGGGGGGGCGAGAGGGGGGTGAGAGGGGGGACGTGAGGGGGACGAGGGGGGGCGAGAGGGGGACGAGGGGGGGCCAGAGGGGGGACGAGAGGGGGGGACGAGAGGGGGGGGACGAGAGGGGGACGAGGGGGGGCGAGAGGGGGCGAGGGGGGGGCGAGATGGGGACGAGAGGGGGCGAGAGGGGGGGCGAGGGGGGGCGAGGGGGGGGCGAGGGGGGTGAGGGGGGGCGAGGGGGGGTGGCGAGAGGGGGGGCGAGGGGGGGCGAGAGGGGGACGAGGGGGGGCGAGAGGGGGCGAGAGGAGGGGGGGGGGCGAGAGGGGGGGACGTGAGGGGGGCGAGAGGGGGGCGAGAGAGGGGGCGAGAGGGGGCGAGAGGGGGGCGAGAGGGGGGCGAGAGGGGGGGCGAGAGAGGGGGCGAGAGAGGGGGGCGAGAGGGGGGCGAGAGGGGGGCGAGAGGGGGGGCGAGAGAGGGGGCGAGAGGGGGGCGAGAGGGGGCGAGAGGGGGGCGAGAGGGGGCGAGAGGGGGACGAGGGGGGGGCGAGAGGGGGCCGCGAGAGGGGGACGAGAGGGGGACGAGGGGGGGGCGAGAGGGGGGCGAGAGAGGGGGACGAGAGGGGGACGAGAGGGGGCGAGAGGGGGACGAGGGGGGCGAGAGAGGGACGAGGGGGGACGAGAGGGGGACGAGGGAGGGCGAGAGGGGGACGAGGGGGGGGCGAGAGGGGGTGGCGAGAGGGGGACGAGAGGGGGGACGAGAGGGGGGGACGAGAGGGGGACGAGAGGGGGGCGAGGGGGGGCGAGAGGGGGCGAGGCGGGGCTAGAGGGGGACGAGGGGGGCGAGATGGGGGCGAGAGGGGGACGAGGGGGGCGAGAGGGGGACGAGAGGGGGGGCGAGGGGGGGCGAGAGGGGGGGCGAGGGGGGGCGAGAGGGGGACGAGGGGGGGCGAGAGGGGGACGAGAGGGGGGCGAGAGGGGGACGAGAGGGGGGCGAGAGGGGGCGAGGGGGGCGAGAGGGGGACGAGAGGGGGGGCGAGAGGGGGGCGAGGGGGGGGGGCGAGAGAGGGGCGAGAGGGGGCTTGGCCTTATAAACGTTTGATGAACTTTATCTTCCTTTTTTTTTTTTTTACTAGAACTATTTTCCTACTAATGTATTGCCTGGATGTTGACATGAGGGGGGGGGGCGAGAGGTGGGCGAGAGGGGGGCGAAGGGGGGGGCGAGAGGGGGGCGAGAGGGGGACGAGAGGGGGCGAGAGGGGGGGGCGAGAGAGGGCGAGAGGGGGGCGAGAGGGGGGGGCGAGAGGGGGCGAGGGGGGGGGGGCGAGAGAGGGGCGAGGGGGGGGGCGAGAGGGGGCGAGGGGGGGGGCGAGAGAGGGGCGAGGGGGGGGCGAGAGAGGGGCGAGAGGGGGCTTGGCCTTATAAACGGTTGATGAACTTTATCTTCCTTTTTTTTTTTTTATTAGAACTATTTTCCTACTAATGTATTGCCTGGATGTTGACATGAGGGGGGGGGCGAGAGGTGGGCGAGAGGGGGGCGAAGGGGGGGGCGAGAGGGGGGCGAGAGGTGGGCGAGAGAGGGGGGCGAGAGGGGGACGAGGGGGGGCGAGAGGGGGGGGCGAGAGGGGGCGAGAGAGTGGGCGAGAGGGGGACGAGGTGGGCGAGAGAGGGGGGCGAGAGGGGGACGAGGGGGGGCGAGAGGGGGAGGCGAGAGGGGGGCTAGAGGGGGGCGAGAGGGGGGCGAGAGGGGGGGACGAGAGGGGGGGACGAGAGGGGGGGCGTGAGGGGGGGCGTGAGGGGGGGCGTGAGGGGGGCGAGAGGGGGGTGAGAGGGGGGGCGAGAGGGGGGGCGAGAGGGGGACGAGAGGGGGGCGAGGGGGGGCGAGAGGGGGGCGAGAGGGGGACGAGAGGGGGGCGAGAGAGGGGGACGAGAGGGGGACGAGGGGGGGCGAGAGGGGGGCGAGAGGGTGGCGAGAGGGGGACGAGAGGGGGGCGAGAGGGGGACGAGAGGGGGGCGAGAGGGGGTGGCGAGAGGGGGGCGAGAGGGGGACGAGAGGGGGCTTGGCCTTATAAACGTTTGATGAACTTTATCTTCCTTTTTTTTTTTTTTACTAGAACTATTTTCCTACTAATGTATTGCCTGGATGTTGACATGAGGGGGGGGGCGAGAGGTGGGCGAGAGGGGGGCGAAGGGGGGGGGCGAGAGGGGGGCGAGAGAGTGGACGAAAGGGGGGCGAGAGGGGGACGAGAGGGGGACGAGAGGGGGACGAGAGGGGGGGCGAGAGGGGGCGAGAGGGGGGGGCGAGAGAGGGCGAGAGGGGGGCGAGAGGGGGGGGGCGAGAGGGGGCGAGAGGGGGCGAGAGGGGGGCGAGGGGGGGGGGCGAGAGAGGGGCGAGGGGGGGGGGCGAGAGAGGGGCGAGAGGGGGCTTGGCCTTATAAACGGTTGATGAACTTTATCTTCCTTTTTTTTTTTTTATTAGAACTATTTTCCTACTAATGTATTGCCTGGATGTTGACATGAGGGGGGGGGGCGAGAGGTGGGCGAGAGGGGGGCGAAGGGGGGGGCGAGAGGGGGGCGAGAGAGGGGGGCGAGAGGGGGACGAGGGGGGGCGAGAGGGGGGGGCGAGAGGGGGCGAGAGAGTGGGCGAGAGGGGGACGAGGGGGACGAGGGGGGACGAGAGGGGGACGAGGGAGGGCGAGAGGGGGACGAGGGGGGGCGAGAGGGGGTGGCGAGAGGGGGACGAGAGGGGGACGAGAGGGGGACGAGAGGGGGGCGAGGGGGGGCGAGAGGGGGGCGAGGGGGGGCGAGAGGGGGCGAGGCGGGGCTAGAGGGGGACGAGGGGGGCGAGATGGGGGCTAGAGGGGGACGAGGGGGGCGAGAGGGGGACGAGGGGGGCGAGAGGGGGACGAGAGGGGGGGGCGAGGGGGGGCGAGAGGGGGACGAGGGGGGGCGAGAGGGGGACGAGAGGGGGGCGAGAGGGGGCGAGGGGGGCGAGAGGGGGACGAGGGGGGCGAGAGGGGGGGCGAGAGGGGGGACGAGAGGGGGACGAGAGGGGGGGCGAGAGGGGGACGAGAGGGGGCGAGAGGGGGGACGAGAGGGGGCGAGAGGGGGACGAGAGGGGGGGGGGCGAGAGGGGGGCGAGGGGGGGGGGGCGAGATGGGGGCGAGGGGGGGGGGCGAGAGAGGGGCGAGAGGGGGCGAGAGGGGGGGCGAGAGGGGGCGAGAGGGGGGGGGCGAGAGGGGGGCGAGGGGGGGGGCGAGATGGGGGCGAGGGGGGGGGGCGAGAGAGGGGCGAGAGGGGGCTTGGCCTTACAAACGTTTGATGAACTTTATCTTCCTTTTTTTTTTTTTTACTAGAACTATTTTCCTACTAATGTATTGCCTGGATGTTGACATGAGGGGGGGGGCGAGAGGTGGGCGAGAGGGGGGCGAAGGGGGGGGCGAGAGGGGGGCGAGAGAGTGGACGAGAGGGGGGCGAGAGGGGGACGAGAGGGGGACGAGAGGGGGACGAGAGGGGGGCGAGAGGGGGGACGAGAGGGGGGGCGAGAGGGGGGGGCGAGAGGGGGCGAGAGGGGGGCGAGGGGGGGGGCGAGAGAGGGGCGAGGGGGGGGGGCGAGAGAGGGGCGAGGGGGGGGGCGAGAGAGGGGCGAGAGGGGGCTTGGCCTTATAAACGGTTGATGAACTTTATCTTCCTTTTTTTTTTTTTTATTAGAACTATTTTCCTACTAATGTATTGCCTGGATGTTGACATGAGGGGGGGGGCGAGAGGTGGGCGAGAGGGGGGCGAAGGGGGGGGCGAGAGGGGGGCGAGAGGTGGGCGAGAGAGGGGGGCGAGAGGGGGACGAGGGGGGGCGAGAGGGGGGGGCGAGAGGGGGGCGAGAGAGTGGGCGAGAGGGGGACGAGGTGGGCGAGAGAGGGGGGCGAGAGGGGGACGAGGGGGGGCGAGAGGGGGAGGCGAGAGGGGGGCTAGAGGGGGGCGAGAGGGGGGCGAGAGGGGGGCGAGAGGGGGGGACGAGAGGGGGGGCGAGAGGGGGGGCGAGAGGGGGACGAGAGGGGGGCGAGGGGGGGCGAGAGGGGGGCGAGAGGGGGGCGAGAGGGGGACGAGAGGGGGGCGAGAGAGTGGGCGAGAGGGGGACGAGGGGTGGCGAGAGGGGGACGAGAGGGGGGCGAGAGGGGGACGAGAGGGGGGCGAGAGGGGGTGGCGAGAGGGGGGCGAGAGGGGGACGAGAGGGGGCTTGGCCTTATAAACGTTTGATGAACTTTATCTTCCTTTTTTTTTTTTTTTACTAGAACTATTTTCCTACTAATGTATTGCCTGGATGTTGACATGAGGGGGGGGGGCGAGAGGTGGGCGAGAGGGGGGCGAAGGGGGGGGCGAGAGGGGGGCGAGAGAGTGGACGAAAGGGGGGCGAGAGGGGGACGAGAGGGGGACGAGAGGGGGGGCGAGAGGGGGCGAGAGGGGGGGGGGGGCGAGAGAGGGCGAGAGGGGGGCGAGAGGGGGGGCGAGAGGGGGCGAGAGGGGGGCGAGGGGGGGGGCGAGAGAGGGGGGGGGGGTCGAGAGAGGGGCGAGGGGGGGGGCGAGAGAGGGGCGAGAGGGGGCTTGGCCTTATAAACGGTTGATGAACTTTATCTTCCTTTTTTTTTTTTTATTAGAACTATTTTCCTACTAATGTATTGCCTGGATGTTGACATGAGGGGGGGGGCGAGAGGTGGGCGAGAGGGGGGCGAAGGGGGGGGCGAGAGGGGGGCGAGAGGGGGACGAGGGGGGGCGAGAGGGGGGGGCGAGAGGGGGCGAGAGAGTGGGCGAGAGGGGGACGAGGTGGGCGAGAGAGGGGGGCGAGAGGGGGACGAGGGGGGGCGAGAGGGGGGCTAGAGGGGGGCGAGAGGGGGGCGAGAGGGGGGCGAGAGGGGGGCGAGAGGGGGGCGAGAGGGGGGCTAGAGGGGGGCGAGAGGGGGGGCGAGAGGGGGGCGAGAGGGGGTGAGAGGGGGGGCGAGAGGGGGGGACGAGAGGGGGGCGAGGGGGGGCGAGAGGGGGGCGAGAGGGGGGCGAGAGGGGGGCGAGAGGGGGACGAGAGGGGGGCGAGAGAGTGGGCGAGAGGGGGACGAGAGGGGGACGAGGGGGGGGCGAGAGGGGGGCGAGAGGGGGGCGAGAGGGGGACGAGAGGGGGGCGAGAGGGGGTGGCGAGAGGGGGGCGAGAGGGGGACGAGAGGGGGCGAGAGGGGGGGGGGCGAGAGAGGGCGAGAGGGGGGCGAGAGGGGGGTGAGAGGGGGGGGCGAGAGGGGGCGAGAGGGGGGCGAGGGGGGGGGGGCGAGAGAGGGGCGAGAGGGGGCTTGGCCTTATAAACGGTTGATGAACTTTATCTTCCTTTTTTTTTTTTTACTAGAACTATTTTCCTACTAATGTATTGCCTGGATGTTGACATGAGGGGGGGGGGGGGCGAGAGAGTGGGCGAGAGGGGGACGAGGGGGGCGAGAGGGGGGCGAGAGAGTGGGCGAGAGGGGGACGAGGGGGGCGAGAGGTGGGAGAGAGAGGTGGGCGAGAGGGGGACGAGAGGGGGACGAGGGGGGGGGGCGAGAGGGGGACGAGGGGGGGGGGCGAGAGGGGGCGAGAGGGGGGCGAGAGAGTGGGCGAGAGGGGGGCGAGAGGGGGGCGAGAGAGTGGGCGAGAGGAGGGCGAGAGGGGGGACGAGAGGGGGACGAGAGGGGGGCGAGAGGGGGGACGAGAGGGGGACGAGAGGGGGGCGAGAGGGGGCGAGAGGGGGGCGAGAGGGGGGCGAGAGGGGGGCGAGAGGGGGGCGAGAGGGGGGCGAGAGGGGGGGACGAGAGGGGGGGACGAGAGGGGGGGGCGAGAGGGGGGGACGAGAGGGGGGGCGTGAGGGGGGGCGAGAGGGGGCTTGGCCTTATAAACATTTGAGCTCAAACTGCAAGTCTCTAGCTGTAATAGAGCCGAGATCCCTACACAGGCTCTGATGAACCTCAACACCTTCACCACACACATCTACTCAAGTCATTATAAGGCCCTGAAGAAGAAAATAAATAGTTTCCGAAACGTTGGCCAAATATTGAGTTTTCATTTACACGACAGAACCTCGAATTCCTTCTACATTGAAAACATACTGTCCACTCTATTTAATCATTATACATATGAATGTGTCTACTAATTAGGGGCAGAGTTTTAATTATTTAACATTTTTAATTAACGTTAACAGTTTAATTATTTTAGTTTATGAAAACAAGTAAAAGCTCTTCATTATTTATGTATTCACTTATTAATATTGAATTTTTTTTTTTTTTTGTGATTATAATTTATACTCTTATTTCTGTTCCACTTAATTATAACACATTGTAGTTCAATACTTTTTTTATTAAAGCTACTTTTATATAAAATTATTGTAGGTTTTTATGTCAATATATATCTATAAACTCATTTCCCTTTTTCTAAATATATAAATATAGTTATACTGAATATATAAATATAAATAAAAAATTCAGTAAAACTGAAAAGCACGGCCAAGTACGAAAAAAATATCTACCGAAGTAATTAATAAACATTTTCGTAGTTGGAACACTTCCTATACGGAAACCTTGGATTTTAGATAATACACCATTGTCGTTCTTGAAAAGTATTAATTGCACAATTAAAATTTCTTTTGTTGCCTCAACGGATAATTTTCTACTAATTGGACTTTGACCGCATTTGTCGCACTTACCATCGACTTCTTCCCACGAATCGAACGTAGATTGCACTAATGTTTGGAGAGTACTGGATTTTCCCTTGTTATTTTCAACATCAACTGGTATTCTTATGATATTGTCTAAGTCAGATGAATTGTTTGTATAACTACATTGTTTATTATGACAACGTGTAACAATTTTGAATTTAGCTTCAGTACAGCTTTTGATCACATCATACTTTTCGATGAGAAACATTAAAAATTCGCTTGCGTCTTGCTGTACATTTTCATCTGCAAATATTTCGTTCACATCGTTTCTCACTTCCAAAACATTAGTTCTTGTTTTGCGACCAGTGTATGACATGATGAAATTTCTGATAACTTCACAGTTTGTACTCCTTAATAAACGTTGTCTTATTTTAGTACAGTGAAGTAAACATTGCAATGTAGCATTTGCATAGCAATAAATACTGGGGTTTGGTAAACCATGGATCTCCCACGAGTCTGCAAGTGTTTGTTCATTTTGTATAATACTTTGAGTATCTGTGATTTTTGTTGATAAAGCCCATTTACGTTGAACTATTTTCTTGCTGTAATTATTTTGTAATTTTAATTCCGACAATTACATCAGCATATTTTTGGTTAGATTAAACTCATACTGGCAAGCTTTGAAAACTTTTTAAAAACTATTTTTTTTTGTTTTATTGGAGTCGCGGTTGTTAAATACTTAGTATAGAAGCCACAAGTCCCGTTCCTCTATAAAATGCACTTTGAAGTGGTTTAGCACATTTTTAATAGGCCGAAATCTTTTAGTTTGTGTATGATGTGAACTCACTCGAAAGGGGAACACAAATTTGAAACGAAATCGTTGACATAATAACAATATTTATTAGTTATTATGAATCATTCGGGCTTTAACAACAATGTCATATCGCCTACTACCAGAGCACTCTTTCATCACTCCAGCGGACATGAGCCCGACTCTAGTGTAGGAGTCCTAAATTTTGCCTACCTTAAATTTTTATTGACCTAGGGTAAAGGTCTTTCACGAGTACAGGCTCGGGACCATCGTTTAACGTCCCATCTGAAGAACGGCGTGCTCAAGGCTTTTCATTTTACAGATAACTAAAGGCCTCTGTCGAGGCATCGTAGTTCCAAAGCTGGTAATTGCGAGGGGGGGGGGGCGAGAGAGGGGCGAGAGGGGGCTTGGCCTTATAAACGGTTGATGAACTTTATCTTCCTTTTTTTTTTTTTACTAGAACTATTTTCCTACTAATGTATTGCCTGGATGTTGACATGAGGGGGGGGGCGAGAGGTGGGCGAGAGGGGGGCGAAGGGGGGGGCGAGAGAGTGGGCGAGAGGGGGACGAGGGGGGCGAGAGGTGGGCGAGAGAGGGGGGCGAGAGGGGGACGAGGGGGGGCGAGAGGGGGGGCGAGAGGGGGGCGAGAGGGGGGCGAGAGGGAGGCGAGAGGGGGGCGAGAGGGGGGCGAGAGGGGGGCGAGAGGGGGGCGAGAGGGGGACGAGAGGGGGACGAGAGGGGGACGAGAGGGGGGGCGAGAGGGGGGACGAGAGGGGGGGGCGAGAGAGGGCGAGAGGGGGGCAAGAGGGGGGCGAGAGGGGGGCGAGAGGGGGCGAGAGGGGGGCAAGAGGGGGGCGAGAGGGGGGCGAGAGGGGGCGAGAGGGGGCTTGGCCTTATAAACGGTTGATGAACTTTATCTTCCTTTTTTTTTTTTACTAGAACTATTTTCCTACTAATGTATTGCCTGGATGTTGACATGAGGGGGGGGGCGAGAGGTGGGCGAGAGGGGGGCGAAGGGGGGGGCGAGAGGGGGGCGAGAGAGTGGGCGAGAGGTGGGCGAGAGGGGGACGAGGGGGGGCGAGAGGGGGGCGAGAGGGGGGCGAGAGGGGGGCGAGAGGGGGGCGAGAGAGTGGGCGAGAGAGTGGGCGAGAGGGGGACGAGGGGGGCGAGAGGTGGGCGAGAGAGGGGGGCGAGAGGGGGACGAGGGGGGGCGAGAGGGGGACGAGGGGGGGCGAGAGGGGGGCGAGAGGGGGGCGAGGGGGGGCGAGAGGGGGGCGAGAGGGGGCGAGAGGGGAGGCGAGAGGGGGCGAGAGGGGGGCGAGAGGGGGACGAGAGGGGGCGAGAGGGGGGCGAGAGGGGGGGACGAGAGGGGGGGGCGAGAGGGGAGGCGAGAGGGGGGCTAGAGGGGGGCGATAGGGGGGTGAGAGGGGGGCGAGAGGGGGGCGAGAGGGGGGGACGAGAGGGGGGGGCGTGAGGGGGGGCGAGAGGGGGCTTGGCCTTATAAACATTTGAGCTCAAACTGCAAGTCTCTAGCTGTAATAGAGCCGAGATCCCTACACAGGCTCTGATGAACCTCAACACCTTCACCACACACATCTACTCAAGTCATTATAAGGCCCTGAAGAAGAAAATAAATAGTTTCCGAAACGTTGGCCAAATATTGAGTTTTCATTTACACGACAGAACCTCGAATTCCTTCTACATTGAAAACATACTGTCCACTCTATTTAATCATTATACATATGAATGTGTCTACTAATTAATGGGCAGAGTTTTAATTATTTAACATTTTTAATTAACGTTAACAGTTTAATTATTTTAGTTTATGAAAACAAGTAAAAGCTCTTCATTATTTATGTATTCACTTATTAATATTGAATTTTTTTTTTTTTTGTGATTATAATTTATACTCTTATTTCTGTTCCACTTAATTATAACACATTGTAGTTCAATACTTTTTTTATTAAAGCTACTTTTATATAAAATTATTGTAGGTTTTTATGTCAATATATATCTATAAACTCATTTCCCTTTTTCTAAATATATAAATATAGTTATACTGAATATATAAATATAAATAAAAAATTCAGTAAAACTGAAAAGCACGGCCAAGTACGAAAAAAATATCTACCGAAGTAATTAATAAACATTTTCGTAGTTGGAACACTTCCTATACGGAAACCTTGGATTTTAGATAATACACCATTGTCGTTCTTGAAAAGTATTAATTGCACAATTAAAATTTCTTTTGTTGCCTCAACGGATAATTTTCTACTAATTGGACTTTGACCGCATTTGTCGCACTTACCATCGACTTCTTCCCACGAATCGAACGTAGATTGCACTAATGTTTGGAGAGTACTGGATTTTCCCTTGTTATTTTCAACATCAACTGGTATTCTTATGATATTGTCTAAGTCAGATGAATTGTTTGTATAACTACATTGTTTATTATGACAACGTGTAACAATTTTGAATTTAGCTTCAGTACAGCTTTTGATCACATCATACTTTTCGATGAGAAACATTAAAAATTCGCTTGCGTCTTGCTGTACATTTTCATCTGCAAATATTTCGTTCACATCGTTTCTCACTTCCAAAACATTAGTTCTTGTTTTGCGACCAGTGTATGACATGATGAAATTTCTGATAACTTCACAGTTTGTACTCCTTAATAAACGTTGTCTTATTTTAGTACAGTGAAGTAAACATTGCAATGTAGCATTTGCATAGCAATAAATACTGGGGTTTGGTAAACCATGGATCTCCCACGAGTCTGCAAGTGTTTGTTCATTTTGTATAATACTTTGAGTATCTGTGATTTTTGTTGATAAAGCCCATTTACGTTGAACTATTTTCTTGCTGTAATTATTTTGTAATTTTAATTCCGACAATTACATCAGCATATTTTTGGTTAGATTAAACTCATACTGGCAAGCTTTGAAAACTTTTTAAAAACTATTTTTTTTTGTTTTATTGGAGTCGCGGTTGTTAAATACTTAGTATAGAAGCCACAAGTCCCGTTCCTCTATAAAATGCACTTTGAAGTGGTTTAGCACATTTTTAATAGGCCGAAATCTTTTAGTTTGTGTATGATGTGAACTCACTCGAAAGGGGAACACAAATTTGAAACGAAATCGTTGACATAATAACAATATTTATTAGTTATTATGAATCATTCGGGCTTTAACAACAATGTCATATCGCCTACTACCAGAGCACTCTTTCATCACTCCAGCGGACATGAGCCCGACTCTAGTGTAGGAGTCCTAAATTTTGCCTACCTTAAATTTTTATTGACCTAGGGTAAAGGTCTTTCACGAGTACAGGCTCGGGACCATCGTTTAACGTCCCATCTGAAGAACGGCGTGCTCAAGGCTTTTCATTTTACAGATAACTAAGGGCCTCTGTCGAGGCATCGTAGTTCCAAAGCTGGTAATTGCGAGATGATTCTTAGCCACGTATGGTGGATATCGGGTATGCCGTTTCCAAGATCCTTAGGTTTCATCAGAGCCTGTGTAGGGATCTCGGCTCTATTACAGCTAGAGACTTGCAGTTTGAGCTCAAATGTTTATAAGGCCAAGCCCCCTCTCGTCCCCCTCTCGCCCCCCTCTCGCCCCCCCTCCTCTCGCCCCCCTCTCGCCCCCCCCCTCTCGCCCCCCCTCTCGCCCCCCCCCCCCCTCTCGCCCCCCCTCGCCCCCCCCCCTCTCGCCCCCCCTCTCGCCCTACGATGCCACACACACACAGACAATGGCTTCAGACTTTTAACAGCCCTCCTTTTGCGTCGGGGGTTAAAAATGGATTTTTTTGAGGATATTTTTAACATTTCACTCAGAATATATAAGAAGTAAATATTGTTAGAGGGGGCCAGTAGCTCAGTGGAATGCGTGCTCGTTTACTGAGCTCAAGATTGCGGGTTCGAAACTCGACAGAGGCCCTTAGTTATCTGTAAAATGAAAAGCCTTGAGCACGCCGTTCTTCAGATGGGACGTTAAACGATGGTCCCGAGCCTGTACTCGTGAAAGACCTTTACCCTAGGTCAATAAAAATAGCGAGAGGTGGGCGAGAGAGGGGGGCGAGAGGGGGACGAGGGGGGGCGAGAGGGGGGGGGGCGAGAGGGGGGCGAGAGAGTGGGCGAAGGGGGGGGGCGAGAGGGGGGCGAGAGAGTGGACGAGAGGGGGGCGAGAGGGGGACGAGAGGGGGTGAGAGGGGGGGGCGAGAGGGGGTGAGAGGGGGGGGGGGGCGAGAGGGGGCGAGAGGGGGGCGAGGGGGGGGGGGCGAGAGAGGGGCGAGAGGGGGCTTGGCCTTATAAACGGTTGATGAACTTTATCTTCCTTTTTTTTTTTTTACTAGAACTATTTTCCTACTAATGTATTGCCTGGATGTTGACATGAGGGGGGGGGCGAGAGGTGGGCGAGAGGGGGGCGAAGGGGGGGGCGAGAGGGGGGCGAGAGAGTGGGCGAGAGGGGGACGAGGGGGGCGAGAGGGGACGAGGGGGGCGAGAGGTGGGCGAGAGGTGGGCGAGAGAGGGGGGCGAGAGGGGGACGAGGGGGGGGCGAGAGAGTGGGCGAGAGGGGGACGAGGGGGGCGAGAGGTGGGCGAGAGAGGGGGGCGAGAGGGGGACGAGGGGGGGCGAGAGGGGGACGAGGGGGGGCGAGAGGGGGACGAGGGGGGGCGAGAGGGGGGCGAGAGGGGGGCGAGGGGGGGCGAGGGGGGGGGGGGCGAGAGGGGGGCGAGGGGGGGGCGAGGGGGGGGCGAGGGGGGGGCGAGAGGGGGGCGAGAGGGGAGGCGAGAGGGGGGCTAGAGGGGGGCGAGAGGGGGCGAGAGGGGGGCGAGAGGGGGACGAGAGGGGGGCGAGAGGGGGGGCGAGAGGGGGGGACGAGAGGGGGGGGCGAGAGGGGAGGCGAGAGGGGGGCTAGAGGGGGGCGATAGGGGGGTGAGAGGGGGGCGAGAGGGGGGGACGAGAGGGGGGGGCGTGAGGGGGGGCGAGAGGGGGCTTGGCCTTATAAACATTTGAGCTCAAACTGCAAGTCTCTAGCTGTAATAGAGCCGAGATCCCTACACAGGCTCTGATGAACCTCAACACCTTCACCACACACATCTACTCAAGTCATTATAAGGCCCTGAAGAAGAAAATAAATAGTTTCCGAAACGTTGGCCAAATATTGAGTTTTCATTTACACGACAGAACCTCGAATTCCTTCTACATTGAAAACATACTGTCCACTCTATTTAATCATTATACATATGAATGTGTCTACTAATTAGGGGCAGAGTTTTAATTATTTAACATTTTTAATTAACGTTAACAGTTTAATTATTTTAGTTTATGAAAACAAGTAAAAGCTCTTCATTATTTATGTATTCACTTATTAATATTGAATTTTTTTTTTTTTTTGTGATTATAATTTATACTCTTATTTCTGTTCCACTTAATTATAACACATTGTAGTTCAATACTTTTTTTATTAAAGCTACTTTTATATAAAATTATTGTAGGTTTTTATGTCAATATATATCTATAAACTCATTTCCCTTTTTCTAAATATATAAATATAGTTATACTGAATATATAAATATAAATAAAAAATTCAGTAAAACTGAAAAGCACGGCCAAGTACGAAAAAAATATCTACCGAAGTAATTAATAAACATTTTCGTAGTTGGAACACTTCCTATACGGAAACCTTGGATTTTAGATAATACACCATTGTCGTTCTTGAAAAGTATTAATTGCACAATTAAAATTTCTTTTGTTGCCTCAACGGATAATTTTCTACTAATTGGACTTTGACCGCATTTGTCGCACTTACCATCGACTTCTTCCCACGAATCGAACGTAGATTGCACTAATGTTTGGAGAGTACTGGATTTTCCCTTGTTATTTTCAACATCAACTGGTATTCTTATGATATTGTCTAAGTCAGATGAATTGTTTGTATAACTACATTGTTTATTATGACAACGTGTAACAATTTTGAATTTAGCTTCAGTACAGCTTTTGATCACATCATACTTTTCGATGAGAAACATTAAAAATTCGCTTGCGTCTTGCTGTACATTTTCATCTGCAAATATTTCGTTCACATCGTTTCTCACTTCCAAAACATTAGTTCTTGTTTTGCGACCAGTGTATGACATGATGAAATTTCTGATAACTTCACAGTTTGTACTCCTTAATAAACGTTGTCTTATTTTAGTACAGTGAAGTAAACATTGCAATGTAGCATTTGCATAGCAATAAATACTGGGGTTTGGTAAACCATGGATCTCCCACGAGTCTGCAAGTGTTTGTTCATTTTGTATAATACTTTGAGTATCTGTGATTTTTGTTGATAAAGCCCATTTACGTTGAACTATTTTCTTGCTGTAATTATTTTGTAATTTTAATTCCGACAATTACATCAGCATATTTTTGGTTAGATTAAACTCATACTGGCAAGCTTTGAAAACTTTTTAAAAACTATTTTTTTTTGTTTTATTGGAGTCGCGGTTGTTAAATACTTAGTATAGAAGCCACAAGTCCCGTTCCTCTATAAAATGCACTTTGAAGTGGTTTAGCACATTTTTAATAGGCCGAAATCTTTTAGTTTGTGTATGATGTGAACTCACTCGAAAGGGGAACACAAATTTGAAACGAAATCGTTGACATAATAACAATATTTATTAGTTATTATGAATCATTCGGGCTTTAACAACAATGTCATATCGCCTACTACCAGAGCACTCTTTCATCACTCCAGCGGACATGAGCCCGACTCTAGTGTAGGAGTCCTAAATTTTGCCTACCTTAAATTTTTATTGACCTAGGGTAAAGGTCTTTCACGAGTACAGGCTCGGGACCATCGTTTAACGTCCCATCTGAAGAACGGCGTGCTCAAGGCTTTTCATTTTACAGATAACTAAAGGCCTCTGTCGAGGCATCGTAGTTCCAAAGCTGGTAATTGCGAGATGATTCTTAGCCACGTATGGTGGATATCGGGTATGCCGTTTCCAAGATCCTTAGGTTTCATCAGAGCCTGTGTAGGGATCTCGGCTCTATTACAGCTAGAGACTTGCAGTTTGAGCTCAAATGTTTATAAGGCCAAGCCCCCTCTCGTCCCCCTCTCGCCCCCCTCTCGCCCCCCCTCCTCTCGCCCCCCTCTCGCCCCCCCCTCTCGGCCCCCCTCTCGCCCCCCCCCCCTCTCGCCCCCCCTCGCCCCCCCCCTCTCGCCCCCCCTCTCGCCCTACGATGCCACACACACACAGACAATGGCTTCAGACTTTTAACAGCCCTCCTTTTGCGTCGGGGGTTAAAAATGGATTTTTTTGAGGATATTTTTAACATTTCACTCAGAATATATAAGAAGTAAATATTGTTAGAGGGGGCCAGTAGCTCAGTGGAATGCGTGCTCGTTTACTGAGCTCAAGATTGCGGGTTCGAAACTCGACAGAGGCCCTTAGTTATCTGTAAAATGAAAAGCCTTGAGCACGCCGTTCTTCAGATGGGACGTTAAACGATGGTCCCGAGCCTGTACTCGTGAAAGACCTTTACCCTAGGTCAATAAAAATAGCGAGAGGTGGGCGAGAGAGGGGGGCGAGAGGGGGACGAGGGGGGGCGAGAGGGGGCGAGAGAGTGGGCGAAGGGGGGGGGCGAGAGAGTGGACGAGAGGGGGGCGAGAGGGGGACGAGAGGGGGGTGAGAGGGGGGGGGCGAGAGGGGGTGAGAGGGGGGGGGCGAGAGGGGGCGAGAGGGGGGCGAGGGGGGGGGGCGAGAGAGGGGCGAGAGGGGGCTTGGCCTTATAAACGGTTGATGAACTTTATCTTCCTTTTTTTTTTTTTACTAGAACTATTTTCCTATTAATGTATTGCCTGGATGTTGACATGAGGGGGGGGGCGAGAGGTGGGCGAGAGGGGGGCGAAGGGGGGGGCGAGAGGGGGGCGAGAGAGGGGGGCGAGAGGGGGACGAGGGGAGCGAGAGGGGGACGAGGGGGGGGCGAGAGGGGGCGAGAGGGGGGCGAGAGGGGGACGAGGGGGGCGAGAGGTGGGCGAGAGAGGGGGGCGAGAGGGGGACGAGGGGGGGCGAGAGGGGGGCGAGAGGGGGGCGAGAGGGGGTGGCGAGAGGGGGGCGAGAGGGGGGGCGAGAGGGGGGCGAGAGAGTGGGCGAGAGGAGGACGAGGGGGGCGAGAGGGGGGCGAGAGGGGGGCGAGAGGGGGACGAGGGGGGGGCGAGAGGGGGACGAGAGGGGGGCGAGAGGGGGGCGAGAGGGGGACGAGAGGGGGGCGAGAGGGGGGCGAGAGGGGGGGACGAGAGGGGGGCGAGAGGGGGGGACGAGAGGGGGGGCGAGAGGGGGCTTGGCCTTATAAACATTTGAGCTCAAACTGCAAGTCTCTAGCTGTAATAGAGCCGAGATCCCTACACAGGCTCTGATGAACCTCAACACCTTCACCACACACATCTACTCAAGTCATTATAAGGCCCTGAAGAAGAAAATAAATAGTTTCCGAAACGTTGGCCAAATATTGAGTTTTCATTTACACGACAGAACCTCGAATTCCTTCTACATTGAAAACATACTGTCCACTCTATTTAATCATTATACATATGAATGTGTCTACTAATTAGGGGCAGAGTTTTAATTATTTAACATTTTTAATTAACGTTAACAGTTTAATTATTTTAGTTTATGAAAACAAGTAAAAGCTCTTCATTATTTATGTATTCACTTATTAATATTGAATTTTTTTTTTTTTTTGTGATTATAATTTATACTCTTATTTCTGTTCCACTTAATTATAACACATTGTAGTTCAATACTTTTTTTATTAAAGCTACTTTTATATAAAATTATTGTAGGTTTTTATGTCAATATATATCTATAAACTCATTTCCCTTTTTCTAAATATATAAATATAGTTATACTGAATATATAAATATAAATAAAAAATTCAGTAAAACTGAAAAGCACGGCCAAGTACGAAAAAAATATCTACCGAAGTAATTAATAAACATTTTCGTAGTTGGAACACTTCCTATACGGAAACCTTGGATTTTAGATAATACACCATTGTCGTTCTTGAAAAGTATTAATTGCACAATTAAAATTTCTTTTGTTGCCTCAACGGATAATTTTCTACTAATTGGACTTTGACCGCATTTGTCGCACTTACCATCGACTTCTTCCCACGAATCGAACGTAGATTGCACTAATGTTTGGAGAGTACTGGATTTTCCCTTGTTATTTTCAACATCAACTGGTATTCTTATGATATTGTCTAAGTCAGATGAATTGTTTGTATAACTACATTGTTTATTATGACAACGTGTAACAATTTTGAATTTAGCTTCAGTACAGCTTTTGATCACATCATACTTTTCGATGAGAAACATTAAAAATTCGCTTGCGTCTTGCTGTACATTTTCATCTGCAAATATTTCGTTCACATCGTTTCTCACTTCCAAAACATTAGTTCTTGTTTTGCGACCAGTGTATGACATGATGAAATTTCTGATAACTTCACAGTTTGTACTCCTTAATAAACGTTGTCTTATTTTAGTACAGTGAAGTAAACATTGCAATGTAGCATTTGCATAGCAATAAATACTGGGGTTTGGTAAACCATGGATCTCCCACGAGTCTGCAAGTGTTTGTTCATTTTGTATAATACTTTGAGTATCTGTGATTTTTGTTGATAAAGCCCATTTACGTTGAACTATTTTCTTGCTGTAATTATTTTGTAATTTTAATTCCGACAAGAACGATGTGTATAGTTTTCTCAAACGATTATATTCTAATATACATCTTTTATCAGCAGAGATAGAACTCGGACTGTAATTGATTAAATGTAGCCCATCTAACGAACTCACACGAGAAAGTGCAACATAAGATTGTCCAAAACTGAATATATCACTACCAATATCAGTTATAATACATTTTAAAGTCAAACCCTGACTCTTGTGTATGGTTATTCCATAACTTAAAGAAATAGGAAATTGTTTCCGAGTCACAATAAATTTATTCAAAACTTGAAATTGAAATTCGCCTCTTTTGATACCAAAGGTTCTTCCATCTGTTGTTGTAATGTTCACCGACTCGACTGATTTTCCATCTGCAGCAAGTGTTACGGAGAAAACAGTTCCCACTGTACCATTTACAAGACCTAACGTCACATCTATATTTCTTCTGACCATTATTTTTGCACCAATTTTGATCGTGATTAAACGTTCAATTCCATCTGTTTCAGAAACATTTTCATCTCCTTCTTCGAGAAATGTATTAATTTTTTTCTTAACATACGAAGGACATTCAAAATCGTCTTGAGCCATAAGAATGATTTCTTCTGATTGCAATCTCGCTAACATAGCTTCGTTCAAGACAGTGCACATGTAACGTGTCGGCAATAAACACACAGGGTCAGATTGTAATGAATTCATATAGTTACATAATTCATCCAACCTTTCATTTGACGAATTACTTCTGAACTTGATCAATCGTGTTTCAAGAATCTTGCTGTCTGATTCTGTAAGAAAACCTAAACGAACTTTAGCTAATATGTCTTTATAAGTTTCGTCATTTTGTTGGCGCATATTCTGAATAAGTTCATCATATTCGAAAATGTTCCACAATGGAGGAGCTCCAATTGTCCCCATGTATTTTTTAATTTGTTTGCTAGTCAACTGAATGAACAGTGGATCACCTTTGACGGGAGGCAACTGCAAAAGATCTCCGAACAGGAGAATATGTTTTCCTCCAAACCAACCATCTTCAGTGTCAAACGTATCAAAAATTTCACATAATCTAAGATTTATGAACATCAATAGGTCATTTGAAATCATTGAAGCTTCATCGAATACGAACAACTTAACATCTCTGAGTGTATATCTAAGCACCTTCAAAGTCATGTCTGAAAGTGGTTTGTACTTTTGATCATAAGTATCTTTCGATATTGGAATTCTAAACAATCTATGAATTGTAAGCCCATTGATATTAAATGCTGCTATTCCTGTGGGTGCAGATATAGCAGTGGTCTGTCCAAACTTGGACATTAACGTCAATTGAATTGTTTCTATCAATCGACTTTTACCAGTTCCACCTTGACCAGTAACGAATAAACGTAGTATTGAATTATCAGACTGAGTGACTTGTACAACTTTATCAAATACTCGACGTTGATCAGGATTTAACTGATCTATCATACTGTCAATGTTCACATTTGTATTTCTGATTCCGAAATCTTTTAATTCTTGCATAGCTTCATCAACATTTTGAGGATTACATTCTAAATCTATATCACTATCAGAATCGTCAATTTTTTCATCATGTGCTAATTGTTGTTCCAACTTTTGTATATCTTCTAGAGCTTTCTCGTAAGCATTTTCTATATCTTGCAATCTTTCGTGATACTTCATCGCCTCCACTAAATTCTCATGCTGATCATTGAAAGCTTCTGCAAATGTGCTGAATGGCCCTTTCAGCTCACTTTGATCTCGCCAAGGTTTAAATAAGAACAATAATGAAAAGTAATGCTTTTCGGGTTCCGTTTTGATATTGTATCTGTAATGATTGAGCAAATATGGTTTCTCACGTTGCCGTAAAAATAATCCGCCTTTCATTCGATAAATGGTTGTTGTATCTTTTTTTGGTTCTTCTCTGACTATGTCATACCATTTTAGAAAATCGTACAGGTTCAAATTTTCTAAGTCATTTGGTCGATTGACGTAGTGATCATCAATCATAGATGGGCAAAAAATATCAGTAGAGTCTTTATCAAGAGCTTTAATCTCATCAAACGATTTAACTTTCCTGTTTCTAACTTCATTAACTGCAACCCATCTTATAACCGTATCAGGATCAGTACCATACAAAGGAAATCCTAATAAAGTATCAGCAGCTTCTATGGCACCGCATTCTCTGTTATTAAGCATAGTATTACCGATACTATACAACTTGCTAACTAAACCAATATTTTTTTGGCAATCATTTAAAGATGCTTTCGCAACTTCACATTTATTAACATATGTTGTTAAATATAGATTAATGAATTCTGATTCTTCACCAATATATTGTATATCCATATTACCAGGCCATATCAATTTGATAGCTGCATTGTAATCGTTAATGTAACATTCACTTTTTTCTCTCGGTAAATCATAAAGTCTACTTTTACTCCGCAACTGTCGTCTACCGACAATGGCAGTAGTAACATCTCTTACTATCAGATTTTCTGTCATATTCCTTGGGAATCCAAATCGACAAACTGAATGACTTTTGCCACCGACTGTTTTCGTGCGCATGCAGTACGAATTATGATTATGTTTCTGATCCGTTGTGACGGTTCGGTGTAGAGTCGGAGATGAAAATTTATCCGGGATTTTGCAAGTTATATATTTCATAATCCATGCTGCTACTTGTTCGTTTGTAGCTTTTCCGAGTATTGGAGCGTCTTTCACCCAAATCATCATATGAATATGAGGAATTCCACGACCTTGATACTCTTGACGCCAATAATAATGAATTATCTTACCGATTGGATTGTCATCTGAACATAAAAAGTCAAACATTGCTTTGAATGCGATATGGATATAATATGCAGCCATTACTGGATCATGCACTATTAATTCAGATGTTGAAAGTTTTGATTTGTCAGGATTCATTTCACGCAAAAATTCACCTAAATCGTCCCACTTCCATTCACTAGGACTGAAAGTTAGGAACCAAGTAGCCGGACCATAATGTACAATCATGCACTGTAAATTATTGTACGGTTTTTGCCAGTAAGCTTGAGTGTTTCGTAATCTTGAAAAAATCGTATTCAATTTTATATCTATGTCTTCTTCAGATAACTCTTGTAAATATTTACCTGCCGTGTACCTTTCATGAGCATTGGTAACCATCATTGTATAATATATACCACTCTTTAATTGTCGATTATTAGCATCATTGAGAAGAAAAAACAAATATTGGAGACTAAGACGAAATCTACTATGCTTTGATAACAACTTTGAACGAATGAACACATAATCTTGCAAAGGTATATTTCTGTTTTCATGTTGCCCGTTATTTCCATAAGGATATAAATCGGGAAAGCATAGAGCGTCGAGAAACTTATAACGATTATCGATCGGTACATCTTCAATTTTCAACATTTGATATAATTTTGAAGAAGGCACATTGAGCTTTTTATTATACATAGGATATACCGTATATTGATCATATGCATCTATGTCTTCGGTCACTTGAGTTACTAAAGGTCTGCGTTCATCAAAAGTATTGTCATTTACGTTCCTATCATCGTACAGATCAATATCCTGATCTTCGTCACTATCTGAAGGAATGTTATATTCTAAATTATTGTTTTTAGTTTGTATTTTTTCGAGTAAAGTATCAGATACTGGAGGCAGGTGAATGTTTCTATAATGTTCATTGTTCATTTTCAACCACTGTAAAGCTTTGTACACTTTATTTATGCTAACTAAATCTTCCCAAACGATCTTCTTTTTCGTTGGGATTCCTCTCACAAGTATGTAGAGTTCATGATTCAAATTTATTGGTTCATCAGGTGGACATATTTTATTCAGAGTTTTTTGTAATGGTAAAGGTAAATGAAAAGTGCGTCCTTTCACTTTTCTAATCATATGTCTCCGAGGTAAATTTTTGTTTGACACTGTGCCTTTACATTGAACAATCTGGAAAGCTTTAGCTCGCTGAATCAGTATTTTTTCATATTCATTAAGCTCAGACAAACAATCAGGCGATGTTCCAACTTTAAGATTGTTTAATATACAAGTGGGTGGCATCTTTTCTGAACGGAAATATCGCAGACAATAATAACATATGTATTTCGAGTTAATGTCTGCATCTTTTAAAATTTCTGATTCAAACGTGCGCCACATTAAGCCCGTTATAGGCTTTCTTAAAGATTTTAATGAAACGACATCTCTTCGTAAACATAATTTTTCACAAGAAATACAATCAATCCGTGGTAAATCTTGTAAGCGCGTTTTGAATGCAAGAAAAGAAGCATTGTATTCCCTTATTATTTCTTCTTCATCTAAGCAAATAGCAGACACCTTACTATACGTTTTACTATTGTTCATTTTTTCGTTTGCTACCTTCTGCAAAAATTTAACATCAATTTTATTTATAGCTGTTGTTATATTTTTGAATTTCGAGTAGTAATAGAAAAATTTGTATAAATTTTGTTTCATTTGTCTAACGGATTTGAAATGAGACGATAACGATTGTACTGCAGAAAGAAAAGATGTACAATACAATGGATCACTATAGCATCGTGAAGGATGACCGAGTTTGGATGAAGATCCGGTTTTACGAGAACATTCCCGAATTTGTGATACAAATAATAATGAGCTAACAAACTTTTTGAAAGTCGCTTTTTCCACTTTGTCTAAAAATCGCTTATATTTTTTGACCAATTCTTCAGACACATTGCAAATATCGTCACATTTCCAGTGACTTTGTTTTGTGGTTTTTTTACCTTTTCTTGTTTCGGACATGTCAGTAGTTGGTAAAATATTATTAACTTGCCCTTTGACGTTCATTATCATTTTTTTCTCTCTCAACAAATGATTTTCAAAATCGTAACCTGCATCATAATGGTATTGTTCTGAATGGCGCGTGTGATGCGATTCGCCACAAAGTGCTTCAATGACATTTTTTTGACTGAATTCGAACACTGCGCATTCATTAGCACGCATTAAAGCAGTTGTCGCATTAGTTTTTATTTTAGATACAAATTTTTTCATATTGTTAATAAAGGAATTTCTAACAATGCTACACCATTTGTAAATAGATTCTGCTTGCAAAGCACGATGTCCAAGAGAACCTTTCAATTTTGCTATTATTTTGTTGATATAAAAAGCGGAAGAATGTTTCAACTTAAGATTTGTATTCAAAATATGAATTTCTTTTTTCTGGTACCTGATTTTTTGTTTTCGATTTCGGCGATATTTATTTCTCTCTTTAGTTCTCTTTGGTTCAGGGTTTTGTTGATATTGTTTCCGATTTTTAGCCCTAGATGCTTCAGTAGCCACCAAACCTTGACTCTTATCTTTTTCATATTTTTGTTTGGCTTTTTCAAGCAGCTTTGTTTTGTTTTTCATATAATAATTGTGATTTCTCTCTATTACTGACATTTTTCCTTGATTACTATTACAGACTTTAGTTTCTCGACTAAGTCGCTTACGCAAAGCTTCTGATCGGCGTTTTCGAATACTTTCCAAAGACAAAACATTCTCGAGACGAGATGATGTAGGAAAATGCGTGATCAAACCACTCAAGAACATGTTTATTAAGTGTTGTCGCATAGTACTATGTTCGTATTGAACATTTTCTGGTTTTATATTAAATAATATTGACGTTGCAAACGCTATTGCGAATACGCCGCTATCGCTCGAGTTTGGTTGGTTTTGCACAGTAGGAAACTTTATCGGATTTTTTTCGAATTCGTAGAAAGGGAACAAATGTCGTAAATATGTCATTATATCAGTTGATACTAACACTTGATTACTTTGTCTACTTTTTAAAGAAGAATCATAAATGAAAATTTTTTTACTGTCGTAAAAACAGCAAACCCAGTGTGATTCAGCAATAGGTAGAAGTTGGATGTAAATGCATTTTGATTGTTCTAATGGTATAATTCTTTTGACATCGGTCAAATAAAGTGAATCTTGAGGTTTAAAGTCTGAAAATTGTTTAACCATGTGATAGAAAAAAGATATATGATCATTATATAACCACTCACCAGATGATATTCTGTCGTAATCAGAATTTTCTAAAATAGGTACACTATTTATGTACTTCATTTCGAATAAAATTTTAGTCTATTAAATGATAGAATTTTAATAATTTTATACTGAATTTGTAAAGATATAGTACAGTAAATAGATCTACATTATCAATGTTTCACTATTAGTCAATAATAAAAGTACAGCGCTTACAGCAGCAGTTCAAACACAAAATAACAAACACAATTTTTTCACTTTTTTCTTGATATTTTATCAATTTTCTACATATGTTTGATCGTTACCGTCCAAAATCTCCTGAATTGATCACCTGTAAAAAAGTAATTAAAATTGTACAAAAATAAGAATAATATATTTTAAGCGTGTGCTATTCGCCCTGTCATTTTTCAACATACATTACGATCAGATTTTTTTATGATAAATTGAAAAAAATGAGAAATTTTAGATTAAAAAATCAAACAACAGAATGAATGAATAGAAATAAGCATCGAAAAACAATTCACTAATTAGTACACGTATACTGATACAAGCATTCAACCATGCATAAAAATATGAAAAGTAAGTGCATAAATAGAATCAAGTATATTAAAAACATACCAAGGATTCGCTCATTCTGTGCTGCTCGTTATCGGCACGTTCACACAATGAAACGTAGTACCGCTGAGATCAAATAAAATTACATCGTGTCAATTTATATCGATACATACAATAAAGCGCGGGAAATACAAATTATGATCATTAAATCTTGGTCAATGACCTAATCAAAATTATTCACAAATTCTCTTACATTTGTCACTAACGATTAAAAGCCACGATATAATGCTATTTCTGTCAAATTGTGACCGTCATGCTGTCACTATTACACTGTCACTGTCAAACTGTCAAATTGTAACTGTCAAACTGTAACTGTCGGTATTGTTCGATTATTATTCTGGCTTAATTAATAATTTTCGATATATTCATCATTTATTTCATAAATAATCAAAATTCATGTTAATGATTTTTTGAGATAAATGAAAAAAATAAATTTTGCAAATATACAAACAAAAATATCATTTATTCAACCGAATTTGTAAAACACGGTCAAACTGTCAAAGTGTCAAACTGTCAAAGTGTCAATCTGTCGAACTGTCAAAGTGTCAAACTGTCAAAGTGTCAAACTGTCAAAGTCTCAAACTGTCAAAGTGTCAAACTGTCAAACTGTCGAAGTGTCAAACTGTCACTGCCAAACTGTCACTTTTCAAACTCACTGTCAAACTGTCACTGTCGAACTGTCATTGTCTGTACTGTCACTTTCAATCTGTCATTGCTACGGTAGCCCTGTTTTCGAAAATCACTCTCACTGTCAATTTTACGCGGTTTTCACTTTGTTTATTCACTTACACTGTTTTTGTCCCGCTGTCACTGCCAAATTGTCACTGACACGCTGTCACTGTCACATTATCACTCTTTACACTGTCACTATTACACTGTATTAACTATCACTGCATAACAACGTTCCACATAATTAAAATGAAATATTTTGAAACTTTGATGACGTCATCCGGACGTCCGGACACTGAAAAAGGAAGAAGAAAAAGTTACTTTTGTTGATGCAAAAAGTGGCATTTAGTGTCACGAGAAAAGTTACAACACAGCAGTGTCTTTTTCTTTCTTTTTTTCCGGACTTGGCCAGAGACACTGCCGTGTCTCCTGATTTTTTGCTGACTTTTTGACCCCTTGTAACTTGGTCAAATATGAACTTTTTTGTCTACTTTTTTTTTTCATTTTGTTCAGCTCGGAGTTCTCGACACAACTATGTAGAGAAAAATGTTATTTTGTTATTGCATAACATACTTTTGTTGATGCAAAAAGTGGCATTTAGTGTCACGAGAAAAGTTACACAGCAGTGTCTTTTTCTTTCTTTTTTTTCGGACTTGGCCAGAGACACTGCCGTGTCTCCTGATTTTTTGCTGACTTTGACCCCTTGTAACTTGGTCAAATATGAACTTTTTTGTCTACTTTTTTTTTTCATTTTGTTCAGCTCGGAGTTCTCGACACAACTATGTAGAGAAAAATGTTATTTTGTTATTGCATAACATACTTTTGTTGATGCAAAAAGTGGCATTTAGTGTCACGAGAAAAGTTACACAGCAGTGTATTGCAGCAGTGGCATTTAGTGATACGTACAAAACTGACAGAAAATTCGATACAAAACTGAAAAAGAAAAGACATAAAAGACAAAACTCATAGGCTATTCGTAAAGTAAGTTGACATTACTGGTGGGGATTCGAACCCCCAACCCTCTGGTCCGTAACGTGAGCATTTTGTAAAGTAAGTTGGTATTATTGGGAGGGATTCGAACCCGCAACCCTCGGGTTTGTAAAGAGAGCTATTTGTAAACTAAGTTGACATTACTGATCGGGACTCGAACCCGCAACCCTCCGGGTGGTAACGTGAACTATTTATACAGGAAGTCATTATTACTGGTAGGGATTCGAAACCGCATCCCTCGGGTTGGTAAAGTAGGATATTTGTAAAATAAGTTGGTATTACTAGTGGGGATTCGAACCCGCAACCCTCGGGTTCGTAACGTGAGCTATTTGTAAAATAAGTTGATATTACTGATCGCGACTCGAACCCGCAACTTTCGGGTTGGTAACGCAAGCTATTTGTAAAATAAGTTGATATTACTGATCGGGACTCGAACCTGCAACCCTCGGGGTGGTAACGTGGGCTATTCGTAAAATAAGTTGATATTACTGATCGGGACTCGAACCTGCAACCCTCGGGGTGGTAACGTGGGCTATTCGTAAAATAAGTTGATATTACTGGTGGGGATTCAAACCCGCAACCTTTGGGTTCGTAACGTGAGCATTTTGTAAAGTAAGTTGGTATTATTGGTAGGGATTCAAACCCACAATCCTCGGGTTGGTAAAGAGAGCTATTTGTAAAATAAGTTGACATTACTGATCGGGACTCGGACCCGCAACCCTCGGGGTGGTAACGTGAACTATTTATATAGGAAGTCGTTATTACTGATAGGGATTCGAAACCGCAACCCTCGGGTAGGTATCGTGGGCTATTCGTAAAATAAGTTGATATTACTGGTGGGGATTCAAACCCGCAACCCTCGGGTTGGTAACGTGGGCTATTTATAAAGTAAGTTGATATTAGTGGTGGGGATTCGAACCGCAACCTTCGTGTTCGTGACGTGAGCTACTTGTAAAGTAAGTTGATATTACTGGTGGGGATTAAAACCCCCAACCCTCGAATTCGTAACGTAAGCTATTTGTAAAATAAGTTTATATTACTGATCGGGACTCGAACCCGCAACTTCCGGGATGGTAACGCGAGCTATTTGTAAAATAAGTTGATATTACTGATCGGGAGTCGAACCCGCAACCCTCGGGGTGGTAACTTGAGCTTTTTGTAAAATAGGTTGATATTACTGATCGGGAGTCGAACCCGCAACCCTCGGGGTGGTAACTTGAGCTTTTTGTAAAATAGGTTGATATTACTCGTCGGGATTCGAACCCGGAACCCTCGGGTTGGAAACGGGAGCTATTTATATAATAAGTTGATATTACTGGTGGGGATTCGAACCCGGAGCCCTCGGGTTGGATACGGGAGCTATTTATATAGTAAGTAACGTGAGCTATTTGTAAAATAAGTTGATATTACTGATCGGTACTCGAACCTGCAACCCTCGGGTTGGTAACGCGAGCTATTAGTGAAATAAGTTGATGTTGCTGGTGGGGATCAGAACCCAACAATTTCGGGTTGGTAACGTGAGCTATTTGTAAAATAAGTTGATATTACTGATCGGGACTCGAACCCGCAACCCTCGGGTTGGTATTGTGAGCTATTTGTAAAATAAGTTGATATTACTGATCGGGATTCGAACCCGCAACCCTTGGGTTCGTAACGTGAGCATTTTGTAAAATAAGTTGATTGATATTACTCGGGGGGATTCGAACCCGCAACCCTCGGGTTGGTAACGTTGGCTATTAGCAAAGAATGTTGATATTACTGGTGCGGATTCGAACCCGCAACCCTCAGGTTGGTAACGTGGGAATTTGTAACTGTCACTATTACACTGTATTAACTATCACTGCATAACAACGTTCCACATAATTAAAATGAAATATTTTGATGAAACTTTGATGACGTCATCCGGACGTCCGGACACTGAAAAAGGAAAAAAAAAAGTTATTTTTTGCTGACTTTGACCCCTTGTAACTTGGTCAAATATGAACTTTTTTGTCTACTTTTTTTTTTCATTTTGTTCAGCTCGGAGTTCTCGACACAACCATGTAGAGAAAAATGTTATTTTGTTATTGCATAACATACTTTTGTTGATGCAAAAAGTGGCATTTAGTGTCACGAGAAAAGTTACACAGCAGTGTCTTTTTCTTTCTTTTTTTTCGGACTTGGCCAGAGACACTGCCGTGTCTCCTGATTTCTGTCATGTAATTAATTATAAAGTTTCACATAAGTCTATATTAGAAATTCATAAAATTAAAATAATGCCGTCAGAACACTCAACCGACACGAAATGGAGTTTAATTATATATATTTTCAACTCAACAAATATATTATTAATTGAAACAAACTGTGAAATAATTCTTCTACCATGAATGTTGAGAAGTATCATTGTACTATGTACGTATTATGAATTATTCCATAATTCTTTTTAAAATTAAATTATATATTATTATAAAATATTTAATAAATGTTTTTTGACTTAATACAAAAAAAACTGAGTGGGAAAATAATAATAACGGGCCTAATAATTATTATCTATTAACTTTTGATATAAGCTAGTTGCTTAATGGAAATTATGAGGAAATTATAATTTAATTACTGTATTTTGTCTTCTTGTATCGATAGAGAAAAAGAGAGATCAAATGTATGCTTTGTTGATTTTCGAATGGTGGCCATTTTCAATAGCGAAAAATAAATTAGTGTTCGGCCATTTTCCTTTTATGAAGGTTCAATCTGGTATCTGAATACACGACTGACGTGTTTCTGTCTGTGTATTGCTGTTTCTAAAACAATGAATCTATTGTTTGCTTAATGAATGGTTCTTACGATGAGCACAGCATATCCAGCCTACACCCAAACCATCTCGTCTACTGAGATCAAGATCGAGAGTTAAAAACCCGGCCTTAAAAAACCTTAGGTTTTATCTAGGAGATGAAAAATCCTTTTGCACGTCGTCCTTCTGAGGGGAAGTGAAGCAATCCAGTATTCCTGAGCTTGTATGATGTCCGGTACTCGTTATAGACCCCTAAGTTAAACATGATTCCCATTGTAGAGTCATGGCTCATAGGCGACATGACCTCGTAGTTAAAGCCCGGGCATGAGACAATAACTAACTAACCTTGTCTCATGTAGAAGCCACAGAAAGTCAAGAATCAACAGTAAATTGCAGCAATTGAAATATTGGGCTTTAAATATTCGTGTTTCTAGTCGGTCATGGCAGCCGCCAAGCGCACTGAACTTGGTGGGGCCCCGCAATTTTGATTTATCGATTGCAAGGGTGGGTTTTGTACCCACGTTAAGCAAAGCCTGAAAGCCCATATAACAGCCCCTTTATACTTTTTAACTACCAGCTCTCCTCTTTTTTAATGAAGCGCAGGATTCTTTTGAAGCTCTGTTGAACTCATCTGGGTTGCGGAACGTCTCATCGAAGATTCTCCATCGGAGATGTGAATAACCTTCACATTCACTCAGGTTTCCTTCACAACTTCACATCTTCTGCAGAAAGGATGCGGAACAAGACCCATTATAAAGAGATGTTTTCTTAGCACGTGATGTCCTGTTAGGTTCCCGATCATTTTCTCAAAGAAGAGTTGTTCTTCTTTTGTCATTCTGTCCTCTAATCAACTTCTGACTGTCGACAACCTGGTTGTTTGTGCCAAGAAGTGTTTCCTTTCCGCAATTCCCATTCCTCCAGAATTCGTGACTTTTGAGGGGCCAATATGGTCCTTTCTCTCCCCTCCAGCTTCCCAATTTTACGGTACTTTTAATTTTTTTAAATTTACAAATAGGTATTCTTACAACAATAATATATACAACAAGCAAATGAAAGTAAAATATGCCATTGACAACTTGTAAGAAATCTCCCAATGGTGACACTCCCGAGGCACTGAGTTACGTTCTAATCACTGTTAATGCTGCTGCTAAAGAGGTCTTTGGGTCATTCGCGCTTAAGTCGTTGTTGAGGAAGTGTGGTAGAATGGAGGTTTCGGTCTAGAGGATTACTGTGGGAACAAAGGGTGGAAAATAATTGTTTGTACCTTTATTTAGTTACTTCTAGGTGACTAAGGAATGCTGAGGTCCGTATATAGGGGCTTCTTGGTAAACAGTAAGGGCTGGGAGGTCGTTAAGCGATGGTCCCGAGTTTTTACCATGTCAGGTACTCTCCGGTAGAAGGCGATATGACCTCGCTGTTGAAGCATGGACTCGAGTCTTTAACTCGTTGGAAAAGAAGAAGACAGAGCTGGAAGAATTACCATCTCTATCCCAGACAAGTATGAAAGATAAGTTGGTATGGTAATCGAAGCTGGTTGTCTTTGCAAAATTACGCTAAGAACAAAGTTCTTCAACACATTTTTTGAAGCGCTTTCGGTGAAACATTTTGACTTTCCCGATTTTTCCTTGGACCTACAACACGAAATGTAAATTTTTAGCTTTGGAGGCTATGTGAAATTTAGATCAGTGGGTATAGATAGACTTTATCCTTCTATATAGAGATCTAGAAAATTATTAAGATAATATGGCCAGACAATTGCCATAAATTTCCTGGTGCACTATAGAACGATGAGGACGAAACCTAGAAGCTTGTCTGAGATGTGCCGGACCACTTGCCCAAATCAGAGAGGGCCGACCGAGGACGGGGCTGCCATCTGCTCCGACAATCGGGCCCTGATTGGACGTTCTGATACTAATGACATCATCAAAGCTACCGCGGGTCACATGACGAGGACGTCACACCTGCCCCCCCTCCCGCTACCTCTCTGGGAACCACACAACTAATTGGCATGGGTCTGCTAATGGTCTGTCATTATCATTTGTAGAAACGTCCACCAGGTAGCACTCCTAACACCTTCTAACATTGGTTGCAGGCAACTGCCACTCATCCGATCTGACAAAATAATTTCATCAATCAACTAAACCCATTTTTTGTTTTATTTTCGTTTCCTTTCATTAGTACAACCACTTTCCACTCTAATGTTTATTAATTTGGATATTATTGAACAATCTTTACAAATGAAAATGATCAAGAAATTAAATTGAATATATACAAAAAATAATAAAAAGTCATTAATTAGAGTTGCCATACAAAAAAATTCTTGTCTCTACAAAAAAAAATAAAGGATAAATCTTCCCACAGATATGAGAAGAGACGTGGAATGAGTAACACTTTATATAGTCCAGTACTCGAAGTACTCTAATTAGAGTTCCGGGTGAGTTTCACGATAAGGACAGCAAAAAGAACAACACCCTGGAAAAGACATCTCTACGTTTCCTTGTCTACAGAGAGAAATCGCGTTTCTCTGTCACTTCCAACAGAATAGTCCTTGTTATTACAAAAATATAAAGGAAAAAGTCGTCGGTGGATCACCGGCAATATACTTCCCCAGAACGAATTAATCTATTAACTTTTCGCTCCCGCTTCAAAACAAGTTGATGGTTTGGTCTAATATTCAACAGTGGACTTACATACTCAAATCTTCATTTTAAATTTTGTGTCGATAAATGTCCTGAAAGTGTCTACAGGCTTTATACCTTAGACCAGTGGTCGGCAAAGTGCGGCTCCAAAGCCGCATGTGGCTCTTTGGCTCCTTAAGTGCGGCTCTGGCACAAATATCCATGGAAGCCATTTGACATTGGTAGCTTTGAAATACAATTGCTGGATTTAAAAAAGAAGGAGATATGGCGCTCTAAATTCAAACGTCTTTGTGTTGAATTGGAAATATTGGAGAAGAAAAAATGTGATCTAAGTTCACAACACAAGTGGTCTGCTTTGAATGACCTGGAGAAGGAAGACATGATCATTTTCAACGCTTGGAATAGTATTCCTGACTCTTACGATCAGCTGAAAAAGCTCGCGTTTGCTGTTCTTTCCCTTTTTGGTTCTACATATATATGCGAACAATCTTTTTCAAGCATGAACATTATCAAGAGTAAACTGATAAGTCGTCTTATTGATGAGAACTTGGAATCATGCCTAAAATTAAAAACAACAACATACCAACCTGACTTACTCAAACTTTCCAAGGAGATGCAAGCACATTGTTCGCATTAATAAATATTTATTAAGTATGAAATTTAGTTTTATTTAGTGTAATAAAAGTTTACTAAACAAGCAGATTTGGCTCCCATTTTTTTTTTTAAATTGTTGTAATGTTCATATTTGGCTCTTTGGCTAATAAGTTTGCCGACCACTGCCTTAGACGAAAAGGACGACCTCATACACTTTTTGTTTCATTGTCCCTCTTTGTGTATCCCCAGGCAACAATTTCTCCACAATTATCTCACTAATAGACCAGAATATTACTCAGAAACATTTGTGCATATTTTAAATAATTTAGAAGTTAGAAAAATTAACAATTTATTTTTATTTTTACTGTTGCCTTGAAAATAAAGAATAACATAATTTAATTTGTTGCCTGTAAGATGGATATATATATATTTTATTATTATTATTTTTTATTTATTTATTCATGTTCATGTCATATCTTGTTTTATATAATTTTTGAATTGTTTTCTTTATCCTGGTTGCTTGCACTATTCATATTTAAAGACAACACAAAACAGAAATAGCACAAAAAAAGTTATTTGAAAAAAAAATCCTTTTTAGTACCCCACAAAAGTCTTCATACAGTTCACTACTAATTATTGTTTTGCTGATGTTTACTATCTGCTAATACTCTTTTCTTCATTAATACTATTATCAATAATTCTATTCAAGATAACTAACTCCAGGCGCTTAAAGGACAAACCCAGTAACAGTTTAGCTTTTACTGAAAGCGATGGCACCAACGAGAAAATGTATTCCTCTAGCAATTAGAGAGTTGATTATCAATCATTGGCAAAATGGAGACAGTTACCGTGTAATAAGTGATAAAGTGAATGTTCCTTTTCCCAGTGTGCAATCTATCATTCAAAAGTTTAAAAACTCAGGGCTTCTCTGTGATAAACCTAGAAGCGGTCGGCCTAAATTACTTTCTAATCGTGTAGAAAGAGTCTTAACTCGGAAAATTCTGATTAATCCACGATTAAGTGCCCCTACAATTGCTGCAGAGCTGAAGGATGAGTTGAACGTGGACGTAAGTGCTGAAACTGTTCGACGAACATTGAGAAATAAAGAGTATCATGGTCGAGTAAGTAGGAAGAAGCCATTCATCAGTCATGTGAACCGGAAAAAAACACTTAATTTTGCCAAAACGTTTTGTGAAAAAGATAATAACTACTGGGATGATGTTATATTTGCTGATGAAAGTAAATTTTCGTTATTCGATTCAAACCAAGGCAGTGTTATATGGAGAAAGCCAAACACCGAATTAGACGAGAAGAATCTCCGTGCCACTGTGAAGCAGGGCGGTGGTTCTATAATGGTATGGGGGTGTATGTCATCACATGGAGTAGGAAATCTCCATATCATTGATGGCATAATGAATCAATGGGTTTATGTAGACATTTTACGCAACAATTTAAAACAGAGTGCAGCAAAAATGGGAATTTCAAATAGTTTCAAATTTTACCAGGACAATGATCCGAAGCACAAGGCTTTTAAAGTGAGGGAATGGCTTCTGTACAATTGCCCCAAAGTGATAGACACTCCTCCTCAGTCACCAGATCTCAATCCAATAGAAAATTTGTGGGAATTAGTCAATCGAAGATTGAGAAACAACAAGATAAGAAACATTGGTGAATTGAAAGACAAAATATTGTGTGAGTGGTCCAAAACACCGGAATCACTTTGTAAGAAATTAGTTTCCTCAGTCCCGAAACGTCTTACAAATGTTTTACAGAAAAAGGGTGGGCCTACGAAATATTAAATAACGAAAAACGAAGATGATTTGAAGGTGTATGAAGACTTTTGTGAGGTACTGTAACTGATTTTTTTTGTTAATAATTTTTTTAAGCGCTATTCCTTTTTTATAAATATCATTAAATTTGCTCTTTGAAGGCAGTAATAGATGCTCTTTACAGTTCTTGAAGTACTTTCTGTTCTTCACGGCTTATTCAGAGATATTGAGATAATTTCTTTCAATATGGGAGGTGTATGATGACTTTTGTGAGCCTATATGATTAATTCTTTTCAAGTTTGGGCATATTGAAAAAATAAAATTATTCATTGTACCTTCTTGACGTCTCCATCACACAATCCAGACCTTGACTATTTTTTACATCTCAACTTCACCCTTAGTCAACTTTCATATAATTGTTCAACTTCACTAAATAAAAAAAAACATCTCAATTTCAAGTCCACTGTTCAAGAGCTAGCTCACGACTCATCTCTATATAATTTATCTCACAGCTGTTTTTTAGATTTTATTTATTTGATGTCCCTTGTTTTTTTTAAGACCTTAAAATTATTTTTTATATTCATAAAAAAAATGTTCCGTAGTTTACATCACATGTTAAATGCAGTTATCTCGTGAATGATTCCCCAAAGAAGTAGATTAAGTTGATTTAACCGTGAACATACACAATTTTACAAGATACCAAGAAACCCACATCTTTATAATTCCGAAAGTATTAGAGTCCTGAGCTCTCAACTTCTTCACAGTGCTCAGATGTCTTGGGAGATGATCACAGTACACTTAACACATTTTGACCATTTTACGAAATAACTTATTCACTGTGACCATATCATATACAATGTGAAAGTTAGCTTTGATTTGTGGTGTCGAGTTGTGTGTGGATCGTGTTTCTGAGCTAGGTGGGTATTGTGTTGTGACTGTTGATTGTGTGACTAATTATACTGGCCCATTATTCGACAACAGTGGTGCTATCTAGATCCAAAAACCAGAGCCCAACCGACAATCTTTCCTAATTACTTCCTTTTATATGCCCTCCCCAACTTTTCCACAAACATCAACTGAATCCAAAAACTTGTTTTTTACTTTTCCAGCTATATGAGGTATAGGGAAAGTTATGTACCTACTTAATTGGTCAGAAATTCGATGTTGTGTTTTCAATGGAATTCGATGTCTAGATTCCAACTATGAAAAAAAAAATGTCTGTCTGTGTGTATGTGAACACGATAACTTCCGATAGAATAAATGTATCGACACGAAATTTTATATATGAATCTGGAATCCTCTAACGACATCTAGCGGTTTTCAGTCTTATCGGCCAAAGCGGAGGAGAGGAACAGGGGAGAGACTTGACTCAAAAACTCGAAAATAACTGCCGATGTAATGAATTTATATATATATTTATTATAGTAATAATAACTGTTGAATATTAGTGCAAACAGACGATGGGTTTTTGGAGAGGGAGCGAAAAGTTAATTGATTAGTTTTTTCTGGGGCTTGCATTACCTGCCGAAAACCATTCTATGACATTTTGAAACCCAATATTTGAAGAGTTTTTGATTAGGTCATAAATATAAGAGGTATAAAAAATGTGCTTAGGCCCGGAAAAGTAAAGTGGTCTCAATTTTCGACTGATTTCGGCCAAAATATAATCAGATCTCATCTGACATGTTCATATCAAATTTCTTTGTTGCGTTAAAGGACTCATAAATGTGTCTAATAACAGTGGATCGACATCATGATAATGGTCAAAACGTAATCAGAGGACCTTGAAACATGAAATTACATTGAAAATTCGATCTCGGAGTTTCATTTAAATACAATACTTCCTTTTACTAAAGGTATGAGAAAGTAATAAAAAAACATATTATAATAACAAGTCTCAGTTAATATTGCATCTTGATTCTCCGATTATCTCGATTTACCCGAAAACGATTAGTTCTATCGCAAAATTGATTCTCATGAAATTTTCAATTGCTAATAAGTCCTTTAATTTGAGATAGGATCAATAAGACAAAAGTTATAGCGCCTCCGAAGAATGTCAACTAAATGTCTATAAGGAATATATCTAAATAGTTTTTAAATCGTGACTCATTGCAACGAATTTTAAAATATGATTTTTATATAGGTAGTTTTTTGAAAATTATAAAAATAAAGAAAAATATTACACCTCCCCTCCCCCCCCCCCCCCCCCTTCTCAAAATCATTTTCAAATTCTTGTACCCAGTAATGCCAGTATGAAATAATTTTGAGAAGGGGAAGGGAAAGAGATTGATCTGTAAGCGTGGTTGGTATAAGAAAGTCTTGTAAGGGGCCACATAATTTTTATTGAGTTGTGGATTTTTTTTTTTTTTTTTTGCCTTATGTACGATGCATATTAGCCATGACTCTTATAATGGTGTTAACTAGTTATTTACGACATCATCAAAAAGTCACTCCCGGACGGGATTCGAACCCGCAAACCATGGTGAGACCATGCGACCAAAGCTCCACGCTCTAGCAAGGCCACCATGACTCCCTAACCCCAGAAGATAGTTGCAATATCAAAAGTCCTCCCATACTTTTTTTTTTGGTTTTTCATTATTTTTTTATTGATTTTTATGACTTTAAGCCGAAACGGTGAATTGATGTTAGAGAGAGCGAAAAATTAATTGATTAATTTGTGCTGGGGAAGTTTATTGCCGATTATTCACCAACTTTTTATCTGCATAGCCCCATAGGTTATATGGTAAATAAAGTGGTGAACATGCAGGGTGTTGGATTTGTTCATGGTCCGTTACCAGTTAGAACAATACCTGTACAGATAAGGATACACACAGATACAGACGGTACAAAAACAATTAAAACAACCCCACATCTGTCCAAGTGAACTTGCCTTATCAGATTTTGGTCAATTTTCCCGCCGGAGCGCCACTAATTGCGCCATATGTCCTTCCGTTGCCGCTCTCCGTTGGCCTGTTCCTTTTCCATCGTTTAGGCCCCCTCAAGTGCGTGACCAGTGAGATAAGCCCCGTGGCTCAAGACAGGTGGACCACACATTAATGACTCTAATTGGGCATTTTTCTTGGGAATGGAACATTTGTCTGGTTAAACTGTTTGGATAGTAAAACTGACATGAAAAACTTAACCTCTTGGAAATAATGAAGACTTTGGTATGCCGTTTAGGACATTAGACAAGAGTAAAAGCACTCGAAACACCTAGAATTTCCATGCGATACCCTCGACATCGAAATATCCAAGCATTGGTCTTTGGAGGCATGTTTCTAATTATAATAACTGACTTTTGTGACTTGCATCTGCATGAGTGGAACATTTGACAGGATCGACTTCGAAAGAATCCAAATTCAGACACGACACATTTACATGCAGGTCTGACCTTATTGAACCAGACCCTTCAATACTGGAGGTACATTGCAAAACAGATCTGGAAGAATCAATTCTGTTTCCGGGTATGGTCTAAATTTTTGTTCGATTTCGGCCAAAATCTAAAACTCAGAACATGACTTGAATTGGTATATTAATACTTTCACTAGCTGTATCGTTGATTGGTAGGGTTAGGTTAGGTTAGGTTTTATGACTCATGCCCGGGCTTTAACTACAAGGTCATATCGCCTACTACCAGAGCGCTCTTTCGTCACTCTGGTGGACATGAGCCCGACTCTACTGTGGGAGTCCTAAATTTTGCCTACCCTAAATTTTTTTATTCATCTAGGGTAGGGGTCTTTAACGAGTACCTGACATCGTACAGGCTCGGGACCATCGCTGATTGGTAGATAATAAGTTTATAAGTTATAAATATATAAGTTATCGATTGTGTGAAAATAAGTTAATATTAATAAAATCTTCACAGAAACATTCAAGTTACCAAAGCTTAACTGCTGTTTTTTATTGATTTTTATGACTTTTAGCCGAAACGGTGAATTGATGTTAGAGAGAGCGAAAAATTAATTGATTAATTTGTGCTGGGGAAGTTTATTGGAAGTTTATTGACCAAAGCTTAACTGCTACATTCCTAATCACACCATTCTGGATATACGGCTCGCAAATTTACGCTAGGCTAAAACTCCTAGTCTGAAAAGTTTTCCAGTCTAATACTACTCATAACACAACGACCACGATACGTAAGCAAACAACACTCCACAACGTAGTACAAGACAAAATTTCGGATCTTTGCAGACGTTTTCATTACAAATTGCACAAACATACGAGTCCTTACATTCGCCAACTTTCTTCACCAGACCTGCCATACAATCCTCCCAGGAGACTGAAGAGTCTTCTTTTTTTTGTGACTCATGCCTGGGCTTCAACTACGAGGTCGTATCGCCTACTACTAGAGCAATGATGGATCGTCGCTCTGGTGAGACCGACTCTACAGAAGTCGCTTGTATTGTTGTTTAATATTTAATGTTATTTTAAAAATATGTTGTTTATTGATGAAAAATATATATAGTTCGATTGTGTGTGTTTAGAAAAAGGGTCTCCGTTTAAAAAAATATAGAAACGCCTCCTGTTCGAAGCAGTCTGTTTATATAACCATATATTAAGACCGGGAACGCTGCAGTTATAATAGAGTAGGGGGTCTTTAACGAGTATCTAACATCGCATAAGCTCTGAACCATCGCTTAACATTCTATCCAAAGGACGGCGTACTCAAGTTTTGTGGAAAGAAGACTAGAGGTAAATAAACATATAGACATTTTTTACAAGAACACATGACCTGATTATTCAACAAAGATGCAATTTTTAGAGTAATTTCACCTTGGAGAAAATTTTAGAGAAAAGCCCACTTCATACAACTTAAAAGAATGTCAATTTATGGTTTAAAAAAAAAATGGAAAATTATTTTAGTAAAGTGTTGTGTTTTTTGAGGTGGGGACGTGGTTGAAGTTTGGCACTAAGGCTTGCCCTGCCTCCATCAAACAAGGATCACGTAGCGCTTTGTACCTTTTCTTTTGTCACATCCTTAACAACACCAGATAATCTAGATAATTTTCTCCTCTTTACTACATATTTTCTCATGAAGGACCCCCCTTAGAAGAAGGCTAATGATTGAAAAACGTGGCATTAGAAAAAGAGACCTGATTTTCCTAGATTTTTCTTGCAATATTTTCTTTTCTTTTTTCAACTTTTTCATTTTATAACAAGGTTCATTTACTGCCTTATACATATAATTTTAATCAACTTACCGTCGTTGTAACTTTTCATAAGCAGGATAAGCCGATCCAGGTCTCTTGAATAGCCTCTCGAAACTACTGGAGAAAGTTCCTCCGTCACCTGGAGACTGCAATCCAAGTACGCATCCCTGCCCACCACACTGCAAATGCTAAGAGTTTTGTACAACACATCAACACATGTTGTTTTTACACACTTAAACGTGTAATTTGTCCTTAGTGTGTTAAAATATTTTTAATAAGCGTGTTAGTGTGTTATTATAACACGTGTAATCTTCAAGAATAGAATATTCACCCGCGTTAAAGTATAAAACACTTCTCAATGTCTCAGAGAGCAACACACTTGTAATTCAGTATGCAGTGTGTCGAAGCAACACAGGTAAAATCATTTAACACAGTTTGTGACTTTACACGTTTTAGTGGATTGCACACATTAGGAGATTACACACATTAAACTGTTTGAAAAGTATAATTGTAATTATAACAACTTTATTCTGTATTATATATAGGATTTATTCTGTATTATATATAATACAGAATAAAGCTTATATACAATACAGAACAAGGCTTATATATACACACATATATAATACAGAATAAAGCCTATATACTCGAAATATATCTATAACCTTATTAGCCTTGCTGTTACCCTTCCAATATAATAATAATTCCATAAATATGGAATAATTATTATATTGGAAGGGTAACTTCAATAAATGAATTAAAGTGAAATATGTTTCAGCCGATTTAATGTAATTTTAACGAAAAGAACATATAAAAATTGTACAATTTAAATTTCGTAAAACCTTATTTCAAAAAAATAATAAATACAATATTTGGTTGTATTCCTTCAGTTTAATATTGTCAAAATCTATATAATAAAAATGAATGGCTAATTTTGCTAAGCGCAAAACTCGAGAACGGCTGGACCAATTCGGCTAATTTTTTTTTTTCAAATATTCGATGAAGTCCGAATAAGGTTCTTATGAAGAGAGTTTCTAGCGGTCAACTATAGGGGGGGGGGGGGGGGGGGGAAGCACAAAAATTGCTCTAGCGCATTAACGGATGGACGGATTATCATGAAATTTCACATAGTATTTTTAAAAGCCAAGTTAAAAAATAGGCTATGTGCGTCCATAAATTTTGAACAGTAGGGGGGGTTGTAAGGGGGGCCTAAATATAAAGATAGTGCTGTCATTAACGGATGATCGGATTGTCATGGAATTTCATATGTAGTATTTTTAAAGGCCAAATAAAAAAATAGGGTGTGTGACGTCACAAAATAGTGAACGTGAGGGGGGGTTGTGGGGGTAGGCCTAAATATAAAGATAGTGCTGTCATTAACGGATGATCGGATTGTCATGGAATTTCATATGTAGAATTCTTAGAAGGCAAATTGAAAAGTACGCTATGTGACATCTCAAAATTTTGAAAGGCAGTGGGGGTTGTGGGGTAGGCCTAAATAAAAAGATAGTGCTAAGTCTTGAACGAATGATCGGATTGTCATGGAATTTCATATGTAGTATTCCTAGAGGGCAAATTGAAAAATACACTATGTGATATCTCAAAATTTTGAATGGGAGGGGGGGGGGGGTGTGGGGAAAGGCCTAAATATAAAGATAGTGCTAAGTCATTAACGGATGATCGGATTGTCATGGAATTTCATATGTAGTATTCTTAAATAAAAAAATAGGGTGTGACGTCACAAAATTGTAAACGTGAGGGGAATTATGGGGGTAGGCCTCAATATAAAGATAGTGATAGGTCATTAACAGATGATCGAACTGTCATGGAATTTCACATGTAGTATTTTAAAGGGGAAATAAAAAAATACACTATGTGAAATCTCAAAAATTTTAATTGGGGAAGGGGGGGGGGGGGGGGGGGCTAAAGCATAAAAATAATATTGACTCATTAAAAGTAATCGGATTGAAATTTCATATGTAGTAGTAGTAACTACGTACTAGCTGTGGTTCCAGCGTTCCTAACCACGTTCTAGCTGTGGGGTCCGCCGTTGCAAGGTACATACTGGCTGTGGTGTCCAGCGTTCCTAATTACATACTAGCTGTGGGGCCCGCCGTTGCAAGGTACATACTAGCTGTGGTGCCCAGCGTTTCTAACTACGAACTAGCTGTGGGATCCGCCGCTGCAAAGCACATACTAGCTGTGGTCATAAGCGTTCTTAAGTATGCACTGGCTAGAACGCCCAGTGACGCTAAGTATTCACTAGCTGTGGTTTCCGCCGTTGAATGACGCGTACTAGCTATGGTGCCCAGGGGTCCTAAGAACTTACTAGGCGGGATGTCTGCCGTTGAAGGACTATAAGCCTTATTCCGTATTAATAATTCAAAATTATAACATCATGAATTTACTGTTGAAAAATTGAATAGGATTCGAACGAGAGATATTAGGAGAAAAGTCAAAGTTCCCCGGGCAACGCCGGGTATTACTGCTAGTTTATTATATATTTGGAATTTAAAAGCTTCAATAATTCTATACCGAAAAATAATTATTAAAATTTACTTAATTTATAAATACACAAAAGATTTATTGTTATTTTTCAATCCTGTGTAAGTAACATAAGTTATATGACAGTTTCAAAATTTTATAAATTATACAACATATTTTGTGGTGTGTTACTATAAACTACACACGTGTTGAAAGAAAAAACTTTAGTGTGTTTCAAAGATGAACTTTAGAAGTGTGTCAGAAACGACTATATGAAACAGGTTACATTTGCAGTATACTTTAGCTGACACCATTGTCACGAGGGGAACCAGCAGAGTTGCAACTTTCTTGGACGTCGCAGCTGCCTTCGACACCGTCTGGCATCAAGGGCTTCCAGAAACTAAATCAAACCTGAGCTCCGCAGTACATCCAAAACATCAGTGACCAACACCAACTGCAAAAAGAGGATAGAAGCAGGAGTCCCGCAGGGTACTATCCTCAATCCACTTTCATTTGACTTATTCTGACACGATATTCCAGAACCAGTCTCTGCAACCCACACAGGACATACGCTGACGACACTGATCCTCTGTCAAAACGAAATGCTAAGGACCATCGAGTGCTGACAAAACCAGGTGGATGAATTCTCCCAAAGATTTCGAAAACGGAACCTAAATCCGGAAGGAAGACGGAGACGAAGATGCTCGCTTTACGCCGTTTCTTGCTAGAACACCTCAGAAGGGTGTATATCGATCAATTCCCAATGCTTCGGTAACCAAAAGAATAGGGTGTGCGCTGTCTCGAGTTTTGCCACACGTCTAACATGGCGTGTACACTCCAACAAGTACACACACGACTCAAGTAGTACTGGAGTACACCACTCAGACAATCAAGCACATCCTTTCTTTACAATACACTAACACTTCCACTCATTAACCCTATAGCATTCAGTTCTAGCCACACCATCAAAACAAGTTTTCTTGGTGAACGCACGCTGTTTTGTCAAGAAAACCCAAATCCACCGGGAAATGGGAGTTCACATCGAGAAACTCACCCGAAACTTCCACATAGGTCAGTCAGCCTATAGCTAGTAGACTGTAAGCGAGATTTTACCAATTCTTTTTATTTTAATGTTATGTAATCAGTCAGAAATTCTATGTAATTTCAATTTTGAAGTCAAAACAATAAGGGCATAATTTGTCAAATTTTTGACGATATTGCCGAAAGGAAGGGGCTTCAGGGGAGGGAGCTCAGTTCAAAAACCCTAATAACACAAAATTTAGTACGAGGATTCAGAGTCATTATGTAAGTAAACTATTGAATATTAGCGAAAACGCCGACTTACTCATGATTCACCGACTATTTTTTTTTTATTTGGGCCGAAACTGGACCTAAATGAATGTCGGAAAGATACTCAGTCAAATTACACAATGATACAACCAGGTGCATTGTAACTGAAGGAGGGCAGGTGGTATATATTTCTGGCCATGGCTCCTTTTGAAGAATACTTCTAATAAGTGTCCACTCTAATCATATTCCGTTCATTAGATAAATAAGTAAATACATAAATAAAAAATGCTATGGCTGAAGAAAAAGAAAAGAGGTCATAATTAAGTGGGTCCTTTGCATTATTCGCTTTTTTTTTTAAACATGTTTTAAAACAACTTCCATATTCCAAATATGAATAATTATCGAATAAAAAAAAAATGCTGTTCAAGGTAAATGAAAGTTCTTAAAAAAATTTACATTATTTGAGCATAACAGGACTTTCTTATACCAACTACTTATGTACAGATCACCTCTGCCTGCCACTTTCCCCCCTCAAATTCAATACATATTGGCGTTATTGAGTAAATGAACGTCTACAGCGTGATTCTCCGAGTGACTTTCATATACCCTGTAATGGGGGTAAGTCTGTACAAATGTGGTTGGTATCAGAAAGTTACGTTATGACCACATCCACATATTTAATTTTTCTTTATTTTTTATTCTTTTTTTATATAAAAAAAATTAGTAAAAACACTTTTGTACGTTTTTATGGATTATAATTTAAGCATTACTTACAGACATGTATTTTAGTTAGGATTGTTTGTATTGGTCCTATCTCAAATCCATAGGGCATTTCGTTAAATTGAAATTTAATAAGAAACATTTTTGGTAAGAACATATTTTTCAATAGGACTAACAGTTTTCGGATAAATCAAGGAAATATATGTGTTTCAAAACGACATTTCAGGATAATTTTCGGCATGTATCTCGCAAACCGCGCAACCTAAAAAAAATTATATTCTATATAAAATGTGCCTTTTAGTCTTCTTTAAGCTTTTATTTGAAAAACTTTTTGATTAGGTCATAAGCCTCTGGTGTTTGGGCAAAAGGGCTTAAGTCAGAATAAGTCTTCTGATCCAAAGGACAAGTGCATTTAAATGTTTTTACCAAATGTAACTGATTGTTGGAAATCATATTTCAAGTAACATAAATGTGTTTTACCTGATTTGAAGGATTTTTTCATACCTTCAGAAATTCTCCTCCTAAAATTCAGATTTCTGCTGACTTAAGCCCTTTTGCCCAAACACCCGAGAAATATAAGCGGTATTTTGTATAATTTATTTGAAATCTAGAATCAATTTCTTCATTGAAGGTTTCTAATTCATAGCTACTCGAATTTGAGTTACAGAGCTCATAAAGTTCCAATCACATGCAAAGAGATCATCTGGAAAATGGTCAAAATTGGAGACCGTAAAAAGTAAAATTTCCATGAAAACTCAATATCGGATTTTCGAACGATCACAATACTTCCTTACACCTTAAGTATAGAAAGTAAACAACAACAAAAATTAATTTTCATTTGTTTTATCCCCAAGAAGGTAAGAACCATTTGAATTTTACTATCTTGGTCCTAAATTTCTACTGAAGACATAATGAACTTCTGCCCGGGGTTTAACTACGAGATCATCTCGCCTATAACTAGAGCTCATGGTGGACATGAGCCCAACTCTACAGTATGAATACTAAAAAATGAGTCCGAAGGTTGGCGTCCTCAAGGTTTTTCCATCTCCCAACATCTTTTGAACTCGCGATCTTAGCTCTATACGCTATCACACTACCTCTGAGCTATCTGCGCCCTATAGAGAGTGTGATAATTATAATTATGTAAGATAAAATTAATAAAATTAATAAAGTTACCACATTTCCTGTAGAAATTATAGCTGGTCTTTTACTAAATTTTGATTCATACAGTAATTTCCGAAAAAGGCCATAAAAAAATATCGAATTCTGAAGAAAGTGCACGTATCTTAACTTTTCATTTGAATTTCTTTTAAATATAATTATGAGATGCCATATTGTTTTTCTGAATTTGCAAAAATGTTAAATCTAATCCAAAGGTATCAATTATCTTACTGGGTTAACAAGGAAATGAATAGCATAGAATAAGAGAACAAATATTGGGTTGTTTTTTCTCAACCTACGCTTTCAATATAATCTAATTATCAATATTAAATAAATAAAAAATCAAACTACTTACAATAAAAATCTTATAAACTAATTACTCATATATATTTAGTCTATTTTCCTTTTAAATATTATGGCCATTATTTATATCAATGTTTTATATTTTTGGGCATATATATTATGTACATATAAATAAATAAAAGTACCTCATTTGCGCATCTATTTCACTGTTATTTTACTCTCCAACATGGTTCACTACCTTAAGCTTAAAAACAACTACCCTCTCTCGACTGTCCACCTTCACATATCATCTCACCTCCACAACCCAACTTAGACTCTTCCACAATATATTAGAACAGCTGATTGTCGTATTTTTCTCCACTCTTTGGTCCGTTTTTAAAACGAAATGCGACTTCATATATTTATTCACTAATTCAGTTAGGTAGGTACCTACTTCATTTCTTACAACTGTTTTTTTTTTATATCAATAAATATAATTAATTTTATAATATATTATTAATAATAGAACGTGGGTTCGAAACCCGACCAAGGCCCTTAGTTTATTTTATCTGGGAGGTAAAATAAACTTAAGCACGCCGTCCTTCGGATGGGACATTAAGCGATGGTCCCGAGCCTGTACGATGTCAGGTACTCGTTAAAGACCCCTGCCCTAGGTGAATAAAAATTTAAGGTAGGCAAAATTTAGGACTCCCACAGTAGAGTCGGGCTCATGTCCAGCAGAGTGACGAAAGAGCGCTCTGGTAGTAGGTGATATGACCTCGTAGTTAAAGCCCGGGCATGAGTCATAAAACCTAACCTAACCTATATTATTAATAATTACAATGTATGTAATTATACATCACAAGAGATTCAATAGAATGACTCAATTAAAAGTTGGAGGTTAGGTGAGAAAATAGTGTAGGGAGTCCGAAACCACTGCTCTGTCTCGAAGAAAACGGTGCTGAACTGTTAGCCTGGTTAGTGTGTTAGCCTGGAGACTGGACCTAGACCAGACCTTCTAGTTATCTGATGGAGGGAGCTTGGACGGCTGGAGAGCTGGAGCGACCTTCCTACAGGACAGGTGGTTACCTCTAGGCCGCGGCCTTTCGGACATCCAAAGGTCGCCTCACAACTCCATATAAACAGCATCATCCTATAACTGTTCAGTCAACTCATCGTCTTCATCAGATTATAAATGACACCATTTTTCGTTACACATGATGCAAGGTTTTGGAATTGAGACAAAACAAAAAATATTTTATAGTTATTATGCGTTAGGGCGTAGCCAGGATTTCGAGAAGGGGGGGGGGGGGGGAGTTAGGCTACGAGGGTGGGGGGTATAGACTCCCGGGGGCACAGTCATAGCTTTGCAGACTTTTTGTTATTAATTTGGGAGACTCGGACCTCTAGAAGCTCCCCCTGAGGTAACCACTGAATTAAATGACTGACATCCAATAGCGTGCATTTGCTGCTGCAGCGCTTTGAATTTTTAAAAATCAGCTTTAAGAGTATAAAGTATAACATAAATTACGATTTTGAGCGAGGAAATGAAATGATCAAATTCATATATATTTAAATAAATGTAATATGACTTGATTTGTACATTTACATTTATGTAACAGCTGATTGCTGATTTAGGAATCAGACGCACGGGAAATTTGAAGATCCTATTGGTAACTTGCAAGCAATCCATTTTTAATAAAAACTATTTTTTAAATTTATTTATTTTTTATTTTATTATTTTTTTGCTATGACCAGGAGGGGGGTGCACGCCCTGGCTACGCCTCTGGTAGTTATTAAAGTTTTTGATTGAGTTTTAGATGGTTTGGTTTTTTCCCCTTTAGTCGATTCTGCTGAAAATCGATAGTCATTGTCCTTATGGTGTTTTGGTTACACATATAAATTTTGGTGCCGATACATTCATTCTGTCGGCAGCTATTAGTTTTTATGTTAAGCCTCTCATTTAATTTTTATCTTGGTTTTTTGCTCTGGCCATGGGGGGGCACCCGCCCCCCACCCTCCCTGGCTATGCCCCTAAAATTGCTACGGAAATTTATTTTACTTATAATTGTTTGTATTGGTCCTATCTCAAAGGGCATTTCGTTAAATAGAAATTTAATAAGGAACATTTTTGGTAAGAACCAATTTTTCGATAGGACTAACAGTTTATGAGTAGGTAAATCAGGGAAACGTCTAAAAATACATATGTGTTTCAAAACAACATTTCAAGACATTTTTTGAAAGAGTGTCTCAAAAACTGGAGTATCTTCGAAATATTGTATTACATATAAAATGTGTGTTTCAATTTTTTTTCCTTTCTTCAATTTCTCTACAATTTTTACTTGAAAATACTTTTGATAACATTCTAGTGAAATGTACTTAGTTCATATGTGAAAGTAAGATGTTGTGCGACGAGATTTCTCATAAAAATAAAAAGACGTCGTCTTGCCACTGTTTTATTTTATACCAGAACCGGTTTTCAAAGCAACAGCGTCATCATCAGTGGTTCATCCCACCCACACAGCACAGCGGTTAAGGACAACTAGCGGAGTGTTGCGTCGAAAACAGGTTCTGGTCTAAAATAAAACAGTGGCAAGACAACTTCTTTTATTTCTATGAGAAATGTACTTAGGCTCCGAAATAAAGTAGGAAGTCTCAATTTTTGTCCAATTTTCCCCAAAATCTAATTAGATTTATATTACTTCTCCATTCCAAATCTCAAGTTCATGACTACAATTGTTTCTGTGTCATCACATATACACACTCACACACTGACAGACATCAGACATCATTGCTAAACTGTTCAAAACGTATTCAAGGGACCTTGAAACGTAAAAATCCATTGAAAACTCCTCGGATTTTCACATAATTACAATAGGTACTTCCTTATACTATAACAGAGTTGGGCATATTGTAATCGATTAACGATTAAAGATTACTAGCCGTTTTCGACAACCGTACCGCGATTACTGATTACGTGATCGTAATAAGTTGGTGCAATGTTATTACGACTATGTAATCGTAATCGTCCGATAGGTAAGGACGATCATAATTACTTATAATCGTAATCGTCAAGCTGTTACTGATTACAGTTATCTTAATTCTCATAGCAGATATACCTTACATTCATGAAAAATGAAACATGCGAATTGGAGAACCAAACTATACTTCCATGAAAATGTGTAAAAGTGTATTAAAGGCATTCAAAATTGATACATTTTACATATTTAGTTTATTTCGGATGTATTCTGTAGAGATAATACCATATTTAATCCTCATTCATAGCTCTTATTTACTAATAACTTTTTATAGTTGATTTTAATTTAATTTAATAGCTTTTTTATCTAATGCTCTTAGGCTTTCTCAACAGTTTCGAAATTTTTTGTTATTCATTACAAAAAATAATCGGGATTACTAGTAATCGGCACAACCGATTACTTGTTGATTGGTAATCTAACTACTTAGTAATCGGCAGAAAAGCTTAATTGTAGTCATGATTACATGGTAACCTAATTATCCAGTAATCGTGGTTTTTAGTAATCGTAACGATAATCAATTACAAAATGTAATTGATTACGCCCAACTCTGTATTATAGGCATATGCCGAGGCCCTCTTCTCTGGTCCCCTCCTTCCCTTCGACAGATTAATTCGAAACAGCGGAAAATTGATAGGCATCCTTACGAGTCATGTAATCGGCCAAAAATTGGAGGCGGGATTTCATAAGAATTTCATCTTTTCTGAACTCCTGATTCCAAAAATAAAAAAAAAATGTGTCTGTGAACAGAATAACTCCCGATAGAATGATTTATATGTGTAACTGTACTTTAACATTGATTTTGTGGGCTCATTTGAGTTGTTCGAGAGTTATTCTGTTCAGAGATACTCATATTTATTTTTTATTTTTGGAATCAGGAATTCAGAAAACATGAAATTCTTATGAAAACCCCACCTCCAATTTTTGGCCGATTAGATAACTTTATACTTAGTAAATGAAATGACGAATTTGATTTAGAAGATGTATTTTAGAAGAATTTGTCTTTAGACGAATTCACCGTTAGACGAATTTGTCTTTAGACGAATTCACCGTTAGACGAATTTGTTTTAGACGAAATCACTGGGAACCGTACATTACACTCTACCTCCTCGACAATTTCAGGAACCCCTAGATTTACCACAGAGAGCATGTATACATAGTTAACACACTCTCACCTCCACAATATTCAACCATTATGTTTCATGTTACTCGTTATAACTAATTAGTGGGTAAAAAAGGAAACACTGGCTGCTTACTTAACATTATTCAGTTTTTTTTATTCCTCCGTTGTTCTTTTAGTTTTTTTCTACTTTTTTTCCGGTGTTGGCTCTTGTATAAAAGTCTATTTCCGGTTGATTAATATGTAAAACGGTTAGCTGGCTGGCCAATTTACCCCGCTCTGAAACCATTCCTCCTCAAGATGGTCAGATAAGAGTTGAGCTGCCTGCCCCGGCTAAGCATTGTCTTCGCTTTCCTTCTTAAGCTCCTTTCACAAGACCAACAGATGTTCTATCTGTTTTATGAGCACTCCTTCTTGTTATCTTCAGTCAAGCAGACACACACACATTGTCTTCGCTTTCCTTCTTAAGCTCCTTTCACAAGACCAACAGATGTTCTATCTGCTTTATGAGCACTCCTTCTTGTTATCTTCAGTCAAGCAGACACACACACATTGTCTTCGCTTTCCTTCTTAAGCTCCTTTCACAAGACCAACAGATGTTCTATCTGCTTTATGAGCACTCCTTCTTGTTATCCTCAGTCAAGCAGACCCCCCCCCCCCCCCCCCCCCCCCCCCCACACACACACACACACATTGTCTTCGCTTTCCTTCTTAAGCTCCTTTCACAAGACCAACAGATGTTCTATCTGCTTTATGAGCACTCCTTCTTGTTATCCTCAGTCAAGCAGACCCACACACACACACACATTGTCTTCGCTTTCCTTCTTAAGCTCCTTTTACAAGACCAACAGATGTTCTATCTGCTTTATCAGCACTCCTTCTTGTTATCCTCAGTCAAGCAGACCCACACACACACACACACACACGCACAAAGTAATTGTTCTTGAACTTTTATTTCATGGAAATAACATTTTCTGACGAAAATAATCGACTTAAGTATAACACTTTGCAAGAATATTAACGCATTAATGAAAGTTCTTAGGGAAGACTCCAACCCCAAGACTCAAGCCACGGCTCCCTCAAGACATCCTCCCTTAGAGACCAAGTGTTCAAGTTTACTTTCATAATTGTTAGCCATTCTCAGAATTATCTTTTACATTCATCTTTTATTTTTATCTATTTGCTCAGTTCTATAAGCAGTCCTAGTTGGTTCTCAAGATGAGACGACACCAATCTGTTATTTATTTTATGTATATATTTATACCTACTAGCATAGCATGTAATGTGCTGAACTAGTAAAAAAATATATATTATATTATTATATATAAAAGTTCGAAAACACTTATTATAGATAATCAAAAAACCATTAAGTAGGTACAATGGCCATTAGATTTAAGAATTTTTATTTCAATCAACAACTTTTATAATACAATATCAAAAAATTAATTACCAATTGACGAAAAATACTTTTGTAAAACTTTATGGAACAGTAGGCAGTGATCCAGCTTTTGCAATGGGTTGTTTGGTCTTGGGTGCTGGTTTATAATTTTGATAGATAGTTACTTCGACTATATATAGTTATGAACTATCGATATATGGATAGTAATATTGACTAGCTACAATATTACGAGACAACAGCTCCATCAAAGAAATGTCTGAATGTTAATGAAAGAAAAATACCGTTATTAGGCTGGATGGTAATCTTGTTAATTTTCTATTCTCCTTAATTTTATTTTATTATTATTTTTTTTGTTGTGTATTTAAAAAGAAGTCATTGGTAATGTAGATGAAGAAGGTACGGTCGAGGAGGCAGCCACACGCAGCCAACTCTACCTGTAATTACAATAAGGAACTGTTTGCCAGGAATTACACAGATATATACAACTTTCCCTTAAAATAAAACCAAACTCAACACTTCCTCCTCAACTTTCATGAATATTTTATTTTATTATTCAGGTTCCGGAGAGCTCTCATCTTTAGTTCTCCATTGTTGTTGTAACATTATTGTTATTACATAAATTGGTTACCTGTTATTTTCTGGAATAACAATTCCACTGATCCTTCCGATATGAAAGTGATCATAACCAAGGATTAACATAATAGACCAAAATGCCTCTCTAGAAGAAATTTCCAAAATTTTGTCAATGAAAGCTGGACATTAGGCGAATATCATTTCTGAGAAGTCGATTTTTTATTTTAGTTATGAGTTCCGTCAGAAAAATAAAAAACGTAGTCGAAGCCGAGTAACCTGTTAGCATTCTTAATCAACAATTTTTTTTTTTTTTTAATTATTATTCTTATACCGTTAGTATAAGGAAGTATTGTAATCGTTCAGCGAAAATCCGAGAAAGAGTTTTCAACGGAATTTCACGTTTCAAGATGTTATAATAAACTCTTCTTCTTCTCTTCTTAAATAAAGAGTTTCTCACCGTAGTCTTGATCATTTATTAAGACTCGATTAGACTCAGAAGTTGGAATCTCTGACAATTATATACATACATATTATATAGCATCAATTGAATAATAAGTAATTAAATAATAATAAGTTATTAAATACTATTTAATATGAATAATTTCTGTGTGTTGCAGGATGGTTACCACCACGCTACCTGTATCCCCCTTTATGCATATATATTTTTGTGGAATTAGACGATATGAAAGTTAGACAAGTTTTTTGTTTTTATTTATATAGATTAGCTTCCCACTATATCGACACAGATAGGTGTTCCGACAAGTTAATAGTAGGCAAATGTATTATTTGATATATCTGAATTGAACACCAGACAAATTTCTGCCCCCAAACCCCCGGAATGTCGGTTTCTTCTCTCCATCTCTTTCTAGAAGGGGAGATCAGTGGAAGATAAAGAGATATTTCCTTCCTAATTTAAAAATATATTTCTTTCCCCCTTTCCTCTCTCTGTTCGTAATCCAATTAGAAAAATTAAGTCCCTAAATTTTCAGTTATTTTTCGAAACACTTCTCTCTCATTTATGCTTATTAGATCACGTTTTGACCATTTTCTCGATGTCTGTCTGAGAGGAAAATGTAACTTAGATCTGATTAGATTTTGGCAGAAATCAGACAAAAATTGGGGCATCTCTACTTCTGGGTAATATCATTCAAAAATTGATCAGTAAAATGCAACCAATTCGAAGAATTGTTTTCTCGGAGTTCCCAGTATTTGCTTATTATAATAATGTAAAATACATTTTCGAGAGGAAACAATATTTGTGTGTATTTAGATTATTATATATATATCGGAAAGGCTGGTATGTACACCTAGGGACCTAAGCATCGAATGCTCTTAACCCTTCCCTGTTTGCTCTACTGTGGGAGTTTAACGAATACTTGACATTGCACTGGATCGGGACCATCGTTTAATGTCCCATCCGAAAAGCGAGCTCAAGGTTTTTACCCCCCAGAAAAAAAAAACTAAGGGCCTCGGCCGGGTTTGGAACCCGCGATCTTGAGCTCAGAAGGCAGATATGCTATCTCTGAACCACTGGTGCCCTCCTTTCGCGGTAATAACACGCCTTCTCTCCTGACGCAGAGGAGCGTTACAACGAGATTTTACATTGCAACAGTTCATCATCAATAGGTGGTGTAAAAAAAAAAAGTGTATTAAGCGATCAGAAAATACAACAATTAAACTTTGTAATTTATGTCGGTGTAAACGTTAGAGACAATGGGCTCAGTTCCATATTGTTTGTAGAGTTGGTGGATAAATGATGATTTGGTCAGATTTGCATGGTGCGGCCATTGTTCATGAACATGTTACATATGCAGTTCACTTATGTTCGCAGCCATGTGTGTGTGGTCGCATCCCAATTAGCTTTCAGTACACCCCCGATCAATAACCCTCTCCACAGCACAACACACACGGTGTATTATTGACAGCTGATTAATAAGATAAACCAAACATAACAATTCTTCTCTTTGTTCATATGACGATATGTAACCAATGTTAAACTTATACTAAACTCTAGTCTAAATAAAAAAAGTCGGTGAATCACATCCCTAGCAACTAGAACTCACGCTTTAATGAATGGGCCTAACTGCAATCTGATATATAACTATGCAAGGGCGGCATCCAAATATAGAAACATGCTGATCCAGGAATTTAATTTCCAGTACCCAAACAAACCTCCTTCCTTCCTGTAACGTTTTGATTATTACCATTTACCCGCCATGTTGTTTAGTTAGTTTTATTTGGTTTCCAGCCACCAATCTCTTTATTTTTTGATTCTATTATTATTTGTAGTTTAATATTATATTACCATCCACGCATGTTTATCTGTCTTATTTCGTTTTCAGCCTTAATACATGTCTATTTTATTTTCTCATTATTCGCATTATTATTATTTATGTTTTATGTTTACATATTTTTTAAAGAATTTAACGATGGTTATTTGTTCTGTTCATTTATTTATATAAGCTAATATTTTTTGTTGTTCATTATCAAATATCTGTAATGCCAACTCCGACTGACGGCCTAAAAGGCTATAGTCTAAGTGTTTTTTTTCTTTGTATATTTCTTGGAATGATGTTATTTTCCTTCTTTTAATAAAAACCATTCTATTTTATTCTATTCTAAATCTCTAGCACGAATTAATCAATTTAATTTTCGCTGTGCCCCCCATAACCAATGAATCTTTTGGGATAAAAATCGATAGTTGGCTTACATAGAATTGAATCCTCATAATAAATTTTGTGTCGACACATTCATTACATTGGCAGTTATTAGGATTTTTGAGAAGTCCTCATCTCTGATCCCCCTTCCCTTTGGCATATTTTGCTAAAAATTAATAGGTCTATCTTATGAGGTTTTGAATTTAAGTACCTATACATTTTCATGTCGATACATTTATTATATCGGCAGTTATTGGGATTTTTGAGTCAAGTCCTCATCTCTGATTCTCCCCTTCCGATCGGCCGATGTTAGGGAAAATTGATCAGTGCCGATGCCACAAGGGATAATTAAATTATTATAATTCAATAATTAAGTTTGCTGTCTTCCTTCTGTCAGAATCTAGCCCAGGTGATGCGAGGCCCTCAGGAATTCAACGTTTTCCATTGATTAGGCGTCTGCAGACGATGCCGACGATCCTATTAAACATTGGTCATACAAGATATCATTCTTTTCAGGGCAAAACTTTCTACAAAATGACTACCGGCAATTTTTGATTTAAACTTTTTTTTAACGATTTTTGGCCTTCTGATCACATTTAGAAAAAATTTGAAAACAATATTATTGACTTTCCGAATTAGAAAAATTGATTCTTCATCCAATGCATATTTTAGAATTTAAAACAAAAACCTATATACAACGCAATACTCAAACCTATGTGGACCTACGGACTTGAACTCTGGGGTTCTGCCAAGGCTTCCAATCTGCAACGAATCCAATCCCTTCAATCCAAAATCCTTCGTACAATAGCCAATGCTCCTTACTACGTCTCCAACAAAACCCTTCACACTGACCTTAACGTACCTTTCATCACTGAAGTCGCTAAATCCAAATATAAAAAATTTTTTTCCCTTCTTAGTTCCCACAATAATCCTCTAGTCCGTGCCCTCCATTCTGCCATACTTCCCCAACGACGGCTTAGGTGTCAATGGCCTAGAGACCTCCTGAGCAGAAGCAGTGACAGTGATTAGCTATAAACTAGAGAAAAACAGTGACTAGGGAATGTCCCCACTGGGTGATTTCTCCCCTCATGACATATTGACATTGCCATTATCTCTTTATTAGCACATTTGCTTGTTGTATTTATTTGTACACAGTTGTACATAGCTATTTGTAAATTAAAAAAAAAAAAAACTCTGGGTAGACGTAATGGATTCTACTATTATGGCATTTTTGTGACTGTTGTCCTCTTTCGACTCAATTTCCTATTGAGTCTCGCTGTCTACCTTTCATGGAGATAGTTCGGATGTATCCTTTTTGACTCGTTCTGTAAACTTGCGTCCTGATTGTCCTATATAAGCACATCGACACCATTCACATTCGAGCTGGTATAATCTGCTCCTATCTTCTATTTTTATTTTATCCATAGTCCGTATTTCTCTTTTTTGAGGGTATTTCCCATCTGCTCAGAAATCTCGTCTGAATGACAGATCGATAGACGTTACACTCGTTATAAGTGTTTTGGTAAAGGTCATCGATCCATTCTTAAATACTTTTAAGTGCGTTAAAAAAAATTTCAAAGAATACTTAATGGGGGAAAAAAAGTTGGTGTATTAGATAAGTAATTGAATTAGAATTCTTAATTATTTGTGGTAAAAAAGTACTAATTAAGATAAGAATGAGAAATAAAAATAAAAAATAAATAGAAAAAAACTAAAAGAAGCGAACGATTTGAAGAAATGTGAGATAAGGTGCTGTTGAGCAGGCCATTAGCCCCACCCTCTGGTAGTTACTAGATACCATGGGTATCTATATGGCTGGATCAGCTCTGCGTGTAGGACCATGGATGAGTTCGTAAAGTGATCCAATCTGGCAATCCAAATGAACACATCCAAGATGGAACTTGGAAGGATGTTTAATTATCAATTGATAAGAAGCCAATCAGCACATCGAGATATTCGGGCAATAAAAGAAAACAAACTCAGGTAAAAATCAGAAATCACATTAGATCTTCCATATGACCAACCTGTCGTCTCTACTTCCCCAGCAATCAGAATTGGAGAAGTTATGAAAACATTCCGAGCTCTTCATTCCAAAAATGGGGAAAAAATGTGTCTATATGTGTTTTTGTTTGGTTCTGTGAACACGATAACTCCCGATAGAACGAATGTATCTACATGAAATTTTATATCTGTATCCGTACGTACCTCATAAGAACTAAACCTATTAATTTTCAGAGAAATCGGTCAAAGGGAAAGAGGGGATGATTGGGGGTGGGGGCTAAACACAAAAACTCTAATAACTGTCAATGTAATGAATATATCGACATGAAATTTTATATTTAAATTCAAAAGAGGGCGCCGGTAGCTCAGTGGTATGCGTGCTTGTCTTCTAAGCTCAAGATTGTGGGTTCAAAACCCAACCGAGGCCCTTAGTTTTTTTTATCTGGTAGGTAAAATAAACTTAAGGACGCTATCCTTCGGATGGGACGTAAAGTGATAGTCCCGAGTCTGTATGATGTCTGGTACTCGTTAAAGACCCCTACCCTAGGTGAATAAAAATTTAGAGTAGGCAAAATTTAGGACTCTCACTGTAGAGCCGGGCTCATGTTCACCAGACTGACGAAAAAGCGCTCTGGTAATAGGCGATATGACCTTGTAGTTAAAGCCCGGGCATGAGTCATAAAACCTAACCTATTTACATTCAAAAGACCATAGAGACGGCACCTATTGATTTTCCGTAAAATCAGCCGGAGAAAAGATAGGTGGCTCGAATGATAACAGTCGATATAATGAATATATCGACTTTATATAAAATACGATTTATCGATAGCTAATTTGTGTGTTGTCCTTATGGAGTTTTGAATTCATTTGAGTTAAGCCTATCCTCTAATCCCCCCCCCCCCCTTTCCTTTGGCCGATTTGGCTGTAAATCAATAGGTGCCATCATTAGAGGGTTTTGGATTCACTTATAAAATTTTGTTTCGAAAAAATTAATTATATCGGGCGTTATCGCATACACACACACACATACATAGAATTTTTTTTTATATTTGGAATCTGGCCTCAGCCGGCATTTGCTTAAATATCGAAGAGATTACTTAGTTGACAAGCATTAGTTTGAACTATTGAAACAAATACTAGACAAGCCATCCCAAATTTACCCCAACCACTCTGATAATTAAATTTTTATAAATGTTAAATAAATATAAAATTAAAATTAAATTAATAATAAATAATAAAATTATCATATTTCCTGTAGAAATTATAGCTGGTCTACTAAATTTTGACTTCTACAGTAATTTCCGAAAAGAGCCCAAAAAAAATATCGAAAGTTCAAGATGGGCAATTTGGAATAAAGTGCACGTATTTAAAAAAATTTTCATTTGATTAACCAACTATGTTATGGTTTAATGGAAATCAATATTATTATAATAAAATAATAACACCTTATTCAAAATTATGGAGAATAGATTATTTAGCTGATACCATTTCATTATTACAATAGTGCTTGGTAATTAGCCAAGGGTTGAAAACAATTACTTAAGGGTTTGTGTAACAATTGTGACCCTTTTTGGAATACTCAAGAGAAGTGGAAAGAAAATGAGTTGATTATGCAAAAAGCATATAAAGGAGAATGTAGTGTGGAGGGAGGTTTTGGCGGGAAGTAGAAAAGGCGGGGGCGGGAGTGAGTAAGGAAGTCTCTTTGTTTTTGTATCTCCCTGGGCTGTTTTACATCCATGTCGGACGGTCTCAGGGCAGGTTCATTACCGGTCCGACCACTTCCGGCATCTTCCGGTCCGACCACTTCCGGCATCTTCCGGTCCTCATCGTGTCTTTTAGCTACCTTCCGAGTCTTCTTGTCCAACATTAAGTAAGACAACACTTAATCCAACCCAACCTGATGGTTTTATATGATAGCGTTTTAATTTTTTACGCTCTTGGAAAGATATAAAATCATGAAAATAGTCTTTGGTGAATCACCGATAATGTACCTACTTCCTCAGCTTGAATTAGTCAAATAAGTTTTTGCTCTCCCTCTGAAAGATTTATGTCAGATTAAAGTCTTACTTCTGAGTCTTCGATACATCTGCAGTTATTAAGGGTTTTGATAAATCCGTGTTGGGGATGTACATTGCCACCGATTCACCGACGACTTTTTTTATTTGGGAGATGAACAAATGTTGAGCACGCCATCCTTTGAATGGGACGTTAAGCGGTGGTCCTGAGCCTGTACAATGTCAGGTACTTGTCAGAGACCTGTACCCTTGTTGAATAAACCTGGATAGCAAAACTCTCACAGTAGTCAGGCTCATGTCCACCAGCTCTCTGGTAGTAGGTGATATGACATCCTAGTTGAAGCCCGGGCACGAGTCACTAACTAAAAAAGCTACTTTTAAATATAAAATAAACGAATCAGGTTACTTGAATAAAAATAAACAGTTTTCAACTAAAATATAAAGAAAAATCGATTATGAACAGAAAAATAAGTATCATAGAAGTAAACGTCTTTGCACTGCAGTATTTTTGACCAGAACCAGTTTTCAACGCAACAGCGTCATCATCAGTGGCACATCCCACCCGTACAGCATAGAGGTTAAAGGACAACGTATCTGATTTGGTCAAAAATATAGTACAGTGTACCATAACAATAGTATAACTGTCCTTCAGTATACCATAACAATAATATACCTGTCCTCCAGTATAACATAAAAATAATCCAATTCTTTCAAAAAATTATGTCCTCCAGTATACCATAACAGTAATCCAATTCTTTCAAAAAATGATGACCGCTCTCCAGGCTTTCTACTTGACAAGCGAGTAACATGGAACCCCCACACAAGTAAAAATACAAAAAAAAATGTGAAAATACAAAAATCCACAGACGCTACAAACTGTTAATAAGACTACTAGACAAAAGATCTAAAGCAACTTTGAAAGTAAAACGACTTATATACAACGCAAAGTTGAAACCGATGTGGACTTAAGGTCTTAGACTCTAGGGTTCTGCCAAATTTTTCAATCTGCAATGTATCCAATTCCTTCAATCCAAGATCGTTCGTACAATAGCCAATGCTTCTTACTATGTTTCCGTTGAAAGACATGAGATGAATGGAATACAATGATCCTGTTTCAGTTATTTGTTGAACGATGTCTAAAATAGTTATTCGGATGAGCGATTTGTTTATGCCACTGCGGAGATCCACTTGAGGAGTTTTAGGAAATCTTCAAACGGCTATGACCTATCAAGCCTCTGCGAAGGGCGGCGAGAAAATGTCATCAGCAGACCAATGATTTGGAAAATTGTCTCCGGAAAACCTTGTGCACTTTCCCTCTTCAACTTGTCAACCATGGAGAACCTGGCCTCAGCCGGCATTTGCTTAAATATCGAAGAGATTACTTAGTTAACAAGCATTGATTTGAACTATTGAAACAAATACTAGACAAGCCATCTCAAATTTACCTCAACCACTGTGATAATTAATTTTTTATAAATATAAAATTAATAATAACTAATAAAATTAAATAAAATTATCACATTTCCTGTAGAAATTATAGCTGGTATAAGACATTTTGATTTCTACAGTAGTTTCCGAAAAGGACCCTAAAAAAATATCGGAATTTCAAGATGGGCCATTTTAAAGAAAGTGCACCTATTTTTAAAAAATTTCAATTGACAAATTTTTCATTTGGATTTCTTCTAAATTACTAAAGAGATGCCATCTTATTTCTTTTTTTTTTAAAACGTTAAATCTAATCCAAAGGTATAAATTATCTTACTGTGTTCAAAGGAAAAATGAATTGCATAGAAATTATAGAACAAATATTGGGTTTATTTTTTCTTAACCTACATAATGAATTGACTAACTAAGATTAGAAAAAAAAAATTGAATTATTTTACTAAAAGAAATCTTACGAACTAATTACTTAAAACTATATCAGTATTTTTTCTGTTTTTATATTTTGGGCATATATACCTACATGTAAATAAAAAGTACCTTTTCTCTTCTACGTACTTCCAATGTTATAATTTTCACTCCTACACCTCTACATTTTCTCTCACTCAGACTGGTTCACTACACCTTAAGCCTAAAAAGACTTCTCTCTAGACTGTCCACTTCCACATCTCAACTTAGACTGTTTTTCACTATTAGAAACAGCTGATCGTCGTCTTTTGTTCTTCATTCATTGGTTGTTCACATTTCGTTTTAATACAAAATGCGACTAGTCCATATTTGTATATTTTTTCACTATTTAAATTACTTCTAAAACGTCTAAATAATATTAACTGATTTTTTAATATATTAATAATTTTAATGTGTGTAAATTTTTACATCACACCACAAACTAAAAACCGATATCAGATGAACAGTTGACTTACATAGGGGCTTGTGAATCCTTCTCCTTGGCTTCTGAGTCAGGCTCATGTCCACCACAGCGACGAATGAGCGTCCTGGTAGTAGGAGAGATGACCTCATAACGGATTGATTAATTCTTGCTGGGGAAGTATATATCCGGTGATTTTTATAATGAGGAGGTCGGAAAACAAGAAATTTCGTTGGAATTTTTAACCGAATATATTATTTCCCCTATACTTCATATTGCTTGATCGATCCTTTAACGAAACCAAAATTAGATAATTTCAGTAGGTTTGAGAAGGAGCAGGGCCGTGCAACGAGTATTGGCCGTCCGTGTGCAAATATCGATAACGCCACCCTCTCTCCACAATTAAAGTACCCCAATGTTTTAATATTTTCCTCTTTACATTTTGAATAAGTTAATGATTTTTATTTTCCAAACAAATACTTGAGCAAGGAAATTAATAATATGTGTAACGACAACAATATTATATTTTCAAACATTATATAATGAACTATTAAACTTAATTATTACCTATGTACATAATAATGATAGGTAATAAAATTTACATATATGTACCTACATATAAAATTTACTTTATATAATAAACTTTGATAAAGGTAATATTAAAAAACTTAATAATAGATTTTTTTTTAATAACACAACTTTTACTTTAGTAAAGTTTTTAAGGAACAAAAGTCAATTTTTTTTTCAAATAATACTATAAACACAAATAGTCACTTATTAAGTAAAAGTAAATTGTAATTCAAGCATGGCTCTTCTGGCCTTAATGGAAGGCCATTAAGCCCGTCAGTCTCTCTAGAGAAGCAGGGTTCCAACTACTGTAGGTACTTTTGATTATCCATATTTCCCTTTTTCCTCATCCCTTCAAATGAATTTATCTTGCTTTTCCCCTTGATTTCGGTTTCCTTTTGTTCTCTTGTCTAATTTGGCTTTGTCAACGATAAGGCAAATTTAAAATAAGGAAAATAAAAATTAGGTCGGTCTAACGGCCGCCCCTATTATGGCCTAAATTTAGCCGCCCATGCGCCTCGTACGTCTTCGCCATAGGGTCTGACGGCTCTGGTAAACTTCTAAAAAGCAGGGTGCCAACTGCCGTAGGTACTTTTGATTACACATATTTGGGTGATTCTCTGAAACTAAGGAAATCGCTGTCCCAAGAACTTTGTGACTGGTGTGATAGTATTTTTGAAATTTTTCTTTTTCCATGAAGTGAATAAATGGCCTAGGGGACTTTTTCGATCATTTATTATCATTCTAACCCTTGTTCTTGTATCAATAAATTTCTTTCAAAATGGTGGATTCTCAGTCCCTCACTATGTTCCTCACTCGACGACAAGCTCACACCTTTCCATAATCAGCTAAAAATCAGATTAATATACATATAATTTGTCAAACTAGGTCTCTACTTTTGGTGAACTTGGGGAATTTAGTGTAACATGGTTATAACTGGTCAAAAATAATTAGTATATCCTTGTCCAAAGGTGTTTTCCTCAGTCCCTCACATATGTTTGAAAATAGCGCCAAGGCCATGCTGTGTCACTTTTTTACAATTTGAGAGATCGGCAACACTTCTTCACTTCCCGCCTAAAAGTTGATATTTTACGTCTTGGCTTTCTTATAATCATTTTATAATCAGAACTTCAAGGATGAACTGGCGGTCGGTCGTTCATCCACCTCAGTCCCTCAACAACCTGGATTTTGTTTTAGTAAGTATAATATTTTAATGTTAAAATAAGGAAAAAAAAAATTAGGGCGGTCTAACGGCCGCCCCTATTATGGCTTAAATTTGGCCGCCCATGTGCTTCGCACGCCTTCGCCATAGGGTCTGCACGGCTCTGAGAAGGAGCATACATTTCTCTACCTTCTATGTCTCTTGCACTTTAAGTCTTTTTTTTTTTTTTTTTATTTATTTATAACTTCAAGTCTTAAACCCAAAGAATTCAATACAGTAATCCATACGACCGTTATGTTGGTGCAAATATACAGAGTGGTGAGTAGAAAATAAATAATAGTGCTCATTACGATAAAAACAAGTTGTTAATGGTCCTGATTACAAGAGGTGAAGGCAATTTAAATTATTAAATTGAATCTCTCCAAATCAATGGAAAGTGGAACCAGAGAAAAGTAAGTGACAAGCCCACCTAAAGACCTTTTAGACCGGTCTTAGCTTTAAATCTAAAAGTCGTGTCAGGCACGATAACCCAGGTTCCAGCCTCGCAGCCACTGTCCACTCCTCACCCATTAATGATACGGATTAGAGTGACCTTAAAATTAGGATCAATTAAAACCAACTCTCAATCCAGACTATCCTATCTAAGACCTGGGCAATCTCTCTCTCTCTCTCACTCTCTTCCCCACAAACCTGACTCTCATTCCCATCAATAATTACTATAATAAATTATTTAAATTGAGAGGAGGGGTAGCATGAAAGGCAAATAGCCCTATTTTTCTTGTGGGGGTCGTAGAGCTCGGATTGCAAATCAATTTGAGTTGGCAAGTGGTCCATCAAGGAGCTGGCAGCATATCTTAAGTGAACTTTGATATCCGGTTTGATTCTGATGGAATTTGACGTAGTCATTTCAGTCAAAGTATCTTTTAGATGTTCACTCAATATAATTGCTACTTGGAATGGAGGTTTTTTATTTCCACAGCTATATGAAGTATTGGAGAAATTTTATCATGGGGTTATGAATTTAAATATAAAATTTCGTGTCGACGCATTCATTCTATCGGGATTTATAATCTTCACAGGCACAATTCCATCGCAGACAGAAAAGTAGGAATTTATGTGTGTGAACACATTAACTCTTGATACAATGAATGTATCGGCAAGAAGTGTTATTTGTGTATCCGGTACCACATAGAGACGACACTAATTGATTTGCAGACAAATCGGGGTTTAAAGGAGAGATCAACTCAAAAACCACCCCTAATTGCCGATGTAATGAATGTACCTATTCGAGTGGTGGGGGGGGGGGGGGGGGGGGGGGGAGTAACACACAGATACTTTTTAACTACTGGTCCTTAAACCAAGGTGCCTGTGAAAATTTTTCCAAAATGATCATCGTGGTAGCTGGCCGATATGCCTCAGCATAAGGTCATAACTGAGAAAAAAAATATATATATACTAGTATTATATATTAAGTATTATATATACCTATAAGAACAAGTCCTAATATTTTTCAGTGGAATCGGCCGAAGGGAAGGCGGGGATCAGAGGGAGGCCAACTAAAAAACAGCCGATGTATTGAATATATGTATATCAAATTTTATATTTATATTCAACCTCATATAGACGGCACCGAAATATACCTAAGGCAATGGTGGGCAAAAATCTTAATAATTGTTATTGTTAATTATTGTTATTTAGCTCAAACATTCTATTGGTTTTTCACCGTTGGTGATTCACAGAAGATTTTTTTTCTTCTGGTTACCTCGGGGTCATAAGACTAAAAAGCTAAGACTGATAATTATTAACTTTGTCATTTCTCTTACTTAAATGGTATATAATACTATCCCAAGCTCAGAGCATTCTTTACTGAGCTCAAAATCGCGGGTTCGAAACCCGACCAAGGCCCTTAGGTTTTTTTATCTGGGAGGTGAGAAGTTAAGCGATAGTCCCGGTCCTATGCGATGTCAGGTACTCATTAAAAACCCCTCATCTAGAGTTGGGCTCATGTCCAGCAGAATGACGAAAGAGCGCTCTGGTAGTAGGCGATATGACCTTGTAGTTGAAGCCCGTGAATGTCACAATAACCAACTATTAACTATTCTAACGAAATGCGGTGAAGGACATAACAGTCAATCACAGTCACACCACTTATCAATTAAACAAATAATTAAGTGTACAACTTAATGTTCTAATTAATATAACTAATTATGTTGTGATGTAATTTATATTTAGTGAAGAGGGAGTGTAGTCATGGATGAAATTTATAATGGGTATTGTCAATGAGGAGACAGCTACTGACTGACAGACGGTTGATTTGAGATCTGTGTCGAACTTGTTAGAGAAACGATGCCCTCTATCTAGTTGGCTAGATCGGGCTAAGAATCGGACACACTTGGCTAACTCATGTCCACATTTTGTTGCGGAGACGCCTACCGAGATGTGCACTATGCAAGAAAGTCCTGTGAAGCTCTCAAACCCTACCGAGAAAGAGACTGCCTCACGATTCTCGAGCAGTGCTGAAAGATGGCTCGGCCTATACATTCCAGCTGCTGCAATTCTTGCGAAACACCGAACTGTATCACCAACAAATTATATGGTGCCATTCACGGAGGAATAGCTAATAGCCAGAGAGATTGACTTAACCACATTACGTCACCCTATCTACTATAATAATAGTTGTGCTGGCGCTAATGGCCTCTGCAGTCGATGCACCTAATAAAAATAATAAAATATAAGACTGGATGGCTAGACTCATGAAAATTTTAATTGTTGATTTAAATTTGTGTTGATTATTTTGTTATAACATACAAATATTTTGTGTATTGTTAATTATTAAGTTTAATTAAACTTAAACTAAAAATATGATTGTGAGATGTAAACTATTGTTTTATTATCTCGGTCGTGTTGACCGGCTGCTCCCCCCCCCCCCGAGAAGAATGCTAGCTACGCCAATGACTAAATCACTACATATTAGCTATTGGAAACCTATATATAATCAAGTCCTATTGTCATGAAATCAATATAACCAACAAAATTTATAGAAATACCCATGCCTCATTTAAAAAATATTTATTCAAATTAAAAGTCAAAAAACTGTGTGGACCCCAGGGTGCCTTGAAAAGGTTCATATAATTAATTACAGTCTGATCAAAAAATAAAATAAACTAAAAGTAAGTTGAGTTGAGATGATTTGAATGTGGTTGGTTGTTGAATTTATTAGTGGTCGGTTGTGGAGTGGAGTGGAGTGGTATGTCCAGTAGCAGGGCTCCTGTCAGAGGACCATTAGCCCAGTCAGTAGGTGGCCGCTATCCACGTATCTATCTATCTATCTCTCTGTGGGTGCTAAGTGGAGTTCCTTGGTCCCTGCACCCACACTCCCTGTCCTTCTGCAAGTACAAATAATAATATCATTTCCAATAACAGCCACTGTCAAACCATACATTTCTTTATTCTGTTCGTCTTTAACGAAACAATATAGGGATTGACATACCTATGTCAAGAGTTGTTCGACTCTTGTCATCCCATTTCCATCCAGATAATCCCCCCCGAAGACTGAGGCGGCGCTGGCCGAGAGACCTGCTACTGTAGCAAAAATATTTAGGAATATTTGATGGTGATGACCAGCTTCTCCCCTCATGTAATCCTGTTACCTCCAACTCTCCTTTCCTTCTTGGACTGCCTCCACTGCTGGACAGTGATTGGCGGGGCGAGAAGGCAGGGGGGGTCACTCGATTTGTTTTATGTTTAATTATTGTTAAAATTAGTGTTTTATGTTTACGTTTTAAATTTAATATTTTCTATTTGTTTTTTTTTTGTGTTTTCTTTTCTTAGTTTTTATTTAACGTCGCATCAACTTCAGGGTCATTAGCGACGACTATTGTGTTCTGCATGTCGTCGTAGAGTTTTGCGTCATGAAGGAACTGGATGAGTCCGTTGTATTTGTCGGTGGGTGTTTGAAGTAGTTTTTTCATGTCAGTCGGTAGTTTGTATTTGTCTCATAGTGTGGTGTTGTTTGTGCAGTCCGTCAGTATATGTTGTACTGTGAGCTCTGTGTAGTCTTGGTTGCAGGAGCATGTCGGCTGTTCTAGTCCAACAAGTAGGTAGGAATGTGTCAGTTTTCTGTATTTTTTTGTATATATTATATTATTTGCATATAGACCATTATTATTTTATTATAAATATTTTTTTTTATCTATTGTTTTGTACATAATAATCATATGCTTTCGATGTATATATATATATATCTATTTTTTTTTATATGTACATTTAAATGTTTAATGCCATTTACTTATGGTTTATACCGATTGTAAATATTCATAACAAAAAATTGAATTAAAAAAAAAAAGGATTGACATCATCATATGGACCAGACGTTCAATCCTTTTCAAGGTAGACTTCTTCTGGACGACACTGCTTCCACTGGAGGACTAATTATATATTACATAACGGAGGAACAATCTTCTGTCTTCCACCAGGATTTTGTTTTAGAGGGAAGGTGTCAGACCCCAATGATCTTAAACTAGCATTACCGGAGAATCAGAGTTATATAAATAAGAACAAGGACTTGCTTAACTTTTATATTGTCTAATAATTAAAATATAAAATTGAAAAAAAATAAAATAAAAAACATTTGAAAGGGGAGCTTGAAGGGCTTAGGGTGGGGCTTTTGGCCTTATAAACATTTGAGCTCAAACTCCAAGTCTCTAGCTGTAATAAAGGCCGAGATCCATACTCAGGCTCTGATGAAACCTAAAGATCTTGGAAACGGGATACCCGATTTCCACTAAACATGGCTAAAAACCATCTCGCAAATACCAGCTTTTGAAATCGGTTCAGTCTTCTTGGAGCTACGATGCCACAGACAGACACACACAGACAAAGGCTTCAAACTTATAACACCCTCCTTTTTCGTCAAGGGTTAAAAAAGTCATAGATGAATCACTATCGGCAGTTATTAGAGTTTTTGTGTTTAGACTCCGCTCTAATCCCCCCTTCCCTTTGGTCGATTTGACTGAAAATCACTGTTACATTATATCGAGAGTTATCGTGTTCACAGACACAATAGATCATTATTTTACTTCCCCAGCTATACAAGGTATAGGAGGAGTTATGTAATCGGTCAAAAATTCCATACAGAGTTTTCAACGGAATTTCATATTTTCCGACCTCTAGATTTCAAATCAACCAATGGGAAGAGAGGGGTTAGGGGGGAGGCTTAGAATAAAAACTCATATAAATGCGAAATTTTATATGTGTGTTTAAAACTTCATAAGGACAACACCTGTTAATTTTCAATCAAATCGGCCAAAGGGGTGGGGGGAGAGCCTTAACTGAAATAAAGAATACAGAGGAGGCCACGGTAGTCCGGATGATCCTCCGAACCACCTCGCTCTACCAGCATCCGACCAGTAGTGGTGGCAGACAGAGAGGGAAAGGAAGAGCTTAATGTGAATACTTGAAGGGAGAAACTGGCCAGTGCCGGCACTCCCTAAGTAGCTGCTACTTGAATAATAACTAACAGATCTTTCGGCCAGGACCGCCTCAGCCATCGGGGAGGATTGTTGAGATGAGAATGGGATGACAGAGATTGGGCAAAAGATTGACTTGTTGAGTTTGTTGACAAAAATAAATTTAAGGTGATTATGGAGAGTGAGATTAGAAACATAGAAGGGTGCATCGAATTTAGATTGGAAGGACTTGATACGCTTGATGTTAGATGGCTTAATGGTTTTAATGGCCGTTAATAACTGACGTTGTAATAAATGTATCGACACAAAATATCATATGTGAATTCAAAACACCATAATGACGACACTTATCAATTTTCAGCGGAATCAGAAAAAGGGGCGGGGGGATGAAAGTGGGGCTCAACACATTAACCCCAATAACTGCCCATGTAATGATATTATCGATTTGAAATTTCATATTTAAAGTTAAAACCCAATGAGAATATAATCTGTCAAAATTGAGCGATATCGGTTGAAGGGAAGGGAGGTTCAGAGGAGGGGTCTATTTAAAGATTCACGTTCAACGTTTTCATGTACGTATTTATTTCTATTTTTATAATATAAATAATAATACATATTATGTATTTCTATAGCTCAGAGGTAAACTAGAGTTTGTCGAATTTATACCTAAAATAAGATATAGCATAGCAGTTTTTACTTCTCCAATATGATAAATATTAATTTATACAATCGGTCAGAAATTCGATGTTGAGTTTTCAACGGAATTTCATGTTTCCCGACCCCGGATTTCAAAAATGAAAAAAAAAAATTGTTGTTAAATCACCGAATATGTACATCCCCAGCAGGAATTAATCGATTACGTTCTCGTTCTCCATACAAAGGCAATCGACCGTTTGCGCTAATACTTAATATTTGATTTACATAGTAGGTCCTGAATCCTCACACTATATTGTATGTCGATACATTCATTATATCGACAGTAATAAGGGTATTTGAGTCGATCCCCTCTTCTCTGGTTCCCCCTTCCCTTCAACCGATTTCATAGAAAATATCCTATTGGGGTTCTAAATTTAAATATATAATTTATTTTATATGATAAATTTTTAATAATAAATTATTTATAAAAAAATTTTTTTAATTATTTAGAATAATTTTTATTGAATAAACATTGAAATAATATTCATAGAGAAGCTTTCTTCTATATTATAATTTATTTTAGTATAATTTCCAAAGGCAAATGCTGCTCGTATAGTTAGTTAGCCCTTACTCTTCGTCACTGGAAGCAATGCAACCGTTCGCTGTCGAAACATTCTGCTGGGTTTTACAAGGATTTAGGTATTTCATAGCAGTTTACCAAGCTCCAGGCAGAGTGCATCATTCACGGCTCTTTACCAACGTTGACGGTGGAAAATTGCTAACGAGTCTCCTCGCTAACGGGAGAATCTATAAACAGTTTAACCTTGGACTGGTGTCAACTGTTGCGCCTGTGTTAACTGCCTCCTTGGACGCAATCTTCTCCTCTTCAGACCAAATCTGTTTTTACTTCTCCAGACTGTACCAAGAATAGGGAAAATTATGTAACCGCTCAAACATTTTATGCGGAGTTTTTAAAATTTTATGTTTTCCGACCTCCGGATTCAAAATATGAAAGAAAAAAAACTAAGGTAGCGTCTTTATCAACTGAGCTCAATATCGCTGGTTTGGAACCCGGCAGAGACTCTAAGTTTTTTTATCTGGGTGCCATGAGCACGCCGTCAATCGGATTGTACATCAAGCGATGGTCCCGAGCCTGTACTATGTCAGCTACTCAAAGACCCCTACCCTAGATGAATAAACCTATGTAAGCAAAATTTATAAATCTCACTTTTGAGTCGGGCTCATTCCATCAGAGCGACGAAAGAACGGTTTGATCTCCTAGTTAAGGCTCGGGCATGAATCATAATAACTAATTAACCATCGTCGGATTCAGGACTTTAGTTTATAACGATAGTCCTTGTGGGGTTTTCAATACACACGTAAAACTTCGTATCGGTACATGATTCTATCGGGAGTTGTCGTATTCACAGACACACAGTCTTTTTTTCATTAAATTACGACTTCAATAGTTCAGACTTACATAAATTTTGATATTTTAAACTGATAAATCAGCCACAAAGATCTACTAAAAACGTAGGCAGACCCTTGAAATCCTCAAAAGCAGTTAGCAGAAGCGGATCTAGGGGTGGTGACAGCTTCGAACACCTGGTTTTTTCAGTAAGGTACCTAACCATTTGGTGAAGGTTCTCTGATATTTATTAACTTGTTTTATAAGTAATAGTAATCGTAGCTCTACAGTACCAATTTTATCTCCACAAAAATAAAAAGTATAAAATTAGTTATATAATGGGTCAGAAATTCGATGTTGTGTTTTCACCTGAATTTCATGAATGTATTTCATTTGTTACTTCGTATCCTCCATAGTCTTTCCCCATATCAACTATGGATGCCTGGTCTTTAATAATCTGAGCAAGGGACTTGACAAACTTCAACGTATTCTGAACACTCATGTCAGATTTGTTTTCGATGTCCCTAGAGACGCTCACATCTCGCCCTGGTACTCGGAGTTAAAATGGCTCAAACCCTCCATTCGCCGAGATTACCTCCTAGGTTCCTTCCTCTTCCAGATGCCAAAATCCAAAGAACCTTACTATCTTTACCAAATGTTCCAATTCAAGTCCTTCGTCCTCCGAAGACACACCTTGGGACCACTTCATCCCCTCCCATTGTTCCTCTGCCTTCCACAACTCGTTCCTTGTCCAAGCCCCCTCTTTCTACAACTCCCTGCCTCCCCATCCGTATCTCTCCTTCCGTGGCTTCCTTCAAATCCTCTCTGTTCCAATTCAAGTCATCCATACTCCAAAGACACACCTTGGGATCTCTTCATCCCCTCCCATTGCTCCTCTGCCTTCCACAACTCGTTCCTTGTCCAAGCCCCCTGTTTCTACAACTCCCTGCCTCCCCATCCGTATCCCTCCTTCCGTGGCTTCCTTCAAATCCTCTCTGTTCCAATTCAAGTCATCCATACTCCAAAGACACACCAGATCCCTTTGGACCTCTTCATCCCCTCCCATTGCTCCTCTGCCTTCCACAACTCGGTCCTTGTCCAAGCACCCTCTTTCTACAACTCCCTGCCTCCCCATCCGTATCTCTCCTTCCGTGGCTTCCTTCAAATCCTCTCTGTTCCAATTCAAGTCATCCATACTCCAAAGACACACCAGATCCCTTTGGACCTCTTCATCCCCTCCCATTGCTCCCCTGCCTTCCACTACTCGTTCCTTGTCCAAGCCCCCTCTTTCTGGAGTCTCTTTCCTTCTGTGGCTTCCTACAAATCTTCTCTATTCCAATTCCTCTTCGATATACAATCCTCTCCCTCAGATTAGCCTTCCATTCCCCTTCCTTTGTATTTTCCTACATTTACCATCTATTCTTACTATCTCTGTATTTATTTTATTTATTCATTTTATTTTAGTATTACATCTGTTTCTCTAAAATCAATTTTATTTCAAACCCTCTGGCATCCTCCCCTCTCATATATATTTAACGTATTTCCTTTTCGTCTTTGTACTATATATCTATTTTTCATTTAGTTAAAGGGTTCATTTAATTATTTTTCTTTTTTTATCCATTTATATGTACTCCTATATTTAGTATTGTACAATACTCTCCACAGTAGCAATAATTCAAGATTTTCTTGTTTGGTTTGTTTTTCTTTTTAGGTCTAACTGATATTTTATTTAAATATTTCTTTCTCTTTGACTCTGTATGTATTTATTCTTAGGGGTCTTTTTAATTTTTTATAACGAAGCAACAGACTTGATGCACTGCATTCAACGTGTTGTCGGTGTTGAGAAAGAAGCCAACAAAGGATATTCTCGTTAACGTTACAGAAAAAAGTCTCTTAAAGAGGGAGGTAGTGGTGAGGATGTGAAGAACCGCAGAGTTTTAAAGGTTGCTAAAAGTGTATTGGTTTACCGAAGTGATGTGTTCTCTCAAGGAGGGAGTCGACCCAAGATTAGGAAGTGGCTGACCACAGACATAGGATACCCTGGCCACATCCTTCACATGGTTGGCTCCACTCACACACACATCGTACCTTCCCGTAGCCTAAAAAAAAAAGGATTGATGCCCGGGCTTTAACTTAACAGAGCAAAACAAAGCGCTCTTTCATAGCTCTGGTGGCACATGAGCTTGACTCCACAGCGGTAGTCCTAAATGTTGCCTACCCAGGTTTCGTTACCTAAGTATATACAAATACCTGACATCGCACAGGCTCGGAACCATCCAAAGGAAGGCATGCTCAAGAATTTTTCACCTCCCAGATAAAAAAATTGGGGCTCGGTTGGGTTTCGAACCCGCGATCTTGAGCTAATAATAATAATAATTTTTATTTCCGTTATTCAGCCAAAAAATCAAACATACAACGCCTTCAGTCATTACAATCCATCATACTACGCCACATTACCAATGCCCCATTTTACGTTTCCAACCTCACATTACATAATGACCTCAACATCCCATTTATACCTTCTGTTATCAAGACACGATATCAAAATTTTCACGACAAACTCCATCATCACGCCAATCCACTTATTCTCCAATTATCCACGAACACTCTCCCCACAAATCCACCAAGACGTCTAAAGCGGGCATGGCAGAGGGACCTGCTCCAGGACTAGCCTGGACTCCTCTTCGGTCACGTACCTCAGCAGTACAGCGACACACTTGCCACAGCACATCATCACGATCACTAGTGACAAATGTTGTCGTTGTGAATATGTAAATAAATAAATAAAATAAAATTTCCGTTACACCAATACATGGTAATAGGATACGTCAAAATAATTTATACATTAAGATAGCTTATAAATTAGATTTATACCTATTTTAGTCTAACACACGTATGATTAAGTAATAACAAAACTATTAAAAAATAATAAAATGAAATAAATAAAAACTGAATAAATAAATACTTAAAAACATATGAATAAAAAAAATTAATATAAATACATAGATACAGATGATAGCCAGTCCTTCGGATAGAACTTTAAGCGATGCTCCCGAGCCTGTACGATGTCAGGTACTCATTAAAAACCACTGCCCTAGGTGAATGAAAATTTAGGGTATGCAAAATTTAGGACTCCCACAGAGTAGAGTCGGGGTCATGTCCTCTGGTAGTAGGAAATATGACCTCGTAGTTAAAGCCCGGGCATGAGCCATAAAATAAGTAGATACATTTTTGAATTTAATAAAAATTAAGAATTATTATTAAATAAACTATTTTTTTTAACTGTTCCAGAAGTGTCTTTATCACAAAAAAGTTTCGGGAAGTTCTTACGTCTCTTCATTCGGTCCCAATGTACGAGATATAGAAAAGAAAAAGAAAACCATGTAAATATATAGTTGTATTGTTATATAACAATGTATATGTATATATAAATCAATTATAAATGAATAAATAAAATATATAAATTAATAAATAAAACAATTATAAATGAATAAAAAAAAATATATGTAAGTCAACCATAGGTACTACCTCTGAGCGTTACCAGAGGGCGCCGGTGTTCAAAATCTGACCGTGGCCCTTAGGTTTTTAATCTGGGAGGTGAAAAAACCTTGAGCACGCCGTCCTTCGGATGGGACGTTAAGCGATGGTCAGGTACTAAACCTGGGTAGGCAAAATTTATGACTCCCAAAGTGCAGCTGACAGGGAAGCTATAAGAGCATTGGATGCTTAGGTCCATCCCATTGGATGTACTTGAATGAAATAAAACTAGTTTATTTGTGGTATTGTCTAATTTCACCATATATATATATATATATATGCATGGGAGTACTTTCGGTATTTCTACCATCCTCAGCCAAAAGCATAAGAGATAAGACTGATGAGACTTAGTCTTATCTCATGCTTTTGGCTGAGGATGGTAGAAATACCGAAAGTACTCCCACGTATATATATTATGTGAAATTAGACAATACCATAAATAAACGAGTTTTATTTCATTCAAGTTCATTTGAATTATTTCACAATATCTCTGCAATAATGTCAGTTTCCATTGGATGTGTTCACACTAGCCCTTCCAATATATCTACCGGCACCCTCTTAAGTAAATATTGTATTTGCATTTGTAACAAATTATATAATTTATGATTCATATATCATTTAGGATAAAGACCCATTGTTGTCTGTTCTAAATATAGTTCTCAATTGGTTATCCGTATTATTCTCAATTGAACCCCGCGTTGGCGTTAGTTATTATCTCAGATTTAGGGTCCAAAATGTCTTCTATCCTATTATATAGATATTTTCTTTTCTATTTACCAAGAGATGAAACTGGAATGTTTGTAAAGCCAAGTGGTTGAGGTAGATGCGAGACTAAACAAATATATCGTACAATTGAGGAGTGTTGAAGGCCAATATTAGATTTGGGGCCGTCAGTGTCCCACGCTAGTTTCACATCACAGGTTGGATCGGATCACATGTCTCCAGCCTTCGGTAAGTGTATCACTTCGGAACTCTCCTCTCTGGTAACCGATATCACAATCACTTCTTTAATATCACTGTTACAAATATCTATATCTCATCATCAGGCTACTTAAACGAGTACATTTTTTGATCTCACACAGTTTTTTTATTTTTACTTTTATTACTAGGTACCCCAGCTGAATGGTCCGTCTGTGTGCACCCAGAACCCATAAGGACGACATCTATTGATTTTCAGCTAATCGGTCGAAATTAAGGAGGGGGCTTAACCCGAAAACTATATATAATAATAGCCGATGTAATGAATGTACTGACACACTATTTAGTATGTGAATTCAAAAGCCTATATTTATATATGGGATAAGAGCACTAGATGCTTAGGTCCCTAGATGGCACCAGCCCACCATATATATTCTCAATGTACGTTTGACGTCGACGTGCCCATATATATATATGTATAATAAATAAAAAATTTTGAACGAATTTTTGACCGATTACCGAGTTCTATATAATCTTGAAGTATACAATTTGGCTATTAACGTGCTAATTTTCTAGTGCTATTTAAGAACACATCTGTCCAAGGTGTATCTCATTGTCACAATTTCATGAAAAAATGCCAGTATAATATTTCTTCACAAGAGAACATGCTGTCTTAAACATATTACGGAAGAATAAATATGTTTTGCATAATCTGTGTGTTCCGACTACATACTTACCTGGCAATTAATTTTGAAGTAATTATACTAAAATGCCATAAAAGATCAACTAGATATGAATATAATAGTTTCTTTTTTTTTTTTTTTTTTTTTTTTTTCTAGAATACAGAAAGCCAGTCTGAAAAAACCGATGATTATCTCTGATTAATAGCATTATAAATATGTAACCGCTGCCATGGATGGAGGCTTTCAGCTTGCGGTCCTCGGAACTGTTCATGTTTCTCGGTTTGATTTAGATTATAGAACCGTTTACCTGCAGTTATATAGGACTGTCACATTATTCACATCTAACTTCACAGAGGGCGCTGGTAGCTCAGTGGTATGCGTGCTTGTCTTCTGAGCTCAAGATCGTAGGTTCGAAACCCGACCGAGCCCCTTAGTTAAATTTGGGAGGTAAAATAAACTTAAGCACGCCGTCCTTCGGATGGGACGTTAAGCGATGGTCCCGAGCCTGTACGATGTCAGGTACTCGTTAAAGACCCCTAACCTAGGTGAATAACAATTTAGGATAGGTAAAATTTAGGACTCCCACAGTAAAGTTGGGCTCATGTCCACCAGAGTGACGAAAGAGCGCTCTGGTAGAAGGCGATATAAGCTCATAGTTCAAGCTCGGGCATGAGTCATAATAAGTAACTCACTAACCTATAATACTTACGATAGTTACAATTACAATATAATCAATGAAGAGAAGGAAAAACGAATACCTTAAAGAATCTCTTGCTATTTTTATTATTTTTTTTTAATTGAAAAGCGCCAAATATATCAGAAGTGAGGATAAATGTTGTCTGATATTCAGTAAAAATAATTAAGAGATGACATTATCGATTGAAGATGATTGAAAATTGATCCTAATAAATTATGAGCTACAAAAAAAAAAAGTAAAAAATGAGACGATAAAAAACAAAACAAACGACGTTATTTGATACATCGATTAGTTGATATCACTTTATAAATGTCATGTGACGAGAAATATTTATGTAACCAGCCATAAACTGCTTTCTTATTCTTATTGTTAAGGAGGTCATATCGCCTACTACCAAAGCGCTCTTTCGTCTTTGCCCAACTCTACTGCGCGGATCCTAAATTCTGTCTACCCAGGATTAGTTATCTAGGGTAAGGGATCTATAACATGCGTGACATCGCACAGGCTCGGGACCATTCTTATCGAATCCGAAGGACGGCGTGCTCAAGGCTGCACAGTTCCCCTTGATCTTACCGACAACCGAAACTCATTTCCAGCTATATAGCTCTTGAATTGAACTATGTAGCCGGACTATATAGCTGTTTTCTGGTGACGTTTTAAAAAACGTGTAGCACAGCAAAATAGTTCGACTATGTAGCTGTTTTGCTACATAGTGTAAACCCGGCATTAGGATCTGCTAAAATGGAAAAGTCTGTATTTTTCTGGCTAATGGCGTTTTACCGTTTCCCACTATTACTTGCTTTTCCGACTTGAGCTACGGTTTCCTGTACTAGGTCACATATAATAATGTTATCATTAGTAGATATCTGTTGAAAATAGCATTATTATATTTTGTCACATGAACAGTTTATTATGAATCCACTCATTGTTGAACGGAGAATTGAACTCGTTTGTTCGTGACTATGAATACCGGATGAGAGTTTTGAGCACGAACCCACTTCCGCCGGAAAACTTTTCAAAAATAAAAAAAAACATTCATAAGTTATTAGTGAGTGATACTTATGAAGGAAATCCTCCGATATGTTGACGATATAACATTAATGAAACAGGCAATGATTATATTGACATAAGAAGAACCATTCTTCATACCGCAATTAGTGTTGCCAAGTGCCCATTATCGTGTAATATATTTCGTCACATATGAATGAATGTAAAGGTAAATATATAATAAAACCAATAACAATAAAACAACAGAATCCAAAGTCAATATGATCCAACGAGGTCCGACTCCCAAGTACCTTCATGAAAACAGTGAAATCGCCATGAAACCGTACATACATTAGTTGTTCTACTATGTTATGGTTAGTTTTATTATCCTCTCCCCCCTTGTGAATTTGCAAATGATCCAGTGGAATATAAATGGTTTCTTCCCCCGTCTCAAAGAGCTGCAAGTGTTAATATCTGAACATGACCCGTCAATAGCCTGCCTCCAAGAGACAAATTTTCAAGATCAACAAAACGGGAAGCTAAAAGGTTACGACCACTACATCAAAAATTGCAATAGACTATTTCCTAGTGGTGGAGTAGCAATCTATGTCAAGAATTCTCAACATCCCTCGAGAAATCCCTCTGTCGACTCCCTTGGAAGCTATAGCAATGTCATATAGTCATATATAGACACAATAGTCGTCGCTAATGACCATGAAGTCGATGCGACGTTAAATAAAAACTAAAAATAAAACAACTCTAAAAAACATGATTTTATTTTTACATTATTGATCATATTTACCGTTGTAGTGAATTTAACTAAAATATCAATATTACGAACTATAAAATGATCTTTAGGTAAGAAACTATTAGGTTAAGATGCTTCGATAGTTTAAATGAAAATCTAATTATTTTCGCTATCACAAACCTATAATTTCATGTGTAAAAGAAATTGAAAGTTGAAAGTTTAATTCCTCATACTACTTTTCTTATCGTAACATTATAAAACAAATTTTAATCAAAATCTGTGCACGACAGCAAATTTTTGAAACTAAACCAGATGTTTACACATCAATTCACGTGAGTACCACGTCACTCACACATTTTTTTATTTACTTTTTTTTAATTCTTCTTACGTCCGTACCTTGTACATATTGAATTTATTATTTTATTTTAAAACATCATCAAATTTAGTGATGGTTTTATTTTACCAATTGTAAATATGCCCAATAACTTTTTTTTTTTTGTCATTTATTTATAAAGATACAACCGTTGCTAGGGTGCAACAACCAGCATCTATGGTGGTAGGTATTGATATGTTGGCGTGAATGGCATGTGAGAGGAAGGCCACCCAGTGGTAGGTCCTCGAAACGAAATTGTATCTTAATTATTAGGACAAGAAGAGAAAAAATAATAAATAAATACATTTAAAAAAATAAAAATAATAAATAAAAAGGAATTGAAAGACAATTTTGATGGATGGCTAAGAGAGATGATAAAAGTAAAGGAAAATAATGTAAAAAATATATATATATATATTTTTTAAGAACGAATAGCATTTAAAGCGGCGGTAAGTCGCGGTTCCATCTTTTCTTCAACCTTCGTGGGGGGTTTTGTGGTAGGTGCTCAATAAAATAAAAAAAAAAAATTGTAAATATTTTTGATGTCAATATCTTGGTTTGAGCCAAACAACAATCTCATTTGGGAGCCATGGTGGCCGTGCGGGCTAGAGCGTAGGGCTTTGGTCGCATGGTCTCACCATGGTTTTCAGGTTCGAATCCCGTCCGGGAGTGAGTTTTATTTCGTAGATAGAACTCCCTCCCGGGGCCATGAATGTCGTAAATAATTAGATAACATACTGACATGGCTAATATGCATCGAACATAAGACCAAAAAAAAAAAAACAACAATCTCATTCATGAAGATATTGTGAATAGTTTGGGGTTAGAAGCCAGTCTACCAACGCCCGGATTTCACGGCTGGTTCCCTCCTTGTCATCTGTAAACGACCTCTCATCGTCTATATAAATATCTCTTCTTCCCACCAAAATACCCATTTTGTCACCTTGATTTTTTTAATGTTTTTTTTTTTATCACAACACTTTTAGATATTTTCTTCATTTTTTTTTTTTTGTTTATTATTTTTATTTTGTATTATTTTTATATTATTCTTGAAACTTTTCAAAAGTCTCTAAAAAGAGGGTAATTTGTGTGTATTCAAAAGATGGCTCTCATGGACTTGTTCCCCTTTTGGCTGCTCAACCAACCGGAGCACCACCGACAATGAGAACAAGAATATAACCGAAACAGTCCTTTACCTCTTCAAAAGGCAGCCAATTTGTTCAAACTCAATATTATTATTATTTCCCCCTCCTTTTAACTGTTTTTCACATCCTCAATTATTTTTTTATTGATGTGTAAACATCTTAGCTCTCTGTAAGTCTCATTGATGTGAATGGGTAAGTGTGTATGTGTGTGTACATACACAACTACACACTTCTTTCTCTGTGATGTCAGCTGTTTATGAGCATTTCTACGTTTATGTGTGTGTGTAATATATTTCGACTGCATTTGACTTTTTATGTTTTTTTTTGCCTTATGGTGCATATTAGCCATGTCAATGTGTTACATATAATTATTTAAGACATACATGACCCCGGGAAGGAGTTCTATCTACGAAATAAAACTCGGGATTCGAACCCACAAACCTTTAACTTTTAACGTTGTGATCATCCTAGAAAGTGTAATATATTTCTTCACATATGAATGAATGTAAAGATAAATATATAATAAAACCAATAACAATAAAACAACTGAGGGCGCCGGTAGCTCAGTGGTATGCGTGCTTGCCTTCTGAGCTCAAGATAGTGGGTTCAAAACCCGGCCGAGGCCCTTAGTTTATTTTATCTGGAAGGTAAAATAAACTTAAACACGCCGTCCTTCGGATGGGACGTTAAGCGATGGTCCCGAGCCTGTACGATGTCAGGTTCTCGTTAAAGACCCCTGCCCTAGGTGAATAAAAATTTAGAGTAAGCAAAATTTAGGACTCCCAGAGTAGAGTCGGGCTCATGTCCACCAGAGTGACGAAAGAGCGCTCTGGTAGTAGGCGATATGACCTCGTAGTTAAAGCCCGGGCATGATTCATAATAACTAAGTAACTAACTAATAAAACAACTCTAAAAAACATGATTGTATTTTTACAACATTATTGATTATATTTACCGTTGTAGTGAATTTAACTAAAATATCAATATTACGAACTATAAAATGATCTTTTGGCATGAAACTTTTAGGTTAAGATTCTTTGATTTTCGTCCCGAGGACCTACCACTGGGTGGCCTTCCTCTCACATGCCATTCACGCCAACGTATCCATACCTACCAACATAGATGCTGGTTGTTGCACCCTTGCAACAGTTGCATCTTTATGGATAAAAGACAAAAAAAAAAAAAAAAAGATGCTTCGATAGCTTGAATTTGTCACAATAAATAAAATTTGTTGTAAAAGAAAATAATATAGTAGTGTAAATCGAAAAAAATATAATTATTTTAGCTATCAAAACCTATAATTTCATGTATAAAAGAAATTGAAGAACAATAAATTTGAAAGTTTCATTCCTCATACTACTTTTCTTATTGTAACATTATAAAACAAATTTTAACTAAAATCAGTGCACGACAGCAAATTTTTGAAACTAAAGCAGATGTTTACACATCAATTCTTGTGAGTACCGCGTCACTCACACATGTTTTTTATTACGTCATTGTATTTAACTTTCTAGGTAGTTGAATAAATTATATAGGTTAGGTTAGGTTTTATGACTCATGCCCGGGCTTTAACTACGAGGTCATATCGCCTACTACCAGAGCGCTCTTTCGTCACTCTGGTGGGCATGAGCCCGACTCTACTGTGGGAGTAAATTTTGCCTACCCTAAATTTTTATTCACCTAGGGTAGGGGTCTTTAACGAGTACCTGACATCGTACAAGCTCGGGACCATCGCTTAACGTCCCATCCGAAAGACGGCGTGCTTAAGTTTATTTTACCTCCCAGATAAAATAAACTAAGGGCCTCGGTCGAGTTTCGAACCCACGATCTTGAGCTCAGAAGACAAGCACGCATACCACTGAGCTACCGGCGCCCTCATAAATGATATATCTTTTTTTACTTACTTTTCACAAAAAAAAATTATAAATATTTCTCCGGGTCCATACAACATGATATTTCAAGAACTTTATAAAAAAAAGTCGTCGATGAATCACAGGAAATATACTTCCCCAGCGTAAATTAATCAACTATTTTTTCGAACTTTCTCTGAAACTATTCGAAAGTGTTGGCTAAAAATTGGTAGTTCACTTATAATGGAACTTTTGAATCCTCAGAATATATATAAATTTTGTGTCATTACATCGGCAGTTATTAGGTACGGAGTTTCATGTTTTCCGAACTCCAGATTCCAAAAAAAAATTCTGTCTGTCTGCGTGTGTACAATACTTTTTGTTTTTCAGCCAAATCGACCAGATTGAACGGAGGATTAACTTAAGAACTCTAATAACTGCCAATAGAATGAATTTATCGACACGAACTTTTATATGGGCGACCGAATCCTCATAAGAATAACAAGTATCGATATTCACCCAAATTGGACAAAGAGGAGGGAAAGATTAGAGGTGAGGGTTTACTCAAAAACTCTAATAACTGCCGATGTAATGAACGTATCGACATGAAATTTCATATTTGAAGTCAAAACTCAATGAGGACACAACACGTCAAATTTCAGTGATATCGACCGAAAGAAAGGGGGGGTTCAGGGAAGGGACAAGAGTTCTAAAAATCTAATAACTTCCGATGTAATGAATGTATAGACATGAAATTTCATATTTGAAATCTAAGCCCAATGAGGACATAATACGTCAAATTTCAGCAATATCGAACGAAAGAAAAAAGGGGTTCAGGGAAGGGAGCAGAATTCAAAAAAATAACTGCCGATGTAATGAACGTATCGACATGAAATTTCATATTTGAAGTCAAAACCAAATGAGAACATTACACATCCAATTTCAGCGATATCAACCGAAAAGAACGGATGGGGGGGGGGGGGGGGTTCAGGGAAGGAAGCACAATTCAAAAACTGTAATAACTGCCGATGTAATGAATTTATCGACACAAAATTTAGTATGAGGATTGGGGAGCCCCTATGTAAGTCAACTGTTGAATATTAGCGCAAAAGGTCTTGGCAGTTTTGGGAGGGGAGCAAAACGTTAATTGATTTATTCGTTCTGGGGATGAAGGCCGGCTAAAATCTTTAAGAAGTAGGACTACACTTTTTAGTTCACAAACTGTGAAATAGTCCTCATCAGTCATCTTCATCCAACAACGAATTACTGGTGATCTCCACTCCTCAAAGAGTTCCTTCCTATACCAGAGAGAGGTTAGAAGAATGAAGAGGTTGATGGGTAGTTGTGATAGAAGCAATACACAAGTGGAACAAGCCATCCATGAAAACTCAACGGTACTCCAGTGAAGAAGGGGTCCATTATCATTCTCCAACTAGGAGGAGCATGAGCGGGGTAAAAAAGTAACAAGCCCGGGTTCCAATCCTCCATCCTCTTTATTGACGGAGCAAATCAAATTATGGTTAATCAAGGAGCCTTTTGTCGGATCTTGTCTTTTTTTGAGTTACGTGATTCTCTCGTCCGCCGATCAACGCTTCATTCGTCTGGGACATCTACTCCCACTAGGACCATCACACTAACTGAAACATGGGTGAAAACAGAAACCTTCACTCATGAACATTATTGAAGTTTGTTTCTGGAAAATAATTCATTATTTACTTTGTGGTATATAACTGCAGAATATGTGAAGTGGTCATAAACAGGACTTTCTTATACCAACCACTTTTGTACAGATCACTTTAACTACGAGGTCATATCGCCTACCAAAGCGCTCTTTCGTCGCTCTGGTGGACATGAGCTTAACTTTACTGTTGGAATCTTAATTTTTTTACTCAAAAATAGTTTATTCACTTAGGGTAGGGAGGGGTCGTGCAGGCTCGGGACCATCGCTTAACATCCCATCCGAAGGACGGAGTGCTTAAGATCTTTTTCTCCGGTGCTCTCTATGTGTAGGTTATATGTCCATACAAAAAAAAAAAAAAAAAAATGAAAATGCCTCAAAAGAATGGAAAAAAGACAGGCACAGAGATTTAGAGGCCATCTTCTATTGGGTCAATCTGATCTCTGCATTCCAACTACAATTTAGAGTACCTAACACATCCGTCGTACTTTCAGATAGTCTTCTGTCACTCTCAGTGCATCATTTTGTACTTCCGCGAGATTACAATACTTTTTATATTAAAGATATCAGACAGTAAAACATATTAAGCGAGTCATGTAACCACAACATACAATATTGGAGCATCTGGTGCTCTGGCTGACTGAACAGTTGATTCGGTGACGCAGCATGCTGCTGTGCGGTGGAGAGCACCCACAGGTCAGTCAACAAGTAATGACTGCTTCACCATATGCTGCACTCGCATTATGCCATTAGAATAGCCCGCCGCACAAGACAATTAGGTACTTAACAGAGCCGTGCAGAACCTATGGCGAAGGCGTGCGAAGTACCGATGCGACCAAATTTCAGCCCATAATAGGGTCGGCCGCCCTAATTTCTCTTTTCCTTATTTTAAATATATCTATATGTTGACAAAACCAAATATAACAAGAAATCAAAACCAAGGGGGAAAGAATGTTAAATTCATTTGAAGGGATGAGGAAAACAGGGAAATATGGGTAATCAAAAGTATCTACGGCAGTTGGCACCCTGCTTTTGTAGAGAGACTGACGGGCCTTTCCATGGAAAGTGATCTCTTGAATTCTATTGACACAAAAAGTTCTGTAGAAAATGTTGCTTCCACTAAGGCCAGAAGAGCCATGTTTTGATTACAATTTACTTTTATTTAATAAATGACTATTTGTGATAACTTTTTCAAGTTTTATTTGAAAAAAAGTTGATTTGTGTTCTTTAAAAACTACTTTACAAACTAAAAGTTGTGTTCATAAAAAAAAAAAACTATTATTATGTTTTTAATATTACCTATATCAAAGTTTAATATATAAAGTAAAATTTTATATGTACATATATGTAAATTTTATTACCTATCATTAATAATGTCCGAATACATTTTTTGCGTTCTGTGTTGATGTAGTGGAAATACTAATAAATAAAATAAAGTGATAGATAAAACACTTTTTTGAACACTTATATTGTCTAATTCCACAAACATATACTTAAATATGTACCAGGAGGTGGAAATCTATATTCTAACGGTAATAACTAACTGTGCACTTATTTGAAAAACAAAAAAATAAAATTAAAATAAAACCAAAAACTAACATTCCAAGAAAACAATATAACAACTGTATATATAGCTACTATATGTCTAAGTAGAAAATTATTCAAGCTAGGTTTAATATTGCCATGGATATTTGTTATCTGAAAAGGATTAACAAAGGAGAAAATTTGGGGTGTCTGGTCGTTCAAACAATTCCCATTTTTTCGGGTTCCATTCATTTCTAGCTGTTCTAGAGAATCTAATGGTCTACCTTTTTCACATAAGTGGAGGTATTTTATGCCGGTTGTTTCATTGAATGAGTGATCCATACCATTGATATGTTTCGCAAATGTAGATTTTTCCCCTTTCCTTACTATATCAGTTATGTGCTCTTTTATTCGTTCTCTGAATTTGCGTCCCGATTGGCCTGTGTATACCCAACTGCACGTTTCACATTTGAGCTGATGGCGTAAGCTGAAACCGGTACACATTTAAGTATATGTTTGTGGAATTAGACAATATAAGTGTACAAAAAAGTGTTTTATCTATCATTAATATGTACATAGGTAATAATTATGTTTATTAGTTCATAATATTATGTTTGAAAATAAAATATCGTTGTCATTACACATATTAATTTCTCAAGTATTTATTTGGAAAATAAAAAACATTAACTTATTCAAAATGTAAAGGGGAAAAACATAAAAACGCGTGGTCAATACTCGCACGGCCCTTCTACTGACATCTTGTAGCCCTTTAGTCAGGGGAAGTACATTGCCGGTGCTTCACCAACGACACGTTTTCCTATTGATTTAGTAATCGCCGTAATTGTTACAGTTCGTCGAAAACAGTTAAGAGAACATTTAACATAATATTATGCAGATGACCAATAAAGCGAAGACTGCCTGCGATGGTTCGGGACAACGTCTAGATACCATCTGTTCTACAGTCTAGGTGACAGTGAGTGGCTAATGAGACTTTAGTAAAAAGATGATAATATCCGATATAATGACTGAAGACAGATGCAGTTGTCGAGGACATCTCAAGTGCACGCCACACCATTCCTTGACATCGTTTTACATGTAATATTTACCATATGGCCGTCTCAGACAGAGAAAATAGTATTTTTTTTACTTTTGCATTTATCGTGTAAATCCAGTTTTTGGAATATATAAATTATGTTTGCATCATTATTAATCATACACCTGATCAAATGAATATTGTTAATCCTTTCTTAGATTTTCCCTTAGTTACCTAATCATTCCCCTAATATTGACCACACTTTCCTAATTTTTAAACACTCTTACCTAATTATTAACCATACTTTTTGAAATGCTCATGAATGATGCCTCTCTAATGTTGAGCAAGTTGATTTAACCGAGAACATACACAATTTTACGAGATACCAAGAAACCCACATCTTTATAACTCCGAAAGTATTAGAGTCCTGAGCTCCCAACTTCTTCACAGTGCGCAGATGGCTTGGCAGATGATCACAGTACACTTAACTCATTTTGGCTATTTTACGACTTAACAACTTATTCCCTGTGATATGTATTTCTAGACCAGGGGCCAATAAACCAAAATGGATATGAAAAGTAATTTTTCCAAGTGAAATATAAATAAACATATTTTATATATCTAGTGTGAAACTAGATTAGGTTTTATGACTCATCCCCGGGCTTTAACTACGAGGTCATATCGCCTACTACCAGAGCGCTCTTTCGTCATTCTGGTGGACATGAGACCGACTCTACTGTGGAAGTCCTAAATTTTGCTTAACGTCCCATCCGAAGGACGGCGTGCTTAAGTTTAGTTTACCTCCCAGATAAAATTAAGTAAGGGCCTCGGTCGGGTTTCGAACCCACGATCTTGAGCTCAGAAGACAAGCACGCGTACCACTGAGCTACCGGCGCTCTCTATATATGTATACAATATATAATAAGCAAATGTGATGATACATAATAAATAAATGTCTTGGACAAACAGAAATTAATTTTTTAATTTTTGTAATCGGGGGTCGAAAAACATGAAATTCCGGTGAAAAAATTAAATTGAATTTTCTAACCGATTATATAATTTTCCCTATACTCCATATAAATGGGGAAGTAAAACATAGTCTGATTTTCTTATTAGAGAATTAAAAGGAAGTGGGGGGCTTAACAACAAAAAACTGTAATAACTGCAATGAATTATCGAATTTTTTGAACTGTCTCTCAACAATTTAAAGTGAAAAATGAAAAATAAAATACGTCCCCTTGGATTTTTCTCCTGGTGTATCTTCTAAAACGTTGTCACCTAACTTTCCCTTGTTTTCCCGATCAGTGATTCTGACACTACTTATCAAAATTGGAATTGCTATTGTTTTTCTCAATACAAAAAAAGAGGTTATTATTTTGAGATTGAACTATGTCTAAAGTAATAATTGAATAGAAATTGTAAGCGAGCACTTACTTCAAAACAATTTTCTAGTAATTTCACTGACCTTAAAAGATTGCGATCATAAACGTCTGTGTCATATCAACTCAGTAAAATGGCCATTCGATTCCAAACACCTTGAGAATAGATATTATCAGTAATTGGATTTCTTTTCTTTCGTTAATTTAAATTATTAAAAAAAGAAACATGTTATTAACAACCTTGAACAACAATTTGAGGAACTTATAAGAACTAATTGACCGATTGTAACAGTGGAAAATACTAAATAATAGTTAGTTCCCACGAGCATCAAAACAGAGTTGTTCAATCAAATAGTTGTTAGACTCAGATCTCCGAAACAACTTAACTTTTGAAATATTCCGCCATGAGACTCACTGCAGAGCTAATGGGTTAAATCGATTTCTTTTTTTAAATTTCAGTCAAATAAACGATGTATGATTACTTTCCGGTGGTCTAGGTCTCGACTAAATGGGTACAGCCTGACCACTGGAAGTCCCAGATTTGTAGGACCATAACAGGGTGGAGTTGATTTGCTGGACTGGATCATACCTGGGACTGGACCTGCGGCAGCTAGTGAAGGAGTTAGCCTACTCTGTATTCCGCCGATATAATATATCGGTTCCTGGTGGGAGCGGAAGAAAACAGTGTGACCGGATGAAGACGGCCGTCGATCGCCGTCAAAAACTCGGGGTTCTCGCCATATAACACATGTTTACATGGACCAAATCGGATGTGTGTCTGTGAAAACGATAACTCCCAATAGATGTAATGTATCGACACTAAATGTTATATGTATTTTCATAAAAATCGGCTAAAGGGAAGGAGATGAGTAAGTGGGAGGTATAACATAACTGTCGTAGTAATCAATACATCGACACAAAAATCAACGAATTGAAAACCCCATAAGGTCGACATTCATTAATTTTCAGTCGAATCGGCTGAAGGGATGTGGGATAACAGGGGCTCAACTCAATAACTGCCGATGTAATGAATGTATCGACATGAAATTTTATATTTAAATTTCAATTGCAATCGAATTGACCGACGTCTTTTTTTATTATCTGAGTATTTCTGTAACATGCCCGTCTCTAATGTACACCCCTGAATAACGGACACTAATTTCGTCCCCACTGATGTCCATTGTGGATGTAGCGTGCTAGCCTACTCAGCTCAAGATCGCTGGTTCGAAACCCGGCAGAGGCCCTTAGGTTTTCTATCTGGGAGGTGAAATAACCTTGAGTGACGCCACCAGAGTGACGAAAGACGATATGATCGTTATAGGCGATATGACCTCGTAGTTATAGCCCGGGCATGAGTCATAATAACTATAAATATATTTCTCGTTAAATCATGAATTTCAGTGCATAAGTGGAGATGCAAAGCGGACAAATCAGTTATGAAGGCTGCTGTAATTCAAAGAGGACAAGAAGCGTATCAGAGGCGGAGCAGCTTGACCAAAAACCGAATAATGGAGTTTGAGGGATCGTTTTACGAAACCCGTCTGGCGCCACCTACACGACACAACAAGAATTAAAATTGTTAATTAATATATAAATGCCGCGTAGCCCGGGTGTATTGTGTTGGTGTAGGAGCAACAAAAGACTCTGTGGGCCATTGTTGTGTAGTGCCTTTGTGTTGTTTGTGCTGCTCAACCAAGACACAAAAGACTCTCGTTAGTCGACTAACCTGTCTGAGTCCATCGACACAATCGACACTGACTTTTATTTTAACACCAGACACCCTCCGGGCATCCCCCAACCTTAATTGGAGTTTTAATTTAGCTAGAGACTTGTATGAACAGGAAGGAAGTCGGGCGCCATTTTGTTGTCTAATTAACTAAGATATGTCTCGACAGTAGATATTAGTCTGAAGAAAATCAGAAATGACAAGGTAGATGTTAGTTACTTATTACTTAAGTTAGTCACTGTAACTACGAGGTTATATCGCCTACTACCTGAGCTCTCTTTCGTAGCTCTGGTGGACATTATTCCTGCTCTACTATGAGAGTCCTAAATTTTGCCTACCCTAAATTTTTATTCACCTAGGATAGGGGTGTTTCAAAATTACCTGACATCATACAAGCCCGAGACCATCACTTAACGTCTCATCCGAAGGACCTCCCAGATAAAATAAACTCAGGACCTCGATCGGATCTTGAGCTCGTAAGCAAACACGCATACCGCATAACACATACACCTATTTAGCAATCGTTGTGTCAAGTAATTGATCAATAAGAATATTGTCAACATTAGTTGAAACCAGAGCCTGTTGAAGTGGATCTAATGACTGGAAGTGAACAAGTGAGGGATGATGACAAATTAAGTGGATTTACCATTACTGAAATCTGCAGAGTGTGTAAATTAAATAGGAGCAACAATGGAGGATGTGGGGAGTAGTCCTGGATTGGCAGGATTTAGAATTATTAGGGCGAGAGATCCTGCTGTGAGGGAGGACGGTGCAGACAGGGGGCGTCAAATCAGATTTGGGAGCGAGGCAGCTGCAAGCCTGAGGCCAGGGCGGTCCGACCAACCGAGAAGTGCACCTTCAGACCTTCACATTGTTTCAGAAATGTCGACAGACAGATGTGTGGATGCCCCCGGCAGTCCAGTATGTCAAGTCTTATACCATATGATCCCAAGCCAAAATTGTTGTCTTCGTTCATGTGAAAAATCTTGAGAAATATGGTAATTTCGTTTGATTATTAGCAACTCGACAGGGAGCGTGAGGGCGTTCATGTAGTCTGCAATGGAGAATAGATCAGCAGAGAACAGAAAGCAAGCAATGTGTACTACCAGATCTGCAACACCATATTCGGGAAAAGTGAGGTCAGCAAGTAGACTCCACATCTTCAAGGCAACCCTCCTTGGAACGAAACTATCAGGGAAGAGCTAGGGATGCTCCCTTTGAAGCACTTCATGGAGAAGAGGCAGCTCGGCTGGTTCGGCCATGTGACCAGAATTAATGAAGACTAAAAACCCCGGAGATTCATGGAGGCCAGTCCAATAGAGAAACGCCCGAGGGGTAGACCCAGACTGATGTTTCTGGACTACATAAAGAGGATCGGACAGCAAAGAGGCAAGACCATGGCAGAGATGGACAACCTCGCCAGGGTCAGGCAGCTGTGGCAGCGGTGGATAGAGGCTCCCTCCACGCCGACGAGGTTTGATTATTAGACATAGTACCACTTCCTAGAGCCTTTGGCCGATTTCGCTGAAATTTCGTAGTTATTGACCCTAAGGGGTTATGAATCTCTATATAAAATTTCATCTCGAATTTAAAAGTGTTATATTTTAGTAAGTTAGTTAGTCCAAAGGACGGCGTATTCAAGGTTTTTTCGGCTCCCAGATAAAAAACCTTAGGGCCTCGACCAAGTTTCGAACCCGCGATCTTGAGCTCAGTAGGCTAGTACGCTGCCTCTGAGCTGCAGGCGCCCTTTATATGAATGTAGTCTGACCTCTCACAGTTTTTAGTTGGCTTTCAACATCAGCGTCTACAATTAAAACATTTTACTTTTAAAATGTTTTTTTTTTTTTTTTTTTCCCACAATTTAATTGATATGTATTTTATAACCTGTGAAATATTACTTCCCCAGCTATAAAGTACAGGGGAAGTTATGTAATCGGTCAGAAATTCGATGCAAAGTTATCAACGGAATTTCATACTTTCCAACCTTCTGATTCCAAAAATGAAAAAAAAAAATTGTTTGTCTGCTGATCTAGAATATCAATAGAATGGATGCATCGACACGAAATTTCATTTATGTATCCAGAACTCTCTAAGAATGACACTTACTGAACTTCAGCCAAATGAGCCATTGGGAAGGGGGGGGGGGGGGGTTAAGGGGGAGAATTAACACTAATAACTGCCGTTGTAATGAATGTATTGACGTGAAATATATATTCAAACCTCTATAAGTACATCATACAATAATTTTCAGCGGAATCAGCCAAAGGAGATGGGGGAACTTAAGGGGCTCAACTCAAAAATACAAATTATTTCCATGTAATGAATGTACAGTAGATTCTCCCTAATCCGCCGGATAACAGAAAACATCAGATGACGGAAGTCATCAATTAATGAGAAAAAATATATCAATTAAAGCATAAAAAGAAGTGAGCTATGGAATAAAACACGTATGTATTTTGTTGATAACATTTATTAAATTGACAATAATATGTACATACTGAACATTGATTTATTATATTTACGTACATATCTACATATATTTATCCAAGCATTAAAAAGATATTTTGAAATCTGCGTTCAATTAAGTGAAGTAATAAAATATTGTATTAGCGTTCCCTTCATTATAAATACAATGTACATATGTATGTATGTATAATAAAAAATACAAAGATTCGTGAGTTACGAAAACATTATGTGCTCGTAAATACAAGTGGCTCATTATATAATTGATAATTTAATAATTGAATGTGAATTTTAGTTTAAAAAATTTGGTATTATTTTGCGAGCGCCGGATAAGGGAGATTCTACTGCAATTCCTGCAAATTTTATATTTAAATTCAAAACTTCATAAGGATGTCACATATCAATTTTCCGCGAAGTCGGACAGGGAAGGGGGCTCGACTCAAATACCCAAATAACTGCCGATGTAACGAATGTATTTTAAGTTTTAGCCCAAACGGTCAATAAAGCTTCGAAAGGCGAGTGAATTTGAGTTGGGGAAGTACATAACCGTTGATACACCGACAACTTCTTTTTGTAGTCATCTCTCGACAACTAAGCTCGATCGCTATGGAATTACATTAAGTAGAATATAGAAGGCGTCACGTAATTTATTTTTCAGTTCCGAATTAGCTTTGATAAGTTGTAATATTGGCTTCTAAAAGGTTTTTAGAAAATTGAATCCATTAACACTTCTTTCTACGAGTGATGGTTGGATAATGAATACAAATGGAGAATGTTCAACAAACCAGTAGTAAATCTGATAAAAGATGTAGGCGTCAGAAGAGAAATAGGAAGATTGAAGGGGTGGTTTTTGATTAAATATTGAAAGGGACATTGGAGGGGTGGAGTCGTTGTGCCAACATTGGAGGGGTGGAGTCGTGCCAACATTGTAGAGCTAACAGTAAACCTGTTAGTTTTCAACGAGCCTCGAGAGAGGACTAACTGGATCTTATCGATATTGGTAATTAAGTAATTCTGAGACCCTTTCTAGTGGCGATGTGCTAAGAGGGTATGATCGGATTTCAGACTGATGGTAGGGTGCTCTGTGTACACTGTATGTGGTCATAGGTTACTTTGATTGGTGACAATGTCCACCAGTCAGCGATGAAAGAGCGCTCTGGTAGTAGGCGATGTATATTTAAATTAAAAAAATTGTCGGAATCACAAATTATACTACGGTAGACTCTTCCTTATCCGGCGTTCTGTTAACCGGCGCGCTCCCTTATCCGGCGCTCGCAAAATAATATCAAATTTGTTAAACTAAAATTAACATTCAACTATTAGATTAACAATTATATGAGCAACGCTTATTTACGAACACATAATAATTCCGTAACTCACGAATCGTTGAAAATCAATCATTTATAGAAAATGTCCGAATACATTTTTTGCGTTCTGTGTTGATATAGTGGAAATACTAATGAATAAAATAAAATGATAGACTTTGAAACCTTCTTTCTTTATCGTGTTACTAATTTGTTCAGAAATGTGCCCGTAATAAGGTAAACTAACCCAAACTCCCTCTTTGTTAGAATTAATGGGCTCTAATTTTGTTAAATTATTTCGTTTGATTTTTTCAAGTAGGGTTTAAAACTATCAATACAATCAATGAACATTTAAACAAGACGAAGGACAAAATAAAAATAGAGGACCGGAGTGGTGTTTACCAACTCAAATGTGAAACGTGCAGTTGGGTATACACAGGGCAATCGAAACGCAAATTCAGAGAACCTATCAAAGAGCACATAACTGATATAGTAAGGAAAGGGGAAAAATCTACATTTGCGAAACATATAAATGATATGGGTCACTCATTCAACGAAATAACCGGCATAAAATACCTCCACTTATGTGAAAAAGGTAGACCATTAGATTCTCTAGAACAGCTAGAAATTAATAGGACTCGAAAAAATGGGAATTGTTTAAACGACCAGACACACTTCAAATGTTCTCCTTTGTTAATCCCTTTCAGATAACAAATATCCATTACAACATTTATCTAGGTTAAATAACTCCCTACATAGCTATATATTGTACATTTGTTATATTGTTTTCTTGTAATGTTAGTTTTTAGTTTTATTTTAATTTTATTTTCTTGGTTTTCAACCCCCCCGGTTTTACCAGAGGAAGGGGACCCTTTCACCTCAGGTACTCTTAGGTTAATATAAATATGTATGCCTGGCAAATATCTGAATTATTGTTGAACCTTGTGCTGACGATGGCGTAAGCCGAAACCGGTACACATTTAAGTATATGTTTGTGGAATTAGACAATATAAGTGTTCAAAACAGTGTTTTATCTATCATTTTATTTTATTTATAAAAAATGTTTCCTAGAATAGAAAAACAAAGGTACCGTCCCGTCCGTGGCACAACATTATCGTCTTATCGGGACTATGCAGCACGGAACAGTGTTGTGTTAGCGAAACAAAACAGAATTACATATTTTTTTAACAAATAATATTTTAGATTTTGTTTTAAATATGTATGTAATTAAACGCAGATTTCTAAATATCTTTTTAATTGGTTGGATGAATAGACATGTGTACATATGTAAGTACATATAATAAATCAATGTTCAATATGTACATATTTGTCAATTTAATAAATGTTATCAACAAAATACATAGGTACGTGTTTTATTCCTTAGCTCACCTAAAAACACTTTTTTTAAAGCTTTAATTGATATATTTTTTCTCATTAATTTGATGATTTCCGTTATCCGGCGTTTTCTGTTATCCGGCGTCACGTCGGTCCCGGCAACGCCGGATGAGGGAGAGTCTACTAAAGTTTACTTTTCGCTCCCCTTCCAAAACCAGTAGACCGTTTGCTCTAATATTCAATAATTGACTTACAAAGGAGCTTCCAAATCCTCATACTAAATATAGAGTCGCTAAATTCATTACATCAGCACATTATTAGGGTTTTTGAACTGACCTTCCCCCTTGAACACCCTTTTCCTTCGGCTGATATCACTGAAATTTGACAAGTTATGTCGGCATTGGGTTTTGACTTCAAATATGAAATTTCATGCCGATGCGATCATTACATTGGCAGTTATTAGGTTTTTTGATTTGAGCCCTCCTCTGAACGCCCCTCCGCTTCGGCTGATTCCGCTAAAAACTGATAAGTGTCATCCCTTTGGGGTTTTGAATTCACATATGAAATTTTATGTCGATACATTCATTACAACGGCAGTTATTAGAGTTTTTGCTTCAAGTGTCACCTAATCCCCCCTCTTTCCTTTTTCCGATTTGGCTGAAAATCGACAGGCGTTGTCCTTATTGAGTCCTGGTCACATATATCAATTTTTGTGTCGATACATTCATTATATCGGGAGTTACCTTCTCGAACGATGCCAACGATTCTATTGAACGTAGGTAAACGTACAAGATGTCATTCTTTTCAGATCAAATTTTTTTGATCTGACCACGTCAAATTTTTTTGGTAAGAACCATTCATCAGCGTTATTGAGGCTTACCATTTACCATTTTAGCAATGGTTGTGAGAAATGCCCGCCTCAAAGTTCAGAATGGTGATCCAAAAATTAATCTTGATCCAATGTTTTTTTCAAAATCTGGGTAGTCAGGAAATGGATTCTACGATTATGGACTTTTCGAACTGTCGTCCCCTTTCGCCTTGAATAAAATACGTATTATTCCAAATACATTTAGAATGTGAAGAGGCATTTTTAAGAATTCTTGATGGTCCAAGAATACCTTTAACAGTTCTTAAATTGGCTTTTAGAGTTAAACCATAATTTCTTTTTGAAAAATGAAACTTGAGTACTGCCTACTGCACTTTTAAGACTTCAGGTTCTTTATTTCATTCCCGAATGTAACCACAAAATAATTAAATTGCGAATATTTGCAGCCTTGAAAAAAAGGAGCTAAGTGCCATGTTTGTCAAAGAATATTTTTACACCAAAATAATTTATATATCGAAGCCGATGTATAATGCATTATTTAATGATTTATTACTATCATAAGTTTTCTGAGTTTTATATAATATTTACTATACAATGCGTATAGTAAATAGTATATAAATATACGTAATATATACGTTATGTAATAAATATATATATATGTACTTTTCTCTTCTATAGTTGCTTTTTATGACCTAAGGAAGGGGCCTATACAGTACCTAAAGTACTAGGAATTTGATATTCAACTATCTTTCATTATAAATTAAAACAATAACCCTTATAACTGCCAAAGTAATGAATGTAACAACACAAAATTTTATATGTAAATCCATATCCCATTCGGACGATGCATATCAATTACCAAACGAACCCATTTCTCTTCGGATCAGAGGAGCTGCCATACTGTTCATGTAACGAATGCATTAAAATGAAATTTAGGCGAATATTAATATACAACTAAGTCGAAACTGTAAATTAGTTTTGGAGGGAGAGCAAAACTTAGATTAATTCGTGAAGAAGATTTACATTGCCTGTTATTCACCAATGGTTATTTTTTTCTTATAATATTATTCGTTTTAATTCATTTCATCATTCAATTAGCGATAAATTTGTGCTCATTGTTTTTTTTCATTTAATCTCCTGTGCTTCATTTCTTCTATTCATTTTCTCCATATTAAATTATAAAAATTTCGCTTTATTTAGAGAGAAATTAATGTATTTTAAAAAATTATTTCCTTCAATTCATTCGCTTTATTCAAATTGCTTCATCTAAAGGTCAATAAGTGCATACAGTCTTTTCATTTTATCTCCTTTGCTTCATTTACTCCATTCGATGAGAAGAAAGTAACTTCATATAGAGAGAAAGGGCATTTGTTGCCTTTCCATACTATTTTATTTCCTTACTCAATGATAAAGGGCATTACAAAGAGATAAATAAACGTGTTTCATATTTCCATTTAATTTTATTTCATCAATCAGTGATGAGAACATAGCGTTATATTCATTAGTTTCCCTCAGGAGAATGTTGGGTTATATAGAGAGAGAAATAAATGTTTTTCGTCTTTCCATTTCATTTTATTTCATCAATAATTGATGAGAACATAGCGTTATATTCATTAGTTTCCCTAAGGAGAATGTCGGGTTATATATAGAGAGAAATATGCTTTTTCCGTTTTTTCATTGCATTTTATTTCATCAATCATTGATGAGATCATAGCGTTACATTCATTAGTTTCCCTCAGGAGAATGTCGGGTTATATAGAGAGAGAAATAAGTATTTTCCGTCTTTCCATTCCATTTTATTTCATCAATCAATGAGAACACAGCGTTATATTGAATAGTTTCCCTCAGGAGAATGTCGGGTTATATAGAGAGAAATTTTATGTTATATATTGACCTAAATGATTAGGTTTTTGAAAAATATATCTACCTGTATGAGATGTCACTTTTGAGTCCGTTAGAGCAGACGGACTGACGGAAGAGGTAATTAAGAGTTGGGTTAATTTAATTGCGGTTTTGTCACGGGGCTGCACACCTTCCGCCGGATGTGGCTATTATGCTCGAGTAACACATGGTTCCGCCGCCAGGCCGAGCTAGCTTCGCTCTGTTTACAATCTTGTCTGACCGTCCGTCCATCTGTTCATGTGACAGCCTCACGTCTCAAGACTAATTTAATTGTCTTCTCATGGACGGCAGGCGGAAGAACCATGGAGCAAGATATTCCTTCAAGATATCTTGAATGTGCAGAAGGCTGTAACATTCCTTTTTGATCCCTCATAAATTGAACAAAAAAACTCGTTGGTGTATCACCGTCAACGCACTTCCACAGCGCGAATTAATTAACTAAATTTTCGCCTCACCTCTGATTTCGTGTTGATACATTATAACGACAATTATATCCCCCTAATCCATCTGCTTTCTCCGATTAGGCTATGAATCGATTTCATATCGATATATTTGTTATGTTATCGAGTTCACAGACACACAGACAGACATGAATGTTTTTCTTATATTTGGAATCAGGGCTAGGAAACATGAAATTCAGGTGAAAATTCAACATTAAATTTCTGGCCGATTACATAACTTTTTCTATACTAAGTAAAAAGAGAAGAGCGTAATCAGTGAAGGGGGGAAAGGTTAACTCAAAAACTTACTGCCAATGTAATGAATGTATGTATCGCCATTAAATTTTGTATGTGAATCCAAAACCCCATAAATACAAAACATATGAATTTTCAGCCATATCGGCCAAAGGGAAGACGCAATTTTATTAGACTCCACACTATACGGTTATCATGTACCAATTTCGAAGAAAACCGTTTCTGCTTGGAAATAAAATAGTGAAAAGTAAACATATTTTGTTTCTCAGAAATGGTCAATTTCAATATAATATATTATATTGTATTGTTGTATTATAAGTAAAACCGGGCGAGGCCCTCAGTTTATTTTGTCTTGCAGGTTAAAAAAAAAACTTAAGCACGCTCTCCTTCGGATGGGACGTTAAGCGATGGTTCCGAGCCTGTACGATGTCAGATACACTAAAGTCCCCTCTAAGTATCTAAACCTAGATAGGCAAAATGTAGTATTTAGGACCGTAAAGTCGGGTTCATGTACACCAGAGCGACGAAAGAGCACTCTGGAAGTAGGCGATATGTCCTCATAGTTAAACCCCGTGATTTAGGTATTAATACCTAATAAACACAGGGTGATATGATTTTCGTAAGATTATAACGTCCTACATATGCGGGAGCAGCAATAGTTAAACATGAGGGACAATTGACTAAGGATGATAACCTCTTTAGTCCGAGCTTGGGAAACATCCTCCAGAAAAGCCCACAAGAAGTTGCACTGACCAACTAAGGATCGGCAGTTTTGAATCACAGGGCGACGACGTATCAGTTATTGATTTGGTAATCAGATTCCTACGCCAATCTCAACAACTAGTATTATGGGGTTGTGCTAAGCCATCTAACATGAAGCGTATCCAGTCCTTCCAATCCAAAGTCTTAAGAACAATTGTCGATGCTCCCTTCTATGTGTCCAACCAATGACCTTAAAACCCCCTATGTTATTGATAATCCCTTCTACAAATTCCACTCTAACCTCTCTTCCCATGTCAACCCAGTTGCTCGACTCTTGTCATCCCATTCCCATCCAGATAATCCCCCCCGAAGACTAAGTTGGCGAGAGACCTGCTACTGCAGCAAAAATATTTAGGGAGTACTGGTGATGACCAGCTTCTCCCCTCATGTAATCCTCTTACCTTCAACTCTCCTTTCCTTCTTGGCATGCCTCCACTGCTGGACAGTGCCTAGCGGGGCGAGAAGGCAGGGGGGATCACTCGATCCCCCGCGGCCTCCCCTGCCCCCATTAAGTTGGAGGGATGGGGATGACAGAACCGGGGGGTGTTTCGAGGGGTCTCCAGTTGAAGGGCTTTTATATTGATTTTATTTTATCTTTATTATTATGTTTAAGTTTATGTTTGTTTATTATTATTTATTAATTTTTTTATTATTATTATTTTTTTACTTTTTTTTTTACCTATTATTTTGTACATAACTAACTATATGCTTTCGATGTTTTTTTATTTTTATTTTTTGATCTATGTATCATTCATCAAATTTACTTGTGGTTATACCGATTGTAAATATTCAAAATAAAGAGTAAAACAACAACAATCTCAACATCGCAGTTTCTATGCTTGATATCACAATCCTCGTAGCACCTAACAACATAGCTCCTTCTCACATCTACTATAGATAGTCTCAATGACCATCCTCCAGGTCAATGACCAAGAGGTCAAATAGTAGTATATCTTGTGCGGCGCCACCGGGATCTCTGGACTGATACAGCTAGCCACTCCGGGCCCTAAACCCAATGCCTACAGAGACACACCTTGCTTGTCCCCTGGTCTGGTTGAGACGCCCACTAGGCTGACTCCCCCTGTCTGGTCTCTCTACGGGATCTCATACCAATTAGAACAGTCAGGTATCCGTGACCCTAGTGGCTGATATGCCCTTAAGGGAAAAAAAAAAAAAAATAATAAACTTTTTGTACTAAATCATTTAATGAAACAATAATTACAGCCATCTACTATAATAATTATTATATACTTTATATATAGTTATGTATAGATATATACAAAATTTCTTAAAGTATATTCTAATAAATATGAAGTACATGAATACCATTTCTTAGCGGAACATTTACCTTACGTGGCTTTTAAACAAGAAGGCAATTATATTTATATTTATTCTATATATACAAAGCATTTCTATAACTAATGATAGTATTTTTTTGTTTACATTTTATTTGCAAAAGAACGGATAGGCAGGGAAACCTAGATTACGACTTCTAAATAATTCTAATAATACTGTTTCGATCCAAAATAATTCCTTATCGAATTCAAATACGATATACACATAAAACATATACATTGTTTTTATTTAATACAATTCGAAATATGTAGTCAATGTACATACATATGTTATATATGAAAAGTATATTTCCAATAACTATCGTATCCATTTAGATGGAAACCATAGTTTTTGGAAATAAACTTTTCATACTTCATATTATCTTTTATGGGAATTTTTCATTTTTTAAATTACTTTTTGTTTAAATTGTGAAATATAATTTTTTTATTTTTTTCAAATTTTCATTATATATAAAAACTGAAAATTAAAGATAAATGAAATGATTTATTTTCCTGCTGAAAAATATCAACGAATACATCATAGAAAACTGACATTATTGCAGAGATATTGTGAAATAATTCAAATGAACTTGAAAGAAATAAAACTTGTTTATTTATGATATTGTCGTAAGTCTTATTTTTATGCTTTTGGCAGAGGATGGTAGAAATACCGAAAGTACTCCCATGTAAATATAGTTGGTGTTTTATTTCTTTCAAGTTCATTTGAATACATCATATATTAATGAAGTAAATATGAAGAAAAAAAAGTCATTCGTGTATGAAAACCCTTACTGAAAATTTATGGTAAAATGTTATTTTCAAAATTACAGATCCTATTGTTTAAATGTTTCTTTGCAGGTACTTATTTACAAACGACCCGTATGAAGTCAGAAACACAAAATTACAATCTTCAGAACTCCTATTTCTCATATTTGAAGCCAGGGCATGTCACGAAAACAATGTAAAAAATTCTCCACAAAGACGAACTATTTTAACAAAAAATTTAATGAATTAGAGTATTTGAGAACGAAAAAAAAAAAAAAAAAGTTTTTCCAGAAAAAAAAATAAATTTCTTTTTCTACTTTTAAAACCAAAAAGATATTTTAATTATTTTTTTTTGTATAAATCTCACTTTCAAAAAGCAACAATAACTTAACATTTAAGTATTATATTTAAACATTTTGATCATATATATTTTTTAAATATTACAATATATATATTTTTTAAATATATCATTTCTATACAATGGCTTTCACAACATATTCACTATATCCAATACTTCATTTTAAAAAGAAGTATTGTAAATAAGAGATTAACTTAAAAATTAACACTTATTTAGGCATATTTTTATTTAATTTAAATATATATATGTACAAAATTAAACTAGACGTAAGTATATTACAAAAAATTAAATAATAGTGGAAAAAAAAACTTTCCAAACACATAAAGATAGGGAATACATTGGCTGAATGGATCTCAAAATAAACGATTTTACTAAAAAAAAAAAAAAAAAAAAAATACAGCAATAATTTGAAAAATGTAACATTATACTCAAATTTTATTTTCAAGGATAATTTGGCTGTGGACAATTTTATATATTGAGAGTCACATGGAAACCCACTTCTTTAGCAGAACTCTGTAGAACGGTGGATTATAATAAGTAATTAAATATTGCACATAGTAATTAATTTTATTTGCTAATTAATGTAGCAAAAATAAATATATTAAAGACAGGTTCTTTTTCAGATATATTTACTGTATGACTTGAGCAAAGTACCTATGTAATCTTTAGAAAAATTGTAAATATAAACTGAACATCAATTTGTACAATCAATACGCCTTCCTTCTCTCGGTCTTCATCAGAATTCATTTAAAGTTTTTAGAAAATTCATAAATGTATATTTTTTTAGAAAACTAAATTGTAAAAATATATAAAAATTTAAAATAAATTGTCCTCATAAGTATACTGTCGTTAAACTTCAGAAAATAGGATTTACATCGCCAGCAACGGCGACGTATAGGGGAAGTTATGTAATCGGTCAAAAATTCGATGCTGTGTTTTCAACGGAATTTAATGTTTTCCTAATTTCAAAAAGTAAAGAATGAAAGTTGAAAGAATCAGACGGAAAAGGGGGGGGGGGGGGGGGGATCTGAGGGGCTCAACTCAAAAATACTAATAACTGATGATGTAATGAGTGTATCGACACAAAATTTAGAATGAGGATTCAGAAGTCACTATTAATTTAAATATTGAGTTTTAGCCCAAACGATTGATTGGCTTTGGAGGGAGAGCGAAAACTTAATTAATTAATTCTTGCTGGGGAAGTACATAACCAAGTGATTCATCGATGATTTTTTTTTAGTTGCAACACAGAATCAGTTCTGTTTATACATATGTATGAATTTATTGTGATGATGATTTTTATTCTATATCATAAATCGTAGTTAATATTTATTATCACTATTTGATAATTTTCTGTATATATTTTGTTATAATTTCAATTCATAGTTAGTTATTGTAACACGACCGGGCTTTAACTTCGAGATCATATCGCCTACTACCAGTGCCTTCTTTTGTAGCTCTGGTGGACATCCGACTCATTTTATTCACATGGGGTCTTTAAGGAGTACTCAACATCTCACAGGCTCTGGACCATCACTTAATTAGCCATCTGAAGGACGGCATACTCAAGGGTAAAAACTTAAGGGCCTCGGCCGGGTTTCGAACCTGCGGTATCATATATTCCGCTATTGAAAAGAGAAATAAAATATTTAAGACTAAAAAAATTGACTCAGTAAACTGCCTTAAATTATATTTAAAATTGACGATAGTATAACAATTTTGTGGAATAGAAAACATTTCAAAAAGAAGTTTGTTTATAAATCATTTAATATGATTTTAATTTTTTTTTCGTTTTATTCAAAACACAAAAAGTTGCATATCCAAATTTCATACTTATCACGAATAAATTCATTGAAATAATTTTCTTTAAGCACTAAAATTGGAAGTTATGAAATCATACAATTCTAAATTGCTGGTCGAAATAAAATAATAATAGAATATATATCATTTAACGCTGCTGCAACGTAATATTGAATTTTAATATTCAATGCACCTCTCTATAATATTTTTGAAATTATTATTTATAAACACCAATTTTTTGAATGATTATTACTGTTCATTTTGAATGTTGCTCCATGAAAGTTTTATAATTTCAAAAAAATTCCGTCCAATAACCGCAAATATACCATCGCTGTGGATGTCTTAATAGTATCATTTCTTCCTCAGGGGTTTGTCTGGGTCAAACTCTCAATGAATCAATCAACAGTATACTTTTGAGGGCGGCTTATTTTTATTTCTCATTTTGTATATTTGAGGATGAAAAGTAATGACATGCAAATTTATCGGTATTTCGTTATTTATTATATTAATAGCCAATTGTTTTGAAATATCCTCTTTCAATTCGCAGAGCTAGTGTAGAGCCAATATGGACAATAGAAGTAGCCAATGCGAAGGGTGCTGAATTGCCATCTTTCTCCCATGTACCTGATAGTCTCTCGCTTTATTTTAGCCCACTACGCTCCGAGACAGGGAGGGGATGCAAGACATGGCAACGCTGCAACCTACTACTTCAGCCAGCCTCCCTCCCTTCTCAGCTTCCATGATTCACAGGCTTTACACTAAGTAGCTTTGTTCACTTTAAGAGTAGTAGTAAAAACAATATATTTGTAAAAAAATGGTAAGAAATGAACATATTTTGTCAGTAAATTATATGATACAGTTGAAAGAAATTACATAAAAAATATTTGAGAAAGAGAAGAATGGAGTGTTCTATACATTGGCACATCTCTAAATATGCAGTTTGGGGGTGGAGAAAGAGGGTGTGTAGGGTCCGGGGCAGTCCTGAAGAGCCCGCCACCCAGGGGTACAGTCAGTACTTCACTAAACAGACAGGACTCCTCAACATTGGGAGGGACAGCCTTTAGGGGGGGAGAGGGACGATGTCGGGGACCTGGAGGGTAAGGTAGTAGGTAGGGCACGGGGTCCGGGCACAGTTTGGTACTTCACTAAACATGCAGTTTGGGAGAGGCAGGAGGTGAAGATTCCTCAACATCGAGGGACTCCGCCCTAGAGTCAGGGGGGGAGGGGGGTGGTGTGGGAGACCTAGGAGGCGGGTAATAGGGCATGGGACCCGGGGGCAGGCCTGAGGGACCCGCCACTCCAGGGTATAGTCGGTAGGCGAGGGGCTTCTGGAGGGTGGCTGCCGCGGCTACTTGGCGATAGTAGAGGTCCGCAGGTCCGGGGCTCGGCCCCCCTGGGTAAGGCCAAACTCCGTAGGGTGGTGCTCCATATAGGCGTTGGAAGGCGGCATAGTTCCCTGCCTCTGCCAGTAGTTCAAGACCCACCGCTGTTTGTCTTTTCCATTTCGTTCTGTAAAAGAGAAAGACAATGATCGTATTAGTTCCATTTAAAATAAATACATGCAGTTGAAGAACCATAAAATAAATTAATGGGGTTTTATTATGTAATGTTTTTCTATACTTGATTTATAGAGAAGTTAACCTGCTAGCGAATGCAGGATGGAAATGGGCGAAGAAGCTAAGTCCACTGCATCACACCCAGCATACCAACATACCCACAGCAATGGTGAAATTATGATTATAAGAAAAATATATTAAATTATAAGAACTTCATATATAATAGTAAAACTCATTATTTATTTAATCAACACTCGTAATGAATAATAATAAGTTATTTTATTTTATTCATTTCTTCCCTTTAAGGAAGTTTTTATAAACCCAGTTTCAGGCCAACCTCTAAATGAATGGAGTTTCGTTATTTTTCATTACTTAAGATTAATTCAATTTGACACTCTACTAAAATTCCATTCTAGTTGGGGCCCTTTCATTTTTATTTTCTTGCCAAAGTTCCTTCACAAATACGAGTATTCTCCTATTTGGTCTGTCGAAAAGATCTTTTGTGGATTGGATGTTAAAGGATAGTCTCGAGCTTGCACAATGCCAGGTACTCCATATGTTATAGTAAGATGTGGGACGAGATTTCTCATAGAAATGAAAGACGTTGTCTTCTGATGAAAAGTATAAATATTAAATCATCAGGGTACAGAGTAACAAAATTTAAAAAAATATAAACTTACACCACCCACACAACACAGTGGTTAAAGGGCAACTGGCATAGCTCAAAAGGGTGGTTCTATCCCTATACTAGCTATCCCCACCCATCTGAGTTATGTCCGTATGTCCTTTAATCGCTCTGCTAGGGGGGTGGGGTAAGTTTATATTGTTACTTTGTACCTTGATGCTTTAAGATTTATACTTTACATTATTTGTATATTTTATTTATTCTATCATAGATGTACCACTGATGATGACGCTGTTGCGTTGAAAACCAGTTCTAGTCAAAATAAAACTTTGGAAAGACGTCTTTTATTTCTATGCCAGGTACTCGTTAAAAACCCCCTGCACCTAAGTAACTAAACCTTGGTAGGCAAAATTTAGAACTTCCACAGTAGAGTCGGGCGACGGAAGAGCGCTCTGGTACCTTTACGTGTGTACCGGCCCCTGAAAGAGGCTCAACGACACACGTCCGCCGCGTAGGGGGGAATAAGGGCACGTATTTAAGATTTTATTGCTGTTATGGCCGGTTGTAGGACCCCGCCAATCACCGGAGTGATCGGTTGGGTCCTCCAACCTACCTTTTCGGCGTTTCCCGAGAGAACTCGGGACCAGGCTCCTACGCTCTTGGCTGCGTTGCGCCGAGGATGTCGCAGGTGGGCCGTGTTACCAGCACCCAACGGTCATTCCCGGAACCACGTTAAACTGCCTTCTTTACCTTCCGCCAGGAGGCGACGAATCTTCCGAACTCCGGGTAGTCAGCCTCAGTCATCAGCTTCCTTGGGTTTAGTCCCAGGTACGAGCGCTCTGGTACTAGGCGATTAGACCTCATAGTTAAAGCCCGGGCATGAGTCATAATAACTAACAAGGGATAGGGTGTAAGGTTAACTGACAGCAGCCCTGGACTCCTGTGACCATGGTAAGGCCGAATGACTATAGACAAATTACAAAACTCCAGGCTACAGCTAGTCATTATAGGAACACAATCAGACTGACAATCAATGAAGAACAATTCCAATGGAGACCTGACCTATAAGGTTAATAACAAAGTGTCGACTCAAAAACAAAATGACTACTATTCAATTAGAAATCATTTGGGAGAAAGATGTGATTGCACATTGTGTTAATGACTTGCATATTAATTTGTTTATTACTTTTACTTATGAAATCTGAAATTACAGTCTGTCACACTGACATTAGCCGAGGTCAAATGAGTACCTATGCCATCAGTCTTCATAATCACACTCACTCAACCTACTGTCCGCCACACTTCGTCGAACGCTAACTTCACACTAAAATATTCAGAAATAAAAATACGATTTGGAATACTCAAACCAGGTTAAACTTGGATAACTTCAAAGTTGAGGAACGCGGACATATTGTGGAATTTGTAATAAATAAATAAAACAAACTATTTTTTGAAATATTGTCTATTCCACTAAAGATATTTATAAAAATACAACTACCGGTTTCGGCTTCACACCATCGTCAGGTCTAGTTATGAACTAAGTTAGTTTGCAGAGTGCGACCCCTCCAATACATCTCTGGTGAAAGGTGTCACTTCAATTAGGGAATCCCCCGGCTTCACCGTTAGCTACATCATGAAATATTTGACAAAACACTAATTTTAATATGTGAATTAAGAAAAATTAGTTACTTAATTTACTAAACTTAACCGCATTAGTAGCCCGACTCGCACTATTAACAACTTCAGAGTCGGGCTACTAATGCGGTTAAGTTTAGTAAATTAAATGTTAAGTTTGCGAAGGCGAATCGGAATATTTGGTTCAATGAACAGTGCATCAAGAATGAGGTGTTACCAAACTACATGTTCATCAGTAAGAAGAATGGAAACCCCCCGAGCTGAAGAGGCTATAAGGATGGCGGAAAGACACTGGCTGAGGAGTGAAGTAAGAAGATGGTACAAGGCGAGAGATGAGTTAGGGTCAGCTCTCTACTATTTAAGACAGGTACTTCGTTCATAGTACACTAACATAGAGTGGGACCTTCACATTTACCCTGCAATAACTGCACATCAGTTCACATCGCATTCTTCCAACTGTCCGCTACCATGGGCTGAACTTAGACGACTAACATGGAACACTCACAGACTAAAACGTACAGAAAAGGAATTAAACTTTCAAATTTTATTGTTCTTCAATTTCTTTTATATATGAAATTATAGGTTTGTGATAGCTAAAATAAAATAGTGTCACTAAATACCGCGAGAATGCAGCGTCGATAATAGTTTTCGAATTTGTTGTTGAAATGCTTCTATTCGTATTCATTTGTAGATTAAGTTTGTCATTTAAAAATGAAATAAGCTGTTAGGTATCTCCTGAAATGGGTAAAAACATTATATTCTTTGTTGTGACAATATGACAAATATAATATTTATTGATCGATATTTTCAGCAGTTATTATTATTATTATATAATATCCATAGAATAATACATTGAAATTTATATTTTTTTTAGTTTTACACTGCTATATTATTTTCTTTTACCACAAATTTTATTTATTGTGACAATTTTAAGCTTTCGAAGCAACTTAACCTAAAAGTATCTTACTGAAAGATCATTTTATAGTTCGTAATATTGATATTTTAGTTAAATTCACTACAACGGTAAATATGATCAAAAACAGCTGACATCACAGATAAAGAAGTGTGTAGTTGTGTGTGTGCGCTGCGCACGCAACCGTCCGACACTCACACACTTACGCATGCACATCAACGAGACACGCTTTGACGGTTTGACAAAGCCCCTACCGAGAGCTAAGATGGTTTACACATCTATAAACAGACGTTTGTGACTAGTCACTTCATTATTTGGACGATCATTACTCTCACTAACAAACTCACTACCTACTACAATTCACTTCTAAAGTCGATGTGGACATACGGCTTGGAACCGTGGCGACTATTTGAACCGGAGCCATGCAGTCCATCATCTTATGGCACTTTACTAACACACCATTCTACGTAACCAACCCCATAAAGAGTTACAAGTGCCACAAAGGGGTACACAAATTTCCACTTCAAACTCGCCATTGATGTTAATCCTCTCATTCAAACACGCTTCAAATAACCACCCCACCAGCTCAAGCGAACATGGTATGATTGCTCAGGGCGTAGCCTGGCTGTGCTTCTGCAAACGCCTTGCATGTGATCCGATAGACACTTATGACGTCTCATGTAACATTTAAAGATGGCAGGTTGGGTTATCAGTTCATTGAGATCATACCTCGACAGTTATGCAGTATTTTTTTTAGTGGTTCAAAGGGAGAGTATGGATGGGAGGGACCTTATAAGGGGGAGTGCGCTGATTGACCAAAGAGATGTTTACTTAGATGACCTTACTCGTCTGGCTGGTTGATCATGAAAGTGGTCGCATCAAGAGAACCCGGAGGTGACTTGTACTTCTCAAATGAGAAAAGGGAGAACGACTTTTCACTTTTTGGAACCTTTTTTGTCTTTTAAAATAAACGTTTTTGATCATATACTCGTACATACTTGCTGTATCTATAGGACTATTCAAAAATACTATATTTTTGAGTTGATAATTTAAAAGAGAGTGGCTGTGAGCACCTATTTAATAGTTAGTTAAATATTATGACTCATGCCCGGGCTTTAACTACTAGGACATGAGCCTGACTACTATGGGAGTCCTAAATTTTGCCTAACCTAAATTTTTATTCATATAAGGCAAGGGGGTCTTTAACGAGTACTTGAAATCGTACAGGCTCGAGACCATATTGCTCAAGGTTTTTTCATCTTCCAGATAAGGGCTTCGGCCGGGTTTAGAACCCGCGATCTTGAGCTCTGTAAAACAAAGCACGCTACCGGTGCCCTCTTATCTATTTAATATATTCAGCATGTTAGCGTGAGGCATAGTTTTAAATGAGTGAACAACAGATTTTCATAAAATCGCACAAGAAGCACCGTGTGTGTAAGTCTGGTTCAATGAGCTATGTGGCATCTCATAATCTCCATATGGGGCCTCAATTTTTTATTCTTTTATTTTGCATTGAACATTGAGTAACACATTCTATCGAAGATTTTGTCAAGGACTATTACAAGAAAACTATAAGTTTTTAGTTACTAAACTATTTAAAGAGAGGAGAAAGAAATTGAATTTGGTGGCTGGGCAGCGTAGCATGGATATAGTGCGACTTGATCTCACGACTTGTCCAGGGATTTATAGAATCCCTGGATTTATAAAATCATTTAATATGATGCGCAATAGCAACAAACTTATCTAAATGACTACAAGACATTTGAGCCTTAAAAATTATAGCTATTTTCCAAACTATTTTTCAAAACCTCAAAATCTAGGGTTCGATGAATGACACAGTTTAGTCGGGGACTAAAGTTAATTGAATTAGTGAGGTCCAAGGTTGGGGAGACAGTAACCCCGCCGTGGGTAATTATTTATTTTGTAGGAGATGGGGGCGGGGATACGGTCGAGCGGGTAGCTAGCAAAACATCCCCGTGACGGATGAGGAAGCGTGCTCCGCTCCAGGCACGGACGCTCTCTGCGTCTCAGCGTCCAGTAAGCTACTGGACTCCAGTCGACTACCGGCAACGTTATAAAATGTTAATATGTAGTGAGATTCTATGTATGGACTTTTTCATGCAACAACTATGTCACCAGTTTTGTTCCATTCGTCCGTTTTTTCCCCCTCAATCCATTCGCAGGGTTCTGTAAGCTGAAGAGCGAAAAGGAAGGAAATCGAGGTTTTGTCATGTAAAGAAAAAATGTGTAAGAAGAAAATAAACAATTTTTGTAACCAAATATTGAGTTTTTTCTTTACATAACTTACTCAACATTGTAAAGATACTCTCGATTCTATCAAGTTGTTTAGTTATTGGGACTCATGCCCGGACTTTAACTACGAGGACATATCGCCTATTACCAGCTGCTCTCTTTCGACTCCCATAGTAGATTCGGATTCGACTCCTAAATTTTGCCAATCCTACATTTTTATTCGCCTAAGTTAAGGGACTTTAACGAGTATCTGACATCGTACAGGCTCGGGACCCTGGCTTAACGTCTCATCCGAAGGACAACATGCTCTGATAACTTCGAACCCGCGATCTTGAGCTCAATAGGCTAGCACGCTACTGTGGTAAATTTTTGTGTATCCGGAACAGTATTTTATATATACCCTTAAAATTTTATATCGAATAGGGACTAACGGTGTATTAAGAAGGAGGAGAGATCAGGCCTATGATCGATAAAACAAACTCGTAGAATTTCTGTCAAGCTTTCGGCACTGAGTGTGCCTTCTTCAGGACCTGTATTGACATACATACATTATCAGTAAGATTATATAATATAATATAATATTATATTATATAATATTATAACGTAATAAGTATAAGATTATAACGTAATATAATATTACGTAAAGATATTTAATTTAAATAGTATGACAATTATATTCTTTGATGAAGGTTTGTTCATGTACTTGTACTTTCTCTTTAGACAGTATACTGTTCTTCAGTTTAAACATTTTGTTCGCTTATATATGTAGGTTTTGTTTAGTTATGTTTGGATATCATATTATATATTATATTTTTAATTTCAATATTTTAAAACTTATTGCTCACCTCATATACGTTTTATTTAGTTATAATGTTTGTGTTTATTTTATTGTAATGTAAATAATTTTAAAGTTATATTCGCTCATGATGTTGATTGTTATTTAGTCATATTTAGTTTTAGTGTTATATCTTTACTTAATTCTAGCATATATAACCTCACTTAGTGTCGAAAGCTTGACAGAAATTCAAGGAGTTTGTTTTATCGACCACAAGCCTCATCTTTCCTCCTTCCCAAAAATTTAAGTTCATTACGATTTTGTTTCGAGTCCCCAATAAATATTTGAGGTTAATTGCCTCGTTTTTGATAATGAAATTAGCTTAGCCTCAAATCTGTTCCGCCTAGCGAAGAAATAAAGTAATAATAGAAGATAAATGTTTGAAAATGTTTCTCTATTTATTTAGACCCAAATATTTTTTTAAAACATTCTCCAAAAATCGTCAAATTCTGATAAAGATTCAGGGCGAAAATTAGATTTTTCTTCATTCGCCACCTCCTTCTTACATGTAATAGCTTGTTCGATTTACATTACACCCGAAAGATGTGGATTTTCTCATAGAAAACTATATACATAAACAGTTACGTATAATTTAAAAAAAAATTCAATGTATTATTAAACGAATAACCCTCGCCTCAAAATCATCGATGGCAGGGGAAATGGATACAGAAGCATCAATAGCAAAACCATTGAACATCGGGCGTCGAACCTCGATGTTTTTCCACCATCGGTCATCAATGCATCCCTACTATTCCATACTGTACAAGTAATGCAGATATGAGGGAGAATGCGTGGAGCATAAAAGCTGAAGCTAGAAGCAATGCAGAGAGGCGCCTTAGTGACGCCGAAGAGACACAATGGACCGCCGACCGGGTAGTCCGTTTACCAGGCACCCCATTGTATCAAAAAATGACCGTTTTCAAGACACCTCCAAAATAGCTTTTATTAATTTTTTTTGTCCTGTAAAGGAGGCCACACATTGAGGTGCACATTATCAGTTGGTACAGAGGTCATTGATGCAACTCGCTGGATATTACTAAACGACCGGAGCCTTGCACACAAAGATTGATCGTCTCCAAGTTACTGTTTACCGGCCTAACAAAACCTCCAACCTTCGGTAGACAACTAAATGCAGTAACACACTAGGTAGACAACTAAACGTAGCAACACACTAGGTAGACAACTAAATGCTGTAACACACTAGGTAGAGTAGAAGAAAGGGTATACACCCGAGCTCAAGTATTAAGTAGCGGGTAATGCAGAGTTAAATAGATTTGTAGGAAATACAAATAGCTTTGTGGCAAGCCTGGAGAAGAAAGGGTATAGAAAGGGTAATAGCTTTGTGGCAAGCCTGGAGAAGAAAGGGTATACACCCGAGCTCAAGTATTAAGTAGCGGGTAATGCAGAATTAAATAGATTTGTAGGAAATACAATAGCTTTGTGGCAAGCCTGGAGAAGAAAGGGAATACATCCGATCTCGAGTATTGAATGTCTGAAGTAAAGTTGCGATCTGGAACGAGGTTGTTCAGCTACCATCACAGTGTGAACACATTTCAAGGCATCTACAGAAAAATATGTGACGGACTTTCTTATACCAATCACGCTTACAGACTACCCTCTCTCCACCTCCCCTTCTCAAAATCATTTCATGGATTGGCATGGATGTAGTTGTCTCTACAACTTTTACTTAAAACGATTTTTGATTTGGTCATAAATATATGCTGTATCTTATAAAATGTACTTAGACCCCTAAGTAAAGTAGTTCTCAATTTTCGTCCGATTTCGTGCAAAATCTAATCACATCTAAGTAAGCACATGTGACATCTCCATTCCAAATTTCAAGTTCATAACTACAATCGTTTCTGCGTTAGAGCACTCACAACTTTCCATCACATACGAACATATACACAGACGCAAAACAAGATCGTGGCGAGAATGGTCAGAACCTTGATAGGTGAAAATCCGTTGAAAACTCAATTTCGGATTTTGGCACAATCACAATACTTTCTTATATTATAGTAGAAGAAAATAAAAAGAGTGGAAGTACGCAAATTTTTGAACTTATTCTTCTTGAATTGTAGGTATATGATGTAAGCTGTCCCTGGTCTAGCATAGTATAGTGAAAATAATGTAATCTGTCAAAAATCAAGATGTTTCATGTTTTCGACCTCTTGATTCCAAAAATATAAAGACCAGGAGAGTGGCTAACCCAAAAAATGTAGTAACATTGTATTGACACGAAATGTCATACGTAAATTCAAAACCCGATAAGGACGACATCTATCAATTTTCAGATTCATTTAAAAACTCATCTAATAACTGCCGACGTAAACAACGTATCGACACAAAATTTAATATGAGGTTTCAAAATACCCTATTGTACTCAATTGTTTTCTTTTTAGGTCTTCTCTCCCAATTAGTTTACACTTTCACTATAAACAAACAGAAAAGCTAAAGAGACAATATATATAAACAAAAAAATAGAACAAACTGTTAATTTCAAGACGGATACAGATTAAATAGGTAACCATTATGCCAATATCATTAATAATATAAAATTATAGAAATAAATAAATGAAAAATAAATCGATTAAATAAAATAATAAAAAAAATACTTCAATATCTAGATGAGAAATGATAATCGATGTATAGTATCAAATTAGTTTTAAAAAAATGGTGGAACTTGATAAACTACTAATAATACACGTAATAATATTTTAGCTTATACATAGAAGACTTAATAGGACATAATAAAGGTGTTGTGAAACACAGATAAACTTATATTAATTTGGAAAATAAAGGAAACATGAAATGAAATTGGAAATAAAAAATGAAACATGTTAATAAATTTAAGGTAAGATATTTTATATTGTAAAGATTGCAGTAATTTGTATTAGCATGACTGTAATTATTTAATTGTAATTAGTTTGTTTTATTATAATGATATTATTGAAGAATCCTCCAAATAGCAAGATTAATTTTTTCATGTAACTAGTAACAAATGTTATTTCAGTCATTGAAAATCGGCAATGCCCGAAACTGTTTGACTATTATACAAAACATGAATAAATAGTGAAAGTGTAAACTAATTGGGAGAGAAGACCTAAAAAGAAAAAAATTGAGTACAATACTTTCAACAAGTCTCCTTACACAAAATATCGGAAAAATCGCCTATGAATGTCAACTATTAATTTTTAGCCCAAACGGTCGATTGGTTTTGGAGGGAGAGCCTAAACGTAATTGATTAATTGTAGCCGGTGATACATCGATTTTTTCACATTTTTATGATATTCCTTTCTTGTGAAGATGCGTTTGGCAATGATCCTCAATGGTTGTGCAATCCAATATAAAAGCAATGTCCTTTCTAATAGATCCAGTGACACTGAAGGTTTTACCTCCTCCATTCATCTATTCTTTTCAAACTAATGCGGTTTCTTGGACTATTAAAGGTATTAAGAGCTACTGGCAGAGCGGAAAATTCGTTTCTATTGTTGGGGGACTAGATCCAGTAACGGAAGATAGCCTTGAGAGAAAACTGATAAATCATTAGAGCAATAAAAATGAGGGGAGACGCAAAAAGCGGTAAGTCCCTTTATTAGAGATGGGGACTGGGAGCCAGAGTACACAGGCAGTTAAAATTAGCAGAGAGGGGGGTATTAGACACTTGAGTGACTCTCCATAAAGAGGCCGACCTACATTAGTGTCACCTGGGAGGAAGTGTCATCCTGGGGATTTATATATGGGGCTGAGTCATTGGTGGAGATGACAACCCCTTCACTGGTTCCAGCCAATGGGAATATAGAAAGAAAGGGTTGAGTAAAGGGGGAGGAGTCATTTGAATATCATTAGTCTGTCGGACTTACCCCACATTATGCATGGCAATAAATTAAACAAGATACATTGACTCATATGTGACCAATATGAACAATATCAGTCTCCATTCATGACCAACATCACAAGCTATTTCATTTAAACTATTTATTTTTTCAAATTTATTAGGTATTTTAAACATTTGTCATATATACAATTGTTAAAAAAACAAAGTAAATTTAATGTCGTGAATATAAAATAATAAATGAAATATGTATAAAAATAAATAATGTATATACAACTTCTAAGTTGAGGAACGCGGACATATTGTGGAAACTTGTAATAAATGAATAAAACATATATATGTATCTTTAGTGGAATAGACAATATTTCAAAAATAAGTTTGTTTTATTAATTTAATGTATATACATACACAAAATAAGAAAAATGTATGCAAATTATTAATAAATAAATTCTACTCGAAATCCCCCGAAACACCAACGCGATGAGGTCATGCTCATTCCTCCAATGTAATGGAGGTAGAGGACATGGTAACCCATCTCGCTCTGCTAGCTTCTGACCAGCAGTGGTGGCAGACCAAGGAGGATAGGAAGAGCTAAATCTACATGGGGGAAAGATTGACCATTGCCAGCACTCCCTAAATATTAGTTACATACTTTAATGCAACAAGTCTCTCTGCGAGTACCAGCTTTCGAGGTTGCCCTCATCATCAGGCAGTCTACAAAAAAACATCACTTAGCAACTAAGAAATATATATAAAGTTCTGTTCCGTAAAATCCATAAAATATTGTGGTAATAACATATTAAATAAATTATATGAATAAAAAAAACAAGAGTTAAATTGATATAAAGAGCTTCAAAAACATATCTAATGATTTAATAAATAAGGTTTAAAAATTAAAATAAACTTATTTATAACTTATAAAAACAATTTAACAATTAAACATTCTTTCTTTTTTTTTTTAATTTTTAAACCTTTTTTGGGAGGTAAAATAAACTTAAGCAAGCCATCCTGCGGATGGGAAGTTAAGCGATGGTCCCGAGCGTAGGGTAGGCAAAATTTAGGACTACCACAGTAGAGTCGGGCTCATGTCCACCAGGGTGACGAAAGAGAGCTCTGGTAGTAAGCAATATGACTTCGTAGTTAAAGCCCGGGCATGAGTCATAAAACCTAACCTAACCTCAATTTAATTCTTGTTATTTTTTATTCATATAATTTATTTAATATTTTATTACCACAATGTTTTATGGATTTTAACGAACAGAACTTTATTCATGTTTGGTATATAATCTAAGGGGTTAGTTCCACCAGTAAATATATTACTGTCTGATTTACTGTGTATACAACAGTAATATACATGTTTTTTTGTTACTAAATGATGTTTTCTTTTGTAGACTGCCTGATGATGTGGGCAATCTCGAAAGCCGGCTAGCAAAAATTAATAAAATATGTGAGAGGTCTGATAATATTTTATTTTACAACCTGTGACATAAAGGACGTTTACATGAGTAAAGCAGACGAGAGAAACTTGTAAGGTTAATACGTTAAGTTAGTATAGCATCCTTGGTTAATAGCAATGAGTAAGGAATATACTCGTGTAGAGGGAGGCAGAGAGCTGACCGCATATTAGCCTCATTAGGTTGCTCACTGAGCAAGGTTCCACTGACTATTACTCGCCCGTTACTTTGTGCCCATTAGACAGTTTATTGACTCGGCTAAACATAGTCATAACGAGAACCATCACATCACAAAAATACACTCAAACTGACTATTTACCTACAGTAGTTCTATTGTGGTCCGCCAGTGGTAGCCACTCCCACGGACCCATTAACTCTCGATTCAGGAGTTAACTCAGGGACAGAATAGAAAATCACTGCCTTTTCTAACAACACTTAACCTATTTTCATCCAAAGGATGCCTCCATTTTAGTCTCATATTTTTATAACTGTATACAAAAATAAACTAAATGTCAACCAAATTAGAGTTGACAAAAGACGAATAGACAAAAAATAATAGGAAACACCTTTAAAATGCGAAATACGATTAATCAACCTATAAATGAAAGTAGAAGATAGAAGCGAAGTTCAACCAGGACGTAAATACGGTAAAACATCTGAAATAAGGAAATATCAACGTGATGGGTCACATATTCAAGGAAGCAACCGAAATAAAGTGCCGCCATCTTTTTAAAAAAGGTAGACAGCTTGACTCACTGGAACAGCTGGAAATAAATCTAAGAAAAATGAGAATTGTCTGTACGAACAAACTCACTTCAAATTCTCACCACTGTTAATATAATATAGAATGTATAGGAAGTATGGAGAATGAATGTAATCGGGTTTTTATGTATTTTTCTTTAATTTTTTACATGTTATCTTTTCATTTTGTTTTTATTTACAGGTACGGCGCCGAAAGTACACAGTTCAATGAGTTCAAATCATTTTTCAGATTCAAAATCGGATGAATAGATGAAACGGAAACAGAAAAATACGAAATATGTACTGGGGGTCCGGGGGGGGGTTCGAGATGAATGGTGGGGGAAGGGTAGTTTTGATTTGAACGCAACCCTAATCCCTTTTCTCTAGCGGCTTTGTTTACATCTGTAGGTCCGCCCTCCCACCCGTTTTATGTTCATACTAATTCCTAATATGGAGAGTTTGCTTCTACTGAGTTAACTCTACCGAACGTAGAGTTAGAACAGTCATCACTCAAAATTCTGCTGGAGCAGCACCAATTCAGAAACGACACTACTCCCCCCTCCACCCCCCAAGAAATATAACAAAAGTAAAACGCATTGGTTATAAAGTAAGTACAGTAAACTCCCGATTATCCGCGGGATTGACTGGCGTGGATACCGCGGATAATCGAATTTCGCGCATAAGCCGCATTGCTGATAATGGTTAAACAAAGGCCGAAGGCACTAAAAAAACAACACACAAGTAGTGCTTTAAATAAGTTTATTATACAATAAAAGGACGTACCTGATAACAAAACTCAATCAATGTCATGTAGGTTATTAAAAAGTCATGTTTACTGTTTAACAAAAAAGTCAGTCATTTGCTTTTGCTTTTTAGTAGTGTTTCGTTTTGTACTGTACATACACAAGTGTACTGTATGTATATTTGTGATTTACGATTTTTATTACGTTTAAGTATGTATTTAGTAACTTTATTTCAATTTTTGTGAAATAATTTTCGGTTTCAAACCTTCCTTTTTTATAAAAATGCCTCCTACAGGCACCGCGGATAATCGAGAGTTTACTGTAATGTTAGACTGACTTAATGAAACTAGAAAGAACAACGTACGAGCCCTCATTACTTTAAAATAGTTATTTCAAATTACAGTAATTTTTCCGTGTCGTTTTACGATGATGATTTTTGACTTGTGTCACTTCTGAAGCGGGGGTGCGATATGTTGTCTTCGAACACATCTTACAGTTTGAAATCCTGGTAAATTGTGAATTCAAGTGCGATGCCTATCCACGACTTTTGAGCCAGATGAGTCAAAGCTAAGTGGGGGGTCCGAGGAGGAGGGCACAACGCAAAGTCCTGGTAACTAAGTATGCGACCACTAAGTATAGAATGAACTCATTCATGTTCATTCTATACTATGTGGTAGCGACACGGTGATGATTCATAAGTCCCTAAACCTATTAATTATCAAACAGATCGGTGAATTGGCTTTAGAGGATGAGCGTAAGATTAATTCGCGCTGGGGAGGTACCTACATTACTGGAAGAAATCTTTCATGGAAAAAAATTATTATTTTTTTGTTGTTTTTGATGTACGTAAAGGCTGTCTACTAGAGAGATATTTTGTTGAACAAAATCTCTGCTTGATTGACTAATATGATAATATGAGTGGTGGAAGAAGTGAAGGGGACACTTGGGTCACGGTGTGTTGGCGGGTTTCTTTCTGGCGGGGGCGGGAAAAAGATCCTTCCCTCTTGTCTCTTCAGGTAATCAACAACAACGGAATTAGCGTGAAATGTCCCGACCATCGCTCGCTTCGGTCCTACCCGCTCTGTTTTTTTTTCTCTCTCTCTTTTTTGTTGTTCTTCAGCTTTAATCAGTCTGGAGCACGTCCGCCCGGCCTCAATAGCCCCGCTTCGCTTCTATCAAGAAGGATCAACTTAACGCCAGTTTATAAAATGTGATAGCATTTCTTGTCATATCCACAGCGAGCTTGGACTAACAACACTATCAAGAGACAAAGAGGTGTACACTTTAGAGGTCAATAGGCACAGATTTTCAAGGAGTTCCAAAATAATAATCTGCATTATCGGTGACCATGAATGGAGACGAACACTTTTTAGGTGGGTAGTACATTGGTAGTTGCCATGAATTGTGGCTGCTGCCATTGCGAAGTAGTCCACGCCGTAGATTTTCCGTGAAAACGTCGGGATAAAATCATTTTTCATTATCTTTTCGATGCTGCCGTAGCTCTTGCATTTGTTTAGCACTAGACCTTTTATGTTTTTTAAATTCCTTTTGATGCGAGCTTTCCTCAGATTTGCGTTTTCTATAATTCTGCGCATATTTACGATTCATATGAGACGACATCTTTAATTTTTTGCAATTTTCAATTTAATATCGATTTTACATATATTTCGGCGAATATTTTTATTGTTTCACTTTGAGTCCTAGTAGTGCTCCTCAAGCCCTTTACAATGACACCCGAATGAACGTCCTATCTAAACGCGTTATCGCGCTACTCTAATTTCTAATTTTACACAATGCTAATTCGCAACAATCATCCGCCGGCGCCCACACTAGCCCGATAACGTCACAGGCAAAACAAACACTGCACAACAAACATGTACAGATATGCTCTATCCATTGTGACGTCAACCGTTGTTATCGCATTATTAGTCTCATAGTTGTTATCGATTGAAATCTGACGGTATTTTGTAACACAAGAAAGTTTGACCGGCTATCACTGTATCACTGTGCTTAACGAGCGAACAGACGTTTTCACGTCAAAACAACATTTATACTATTTGAAAAAGCAATTGAAAACTTGGAATCTGGCCGCTCGCCGGGGACCCCTCGTTTCTGCCTAGTTACTCCGTCTCACACATCTTGGTCTCTATTGGGGAGAGCCTGACCCTGACATAATTGGGCGGGTTGGCTGCCAAGTGGTGTATGTCCAAAATTGCAATTTTTCAGGAGAGCCAATTTAAAAGTTATCACCAATCCATAAATCCAGAGTTTCTTTTTTTTGGGGTTATTTTTGGCTTAAAAATAAAATTATAATGTATACTTTCGTTAAATGTGCAAAATTCATTTTTACAAATTTGCTAAGTATTTCAAAATTGAAAATGTCATACCACAATATTTTCTGAAAACAGAACTTTTAACCGATATTTCATAAAATATAAAATTGGGAAGGGAATAAGATTGAATACAAGTTGAAATATTGCAATAACTTTCGTTGTATTATTTATACATCCTAGGTAATGGTTTTTAAAATAGGTAATTCAAAAAGTTTCAACACATCCTAAGTCGCCATCATTAGGTAGGTATGAGTGCCCTGATACCAAAAAAAATTGTTCAATGGTTTCGATGCCGTTATCATTAGACTACAAAACGCTCTCTCATCCATATTAAATGAAAAAAATGTCAGCAGTAAACAATCCGCAATGTTGAAAACAGCACAATACAGAACAAAAAACATGAATGTTACTAAATACGGAAGGTTACTAGAAGGCGGGTTGCCGAAAGCAGTTGGACCTACACCACTCGATCGCCAAACTGATCGGTCCTTGGATTTGGAGTTGTAACATAAAACGCTATCTGTGGGTCGGCTATTGAACTAGGACCTACGCCACTTGACAAATAGATAGGTCTGTATCCAGGTTATTTAATAGCGGTGTTAGTCCATTTTCTCATTTTTGTGACCTACACCACTTGGCAGCCAACCCGCCCAATTGTATCGGGCACTCATAACCCTTCACAGTTGAAAAAAAAAAAACGACAGGGGGGATTGCTTTCAGAGGGAGAGCGAAAATATAGTTTATGAATTTGCTCTGGGGAAGTACATTGCCCGTTATTCACCGAAACCCTTAATTCTCAATTTAAAAACGAGTTGTGGGCAGCTGTGAAGATATTATATAAACAATTCCTGAAACTTACAACTCTCACAGAGACTAGCGTGTGGAGAGATGTAAATTGGATGGTTATCCTAAAACAGGCAATTATCCAGGCCTATCAACATAGGTAGATGTACATCTATAGAAAGATGCAGGGTAGAGTGACCAAGTCGAGTTATCCTTGCAGGGAGATCATCCATCATTCTATACAACTTGGATATGGACTATTGAAAAGAGGTATGCAAATGAGCTCTAACCTCCCTTAACTGGTGTTAACAGACGATATTTTCGTGTTGAACTGCAGTTACCTCGCCTTAGCCTGTTTTTCTCACTTCCCCCCCGGCCTGCAAAGTGACCAAGTCTTTATATGCAACTTACATGCATCTCGTGACAGCCCAACATCAAAACTTGAATTTCATAAGGAACAAAACAGTCATCATCATTATCATTTTACATAAACACTAACCTCTCTCTATCGAATAAAATACCTTTAAACACCTTAACTTTTGAATGAGTGGGTCAAAGAGTGTTCTTTATTAGGCATGACCACCGTGGCAGAAATCACCAGTGCATATTTCTTCTTCATTAAAATGAAAAATTTGCGCAATTTATAGGCAAATGAAATTAAGTTTAAAAAAAAAAAATAATAAAATAACAAATATTTTACTTTTGTAATTAGTTTAGCTACAAGGTCATATCGTCTATCACCAGAGCGCTCTTTCGTCACTCTGGTGGACATGAGTCCGACCTGGGTTTATTCACCTAAAGAGTACCTAACATCGTATAGGCTCGGGACTATCGCTTAACATCCCATCCGAAGGACGGCATCCATAAGGTTTTTTCACCTCCCAAATAAAAAAACCAAGGGCCTAGACCTGGTTTCGAACCCGCAATCTTGAATTTAGTAAGCTAGCATGCTTACCGGTGCTCTTATATTTTTACATATCTTATATAAATTCGGTATGGTGACATCAAATCTGCCGATTGTTTTACAGCCACTTCTAAGAGAGAGATGTAAATTGGGGGGAGATGTAACAGTCTGAAGGACAGAGTACCTTTCAGGGACAAATCCGGTGTTTACAAACTGACATGTGGTGATTGTAATGCAACATATAATGGACAGACAGGAAGGAAATTACACATACGGACTAAGGAACATCTACGAAGAAGGGATTCCGAGTTCTTTATTCATTGTCAAAATGAGGGCCATACTGGTACCCATAGAGTGGCGCTGTTGCACGAGGGTACCAAGGCAAGACGTACAGATATCCTAGAAGGCTTGGAGATCCGACTTTCTTTATATGAGGATTCAAAAAGTCTTAACAAAAAAATAGAGGTTAAGAACTCCCTTCTGCTGCCTGACCTAACTGGTGTGAGAGATTGGTCCAAAACTAAGGGAAGTAGCTATCCTGTGAAAGATGTATTGTAAATATGGTTTTTATAATGATATTTATTGTGATTTCAAGTCTGTAATAATTTTTAACAATGTATTTATTTATGTATTTATTTTTTTTATATATTTTATGACAACAAATAATTTCTTTGGCTGTATGATGGAAAATGTTTATATTATGTACAGACTTAATGTATTTATTAGAATGAATGGTTTTTGCATGTTGAGAGAGTGAGTGAATCTGGCTTCCCCCACCCCTTAGAGCTATGCCAGTTATCTTCCAACCGCTGTGCTGTGTGGGTGGGTAAGTTTATTTTATAATTTTACTCTGTACCCTGATGCTTTAGGAATTATTTATACTTTTTATTATTTGTATATTTTTGTTATTCTATGGTAGATGAACCACTGATGATGACGCTGTTGCGTCGAAAACCGGTTCTGGTATAAATAAAACAGTGGGAAGACAACGTCTTTTATTTCTATTAGAGATAGAAGGCTATATGGTCCCCTGCCTGTGTGATGTCAGGTACTGGTTAGGCAGGCCTTTGGGGCTCCAATAGAGTGTAGTTAAAGCCTGGGCAAGAGTCATAATAAATAACTAATATAAATAATAATCAATAGCTGTTCAATAAAACCTATTTTAGGTATAAAATCCAAGTAAAAAAGTAAAAATACGAATATAAAAAAAAAACGATAGCGGGAATAAAAAGTTCATTTTCTATTTTTCAACGACTATATTTGAATAACTAATAAAATAAAGTAAATTTTTTGAATAACTTATTTTTCCGTCAGTAAATGTTTTTATTATTTTGTATCTGCTTTATTAAGACAAAGAATGAGACGTATAACTGACAGTGCTTAAGAAAAGATTAGTGAAGATCGCTAAGAAAAATATATGGGCTACTACTTCACGATGCACCGAATTTCCTCGATCCAGCCCTGTCTGTCTTGAATACCAGAAGAATGATAATATCAAAAAAAGGAGATTTAAACGGTGGTCTATAAAAGTATCAGATGTGAGATTAAAGTAAGAAGGGAGAAGGTGAAGACATTCATTGATAAGGAAATAGCGTTGAGGGTGGACCAATGTCATTGATCTAATCTAGACAGTATGTCACCTAATCGAGTAGTGCTACAATAGCCCAGGGTCGGCCTTAGCTGGGAGTCTTTGTGATCTGTCGTAGAGGGTCACTCAGGGTCTGTCGTTTGTCAGGCTCTACAGATCAATTATTGAAAAAATACTATTGTCAATCTCGTGATCCTATCTCACAGGTTAACCTCTGGTATAGATTAGAAACCTTGCTTATCACAATCTTATCAAAGCTCGCACTAATGCCTTTTAAAGCAGACTACTTATGATAAAAATACGTCAGTGATACGGACAATAACTCCAGATTTAAAGAATTATTTGTGAATCTGAAATACTAAGGTACAACCACTGAGCTATCGGCGCCCTCATGATAGTAAGATATGGTGGAATGAGATAGATCAAAAACAAGAGTGTGTTTTCTGACAATTTTTATTTTATACAACAAAACCGGTTTTCGACACTACTGTGTCATCCTCAGTGATATTTTACCCGTGTGCAACCCAACACTGGTTTGGGTTTATAAAATAAATTGTGGGAAAACAACCTCATGATACTTCGAAACAAAAAAAAAATCCTCATGTATTTTAATGAGTGCAACACTTCCTGATGAGGAACTCTAACCCTCCTCAAATTCATATTATACTGCCATTACTGGTTACAAGAAAGTCTCTTTCATAATTACACTGCACATAAAATAATGGAAAGAGCGGGAAAGGATAGTAGTCTGTAAAAAAGTAGTTGGTATAAGAAAGTCCTGTTATTGCCACGTATCATTTTTCTTTTTTTCATTGTTTTAGAGAACTCATTATGTTGTTATGCCTTATGAAAGTGATAATACAAAGGGAAACGTATCTATATGATTATATAACACAAGAGAATTATGTAATGATACAGGAATAATTATTCAATTATATTTCTTTAATACTTCAATACATTACTGTTAAGAAACAGAGGAAGTTTCACCGCAATTCAGTCTGCTAGAGAACAGATGTGAATGCAAAATAATACAGGAAAAAGTCAATTGAGCACGCATCAAGAGACTGATGATTCAAAAATGTCTGTTTAAATAAAATGGATAAAAAAAACGGAACTGAAAAGTCATGGACAATGAATCGGAATAACGATTCTGAGCTACGTCAATGTGAAATTTGTGTTTTTTTTTATGAGGTTACTGTAAGGCAGGAAGTTTGGTCTCAAAGTGGCGTAGCAACACGCAACATATATATGCCTGGAAGACATCTTTAATACGTAAAACAACGTTAATATTCAAGTATTCATTGTCTTTATAATATATAACGAGATGGTTGTATCCCCATGGCATTAGTTGTAATCATGTCATCATACTTGATGCGTAAAACTTAACTAAACGCGAGATGGGAAGTCAGACAGTCATTTGATTATTTCTTCTTGGAGTGGAGAAATATATATGGCATATATAAGTACGGTTTTGAAGTATGAGGGCGCCGGTAGCTCAGTGGTACGCCTGCTTGCTTTCGCGATGGTCCAGAGCCTGCACGATGTCAGATACTCGTTAAAGACCCTTAGTCTATGTGAATACAAATATTTTTAGCGCTCATAGTAGAGTCTGGCTCATGTCCACCAGCGGGACGAAAGTGCGCTCTGGTAGTAGGCAATATGACCTTGTAGTTAAAGCCTGGGCATGAGTCATAATAACTAACTAGATATACAAAGTATAGGGGAAGTTAAGTAATCGGTCAGAAATTCGATGCGGAGTTTTCAACTGTCTTTTTGTGTGTCTGTGAACACGATAAGTCCCAATAGAATGAACGTATCGACACGAAATTTAATATGTATATTCAAAATTCTCTAAGGACAACAAAAAACTGTAATAACTGCCGTTGTAATAAATGTATAGACACGAAATTTAATATGTATATTCAAAATCCTCCAAGGACAACCAAAACTGTAATAACTGCCATTGTAATGAATGTATCGAATCGAAATTTAATATGTATATTCAAAATTCTCTAAGGACAACAAAAACTGTAATAACTGCCATTGTAATGAATGTATCGAATCGAAATTTAATATGTATATTCAAAATTCTCTAAGGACAACAAAAACTCGAATAACTGCCATTGTAATGAATGTATTGTCACGAAATCTCATGTAAATTTAAGGCAGCATTTTTCTCTATCTCTCTAAATAATTTCACTGCTTTCGGATTCCTAATAACACATATTCAATGGTAAGTTTAGAACCCAAGTCAATTATATTACTTCTTAATATACGCAGTATAGACGAAGTTATGTTATCTGTAATTAATTCGATGTTGAATTTTCACCGAAATTTCATGACACCCTGATACTAAAAATGAAAAAAAAAATTCTATCTGTCTGTTTGTGTGTCTATGAGGACGATAACTTAATAGAGTTAATGTACCAACATTACATTTTATACGTGTATCCAAAAGCCAATAAGAACAACAACCATTGATTTTCAGCCAAATCGGCCGAAGGGGAAGGGAATCTGAAGAGAGGGGGTCGACTCAAAAACCCTAATAACTGCCTGTTTGAAATCGACTCGTTTTTTTTCTTAAATTTCATAAAAACAATTAATTTTATAATTATTCCTTGTTGACTTAGTTCTCTTGTACTCTGAACCCGGTGACTAGCAGAAAAAAGGAACTAACCTCCTGTTCTGGTACCAGGTTTTGACCTGGGTGTCACTCAGACTCAACTTGGCAGCCAGCTCCATCCTGTCCTGAACACTAAGGTACTTCTGTCTCTCGAAGCTCTTCTCGAGGGTCTGAAGTTGGTGATCGGTGAAGGCAGTTCGTGCCTTCCTCTGCTTCTTCGTGAGTCCACCTCCTTGGCCCCCACATCGGTCCTCTTCTTTGTGACCTATAATCAAATATAAAAAAAAATAAATAAATAATATATTTTACATGTTGTTGTAGAATGAATGTATCGACCAGAAATTTTATATGACGACTATTGGTTTTCAGCCAAATCCACCAAAGAGAAGGAAGGAGACTTAACATCAAAACCCCATAAGGACACCTATCGAATTTCAGCCAAATCGGCCAAAGGGGAGGGGGGATAAGGGAGAGGCTTAACATAAAAACTGCCATTGTAATGAAAGTATCGGCACAAAATTTCATTTGTGAATTCCGAACCCCATAAAGACGACACATTTATTTTCAGCGATATCGGCTGATGGGTGGGGTAACTGCAGATCATTAGCGAAAATAAGCGATACAAGAGTTTATCTCTTGTTAATAACGATGTCAATATATTTCAAAATAATCCATTCAGTGTAATTGTTGTAAATTGTATCTCATTCAATACATGCAAAAGTGAAAAAAACCTTGTGGGCGCCGTCCTTCGCATGGGATGTCAAGCGATGGTCTCGAGCCTGTGTGATGTCAGGTACTCGTTTAGGACAACAGTTGAGTCGGGCTCAAGTCATCCAGAGTGACGAAAGAACGCTTTGGTATGACCTCATAGTTAAAGCCCGGGCATGAATCATAATAACTAACATACATAACAGGAAGAACACGTAAAATAATAAAAACCTTTTAGCCTTGATTCATACTTATTATAATAAGTGTACAATGTACTTCCCCAGAAGGAATTAATCAATTAACGTTTCGCAAAACCGGTCGACTGTTTGCGCTAATATTCAACAGTTGACTTATATAGGGGCTCCTAAATCATACTAAATTTTGTGTCGATACATTCATTACATCGGCAGTTATCGGGTTTTTAGGTTGAGCTCTCCTCTGATCCCCTCTTTCCCTTTTATTGATTTTGCTGAAAATTAATAAGTGTCGTTGTTATAGGGTTTTGAATACACATATGAAATTGTGTTTCGATATATTCATTGCAACGGCAGTTATTAAAGTTTTTGAGTTTCTTAAACTTCTTTGGGATGTTACATTGTTGGTTAATTCCGGCATTTCTTTCAGAGGTGTCTTCTTATTTTTTTCCGACAAAATTTCAGGACTCTTACAAGTCCCTTCTTCCGGTCACTATGAACCTCGATCATAGTGACCGGAAGAAGGGACTTAGAAGAGTCCCGAAATATTGTTGGAAAAAATAAGAAGACACCTCTGGAAGAAATGCCGAAATTAACCAATAAAGTTTTTGAGTTAAGCCTCCCCCCATTGGCTGATTTGGCTAAAAAACGATAGGTGTTGTCCGCATGGGATTCTGGATTCACGTATAATATTTTATGTTGATACAATCATTTTTTTTTTTTTTGTATATTATCGTTTTCACAGACCGATCGTATATCTTCTTGTATACTTCGGGGAAGTAAACATTTTCTGCTATAGTGTCGCCCCAGGCGGCCGCCTAGTTTTCCTATACGGTCGCGCAGCACCGCGACACTTGCTTCAAAACCTTCAGGATCACGCGATTGTAAAAAGGTTCCCGAACCCTCATCTAACTAAATATATAACAATTATGTAATCCTCACGTGACTAAAAAAAAATATAATGAGATCTGATTCTCGTAATGAAACAACAACGAGGAAAAGGAATTGTTTTAATTTTTTAATTGTTATGTAAGAACTTTCATCTTTATTATTTCACATTAATTATTCATTAATTCACATCGATGGAATAAATAAAAAGTAAAAGACCAGAAAATAATTCAATTACATTACACCAAAGTGCTTAGTTAATGAAAAACGTTGTGTATCAAACAATGTTCATTATATAATATTAAGATTTTCTTTTCATCGGAAAATTATTGTAACGGGAATGATCTTAATAATGCTTCAAAATAAAATATATAGTAAAAAAGATTTATTCCGGATACATTTCTGCTGCTCAGGCCAGTGTTAAACTAATAAACTTTACGCTGTTCTGGAAATAATACGGTCACAAAAGCAAAATTTACAGAAAATCATATAAACCTATTAATTTTTTTCAATATCGTATGAGATGAATTTCTTTTTGAGAATTTTAATAAAGTAACACTTTTAATCGTTTTATATTAATTAAATTTACTCATTACAATCACAGATAATGTTTAAAATAGTGACAAGACTTATAAATCACATTATAGAACTGACATATAAAAATGAAGAAAACAAAAATAAAACTGCATAAAATCTGAATAAAAATAAAATTGAATAACACCGAAATCTAATAAAACTCTGATGAATAAATTAACAATTTTTGCACAAACGAATTGAACAGTTTGGCATACATTGCATACAGGTTTATCAGTCTCGTGCGAGGGTTCATCTGAGTAGCTACTTTGTTCGCAGCTCGTATCATATTCACGAAATTTTCGCTATCATCAATATCCGATATTGTGCGATTTTCCAGCTCCTGTCTTTCGATTATCTGTAATATCCGTTCGGCAAAGTCTGGATCATCAATTATAAACTCATTACGATTGTGAGACACTGTAAATTGTTAGTAAAAGAGGTAAAAACTACGTAACGTTCATCTCGATGTGGGGTCTAACAGACCCCAAGTAGTTACTTTTGAACGAAATCGCCCTTTTGAACGACGCTAGAAGATAAGACTGCACAGAGGACTGCACTCAAGGACAATAAGAAAAAGTCAGAAGAGGAGGTAACCAAAATGCGAAAAACCGCCTAGCAACAGCGTTTTGAAAACCGCTTGGGGTTTTTAGACCCACATCGATAGTTAAAGGTTAAGTTGTTTTCCGAAAAACTTCATATAAGTGATCAATTATAAAATAATATGATTCCTAATTGTAGAGAGCTAATTATTTTACAGTTTTCGTTATAAGTTTTTCTCTATCAAAATAAATAAATAAAATTATATTTTCAGATTAATGTGTACCAACATGTACTGATAATATATTAAATGTTAACCTTCCATCCAGAATGTTGTAGACATCATTGCATCTACCCTGGAGCAAAAGAAGTATTGCTCTACTAAATTTCGTGTCAATATATTAATTAAATCTACAGTTATTACAGTTTTTGAGTTAAGCACCCTCCATCTACATCGTCTTCACCCTTCGTCGAAAATATACCTGCCCTACAGTGTATCTTAACAAAAATCCCATCCCTTCAAAAAACGAAGTCCACTATCTAGGCCACATACTCGACGAACGACTAACTTGGAATCATCACATGAGACTGAAAAGACAAGAAATGAACAGACGTTATGAACTTTTACTAAGACTACTAAACAAAAGATACAAATTTACTTTGAAAACAAAACGACTTATATACAACGCAGTACTCAAACCTATGTGGACTTATGGACTCGAACTCTGGGGTTCTGCCAAGGCTTCCAATCTCCAGCGCATCCAATCGTTTCAATCCAAAATCCTTCGTAAAATAGCCAATGCTCCTTATTACGTCTCCAACAAAACTCTTCATACTCACCTTAACGTCACTGAAGTCGCTAAACCCAAGTATAAAAAATTATTTACTCTTCTTAGTTCCCACAATAATCCTCTTGTCCGTGCCCTCCATTCTGCCATACTTCCCCAACGACGGCTTAAGCGTCAATGGCCTAGAGACCTCCTGAGCAGAAGCAGTGACAGTGATTAGCTATAAACGAGATAAAAACAGTGACTAGAGAGTGTCACCACTGGGTGATTTCTCCCCTCATGAAATTTTGACATTGCCATTATCTCTTTATTAGTACATTTGCTTGTTGTATTTATTTGTATACAGTTGTCAATAGCTATTTGTGAATTTAAAAAAAAAAAAAAAATGTTAACCTAAATTGTAGCGTTTTTAGAGAAGAGAAAGGCGTTTCCAACACTAAAATTATGTTATGAGAAGTCTAGGAATTCACCCAATTACATTTTAATGATTCTAAAGTTTTACAATATTCTAATGGTTTACACTTATAATGGCTTTGGGCAAGATTCCACGTAACATCAATTAAAAAAAAATAGTTTTTGAAAATTATTTGCTCACAAAATTGCTTAAACATTATATCACAATGGACTGGGTACGATAATGGTATGAGAAGACAATAATGGTGGCTAACAGCTGATCTCTTATCTGGTATAATTATTTAATTAGTTAAATATTTCAACGTAACTAACTCAGACTAATTGTCAGAAATCAGTGGGATTGTGAAAGACAACACACCATATTATATGTTATATGGTTGTCAGAGATAAGTGCAGCTACCAAGGTGTCATAACGTTTTTATTTCATCCGCCATTCTTCAAATGGTTATGAAAGATGTATCTTCACTCACTCTGTTTAGTTTACATTGCAGTCTTTGTTAAGTGCATAGCCGGATTTAGCAACAGTGGGGCCTCCACCTAGTTACAAGTGGTAGCCAACATTTTTTACTTTCGAACCAAAGTTCTGAAAACCCAAAAATACAGAAAATTGTTTTGAAAGAAAGTGTGTGTGTGTCTGTCAGTGGCATCGTAGCTCCAAGATGGCTGAACCGATTTCAAAGCGGTTTTTTCATTTCAAAAGCTGGTATTTGCGAGATGGTTCTTAGCCATGTTTGGTGGAAATCGGGTATGCCGTTTCCAAGATATTCAGGTTTCATCAGAGCCTGTGTAGGGATCTCGGTCTCTATTACAGCTAGAGACTTGGAGTTTGAGCTCATATGTTTATAAGGCCAAATCCCCCCCCCCCCTCCAAAAAAAAAAAGCTCTCTCCACCAAGGTTTCAATAAAAAAAAGAATGAACAAAAAAATTTTTTTATTGTGTTGAGGGTGTTTAAAATTTTTAATTTTATGTTTTATTTAATGTAGGTATTTTAATAATTCCAAGTTTTGGCCCTTTTTGGTCTCATTCTATTTATTTTATTTTTTCATCATTTAGAAATACAATATTTCATCCATCAGGACATTTTCAAGTACAAACTGAAAAATATTACATAGATATGACACTCTAAAAATTAACAAAGTTAGTTTAATATCAAAATCGTATATATGTGATATATTTTTCAGTGTGTACTTGAAAATGTCCTCATGGATGAAATATTGTATTTCTAAATGAAGAGAAAATAAAATAAATATAATGAGACTAAAATGGGCCACAACTTGGAATTATTAAAATACCTACATTAAATGAAATTAAGAAGATCTCTAAAAATCGTATATATTGATACGAATTGTTGATTTATATTTTATGTTTTTTCGAAACTGAAGCTCATCAAAAACAGATTGCGAATGGTTATGAATCAAAATCGAACAAATCTCATGCTTCCCAGTTTAGAAAGTGATATTTTTTTAATGCTTTTTTGCTTTGAAACTTCCTAACAATTTTATGTAAGCACAATTATGACAATAAACATTTCTAATTTATTTGGTTTATAATTGAGTTCATGCTTAGAATGACATAGAAAATTTTAGGGGCCTCCACCGGGCGTTGGCACCAGGGCCTCAGTATTCTAAATCTGGCCCTGGTTAAGCGCATGTACTTCACAGACCTGAACGCCTTTTTTACTTTCTTATAGTATAGTAATTTTACTTAAATGCGAGATCGAGTTTTCATAAGAATTTCACTATTTAACTTCCCCGTGACCACGCATCGTGATGTCTCGGTGTACGTGAATGGAACTTGAACGCTCTAACTCAAAAATGATTATAGCAATGAACTTTATAATTGAAATGAAGATGTCATATGAACTAACGTAGATCTTACTAGATTTTGGGAGAAATCAGACGAAAATGAATACCACAGTACTGCTAGCTTAAGTACATTACAAGATACAGTTTTAATTTATGGGAATCAAAAATATTCTGAAACAAAAGTTGTAGAGAAAACTAAAAGGCACATTTTATTATATAATACGTTTTTTCGAAGGCCGGTTTATGAGATAAATGCCGAAAACCCTCTTCAATACCTGAAACGAATTTTTTTTGGATGTTTGCTCGAAAGCGAAAACGGATAATCTATCGTAAAATTAGTTCCGATCTCAAATGGTCCTTATTAAATGTTCAACTATCAAAATACCATCAGATTTGATTTTTTTTCAGGAATTTTGAGTTGAGCCCCTCCCCAGAACCCACCCTTGCCGGATTTCGCGGAAAATTAATAGATGTGGTTCATATGGAGTTTTGAATTTACATTTAATATTTCGTGTCGATACTTTCATTTCATCGGCAGTTATTAGCTCTTCCCATAAACCGCCAACCTCTTCCCTTGCATCGATCTGACTGAAAATCAATAGGTGTTGTCCTTATGACGTTTTGGATAAACATAAAAAACTTCATGTTGATACACTCATTCTATCGAGAATTATCGTGTTCACAGACACACATAATTAATCATCGTCTGTGGACAAATTTTAAATCGGTGCATTTTTGCAAAAGTTAGCGCAAACGAAAAAAAATATTATAGACACGGAAAACCATTTTTTTAAAGTTATGAGGGACCGACCCCATGACCATTTGTTCCTCCATTTGTTCCTTCAAAACATGGAAGTAAAGCAAATAATATTTAAAATGGTAACATTTTACAGTGGAAAAGAACTGTGATTTGACAAAAATCAAATAATTACGTATGATTAATAGTTAATGACTGAAAGGGAAGTTTGAAGTTGTGTGACCTGAAATGAATCATGACGGGGGCGGTCAGAACACGCGAACGAACGATTGGACGGATCTCGATTACATTCCCGACATCTAACTAAATACTTGATCAGGTTCAGTTCATGTAATTGAACATAGGAACATTTACTCTTTTGGTCTGATATAGAATTCATTGGATCCGTTAATGGTAAAAGGACTTTAATGGAAGAGCTCGAGGTAGAGGACGAACCTGACAGACAGGCGTCACAACAGGACGATCTTGACGCAAGGGTAACAACTATTCTTGGACCACAACGTAAAACCCTCGGCCTTATTCTAGTTGTTCTACGAATTCACTATTAATGCATCTTGTGTGTTAATTGCATTTTTTCATAATGAAAACTGTGCATATGGTATTTTTGAGAATTTTATTTAAAAAGATTATTATTCGAGCAAACAAACCACGATTAATGATTAATTTTGCAAAAAAATCGGCAGATCACGATTTTATTATTATATATTAATTATATATTATTTTTTATATTTTAAATATAAAAAAAGTTATATTAAAATTTTAAAAAACCCCGATACAAATTTTTTTTTTACTGATACCTTGGTGGCAAGGGCTTTTTTTTTGGGGGGGGGGGGGGGGGGGGCTTGAAGGGCTTAGAGGGGATGCATGGGGGGGTTTGGCCTTATAAACATTTGAGCTTAAACTCTACACCTACACAGGCTCTGATGAAACCTGAACATCTTGAAAACGGCATAACCGAGTTCCACAGAACATGCCTAAGAATCGTCTCGCAAATACCAGCTTTTGAAACAAAAAAACCGCTTTGAAATCGATATAGCCGTCTTGGAGCTACGTTGCCACAGACACACACACACAAAGGCTTCAAACTTATAGCACAGGATGTCAAATAAAGATAGTCTGACCTCTCACAGATTTTTATTGGTAGTAATAGCTAGCCGGCTTTCGAGGTTTCCCTCATCATCAGGCAGTCTGATAAAAATTTTTTAAAAAAATATTCTTTTTGAATAAAACTAAATAATATAATAAAAATAAAAACTCTGTTGTGACTCAGATGGTGGACAGGAATAACTCGTCTGTCCCCATCCATGATATTTTTAATTGTTAATGTTTTAGATTGTTATTTATTTATTTTTATTATATTATTTAGTTTTATTTAAAAAAAATTTTTTTTTTAATTTTTTATCAGACTGCCTGATGATGAGGGAAACCTCGAAAGCCGGCTAGCTATTACTACCAATAAACATCTGTGAGAAGTCAGACTATCTTTATTTGACAACCTGTGAAATAATCACTTCTCACTACATCAGCCATTTTCATATTTTCAAACTTATAACACCCCTCCTTTTGCGTTGGGGGTTAAAAATTAATATAATAAACATAAGTTTCTTTCGTTAATTTGCTTTTTATTTCCCGAGCTATACAAAGTATAGGGAAAGTTACGTAATCAGTCAGAAATTTTATATGTGAATCCAGAAAACCATAAGAACGACATCTATTGATTTCCAGCCAAACCGGTCAAAGGGATTAGGGAGAAGGCTTAATCCGAAATTGTAATAACTGCCGTTATAATGAATGTATCGGTACAATACTTTGTATGTAAATTCAAAACCCCATAAGGATAACACCTATGAATTTTCATTGGAATCGGTCGAATGGAAGGTGGGGATCAGAGGGGGGATGGGGGCCTCAACTCAAAAACCCCAATAACTGCCGAAGTAATAAATGTATCAACGCAAAATTTAGTATAATGTTTTTGGAGAGTGAGCAAAAATTTAATTGATTGATCCGTGCTAGGCGATTACATTGGCGACGTCTTTTTTATTTAAAATTCCCATAATTATTATTTAAAAATTATTTTTATTTTATTTATTTACTCTTGTAAAGGGGAAGCCAACTACGGATACAACGATGTTCGGATATACAACTTATTTTAAAGGTCCCTTGATGAAGATCGTAGTAAGCAAATTCTACAATAATTGTCAATGTTAATACTTACATGTTCCCAGAAAGCCATTACAACAGAACCTCTCAGGTAAATGGGAGACATATAAGCACAGATTAATGAAATATTAAAGCCACTCAAACCTGACTCCAGTCCCTGTTATTGCCGCATCTCTCCTTCCAATCCATTATTACTTATTTGCTCTCATATTAATGTTGGTTATTATTATACAACATTATGTACTCAAGATAAATAATTCTATAGTAACGAACATTAAATCATATTTACATTTTTTAAATAGGGGGCGCCGGTAGCTCGAAATTTATATCGAGTTTATTTTATCTGGGAGATAAAAAAAAAAAAAAACTTAAGAACGCCGTCCTGTGCGATGGTCCGCAGCCTGTGCGGTGTCAGGTACTAGTTAAAGAAGGGATCTTAAGTAACTAAACCTGAACAGGCAACATTTAGGATTCCCACCACCAGAACGACGAAAGAGCGCTATGGTAGTAGGTGTTATGACCTCATAGTTAATGAGTCATGATAACTATCTTTTTTTAAATAGAATTATGGTACCTGGCTAGAAAATCCTCCATTTCTTTAATTCATTTATTGAATAATTAAATACAATTATTAAACATATCATTTTTTTAAATAGCTGAATTATAATCCAGCACTGTTTGGTTTTGTTGTAAACTGTTTGGCGAGTTTACACATCCATGGTTCGCCATGACTTCAACACAAAACGCAGTAGGTTCTTCTCCCTTTGTTGGTAACACAGAGAAACGATATGATGACGATGAGAAAAAAGCTACTGCCTCCTGAATAGGTAGTGATAATAGCACTACTTAGTTACAATATTTGCCACACCAAGCGCTAGTTACATTAAACACCGTATTAATTTAATTATTTTTATTTTCAAGAACAGAAAATTATCGGATAATAGATAATAATACAAACAATATCAGAATTGCATTTAGTGAGAAAGAGTGAGATACAGCAATTTCATTTTCGAATTCAGCAGACCAAAATACATAGACGAAAGGTAAAATAATCAAATAAGTTTTTTCATGGCTGGCCTGTGTTATTAAACCTATGTCTTTGGTAATACTGTGGTAAAAACGTTTCACAGGTTGTAAAATAAAAATGTAGTCTCACACTTCACAGATTTCATTAATTTATGCTAGCCGGCTTTCCAGGTTTCCCTCATCATCAGACATTTTGGTAAAACAATTTTACTACATTTTTATTTTGCAACCTGTGAAATAATTACTTCTCATGACACTGATGCCAACTTCACATCAGATAAAAGTCGTCAGTAAATCACCTTCTATGTACTTCCCTAGCACGAATTAATCAAATAAGTTTTCGCTCTCTCTCCAAAGGCCAATTAACCGTTTGGGCTAAAACCCATTATTTGACTTCTGAATCCACATACTAAATTTTGTGTCGATCCTTCATTGCATCGGCAGTTATTAAGGTATTCAAGTTGAACCTTCTCTGGTCCTCCTTCCCCTTCGACCGATTTCGTGGAAAAGTAATAGGTGCCATTGTTATGAGGTAATAAATTTTAATGTTATTGGGATTTTGGAGTTCAGTCCCCACCCTTTGAAAATGAATAAGCGTCGTCCTAGTTTGAATTTTCTTTGGCTTTGAAATTTCGTGTCAATATTTTATTTATCATTTATTAAAATTAAAACGGCAGTTACTGGAGTTTTTGTGCTAATTCCCTCCTTATCTTCGGCCGATTTGTCTGAATAGATCTCCTCGTAATGAAAGCCCGGGCATGAGCCATAATAACTAACTATAACCCCGGAAATTATATTAAAAATTCGTTGTAGTATATTGTGGGTTAGGATAGGTTTTATGACTCATGCCCGGGCTTTAACTACGAGGTCATATCGCCTACTACCAGAGCGCTCTTTCGTCATTCTGGTGGACATGAGACCGACTCTACTGTGGAAGTCCTAAATTTTGCTTAACGTCCCATCCGAAGGACGGCGTGCTTAAATTTTGTTTACCTCATAGATAAAATAAACTAAGGGCCTCGGTCGGGTTTCGAACCCACGATCTTGAGCTCAGAAGTCAAGCACGCATACCACTGAGCTACCGGTGCCCTCTCCGTATACTGTGGGATTTTCCAACCAAATTTTTTTTTGTTTTTTATATTTGAATCATTAGTTCAAAAAACAATACCGGAAGTAAAAGTAAATACAATATGTGACCTACAATACATTAATAACCAATAATAATGGGTTGATGACCTTGATAGTGGGGAGTAGTTAAAGGACAAATTACAGTAAAAGTAGTGAATCAGTGAGCTGTCAGTCTCATTTAAATGGCAGATTTCATTTAAACAATAGAATGAATAATATATGTAGGTATAACCTAAACAAAACAGACAAAAATACAAAGAAAAAAACAGATGGAAGAGAAAGGAAACCCAAAAATGCCTGTTTCCGTTGTATTGTGTAAAGTTTAAGTGAGATCCGGTAGAATTAATGTCCACTTGATTCTCTCCATTATATCCACCAGTCCCCAATCTACCTGTCTCTCTGCTTATGAATATGTAAGTGTCATTCTTATGTTTATGTCAATTTTATGTTTATGTCAATGTTATCTTTTTCACCGCATATTAAAGGATTAGGCAAAATGTTTATCTAATGTCGTAAAAACGTCTTCGAATATATAAATTAAGTTTTTCGCTATGCCTCAAAAACCAATAAACCGTTTAGACTTAAAATGAATAGTTGACTTATATAAATACTAAATTTATTTAGTTGAGCCCACCCTCTGATCCCCATCTTCCACTCTCTTGGCTTACTGTCAATAAAAAAATTTAAATTTCAACTAAAAATGTTGATGTTAGCGGAAACCCTATACATGGAAACGGAATTTTATTCTCACTGTTCAAAAAGAATAATATAATCACAATAAAGAATCGTGTTTCATATCCAAAAACATTATTTGATACAAGGCTTTCATTTTTATATTTGGGCAGAGTTCCTCCACACCTTAAAGGTCAGTCCAATGTACGTTACTGTTTTATTTATTCATTTATAATTTTTTATTTATTTAGACTTTTTTATACATTCATTTATAATTTATTAATCTATATATATATATATTATTTTTCATACATTGTTACAGTTACATTGTTTTCTTTCTTTTCTATATCTCGCACATTGGGATCTGATGATGGGACGTAAGAACGTCCCGAAACATCGTTGGGATAAAAACACTTCCGAAGAGTTTTTTTTTTGAAAAATAGTTATCTTAATTTTTATTAAATAGAAAAATGTGTCTACTTATTATAAACGTATCTTGTATTAAATTTGTTTATGCACTCAGTTATTTTTAAGTACTTATTTGTTCAGTTTTTATTAATTTCATTTTACTTTTTTTAATAGTTTCGTTATTACTACTAATCATAGAAGTGTTAGACTCAAGTAGTTATAAATCTAATTTATAAGCTATCTTAATGTATAAATTCTTTTGATGTATCCTATTGCCATGTATTGGTTTAACGGAAATACATTTATTATTATTATTAATGTCGTAAAAAAGTCCTCGGATATATCAATTAAGTTTTTCGCTATGCCTCAAAAACCAATAAACCGTTTAGACTTAAAATGAATAGTTGACTTATATTGAGGCTTCTAAATACTAAGTTTTTTTAGTTGAGTCCACCCTCTGATCCACATCTTCCACTCTCTTGGTATTCTATATATTAATTTGTTCATCTTATGGGGTGTTGAATTCATATATGAAATTTCATGTCAATTCTTTCATTATAATGGCAGTTATTAAAAATGTTGTGTTAAGCCGCCTCCTCCTCTCCCTAATTTCCCTCATTCCTTTGACCGATATGGCTGAATATCAATAGATGTTGTCCTTATGGGTTTCTGGATAAACATACATAATTTTTTACACAGACAGACAGCAATTTTTTTTTTTATAATTTTTAGAATCAGAGGATCATACATAACTTTCTCTATGTGATAGTAAGATGTTGTGGGACGAGATTTCTCATAGAAATAAAATACGTTGTCTTCCCATTGTTTTATTTTTTGGACCAGAACCGGGTTTCAAAGCAACAGTCATCATCTACTGAGTCCGTAAGTCTGTGCATCGTGAGGGTGGGATGTGCCTCTGATGATGACGCTGTTGAAAACTGGTTCTGGTCAAAAATAACACAGTGGGAAGGCAACGACTTATATTTTTATCCTCTATACTTCAAATCATACGGGGGGGGGGGGATTTAAAGAATCATCAAGAATTTGAAAACTAAAGTCATTGCGTCGGACGAAGTATGAGTGTGACGCCCCCTTCACAATGAAAGATTTTCATGAAACTCAGGATGTAACAAAAGAAGAGGGTAACAAAACTTGAAAAGGGACAAACATGGATGAGAACATTTTTGCAATTTGCGTACCCTGTTTCGGTTGAGGATGGATTTTAAAAGCGCCGATTCCCCAATTAGTTTTCAAGGCAAAATTGAGGGAGACCGGAACAAAATAGGGTAATCGACAAAACACAGAATTTACACGCACCAAATAGAATGTGTGACTGTGAACATAACTCCCGATGAAACGCGTGTATCGACTCGAAATTTTAAATTTGTATCCAGAATCTCATAAGGACGTTATCTACGGATTTTGAGCCAAATCACGCAAAGAGAAGCAGGCGATTAGCGAGGGCGTATCTCGAAAACTCTAATTACTGCCAAGATAATGAATGAAATTTCATATTTAAATTCTAATTATCTTAAGGCCGACACCTACTAATTTGCAGCAAAATTGGCCGAAGGGAAGGGGTGTCAAAAGAAACGAGCACAATTCAATATCGCTAAAATTTGACAGGTTATGTCTTCATTTGGTTTTGACTTTGAATATGAAATGTCATGTCGATACATTCATTATATCGGCAGTTATTAGAGTTTTTATGTTAAGCCTCCCCATAATCCCCCACTTTCGTTCAGTCGATTTGGCTGAAAATCGATAGATGTTGTCTTTATATAGTTCAGATCACACATATAATATTTCGTATCGATACATTCATTTTATCGGCAGTTATTAGAGTTTTTATGTTAATCCTCCCCTCTAATTTCCCACTTTCCTTTGATCGATTTAGCCGAAAATCAATAGGTGTCTTCATTACAGAGTTCTGGATTCACATATAAAATTTTGTGTCGATACATTCATTCTTTCGGGAATTTTGAACAGAATTTTTTTTTTTTTCGTAATCTGAATCTGGGAAACATGAAATTCAGTTGAAAACTTCGAACCGAATTTCTGGCCGATTAAATAACTTCCCCTATACTCCTTATAACTGGAGAAGTAAAACATTAATAACTGCCGATATAATGGAGTGTAAATACACAAAATTTAGTATGAGGATTCAAAAGTCTGTATGAAAGTTAACTATACATTTTTAGCCCAAACTGTCAATTTGTTTTCAAGGGAGAGTGTAAACTTGGTTGAAAATTCCCGAATTTGTGGTTTCTCATTGACCGATATTTTTCACTGAGTTAGGGGTTGTTGAAGTTAGGGGTTGTTAGTTGTAATTAACAAAGCGAAAACGGAACTTTTCTTACAAATATACAAAACTGTATTATTCCCCATCATAGTACGAGGTTGAAGCGGTAGGGTTCAGAGACCCATGCAAATATGTGAGCAAATTGAATTAGTACCGACTGAGAGTATGGAGACTGGGGACGGTAGCCATGACAACGGAGTCTGCGCACTCCCCACTCCAGTCCCGTCAATCAACACTCATCCCTCACTTGACCTACCAACTCCAACTGCCAACTATGGCTGCTCTCTACCCATATTCACTATAGTCTTACTTCCAAAAACAATTTGTTCTTTCTTTTTTAATTCATTTTCAAATGTATTTGCCCAGCAAGAATTAATCCATAACATTTTCGCTCCCCTACCAAAACAAATCCACCGCTTGGGGTAAAAAATCAATAGTTGACATACACAGAGGCTCATAAATCCTCATACTATATTTTGTGTCGATATATTCACTACACTGGCAGTTATTAAGGATTTTTAGTCGCAATCCTCTGATCTCTTCGGCCGACTTCGCCGAAAATTGATAGGTGCAATCCTTATAGGATTATGGATACAGATATAATATTTCATGTAGTTTTTTTTTTTATTTTTGGTATCAAGGGGTTGAAAAAAATTACATTCCCTATGCTTTTTATATCTGGGGAAGTAACAAAAAATGTATTTTTTAAGTATTTCATAATAACATCTGTGGAATTTCTGTCAAAACTTGGCTTGGGGTTTCTTCTTGGGGATCAACTTAATAAATATGTTCTGTAAAAAGAAGATTTTGATTCATATAAAAAAAATTGTTAACATAAAAAACAGCAGATAAATTATATATACTGAGGCTGGGAGTGTTTTCCGAAACGTCTGTAATAGCTACTTAGGTTGTGTAAAACCAAAAAATAAATGAAGAAAATGTACGAAGTTTTGCCATCTAAACATGTAAAAGTTTTTTTCGTAACAATCTAAATGACTTTCCACACTTCCGAAAACAATTTTTGATCCAATGCATTTCCCAGAATTAAAAAAAAAAAAAAAAAAGGTCAATATAAGCAGAATTCTACGAATACGGAAATTTTTTGACGATAGTCTCCTCTCGCCAAATGATATACGACGGATTTAATTTTACTTTCAAGACTTCTATAAAAAATGCAATGGATCAAGAATCGATTTTGGAAGTGTGGAAAGTTAGTAAGATAGTTGTGAAAAAATTTCTTATATGGTCAGATAACAAAAAATCTGTACATGTTCTGACGGCGTGCTCAAGAATTTTTTTTTTTTATCCGCGGAGTCTTGGCTGGGTTCGGAATTCATGATCTCAAGCTCAGTAGCACTAGCACGTTTCCTCTGAGCTATCTTTGTGTTTAATAATTACGTTGGTCATTACTTAAAATCAGGATTTCAAAATGGTGGGCAGTCACTGTAACCAATTAGTCTCTGAGGCCTGTAATAACACTAAACATTCACATTATGGAAGCTTCTTTTTCAGGCTCATAACCAGACATTAACAACAACGCCATGTCGGGCAGAAATCAACATTAGTTACTTAGTTATTATGACTCACGCCCGGACTTTAACTACGAGGTCATATCGCCTACTACCAGAGCGCTCGGAAGACCGAGGCTGCGGTTTTTAGTAATTAGGTAATGACAGCTAGAGTTTGGATTATATAAAATAATTATATGGAATCGTTGGCGATAGTGTTTTTTTTTTAAATTTTATATATTTATTTGGACTGTTGTATTGATACCCCTAGAATTAATAAATGTATGTAAATTAATGTATTGACGTCACTTTTACATGTTAAAAAAAAGAAAGAAAAAGAAATTTCAAACCAAGGATAAAATTCCTAATTAAACTGCTTGAGATAAGAAATCACCAAAATAAGATTTTGTGAGTCATTCAAAAAAAAACTGATGGTCCAAGTCAGAGTGGGACCAGGTTTTCATATCTTTGTGTGAGTTTTAAAAATATGCTTGTTAGTTATGTTGACTGATGCCCGGGCTTTAACAACAAGGTTATCTCGCCTACTACCAGAGCGCTCTTTCGTCGCAATGGTGGCCCTGAGTCCGACTCTGGGAGTTGTAAATTGAGTCTACCTAGGTTTATTCATCTAGGGTACAAGTACCTGACAACGTAAGGGTTTGGGACCATCGCTTAACATCCCATCCAATGGACAGCATGCTGAAGGTTTCTTCACCTCCCAGATAAATAACCTAAAAGCCTCGGCCGGGTTTCGAATCCCCGATTTTGAGGTCACAAGGCAAGCAAGCTCTGAGCAACCAGCAACCTCCTAACCAATTAGTATATATATATATATATATATATATATATATATATATAAATAGTTTTTCAAGCTTATTTATCCAGAATGTATATATAAATTATATATGTATTATCCAGAAGGTCCTGACAGTAGGCAGCTGTAGAAGACATACAGTGAGACACTCCTCCCCTTTTTATTTGGTGAACTCTGATTGGTCCAACTTAGGGGTGGTTTAGCCCCTTCCCCCACTCTCCTCTTTTTATAACCTACATTAGTCTTTTAGCTTCTTAATACAATGGGAATTGTCCTTCGTTTTTACTTCACCAGCTATAGGTTAGGTTTAGGTTAGGTTTTATGACTCATGCCCGGGCTTTAACTACGAGGTCATATCGCCTACTACCAGAGCGCTCTTTTGTCACTCTGGTGGTAGAGCCCGACTCTACTGTGGGAGTCCTAAATTTTGCCTACCCTAAACTTTTATTCATCTAGGGTAGGGGTCTTTAACGAGTACCTGACATCGTACAGGCTCGGGACCATCGCTTAACGTCCCATCCGAAGGACGGCGTGCTTAAGTATATTTTACCACCCAGATAAAATAAACTAAGGGCCTCGGTCGGACTACGAACCCACGACCTTGAGCTCAGAAGTCAAGCACGCATACCACTGAGCTACCGGCGCCCTCTTCACCAGCTATATGAAGCATAGGAGAAGTTGTGTGATCGGTCAAAAATTCGATGCGGACTTTCAACGGAACTTCATGTTTTCCGATCTCTAGATTCCAAATATGAAAACGAAAAATTCTGCCTGTCTTTGTGTCTATAGTATAATTGGAAAGTTGCCAATAAACTTGAAATTTGGAATGAAGAAGTCACACATGCACTTCGCAGATTTTGGCCGAAAGATTGAGACAACTTTACCCGGGCTCAAAGTACACTTTACAAAATACCGCTTATGTTTATGACCTAAACAAATTTTTTTTCAAGTAAAAGTTGTAGTGAAAATTAAAATACACATTTTATGTGGAATACAATGTTTCGCAGGTCGTCCGGTTTTAGAGATACGAGCCAAAAAAAAAAAGTTCTAAAATGTCGTTTTGAAACACGTATTTTAGACGTTACCTTGATTTACCCGAAAACTTAGTTAGTTCTATCGAAATATTGATTACTAGCAGTAATACCCGGCGTTGCCCGGGGAACTTTGACTTTTCTCCCAATGTCCCCTATAAGGCTATTCAGTTCCTCGACAGTACATTCATGATGTTATAATTTTCAATTATTCATACGGAATAAGGCTTATAGTCCTTCAACTGTAGTAACGCTAGCTTTGGAGCTAAAACTTATCTATTCAAAAAGATTCCTCATTAATCATTGCAGTGGTTTTTGAGTTACAAAGATTGCGTGGGTGGATGCTGGGATGGACCAGATATTGAGGTACTAATACGCCTATAACCTTCCACAGACGATGACGAACAAATTAAAAAAAAAATTAATCAAATCCATCAAGCCGTTCGTGAGTTATAGCGGTACAACGCACAGACATTTTCAGCTTTATATATATGATTACAAAAAATGTTCTGTATTAAATTTCCAATTGAAAAAAATCTTCAGATTTGAGATATAATTAATATGATCAAAGTTATATTGACTCAAAAATTGAAAAATAAATTTCCGTAAGAAATATTTCACAATTATGTATTATCCATATTGTAATTATGTATATATTGTATCGCGTATCCTTAAATATTTTTTTTATTATTGGTAGTTTTAGTGAAAAATTATAAAAATGAAAAAAATAAATAAAATGGTCATATGGAACTTTCTTTGTAAGCATGGTTGGTATAAGAAAGTCCTGTAATGGCCACATCACTAATTTTTGTATTCAACCAACAAAATATAATGAAATTCTGTTATTCTTTAATCAACAAGTGTTTCTTCACCTACTATGTTTCAGATGTCACAAGGTAGCTAGCTACATTAATTTCTCATTTTATGATTCCTCCCCCCCAACCACCCTCGAATTTTAGGCCGATTTTGGCGGAAATATAAACAAATCTAAGTTAGCATATGTTACATCTTCGTTTCAAATTTAAGAATCATTGCTACAATAGTTCAGGGGACCTAGAAATGTGAAATTCCTTTGATAACTCGATCTCGGATTTTCGCAAGATTAGAATACTTTCTTATTTATACTAAAGGTGTAAGGAAGTAAAGAGAACACACAAAAACAGGTTATTTACCCACAAAAAAAAATAAAAAAAAAACATGGGGTAAAAAGAAATTGAATAGAAGGGACAAAAACACATTTGAAAGCGAAAATAGATCTAGGATAAAGATAGGGACAAAAAAAGTATTTGTATTGTGAAAAGGGTAAAGAATAGGGGTGAATGTGAAGGTGGAGTGTAGGTTTCCAAACGGAGGATTTGATTTGTAGAAGTGGAAGAGGGGGTTGTGGATTGAATAAGAAGGGGATGCGAGGGCACTTGGGGTAAAGTGAAGTAGAGCTCTATGCGGTTGCCTGGGAGCTGAGGGAGAAGTGACACAGGAACAGGAACCCTACACCCTACACCCACATACATGAGTTAACCAATTGTGGTTAACTTGCTTGAGGTGCATTTGTATCCTAGGTCAATAATAAACAATATTAATCAAAGAAATGTTTAAAATCCCGTTTTTGCCTACGACATACGTAAGAACATCCCGGGATATCGTGAAAAAGAAACTTCTGGAAGAATTACAAAAAATAATTATTATTGAGCTGAGTTTAAGAAGCTCTTTCTTAGGCGACTCATGTATTTCGTTGTACTCGTACTCCTCCTAAACCCCTTTACCGATCACATTGAAATTTGCCACGATGGTAGTGGACACGGTGACAATGGTTTACTACTAAAAAAATCTGAAATCGAACATACCACGGAGGAATAATCACCGAAAAACGAAATCCCCTAAGAAATCAATTGAGGGACAAAATTCTCGCGCAAAATAGAATTTTTCAATTTCAAATGTAAAAATCCGGGTGAAGAAAAAAAAAAAAAAAAAAACCCTACGGTTCCGTCCAGTGATCACAAACCGGTTCATATGCCCCATTTAAAATGCACTACTTGTATGTTAACCGACCACATTAACAGTATGATTCAATAAATTTAGACTGACTCAGCTCAGTTTTTGCAAACAGCAGAATGTATTGCACACCTAGTTAATCATGTCCGGGCTTTAACTACAACGTCATATCGCCTACTACCAGAGCTCTCTTTCGTCACTCTGGTGGACATGAGCCCGACTCTACTGTGGTAGTCCTACATTTTGCCTAACCTCAATTTTTATTCCCCTAGGGTAGGGGTCATTAAAGAGTATCTGACATCGTACAGGCTCGGGACCATCGCTTTACGTTCCATCTGAAGGACAGCGTGCTTACCTCCCATCTAAATGTATATATTCTTAAGACGTATTCTATTAGCACCTTTATGATGGTGAAAGCCGATAAATATATATATTTTTGTGGAATTAGACAATATAAAAGTTCTTTGTTTTTATTAGCTTTCAACTATATCGACAAAGATTCCAAAAATGTATTCGGACCGATCTAATTTAAGACAAACCACATCATCGTTAAAAAAAAAAAAAAAAATTCTATATTTTTAGTATTTAAAAGAAGTGACAAAATGAGACAATTTGAAAACCCTTAAAGCAATATAAAAGGGTGTGTATAATGCCGTGACTGGAGGCTAGATGTACTTATTTAAAAATTCAATAGATAGGGGAGGAGGGTGTCAACAAGAGGGTCACGTGATCAACACTTCCACCCCTCCACTCCATAAAGACTAATTTACCCATAAAATAAACATTAATGGATTCACATTTTTGTGTAAGCCACTTAGGCATCGCACCATAAATTAATATCTTTTACATATATTTTTTTTGTCATCCCATAAATGACAAGAAGTTTTTGTTTTGTTTTCTTTGGATAGGTTTTTGGATAGCGACGAAAGAGCGCTCTGGTAGTAGGTAATAATAATAATAATAAATTTATTTCCGTTAAAACAATACATGGTACGTCAAAAGAATTTATACATTAAGATAGCTTATAAATTAGATTTATAACTACTTGAGTCTAATACACCTATGGTTAATAGTATAATAACGAAAACTATTAAAAAAAGTAAAATGAAATTAATAAAAACTGAACAAATAAATACTTAAAATATATGAGTATATAAAAAAAATTAATACAAGATACGTTTATAATAAGTAGACACATTTTTCAATTTAATAAAAATTAAAAGATAACTATTTTTAAAAAAAATAATAATAATATTCATTCCTTTCTTATCCCTCCCCTCACTTCCCTCAATACATGTGAATGTGTGGGAATTTAAATCGGAAGATAATAAAAGATACTATAAAGGTGCATTTGAAGCATAAGAACTTAAAAAAAAAATCGACAGTTTCATACTCGCAATAACCGCAAAAGAAAAAAAAAAATGAAAATTGCATTTTTTTTCCCCCCCATCGAATAATGGGAGTTGGGAGCTGAAATTTTCAGGAAACTTTTCTTTTTATATGTGCACACTGTCGGTCAATTGCCCTTTCGAAAATCGTTGGGGGCAGTTTTCGTACTCTTATCCGACTAGACCCTTTTAATAGACATTTTTAAACTGTGAGAACAGAATAAAAAAACATGATCACAAAAGTAGAATAACAAGACCGTGATGAAGCGGCCAGTACGCACAACCCTCAGACAAGTCACGCGGCCAAAACGATCCAGTCGTTGAAGTGGGACGTCCGGTAAGAACCAAACCGACATTGCTTCCACTAGTGTGTTCTGGTGAATTGTGAACTTTTTGTGCAAATTTGTGTCTAGTTGTTGGTGTGACTTTGTGAAAGAATGATATGTTTAGATCACGAGCATATTGTCATGTTTGAAACGTAGTACGGGCATTGTACTATTTTTCGAAGAATTTCATTCAGAATGGCTTCAATTATTTTGGAAAAAGAGGGCTTAGTAGAACTCCAGAACTGAACGCCATACGTCCAAATAGAACTGATAACGGTCTTGTACACAATCAGTTTGTGGTTGAGGCAGTGCCGGATTTAGCAATAGGCCCAGAAGGCACTGGGCCTAGGGCGGCAAATTATATTTTTCAAATTTAATTCAAACTTGTAATTGTATGTTTATCAAATCAATAGACTCAGTTGTTATTGATACTTTATATATTAAAGATCGATGGTGTTATTGGTGGTCGTGAAATATCGATGTTTTAATATCGATAGTGGATAGTAGATTAAGATAAATATGGAAAAATAAATAAATGTTATAAATAAATCATCGAATTTCTATTATTTGACAAATTCAAAGAAATACTTTATATTATGATATTATCGATGATTTTACTAATAAGAAATCATGCCGGTTATAAGACGTTGTTTTTCTTTTTTAATTTACAAGTTTTTACCTCTTTTTAAATTTATATTTTAAGTATATAAGTCGGGAGCCATGGTGGCCGTGCGGGCTAGAGCGTAGGGCTTTGGTCGCATGGTCTCACCATGGTTTGCGGGTTCGAATCCCGTCCGGGAGTGTGTTTTATTTCGTAGATAAAACTTCCTACTGGGGCCATGGATGTCGTAAATAATGAGGTAAAACACCATTATAAGTGTCATGGCTAATATGCATCGTGCATACTAAGGCCAAAAACAAAAGAAAAAAAGTACCTATATAAGACAATCAAAAGAGTTGTTTGTATTCATTTGAATTTGCCTTAAGGTAAACTACACAAACATTCATTTTTCAATAATTATTAATAATAGTATTATAAATAGCTATATTCTGTGCAATAAAAAGTAATGATTTCATATTTTATAGGTACATAAAAAAATAATTTTTTTAAGGTAGGGGCGGCGAGATGTCAGTAGGCTATACTTGAAAAATATATAAATCCGGCATTGGGTTGAAGGGAAAATTGTCTATCAGGTACTATTTTATATCCGACATGTAGTGTGTATCTGGTAGTAGGCGATAAGACCTCGTACTTGAAGCCGGTGCTTCAGTCACCAGCTTATATTCATTTTATTTTATTGTATAGGCATTTATTTTATTATTATTAATGACATTTATTTTAGTTATTATGTATATCATATTATTTTCGAATGAATGTTGAAGTATTTATTTGTAGGTAAATAGTGAATAAACCTCGTATTCCCTTCCCTTTAGCTATACCAGTATTTCTTTAGCCACCACATTATACAGGAGTAAGTCTTATTTTATTTTGTAATTCTGTACCCAGGTGATTTAAGGTTTTTTATTTTATATGTCGTAGATGTGCCACTGAAGATGACAGAGAGTCTGTTCTATTATGGCTACATCACATATTTATTTAAAATCATTAAACGTATATCTATAGAAGTATGAGACGGACAGTTATGAAAAACCGGTTCAATCTAAATGTTGTGACGGTGCGAACTGATGATGTCGAGAGAAGGATGAAACATATGCTCCACGGTTGAGTGCAGCACATAGTGCAGCCGTGATGAACAGCTTGCTGGATGCAAGTCATCACAATCTGGCCCTCTCACCGTTCGCACTTCATATGGCTTCCACACAACACAATACAAAAGCCCCACCTCCCTTTCCATACTATTAACAACGATAAAATATATTACTTTATAATAGAAAAAATTGGTCGGTGAATCACCGACAATGTACTTCCCCAGAACGAATTAATCAATTAACTTTTCGCTCCCCCCTCCAAAATCAGTCGACCTAAATGTTGTGTCGATAAATTCATTACATTGGCAGTTATTAGGGTTTTCGAAATGAGCCCCCTTCCATTCGGCCAATATCGTTGAAATTTGATAGGTTATGGTCCTTATTGGATTTTGGCTTCATATATGCAATTTCATGTCGATAGATACATTACATCGGCAGTTATTGATGGTTTTTGAGATGAGTCCCCTCTGATCCTCCCTTCTCTTTAGTCGCTTTGGCTGAAAATCAATTGGTGTTGTCGTTAGAGGGTTCTGGATTCACGTATAAAATCCCGTATCAATACCTATCGGGAGTTATTGCGTTCATAGACAAAATTTGTTTCCATTTTAAACACCAGCAGGTTGGGAATTCTGAAATTCCGATGAAAACGCCGCATAGTTTTTTTGACTAATTACATAATTTCCTTCGGTGTTTCGGGATATCTCGTGCTGAATTTATTTATTTATTATTATTATTACCTACTCTTTTGTATATTTATATATATCACTTATTGTGTATATATTATTTATTATTTTGTACATATCCTTCACCATTTTGTAGAGACATTTTTATATATAGGTATATTGTAACGGTATGTGACTATATATGCACGGACCGACACGCACCCTCGGGGACAGACAGATGTGAAAACCCCGGAGGTAGACCAGCTCTCTCCTCCCCCTCATGCCAAAGCCTTCTCAATAATTAAAATTAAATATTAATTAATTGTTTTATTTTTTTATTTTAATTAGTACCCCTAACTACAGACCGTTACTATTATTTCTTTTTTTCTTCTTACATTCTTTACCTTGTACATATTGTCATTTATTATTTTACATCATTCTCGTCAAAGGTTTTTTACTCATTGTAAATATGTTCAATACAAGAAAAAAATATATATATATTCCTAAAAAGCCACCATTGCATAAAACTTCTAATTTTATTCAATAAAGTCGCAATAAAATTATAATACTTATAATTTACTGAAGGTCGTAAATAAAACCTTTGCATGTCTGAACAGGTTGGTTTAAAACCAGCAATTTAGTCATTTTTCTCGTTATTTTCTTTTCTTTCTTTTTTTTCAAAGTCTTATGAAAAAACAGGAAAGAAATAATGTTTGAGTAGTAGGTAATTTTTTTTGTTGCTAGTGTTCACACCTATACCCCTCCTAATCCCTGGAGAGACGTTAAAAAGATCATTATCTGGTGTGTGTATTTATGGGGCAGGGTGCGTGGAGGGTTGCTGTACCCCCCCACCCCAATGTTCTCTTGGTGAAAAGGGAAATAAATGAATGGACTTAAATCATATGATAAATTGAAATGTTAAAAATAAAAATCCTCTTATGTCGGACTGGGGGCTGATGCAAGTCATCCCTTAATTTAAACTGTGTCACAACCACCACTATTGAGATGTTCCGTCAGGCCTCGCCAGTCTGTCTCCACTATATTGCTTTATCAGGACAAAGGTAATGTGAAAAACGTCGTCGCTGAATCACTGGCTATATACTTCCTCAGCAATGTACGTTTTCGCTATCCCTCTAAAGTCAATCCTCATATTAATCTTATTAAATTTTATGTCGATATGCTCATTAAATTGGCAGTTATTAGTCGAGATTTCTCTGCTCCCCCATCATTTCGTCCGTATTCACGGAAAATTATTAAGTCCCATCCTTAGGAAGTTTTGAACATAAATAAAGAATTTCATGTCTGGGGGGGCAGTTGAGCTCAAGAAGGTGGGTTCGAAACCCGATCGAGGCCCTTAGTTTATTTTATATGGAAGGTAAAATAAACTTAAGCACGCCGTCCTTCGGATGGGACTTTAAGCGATGGTCCCAAGCCTGTACGATGTCAGGTACTCGTTAAAGACCCCTGCCCTAGGTAAATAAAAATTCAGGTTAGGCAAAATTTAGGACTCCCACAGGACTCATGTCCACCAGAGTGACGAAAGAGCGCTCTGGTTATAGGCGATGTGACCTAGTAGTTAAAGCCCGGGCATGAGTATTTAGAGGGTTTTGGATACACAAATAAAATTTCGTGTTGATACATTTATTCCATCGGGGTTTATTAAAGGTTTTTTTTGTTTCACAGACACACAGAAATGTTTTCATACATTTTTAAAATCAGAAAGTCGGAAAACACGAAATTCCGATGAAACGCAGCATTGACTTACATAACTTTCACTTTACATCGTGTAGCTGAATAACTGAAAAAAAGACGGTGAGTCACCGGAAATCTAATTCTCAATAATCAATTAGGTTTTTGTACTCCCTCCAAAACCTATCGACAGTAAAGTGGCTACTGAATCCCCATAATAAATTTTGTGTCGATACATTAATTTACACTGGTAATTATTGAGGTTTTTGAGTCGAGCCTCTCTGATCCCCTCTTTCCTTCAGCCGATTTCAAGGAAAATTAATAACTGACGCCCATATAGGGCTCTGAATTTACATACAAAATTTCGTATCAATAAATTCATTACAACGGCAGTTATTAAGGTTTTTCTGTTCAGTCCCTCCCCGGGAGAAGGATATTACTTCTTCATGCCGATTTGGCAGAAAATGCGTAGCTGTCTTACTTCAGTGATTCAGGATACACAAGGGTCCACTAAAGCCTTTAATTTATAAGATTTTATTCATAATTGTAATTTTTTTTGTGAAATATTGAGTGACATTTCGCTTTATTAAGGGGAAAAAAATGTTCTTGAAATGGAGAAATTGATTCTAAGAATGGAGGTGGATTTCCAGGGAATGTCTACAGTAAACCGGGGCAGCGGGATAAACCTTTCAGCCTAAATTTTTTTTTTCTTATGACTAAATTTCAAGTACATATCCGCACTTTATTTGCACTTTATTTTTATAAACTTTATAGATTATTTTATTATGTATACTTTCCTAGTATTCCAAGTATCTGTAATCTGGGAAGTTATGTAATCGTTGAAAATTCGATGCGGGGTTTCAAAGAAATTTCATGTTTTCGATCTTCTGATTCCAAAAATTAAAAAAAAAAAAACTGAGTGAACAAGATAACTCCCGATAGAGTGATGTATCGACTTGAAATTTAATAAATGTATCCCGAACCCTCTAAGGACGACACCTATTGATTTTCAGCCAAATCTGCCTAAGGGAAGGGGGGAATTAGGGGAAGGTTTAACACAAAAAACCTAATAACTACCGTTATAATTAATGTATTGACACGAATTTTCATATGTAAAAACAAAGTCATATAAGAACGACACCTATTCATTTTCAGCAGAATCTGCAGAAGGGGAGGGGGGATCAACTCAGAAATCCCAACAGCTGCCAACTGAATGTATGGACATATTCAGTATGAAGATTCAGAAACCCCTAAGTATGTCAACTATTTAGCCCAAACGGTTGATTGGCTATGAAGGCAGAGCGAAAAACTAATTGATTAATTCGTGTTGGGGAAGTACATTGTCGATGATTGACTGGTGGATTTTCTTTGCTATAACAAAATTTTATTGGCTTTCGAGAATAGATAATGCTCATAGTACAAAATTTCGAGAACCGGGGAAACAAATATAATTAAGAGAATACACTGGGACTCTTTGTTGATAATTTATGTATCTTCTGATTGTCAAGAGTTTTGAAATGATGTGGGCATGTTCTTTACAAAAAAAATAAAATTGTTCAACTTTTTTTTCAAGCATAATTGAAATTATAAAGATTTTAAAATATGTTGTAACAGTAACTACGAGTAAATTTTGGTCTGCTATGGTTAAGATATCCATTTAATCCAGAGCCGGTGTTTTTTCTTCAATCTATCAGAAATCATAGGGTATAATTATTATATAAGAAAAGTTGATCGCCGAATTTTCACGAAGCTAAATTGCTCCAAAAAAGTGTTCGGGGTCGAAAGTGACCCCACCTGGTAGTTGATGTTACCTACCAAAAATATAAAAAATATTTTAATATATATTATAAATAATTTATTGGTATGTCCACCAGAGCGACGAAAGAGCCCTCTGGTAGTAGGCGATATGACATCGTAGTACCGGGCATGAGTCACATTAACTATTGAACTATTATAGATAAAATAAATTATATTGCGCGATATACCGATATTTTATTTCGGATTTACAAAATGCTATTTATTGAGAGTAAAAACCAAAAAAGGAACTTGAGGCAGATGTAATGAAATGAAGATGTACCTAATTAACATGCATATCATGTTAGGAAAAACAAAACGGAACAAAATATATGAAAAAAACTAATATATTAACACAATACACTGACTGACAGTAGGTCTAATTGTAGTAATTATTAATAGAAATATATAAAATGAAATAATAATAATAATCAATGTAACACGAAAGTATCATTTACATAACTTATGACTACCGTGCGTAACGTTAATTATAGTGATTTCAATATTTAAATGTAGCCATGTTATATAATTTGGCGGAACATACCCACAATAAACATATCAAAAATGTTACATAATTAACATAATTTATGATAAACAATTGAACTAATTAATTATAATTACTTCTTAACAAAGGATTTTTTTTTCTTTTGGTATTTTTTAATATTGAATATCATGAGTACCTACTTTTTTAGTTACAATTATGTAATAATATCAATATATAAACAATATCATGTCCTTCATTTATTCAATAGAACATGAGAGAATTTATAAATATCAAAACCGTAATTAAATGTAATTCAATACCAAATTATAAGTACAAATAAATTGACAGAATACATAACGGGTATATATTTATATGTATACTGAGAAAATGTTTATAGAGCCTCAATAAGAGTAGTATTGTAATATTTTTTTAAAGAAAATTGTAAAATAATACGTCTGGTTTTATAAGATACATAAATATCCCAAGGTATGTTTGTATGTGGATCACATGTTCAAATTCCTATAAATATTTATTTTACTTTGATTATAATTTTCTCATCGATACAAAAAATTTGGGGAACAGCGAATGATATAAATATGTAAAGGTATAATTCAAAACCATTAAAAAAATAAATAAATAAATTCTTTGAAGGGTTCGCCCAAAAATAATTGATTCTTGCTCAAGTCTTCTTGGAATTTATCCTATATATTTATAAATATAAGTAGATCAAATCTTTATATATTTATAAAAAATATTAATATAATTTGTTTGCATATTAGCATAAATGTTTACATATGCAATAATTTATACACGTTCTATATATGCACACGATTTATATAAAGTTTTTATTTTGTACCAAATATAATTGGGCGCTGTTTTATTGTTCGAGAATTTAAGGGGAATGATATAAAGGACATCATATTCACAATAAGTGTTTCTTACAAGTGATCTTACAAATTGCATTTTAAAAAAAATTACCAATTGTAATATTTAGAAAAATCGTCGGTGGGTAGTCATCCGAATTTTTGGGCTTAAATTGGGTTAGAAAACTATTTTTAAGATCTCATAAAATTAATGTAGAATGTTATGCGTGCGATTCCACCACTTTAGGTCACATCTATGCAAATCTAATGTTTTCTCTCAAAACAACCAAATTTTAATCTTATTCATTAAACATAGCGACATTTTCCCAAATCGAAGTTAATTTATTTTGAAGAAATATTCAAACAATCGGTGAATTTAGTATTGATAAAATATTTGAAGGTAGTAACTAAATAAAATTGTTTATCATTTAACTGTCATTTCTAAATTTCACTCTAGTTTATTTACCCAAACAAAAAATGGGGAAACATCTGCATCAATATGAAATAGGTATACATTAACTAAATGGATATTCCACGGATATTTAAAATAAGGTGGCAACCTTAAGAAAGATCTACGCTATTTACAGTGAAATGTGCTGGAAAATTTAAGAAAAAAAGAATTTAAGTTTTTAAAAAAAACTGGAGGTGAAACTTACCGTTAGAGCTGATGGAGGAAGAATCTGCTTGGAGAGAATCGGTTCCGGACTCGTGTCCATCGGACTCGGACTCGCGGCAGTGGAGGCTGAGATCCCGGGGCCGATCTGGTGAGCCGCCCCCTCCGCCCGCCCCCAGGATATCTGTGATCATAAACCTAGGTCGGCTGGGGGCATGAGCCGCTACACCTTCATGAACCGTCATCTCCGTCCACACTCTCTCCGACACCCTTTCAATCAAATTCACTTTCAAATGGTCTTTAAAATTCTTTCGGCAAAAAAAAAAAATAAAAAAAAATAATGTAATTAGTGAAGATCAACTTCTTGATGAGATAGTCCAAATCATAACTTCAAAAGATAAAAAAAAAGATATAAATAAAAATGAAGAAAAATAAAAGAATATAGTCCGCTGATACACAAAGAGAAGACACAAAACACCACGAAAATGTTGACTGAACGCCGACAGGGCAAGCACTGGCTAAAGGAACAGAGTTCCGCCTCTCCCCCACTCCATCTCTACGACCCCGCCCCTTTCTATTCGCTCCACCCACTTGCCGTCCTTCCACCAATCACAGCCCGTCCTCCCCCTCCCTCCACCCTCCCTAATCTACACTTAACACTGATTCCCCTCCCGACAATGTATTTTACCTGCTTTTTAACTCTCCCACTCTTGTCTAAAGCCTATCTCTTTTTCCCTTTTATACTTTTTCTCTTTCTTTTTCCATTCTTTAGACAGATATTAATTCCTTGCTTTTTCTACATTAACCCAAATCATAGCCACTTAAAAAAACATAATTATCTTTCCATTTACTCCATTTTGTTAAATCATTTATTTTATTCTCTATTTCTGTTATACGATAAAATATCTAGCAATGGGTAACAACTTTTTTTGTAGGTATTTAATCCTATATCTAATATTAAGCAAAATAGAAAATCCCAGCCTTCTTTTATTTCTCCTATAATTACGTATATTTAATTCAATTACTAGATTTATCGTTTCTGGATTTTATAGTTCATTAATTTATTCAAACAAAATGTCAATATTTTATAAACAGAATTGGAATCCTTGAAAAATAGAAAAAAAGATGATATCTTGCGCAGCGCAAATTATCTCAAAATCAGGTACTATTTTTTAAATGATCTGGTGTAACAATTAAACAATACTTCTCTGCAAACGAATATTACGAAAGGGTCGAAATTCCATTTTTTGACATTCATTTCTTTAGTTATTATGACTACGAGGTTGTATCGCCTATGCTCTTTCGTCACTCTGGTGAACTTGAGCCCGACTACTATGGGAGTCCTAAATTTTCCCTATCCTACATTTACCTTGGATAAGGGGTCTTTAACGACTACCTGACATCGTACAGGCTCGAGATCATCGCTTAACGTCCCATCCGAAGGATGGCGTGCTTAAGTTTATTTTACCTCCCATATAAAATAAACTAAGGGCCTCAGCCTGGTTTTGAACCCTACAATCTATGAGTTGAGCAAGCAAGCACGCATACCACTGAGCTACCGGCGCCCTCTATTTTATATTTACATATTTTCACTGTAAAAATAATTTAATGTACTTTTATACAATAGACGCTATGGGAATAATGCATTGGTTAAAATTAACATGATCATTTATATATAATAATTTATGGTTTCCAGATTTACTTTGTGAAGCTCCATTCTAGGAATAGATAATTAAAATGCACAATTTCTTTGTCAAACTTCACTATATATTCTCAAATACTCAACTAGTTTCGCCGTGTTAAGGCATTATCAAGAGTCACTTACAAACTGACAGAATTGGTTGACAGGGTAGAGGGTACAGTTAAGGAGGGGGTTTTTAGGTAATGACGGGGAATCCCTTGTTTTTGTTACTCTATACATTCCAATAAACAGATATTTACAAGATAATAATAAATATAAAATAAAAAGAAGAAAGAAAATGATATATATATATAAAATGTAATAAAGCGAATCTAACAGTAAAGTGTTGGTATTTATATAGGTATGACTCATGTTAGATTCGCTTTATTACATTTTATATATATATCATTTTCTTTCTTCTTTTTATTTTATATTTATTATTATCTTGTAAATATCTGTTTATTGGAATGTATAGAGTAACAAAAACAAGGGATTCCCCGTCATTACCTAAAAACCCCCTCCTTAACTGTACCCTCTACCCTGTCAACCAATTCTGTCAGTTTGTAAGTGACTCTTGATAATGCCTTAACACGGCGAAACTAGTTGAGTATTTGAGAATATATAGTGAAGTTTGACAAAGAAATTGTGCATTTTAATTATCTATATTCCATGATCATTTATTTTTTACCGCCTATTTTTTATCCACTAAAATTTAGTGTCAGTAATTTGCAGGACCCACTGAGAATCAGTGCCAATAATTTGTTTTTTACATCGTGACTAAATGCAAGCCCATCCTAACATTTAAGAACGAGGAGCATCAGTACCAGTAAATGATGATTTTTAATTCCCCCGTTGTACGAAGTAGGTATAGGAGAAGTTATGGGATCGGTCAGAATTTCATGTTATCATGTCAAAAGTGAATTTTGAACTTTGCTGACGATGGCGTAAAACAAAACCAGTATACTTTACCTATGTATACGCTGTTGTGTAATGAGACAATATATAAGTTAAATAATTTTTTATTTTTATTTATTTTATTAGCTTTCCAATATATCGATACAGATCACAGAAATATATTCGATCTTTAACGTAACGATATAATACAGGCTTGGGTGGGACCATCGCTTCAGGTTCTATCCGAAGATCGGCATGCTCAAGTTGCTTTTTACCTCCCAGGTAAAAAAAACCTAAGGACCTCAAACCTCTGAACTTCCGGCGCACAGTGTGAAATTTATGAGTTTTGATTTTCAAAATTCGAGCCCCCGCTCAATTTTTGATCAATTTGGATGAAACTAGGTGCCAAATATTTGTGAAAGCTAGCGTTTTATCAGGTAACTACGGGTTTCACAATCAAGGTATTATATGCCAATTGACAGCTGCCAAAACCCCAGGAAAATTTTAAAAAATTTTAATTTTTTTTGTTTAAGTTTTTGTTAACGGATTTTTACAACTTAAATGAATGTTTTTTGGATCGCTGATAGTGTGGTCCTAAGTTGTCATTTTGGCCTAAAGTGGTCCAAATTCAATATATTGGCTATTTTTATCACTTTTGGTGGTTTTAATGGATTCATTGATTGTGAAACCCGCAGTTACCTGATAAAAAGCCAGCTTTCACAAATATTTTGCACCTAGTTTCATCCAAATTGATCAAAAATTGAGCGGGGGCTCGAATTTTGAAAATCAAAACTCACGAAAGTTAAGTGATTCACTTCTAGTCAAGGACATGGACCTCATTTTCGCAATATTTGCAGATTTACAGATAAAGTATGGAACGGGCGGGTAAAAGGAAAAAGAAAGAGAGAAAAAATTGCAAAAATCAGGAATGTATTAGATATAATAAGTGAAAGTCAGTTTTTTAGTTCACTTTTCTTCAAATAATTGATTATTTCGTCTTGGTCTACATGAAAACCGATCTTATTTAATAGCAAAAACACAGCCACTTTCTACTGGAGACAACCTAATTGTAAAATAATAAAAAATGAAGGCCTATTTTTCATATTTTTCACTATAAGGAGAAATTATGTTGAAAACTAATTCTTTTTAAAATATAATTAGTTAGTTAGTTTTTATGACTTGGCTTTAACTACGAGGTCATATCACCTACTACCAGAGCGCTCTTTCGTCACTCTGGTGGACATGAGCCCGACTCTACTGTGGGAGTCCTAAATTTTGCCTATCCTAAATTTTTATTCACCTAGAGTAGGGGTCTTTAGCGAGTACCTGACATCGTACAGGCTCGGGACTATCGCTTAACGTCCCATCCGAAGGACGGCGTGCTTAAATTTATTTTACCTCCTAGATAAATAAATATATTGTAGAATAACTTCTTGTTTTCTCATATATTTTTTCTTCATTCCATATCTTCAATTTTCTCTCATATCTTTCAAAATGATAGAATTTTCAATGATTCACATGGATATGAGAGTCCAGTCAATTGGAATTATAAGAATATTACATGTGAAATTCCATGACAATCTAAATTCGATGCGGAGTTTTCAACGGAATTTCATGTTTTCCGACCTTTAGATTCCAAATATGAAACAAAACCCTGTCTGTGGTGTCTGCGAACACGATAACTCCCGATAGGATGAATTTATTGACAAGAAATTTTAAATGTGTATCCAGAACCCTCCGATGTAGGTTTTCAGCCAAATCGACCAAACGAAAGAGGGAATTAGGGGGAAATCTTAATACAAAAACTTTATTAACTACCGTTGTAACAATTGCATTGACACGAAATTTTATATGTAAAATTAAAGCCTTATAAGCAGGACATCCAATAATTTTCAGCGAAATCGCCCAAGGGAGAGTGGGGAATAGTGGGGACTGAATCGGTCGAAGTGGAAAGGGGAAAAAGAGGGGCTCGACTCAAATACCCAAATAACAGCCGATGTAATGAATGTATCGACGTAAATTTTGGTAAGTGAATTCAGAAGTCCTTATTTAAGTCAAATAAAGAGTTTCACCGACACTTTTTTTTTTTTACTTTTGGAATCAGGGAGTGACAAAACATGAAATTCCACTGAAAATTCAATATCGATTTTTTAATGGATTACATAACTTCCCCAATAATTTTTATTGCTGGGAAGTAAAAAAAAAAATTATTAAATAAATCTTTTATTTTCGGAGAAATCATTATTATAATACACTCATCATCTGCGTCATAATACGCATTTTTATATAATTTCGTTCCCATTTCTCTTTGTTTAAAAAATTAAAAATGCTAACCTGTTGATAAGGTTCTAACCTGGTTACATTTGATTTACATAGATCTCCACCTAAACGAGCCGTGTAACATGCCATAGTGGCCAATTGAATGGGGGAGCTAGCATTGTTACGTCAGGACAGTAACACACTCTGGGTACTGTCTTATTAATTACTGGCTTCTGTCGACTGTAAAAAACATCATAATTAGTTCCTCCTGTTATTTAATTACCTATATATCTATGTGTGTGTGTGTGGAGAGTGTCATAACAAACATAGATAGTATACAAAGAATATATGGCGAAATATGAGGAAGGAAGTTGGTTGTCCTGGCATTATATTGTCAATACATATGCATTTAAATGGTTACTTCGCCGTCCGTCAGGGCTCTGCTATCTCCTCAATAAGACCCATATTGGCGGGTGTACCGCAGGGTTCTGTCTAAGCTCCTTTATTATATACAATATACACATCTGACATGCCCACCTCCATCCACACAATGACAGCTACATACGCCGATGACACCGCCATCTTAGCTGCTGCTGACCTTCACATACACGCCTCATTTACACTACAACACCATCTCACACAAATTGAAAACTGGTGCAACACATGGAAAATCAAACTAAATACAGAAAAATCACAGCACATCACATTTACACTTCGACGAGAAACATGCCCCCCCGTTTTCATCTACGACAAGCCCCTCCCTCAAACTAATACTGTACGATACCTAGGACTGACATTGGATCGAAGACTGACATGGAATCCTCACACACGTCTCACACGAAGCACGCTGAACCGTCGACTCAAAATACTCTACGGACTTCTAAATAGACGATCAAAATTAGACATGACACAAAAACGGAACTGTTATACTTACTTACTTTGACCATAATGGACATACGGATCACAGATATACGGTTCAGCAAAAACATCCAACATCAAACGAATTCAGGCATTTCAGTCAAAAACCCTCAGACTGATAACACAATGCCCCCCATACATAAACAACAGAACACTTCATAACGATCTTATGATACACACAGTACCCGACACAATACAAACTATTTACATACGTTATTTTAGAAAACTTTACACACATACAAATCCAGAAATACGTACTTTATCTTCACAACACTTACCACAAAACCCCCCACGAAGGTTGAAGAGAAGATGGAACCGCGACTTACTGCCACCTTAATTCCTATTCGTTCTTAATATTTTTATTTTTTTTTATTTTTTTACATTATTTTCCTTTACTTTTATCATCTCTCTTACCCATTCCATCAAAATTGTCTTTCAATCCCTTTTTATTTATTTATTTTTTTATTATTTTTTTTTTTTATTATTATTATTATTATTATTTTTGTTTTTTTTTTTCTTTTTTTTTTCCCTTGTCCTTATAAATAATATAAATTTTCGTCCCGAGGACTTACCACTGGGTGGCCTTCCTCTCACATGCCATTCACGCCAACGTCTCCATACCTACCAACAAGATGCTGGTTGTTGCCCCCTAGCAACAGTTGCATCTTTATGAATAAAAGCCAAAAAAAAAAAAAAAAAAAAAAAAAAAAATGGTTACTTAATAATGTTTCCCTTAATAAAATACCAGAAACAATTCTGAATACATTATCTTGATAGATAGATATCTATCAATACATTATCTGTTATTGAGTGTTTACACAGGCGTATTGATTAACAATAATAGTTTGCAAATTGCTGGTAATAACAGTATTCTACATGTGATTTTCTCTCACCTCGTAATATGTAATAAGAGAATGTAAAAATATGATTTCTCTTAATAATAAGGCTCCTTGCTGAAATATGTCCAATTACGTTGGTACTAATCGCAAAGAGCCTTTGATGCCTTTCTCAGGACGGATAAATTCACAAATTGTATTTGATTGGTTCAAATATATACCAACATATTTCAAATCTATTGGGGTTTCGACAGAATTGACGAACTGTTCAAACAAGGAATTTCAGCTTAAATGTTGGCCTTATTTATGAATACAGTTCAAAGGAAGAATTACATAATGTAAGCACCATTTTTCTTTACAGTAACTGATACCTTTCACAAATTGTAAAGTAATGAAACACAGTCAAACATTTCACATATTTTATTATTAGTAAAATGGTAAACAAAATAAAACATAATAGAGAAATAAACTTCTAAAAAAAATTACAATTTAAAATGTCATTAATGGGGGCAGATATGTTTTATTCCCCCCCCCCCCCTCCCCCCCCCCAAGCTATACGAAATATAGGGAAAGTTATATAATAGGTCAAAAATTCGATACCAAATTTTCAACCGAATTTCCTGTTTTTCATTCAAAATACATAAAAATCGTCTGTGAATCACCGATAATGTTCTTCTCCAGAATTAGTTTTTCAATTAATTTTTCGTTCCCCTTCCAAAACCAATAGACAATGTGCGCTTAAATTCAACAGTTGGCTTAAATAGGAATTCTAAATCATCATAATAAATTTTGTGCCGAAAAATTCATTACATACAGTTATTAGGGTTTTTGAATTAAGCCCCTTCCTCTAAACCCCTTTTTCCTTTAAGCCGATTTCGCTGACAGGTTATGTCCTCATTGAGTTTTGACTTAGAATATGAAATTTCATGTCGATACTTTCATTACATCGGCAGTTATTGGTTGGGGTTTTATAGTTGAGGCTTACCTCTCAACTCTCCTCTTCCCTTCTGCCAATTCTGATGACAATTAATAAATGGCGTCCTTATAAGATTTTGAATTCACATATGAAATTTTGTGCCTACATATCCATTCTATGGGCAGTTATTAGAGTTTTTGAGTTAAGCCTCGGCCTAATCCCGCATTTACTTTGACTGATATGGCTGAAAATCGATGTTGTGTGATATATAAATATAAAAAATATTTGGAATCTAAAGGTCGGTACACATAAAATTCCGTAGAAAACTTCGAATTGCATTTTTGATCTATTACATAATACACTTCGTATAACTGGCGAAGTAATAAAACTTAAACATACATTGTATTAAAATAAGAAAAAATACAACCAAATAGTAAATATATACAAAATATGGTATGTGCTTAATTAAATGTGTAATTATGCTTAATTATATTATAATTAAGATAATTAATTATTTAAGCGATGTTGATGCGCGGTATGGATGGCTTTGACAGTCCAACCATGTCCAAGCGCAGTTAAATTCCAGCTTCTTTGTACCTAATTAGGACAGATCATTAACTCTGGCTCAGCAAAACAGTATCCGGAGTTGAAATTCAAAAAAACTATCACACTTCCGCTATATACCGTTATATAGACATTCCTCATATATTTCGAAATATTTTGATAACGCCGTCAGTAGACAAACTGTAGTAGGGCGTATTAGGGGAAAAATGTAGTTAATTAGTTATTGAGGGCGTTTAACTACGAGGTCATATCGCCAACTACCAGAGCGTTCTTTCGTTGTTCTGCTGTTCATGAGGCCGATTCTAATATGGAAGTCCTAAATTTTGCCTATACTAAATTTTTATTCACCCAGGGTTTTTAACGAGTACAGGCTCGGGACCATCGCTCAAGTCCAATCCTTGAGTGCTCGAGGTTTTTTTTCATTTCCCAGATAAAAAACCTAAGGGCCTCGGCTGGTTTTCGAGCTCTTACTGCAAGCAAGCATGCGACCTCTGCGCTACCGGCTTCTTCAAGATACATATTGTGATGTATAAAAAAAAATATACACATTAAAATTATTAAATTATTAATATTAAAAAATTAATTATATTTATTTTTCTATAAAAAGCAAATTTCTTTTAAAACCAATGAGTAAAAAAAAAAAAAACGGTCATCAGCTGGGTTTTTAATGTGTGGGGAGACGAGTCTAGGCCTGGGTTGAATGGAGACGGTCTGAGTAAAGATAGAGTGGTGTTTAGGCTTAAGATGTGATGAACTAAATGGGAGTGAATTGACGGTGAAATTGATCCGCAGAGAAGGTACTGTTGTTTGCTTATATGTACAGGATATATGCACAGAAATATATAACTTGAATTTAAAGAATGGCCAACAAAAAAAAAAAAATTTTGTTTGTTTCATTGTTTAATTTTTTCATTTTATAATGTAGATGATTTAAAAAAATAAATCCAAACTATTTGTTCTCGTAAATTCTATTCTATTCATTTTCCCTGTTGGCCCATGAAGATTATTTGAAAAACCTCTGGATTAGATATATTTGAAGCATTTAGAAAAACATGGCATCTGTTTAGAAATCTAAATTTAGTAAAGGAAAAGAGATAAAATTTCTACAGGAAATGTGGTAATTCTAATTGATTTTTATTTGTTTATTTAATTATTAATTCAATTATCATTCGATTATTTATTATTTTTTTCTATTTCTTAAATCTATACACAACATATATTTATTTTACCACAAAAAGGACATATATTTGAAGTGGTTGGTGGTTGGGTCGGTTGTAGTGGTAGAAGATAGGCGAATTTAGCCCAAATGGTTCATTGGTTTTTGGAGAGAGAGCAAAAAACAATATTGATTAATTTGTTCTGGGGAAGTACATTGGACAGTAATTCACCAATGACTTTTTATATATTAATTTCAATAATATTTTCATAACCTCAGAAAGTTTTTATATCGCTCGGACAAGTGTCACATAAACAAACAGCAAGGAACTATATTCCGTGTACCTTTCCACCATTTTGTACTTTTATAGATGGTTTGCTGCACAGAAAGTCACCTAAACCTTTCAGATGCTCCATGCTCAGGTAGTTAGCCGCACGCAGGATGTACTAATTAGAAACCTAATTGTCCATAGCCGAATCATCAACTCACTTTTAATTGTTCCTCTGCTTCCTGCCTTTTCGATTTCTATCGCAATTTTACTTCCCCAGAAGTACACGGGAAGTTATGTAATCGTAATGAAATTCGATGTCGACTTTTCACAGGAATATCATGTTGATGTTTCCGAAAATGAAAAAAAAAAAAAGTCAGTGTGTCTGTCTGAACACGAAACTCCCTATTGAAAGATTGTGTCGCCGAAAAATTTCATATATGTATCTAGAATTCTATAAGGACGACACCTATTAATTTTCCGCGAAATCGGCAAAAGAGAAGGGGCTTATCAGACGTGGGAGGACAAAAAAACCTTATGATGAAATTAACTATTTATTTTTTTGTTCTGGGGTAGTACATTGACGGTGATTCACCGACGCCTTATTTTTTATTTTATTTTTTTGTCTTTTATTTATAAAGATACAACTGTTGCTAGGGTGCAACAACCAGCATCTATGATGGTAGGTATGGATATGTTGGCGTGAATGGCATGTGGGAGGAAGGCCATCCAGTGGTAGGTCCTCGGGACGAAAATTTATATTAATTATTGGACAAAGGAAAAATAAAATAAAATAAATTAAAAAAAATTAATAAATAAAAAGGAATTGAAAGACAATTTTGATGGATGGGTAAGAGAGATGATAAAAGTGAGGGAAAATAATGTAAAAAATAAAATAAAAAATATTAAGAACGAATAGGATTTAAGTTGGCAGTAAGTCGCGGTTCCATCTTCTCTTCAACCTTCGTGAGCGGTTTTGTGGTAAGTGTTGTGAGTGAAGATAAAGATCACAGATATACGGTTCAGCAAAAACGTCCAAAATCAAACGAATTCAGGCGTTTCAGTCAAAAACCCTCAGACTGATAACACAGTGCCCCCCATACATAAACAACAGAACACTTCATAACGATCTTATGATACACACAGTACCCGACACAATACAAACTTCTTACATACGTTTTTTTTAGAAAACTTTACACACATACAAACCCAGAAATACGTACTGCCTTATTTTTTAAACCTTTTTTTCATCTTTACATTCCCCAGCAAAATGAAATAATGTAATTGGCCAGGAATACGATGTTGAGTTTTCATTGATGTCTTGATTCAAAAAATAAGAAATAATTTAAAGTCGGAGTTGAGCCTTTTCCTATAATTCTCCCCTCCCGTTCGGCCAATTTTGCCGAAAATGGACAGGTGTCGATAAATACCTGTGAACTTCATTCAACTTTAAATTTCTGACCGATTACATAACTTCTCCAATACTCCATATAGTTAGGGGAAGTATCAACTCAATTTAAACGAGGGACGATGTGTTAAGTTTTGTTTCTGAAAGTTGACTTGAACAACTAGCAATTATGTTGCGGAAACAAAAATAATTATTGCAACTTTTTGCAACAGTGTGTGCAAACCGTTTTTATTTTACACAGGAGTTACATTCACATATGCTTTTCTGCTTTAATTCCAGCATTTATCGCTTTGTCTAATCTGATATGGGACGCTCTATAAAACTGTCTCGGTCCAGAGTATGGCGGTGAACACTCTGACGAAGAAGCTCAGGCTCAAAGTTTTCATTTGTCGAGGAAAGACAAACTACGGACTTCAGTGCCCGATTATGTAATTGCTCAGAATATTTATCTGTGAAAACTATAGCTCCCGATAGAATGAATGTATCGACACAAAATTAGGATAAGAAAAAAGGATTACCTATTGATTCTCAGTCAAATCAGTCAATGGGAAGGGGGAGTTGGGGGGAAGGGACTTAGTTCGTCCTGGGGAAATCCTTTGCCGGGGATACATCGACGAAGCTTTTTTTTTTGCCTTTTTTGAAATCAGGTACTCAAAAACATTAAATTCATGTTGATTTAGGTTATTGCTTCTGAATCTTCATACTAAATTTTGTATCCATACGATTACATCTGCAGTTATTAGAGCTCATGTGTTAAATGTATAGCTAGTATATTGGGATCTGAAGATGGGACGTAAGAACCTCCCGAAACATCGTTGGAATAAAAACACTTCCGACGAGTTTTTTTTGAAAAATATTTAACTTAATTTTTATTAAATTGAAAAATATGTCTACTTATTATAAACGTATCTTGTATTAATTTTTGTTTATATATTCATATATTTTAAAGTATTTATTTGTTCAGTTTTTATTAATTTCATTTTAATTTTTTTAATAGTTTTGTTATTACTACTAATCTTACGTGTGTTAGACTCAAGTAGTTATAAATCTCATTTATAAGCTATCTTAATGTATAAATTCTTTTGACGTATCCTATTACCATGTATTGGTTTAACGGAAATAAATTTATTATTATTATTAAACCCTCCTCCCTTAATTTCTCCCTTCTTATGGGCCTGACTGAAGATCAATTAGTTATGGTCCTTATGAGGTTTTGGGCACTAATATAAAATTTCTTCTTCGTCCATTTTTCGAATCAGGGTATAGAAAATATATGTAATTCCGATAATAACACATCGATTTTCTGAAGGGTGATATCAGAGATAGCGTTCTAGCAGTCATCTGAGCCCAAGATCGCGTTTTTTTTTTGTTTTTTTGAGTTCTTGAAGACTTCAGGTAACTAAATCGGAATGGACAAAATTTGTTAAAGTCCGGATATTATTCACAATAACTAACTCGAATTTCTGGCCGATTACATAACTTCCCTTCTACTTCGTTGAGCTGGGGAAGTACTTAGAACAATGCTCTGATAGCAAATAAGACATAGAGGATGTGGTTGGTCGTCTATTATCCTGGCTATAAATTAGTTGGCAACATTTACTATTTTCCTGCTGGTAATGAGCCTAGGCGGAGAGGAAGCCGTAGATGGCCGTTTCAATAACACCTACACAATATCCTGTCAAATAGACTGGACATTTAGAAAGAGGAAACCATTTTTTACGCTATCCAATATCGTTAATGTCCGGTAACTGTCTCTCTGTAACATCCTTATCCATTTGGATTATTTCACTGATTGCTTTATCCGCATCCATTTATTCTGTTAAATTCATGATTTTCTTTCTATATTCTACATCAGACTGCCTCGTTTTCTATCGCTTAATGATTGTTACATGAAAGGTCAATTCTTAAAACTATGGCAGTGGATAGGTTGGCTTTTAAGTCTGTTCTAAAAACATTTGCTGCTTTCTCATTAGAACGAAACAAATCCGTGGGTATTTGAAGGGTGTTAGTTAGCCCTATCTAAGGACGTACTTTCAACTTGAGAAATTTATTAAATGTGGTATTAAGGTAGGACCTTAACATAACATTCACAAATACTTGAATGTCAATTATATAATAAATAGAGGGCGCCGGTAGCTCAGTGGTATGCGTGCTTGCCTTCTGAGCTCAAGATCGTGGGTTCTAAACCCGACTGAGGCCCTTAGTTTACTTTATCTGGGAGGTAAAATAAACTTACCTGGAACGTTAAGCGATGGTCCCGAGCCTGTACGATGTCAAGTAGGTACTCGTTAAACCCTAGGTGAGTAAAAATTTAGGGTAGGCAAAATTTAGAACTCCCACAGTCGAGTCGGGCTCATGTCCACCAGAGTGACAAAAGAGCACTCTGGTAGTAGGCGATATGACCTCGTAGTTAAAGCCCGGGCATGAGTCATAAAACCTACCCTAACCTATAATAAAATAAATAAAATACAATAATAAAAAAAATATAATATTAAGAAATTTAAAAAAAAAATGTGATGTCATTACAGTTCTCAAAATTATTTCATACTGGCATTATTATGTATATGGGTTGGCGTCAGCGGTATTTTATTGTTTCATTGTACAGCGTAATTCTGAGAGTGACTTTCTTATACCCAGTAATCCCCTTATGAAATGATTTTGAGAAGGGGAAGGTAGGTGGAGAGAGAGAGAAAGAGAGAGTGATCAGTAAGCGTGGTTGGAATAAGAAAATCCTGTTATTGGCCGTTACATATATTTTTTTTTCTTATTTTTTATCACTTTTCAAAAAAAACGACCAATAATGAAAAATTGTGATGTGTCCATCACAAGACTTTCTTATACCAAAAACGCTTACAGATCACTCTTTCTCCCCCTTCTCAAAATTATTTCATACTGGCATTCCTTCTCTCAAGATAACGCTGTACAATATGGGGAGAGAGAGATCTGTAAGCGTTGTTGGTATAAGAAAATCCTGTTATGGCCACCACACATATATTATTCATAATTTTTATAATTTTTCAAAAATGAATACATAAACCATATTTTAAAGTTCGTTGCTAAGAGTAACGATTTAAAAATTACTTATATTCCTTATAGGCATTTAGTTTACATTTTCGGGGAGCTATAACTTTTGTCGTATTGATCCTATCTCGTATTTAAGAACTGAAGCTTTGAAATTTTATTTAGAACAATTTTGATTGGGATACATTTTTCGACAGAACTAACCGTTTTCGGGTAAATCAAGGAAACGTGTAAAAATATGTGTTGCGGAACTACGTTTCAAGATGGTTTTCGGCATCTATAAACCTGGACGACCTATAAAAAATCATATTTCATATAAATTATGTATTTTAATATTCTTTATAACTATTACTTGAAACATTTTTTGATTAGGTCAAAAAAATAATCTGTATTTTGTAAAATATAGTTAGCAACTTCTAAGTTGAGGAACGCGGACATATTGTGGAATTTGTAATAAATAAATAAAACCAGCTTATTTTTTGAAATGTTGTCTATTCCACTAAAGATATTTATAAAAATACAACTACCGGTTTCGGCTTCACACCATCGTCAGGTCTAGTTATGAACTAAGTTAGTTTGCAGAGTGCGACCCCTCCAATACCTCTCTGGTGAAAGGTGCCACTTCAATTAGGGAATCCCCCGGCTTAACCGTTAGCTACATCATGAAATATTTGATAAAACACTAATTTTTCTTAATTTACATAAAATAACATCTTTTGACTAATAAGTAAAAAATAAAACTAAAAAACATAACAGATAATAACATATATATGGAAACCTATAATATTAACAGAATATTTCAAATTTCAACTTCATAGCTGCAATCGAAAATCCGTTATAACCTCGAACTCGGATTTTCGCACGATTACAATACTTTCTTATACTATAGGTATGAAAAATAAATAAAATATATGTGTATTTTAGGCTTCTTCGGAATGATTGTTGATTCTTTTTTTTCCCGGCGTGTTTTCAACTTTCAAAATATCTTATACATAGTAGAGGAATTATCAGCAAATCGATCGAAGTGCCACTGCTTGAAGGCTTCGTAGGGCCTCATTCGCTTTGGGGGCCTCAGGCTTGAACTTCATGGTGGACCTACTGAAGATAAAAAAAATGTAATTGGCTGTTTTATTATGTTATTTACTTCATTGATGAACCTGTGTGGTTAAAACCACTGTCATACATTGCCCGTGTTTTTGTTGTTTTTTTAATCTCCAAAAAGAGGAGCATAAAAAAAAAAAAAAAAAAATACATATAAAACCTTGTGGGCATAGACGATAGGGATTAGATTGCGGTCTACGGAGCAAACACGGTGTGAGATGAACTACAGGGTAACAACTGCCACCGTAGCTACTTAGGATCTGGCTTGCCGGTCAATGGACTAGTGATGGTCACTGATTGTGGTTTTCGCTTCACCAGTTTGGTGGTCGATTGATTGATTGGGTGGGTTTTGTACCCATGTTATCCAAAGCCTAGGCCCATATAACAGCCCCTCGCTAGTAACTACCTGCCTTAATGAAGGGCAGGATCCTTACCAAGATGTATTTCCTCGACTAGCCTGGGTTGAGGTCTCTACGAATGTTCTCCAACAGAGGTGTGAATAACCTTCACATTCTCCCAGGTTGTGTAGCGTGTTTTCCTTCATTACTTCACATCTTCGGCATAATGGATCTGGTACAAGATCCATTATAAAAATATGTTTTCTTATCGAGCTGTGCCCACTAAAAAAAAATTGTGTATTTGAATATTCTTTCGCTTGTATATAACTGGAAAATATAACTTCTGTCTTCCCCAGCTATACATAGTATGCTATGTAGTCCATCAGAAATTCGATGTTGATTTTCCACAGAAATTTCATACCATCCGATCCCCTGATTTCGTAATAAGAAAAAAATCCTCTATGTGTCTGTTTCCGTCAATACGATATCTCCCAATATAATGAAATCGACATATAATTTTATATGTGTATCCCATAACCCCATAAGGACGTCACATTTGATTTTGAGACAAATCGGCCAAAGAGAAGAGAACAAAAACTTTAATAACTGCCAATGTAATGAACGTATCCACACAAAATGTAGTAAGAGTATTCAGAAGCTACTGAGTAAGTCATGGGGGCCATGGTGGCCGTGCGGGCTAGAGTGCAGGGCTCTGGTCGCATGGTCTCACCATGGTTTGCGGGTTCGAATCCCGTCCGGGAGTGAGTTTTATTTCGTAGATAGAACTCCCTCCCGGGGCCATGGATGTCGTAAATAACTAGATAACACAGTGACATGGCTAATATTCATCGTACATAAGGCAAAAAAATAAATAAATAAGTAAGTCATATATTGAAATGAAATGAAAAGAAATTTTATTATTCTGAAACCGAGGTCCCCTAAGAAATATATATTGTGTCTGTTTACGATTGACTTTGAAGGGAAACAAAAGAGCTAAAATTTAATTGATTAATTCTGCAGGGGATGTACATAGCCGGTGATTCACCAACAATTTTTTCTTATACGGCAGGCTGTTACACTACCCCTCACCTCTCAAACAGACGACCTCCAACCTCTTCCATTTTCATAATCAATTTGTTTCAACTGACTAAAAAATTAAAAAGTAAACAAAAAATTTACTAAACCGGACAAAATAATTAGAACATTTTAGAAATTTTATCAGGGAATTCATTTAAAAACACATTAATTACTTCATTCGTTTCCGGAATGGTTTTCATTTTTGACACAGTCGCCAGAAATAAGTATTAATTTACACTTGGAATGCCAAGAAATAAAAAAAAAAAAAAAATCGAACTGCTAATTTTGAGTTTTTGAAGGACATCTCAACCAAATTAGACTTAATTCCATGGTTGGAGGTAGTCCGATTAGAAAAAAGTGGTACCTATCTCAGAGACACAACAAATTAAATTTTTTTTTTTTTAATTTCAATTCATTATCTTTTTTTTCATCTTTCATTTCAATTCTCACCCTAATTGTAAACCTTTTGAAGATTGGTTTCATTTTTAAAACTCATTCCAGTGCGAATCCTGTTTAATAATGTCAGTACTTAGTTGATAAACCCGTTTTGAAAACTTGGATTTAACAAATAGTTTGACCTTTTTTTTTTTTTTTTGGATCAATCTTTCAAATTATACCCATGGTAGGAGAGGTTTAATTGTTTTAAAGAGATCTTAAGATGGTCTAATAACTAGGGAGCGGATTTATATGTCGAATTTTCACCGGAATAATTGTTTTCCGACATCAATATTAAAAAATGTGCTGTTAGTGTGTAAGTTTCTTATTATCATTATATTATGAGTATTTGAAACATTAAATACATATTTATTTGGGTGATGAACTGGCAAAGCAAGCTGTCCTGACTGGAGATACGAGTAGAGTGAACATCTTGACCACCTCAGACATCAGGAGTCATTTGAAGAAGTATGTATACATGTGACAGAAGTATGTGTTTAAAGAGTGGCAGAAAGAGTTCGATCTATCTAAGGAAGTCAAAGGTACCTTTTACAGCACGTACAGGCCTCCAATCCTGCCAAACCTTGGTACCACTCACTGAGTCACTCATGACAATTCATTACCACCATCATACGACTAAGACTCAACCACAACCTCCTGCCATCCCACCTCTACAAGATAGGACTGATAGAGAGTGGATGGTGTGGCTGTGACGGAGCCTCCCTCGCAGACCCCAACCATGTTCTCCTAGGCTGCTGCCTCACCTCCAAAAACAGACATCTTCTATATAGGCAGGTAGTGAACCGGGGACTTCTCCTTCCCATAACATCACCCGGCTACTCATCTTATGCAAGTCCTCTATGACTACATAAAGACCAACGTTCTGTTCAAAAAAAAAAAAATTAAATTCATTTTTCTGGGGGTATCATTCTTGATTCTTATGGGAAATTGCCTCCTGGATTCAAATCTGTGTCAGGCATATTTTTGAAGTTATATGCAATTTCAGTTTTTTCAAGGTTGTTACATTTCTTATTTCCACGCTATGTATTTATAAAGGCAAAACATGCAACTATCAATATTTTAGTCACTTACAAAATTATTTAGAAACATTTTGACAGTGTAAAACAAAAACATGAAGGAGCCCATAAATTATCATCATATATTGTATAAAAAAACTTTTTAAGATTAGAAAATATGAAAAAAAATCATCTTTTACCCAAGAATTTAAAAGGCTCATTTTATTGTCTTGCGTTCAATTTTGAAGTCTCGAATAATGTTCCAGCAGTAGTCAGCAAGCATTGCAGGCATCCATTTGCCTTCATACCGCTTTTCCATGGTAATTATATCTTTATTATACTTTATATTATAATATAAAAATTTAAACGTAATCATAAAAATGACAATACATTTTTTCCAATAAAAATAAATATATATTTCGAATTAGTCATTGCAAAGTTTATAGAGTGATCCGGTGGAGCCGTCTCCAGGCCTCGTCATAATGGGGCGGGAAGATCAACGGTTTCATTGAGGGGTTTCTGCAAGGAGGGCCCTGCGGAAATTTTCTGCAAAAGATGGAATCTACTGAACGTATGTGGAAGTACAAAATGGGTACACTTCAGGGTAAAGCTATCTACAAAATGACTACCAACATTTTTTGACGTAAATTTTATTTCTACCATTTTTTACCACTTGAATTTATATATATATAATCAGTATTTTCTGGCTATCGTCCCTCTTTGTCTTGAATTCAGTTCAGGATGCAATACGAAACAGAGACGTAAAAATGAAAATTTGAAAGCAAACCACACATTGTTCAGCTTCATGGGTGGCCTACACTAGAATTATCTTCTTACTGCCAGATAATGGAGACATCAATTCATTTTTTTTTCAATAGAACCTAAAAAAATGTTTCAACATACCAAAAAACAGTATAAAAAGTGCATTTGTTGAATGCAGGAGTACTCATTTATGGAAATACGGATATAATTGTGGCTGAAGACAGGGGTGGGCTTTGACGATTTCATTAGGGACGTCGCTTTGCATAGACACCGGAACTTGCCGCTGTATCGAACGACAAAGATGTGAGATAGTACTCCGACAATAGCCATTAAAGACAACAGGTGAATCTCAAGATAACCACCCCCTTGCATTGTTTTTACTGCTCTAACACCCAACTTTAAGCCTTAATTGACACTTACATTAACATAACTGCTAACTTTGCATTTTATTACTACTCATGTTTCTCCCTATAATTCCTGACTATTTTTTCATTGTGTGTTTTTTGTCTAATTTTTTAAGGGTGTTTTGTGTGTCTTCATTGAGGTCAAGTTTGACGAAAAAAAACTATGTTGATGACTCAAGGTGGAACGAAAGAGCGCAAGTTTCATGGTTACTTTTTTACTGGTTATTTCAAGAGGGCGCATGTAGCTCAGAGGTAGCTTGACTTGAGCTCAAGATCGCGGGTTCGAAACCCGGCCAAGGCCCATAGGTTTTTTTCTGGGAGCTGAAAAAACCTTAAGCACGCCGTCGTTCGGATGGGACGTTAAGCGATGGTCCTCGTTGAAGAACCTTACTCTAGATGAACAAAAAAAAAATTCACTCTGCGACGCCAATCATGTCCTCCGATTTCCTTCAATAATATTCCAATCTCTGCCTCCAATCAAGTTCGCTACCTTGGGTTCTATCTAGACCGACGACTGACATGGAACCCCCATACACGACTAAAACGACAGGAGCTGAACAGACGGTTTGGTCTGTTGTACCGGCTGCTCAACAGACAATCCAAACTATCCACTGAAAACAAACTGACCATTTACAGGACAATAATAAGACCTATATGGACATACGGACTTGAATTATGGGGTTGTGCTAAGCCATCTAACATCAAGCGTATCCAGTCGCTAAAAGGACGACAACTAAGTATTTTCAGCGAAGTCACCCGAAGGGATGGGGTAATCAGAGCTTAAACACCCCAATAACTGTCGATGTAATGATACATAAAATTTATTGATTTTTGTAATTAAAAAAATAATAAAAATAAAGAAGTAACAATTAATAATAAAACTATCACACTTCCTGTAGAAATTGTTGCTAGTCTTCTAATAAATTTTGGTTTCTACAGACGTTTCCGAAAAGAGCCCTAATAAAAATATATAGAAAGTTTATAAAATACAATTTTGAAGAAAGTGCATGCATTTAAAAAAAATTCAATTAATAATTATTGCGTTTGAATTTCTTCTAAAATATATATATATATATAGTTATGAGATCCCATCAAGTTTTTCTAAATTTGCAAAAATGTTCAATCCAATCCAAAGGTATTTTCTTATTTGGATGACAGGGGAAATTAATAGCATAGAATCCAGAAGAAAAATTAAAAAAAAAAAAATTAATTATATACAAAAATTGTTACTATTTCCTAAAACTACATCAGTCTCTTTTCGGTGGCCAATCTTTATTTTTTTATACTGGGCATATATGTATATTAATAAATAAAAAGTACCTTCTTTTGTAGCTCACTGGTTTATTTGTCCTTGACTCATCTCCGTACTTCAACTGTGTTAATCCTAACACCACTCTCACTCAACTGTGCTTTTCTATATATAACAGCTGATCGCCGGCATTTGTTTCGACCCTTGGTTGTTCTCCATTCATTTTTAACAAAAGCCCATCTTTGTATATTTATATTTACTAATTATTTTATTAATATCCTAACAGCTGGTTTTTATGAAAACGTCTGCCTTTTAGCTGTTTTCATCAGTAATATCAACCGGCTGGTCAACACCACCGCCTCCTCAGGCAGGAGGTCACGCGGCCGACGACGATTCAGTCGCCGAGGAGGCCCGCCCGGCAAGGACCGGACCGACATGGCTTCCACCAGTGTGTTTGGATGTGTCGTGAACTTGTGCAAATTTGTGTATAATTGTTGTCTAACTTCGTGTAAGAATGGTATGTTCAGGTCATGATGTAATGTTATGTTTGATACGTAGTAGGGCATTGTGTGATTGTTCGGAGGATTTTTTTAATTTTGAATGGCTTGAATTATTTTGGTGTGTGAGGGCTTAGCTGAACCCCAGAGCTGAACGCCATACGTCCAGATGGGTCTGATAACGGTCTTGTAGACACCCAGTTTGTGGTTGAGGCGAAGTTGAGATCTCTTGTCTAGTAGTCTTTTGAGTAGTCCAAATCGCCGTTTCATTTTCTGTCGAGTCTGTGTAACATGTTTATTCCAAGTCAGTCGTCTGTCAAGATAGAGTCCTAAGTATCGTAGATGTACGTCTTTGTCATGTTTCAGAGGGACATTATTCAGCCATACAGTTGGGCAGTCACCACATCTCAAGGCCAATGTAACATGAAGGGATTTGATCTCATTTATTTTTACATTCCATAGACGCAACCAACCCTCTAGAAGGTGTATGTGCTCCTGCAGAGATTTGGATGCGTCCCCAGCCGATTTATTAGTAGCTAAAATGTCATATTTTCTTTAAAAAAATAATAATTACTTCTGGAATATTTTGATAATTATAATGCTTGTATTTTTTACATCACATTAGATTAGATTTTTGGCGGTCGGTGGAAGAGCGAAAACGTAATTGAATAATTGGTGCCTAGTAAGTACGTTGGCAGTGATTCAAGGACGACTTTTTTGGTTTAGCTCTGGTGAAGGCAATGAGAAAAGCTGTTGACCCTTCTTCAGCTCCAGAGCTGAGCTCCGAATCCTTCAGTTTCCCATGGGCCAGTAATTGTCGGTTGATTCCCATAGAGAACACCCTCATTACAGTCAATAATAGGAGTTGGGTTCGGCCATGTCTCTCTCCAATCATCCTCCAACCAGTGATTCTCTTGATCAAATCCCATTTAGTCTGCACGAACTACCTTCCATCACTGTGTCTCTCTTTCTCCCTCACTCACTCTCTCTCTCTCACTCTCTTAGTACACCGGCATTTTGTTTCATATTTCAAAATGGCCGCTATGTACGTGATTGGTCGATTAAAGTCAAGTGTAATTTGAAAAAAAGAGGCTCTCTACCTGGCCATTTGTAAGTATCGGTTGGTCGTGAGAGATAGTATCGTTTTAGGTTCGTTTCATTATCCCACAACCTTAATAGTCACCCACTCCTATATTATTATCTTTTTTTCCATTAGGAGGGGAGCCATCTATTTTTGATGATATGACCTTTTTTTAGTTCTCATATTGGAAGATCCTTAGATCCAAAAGTCTTCCATTAAAATAAATAATTTCTGCTTTGTTTTTTTGTAGTGAAATAATTTTGAAATAACTGCATTTCAAAAAAAGAGTAGAATTTTATATACTATACATAGAAGGCATAAGAATGTGCCAGAAGCGATCATAGAGGCATTGGCAGTACTGAGAGTTTTTTTGCCTTTTTGTTTTCATAAATATACTTAAATTGTATTTTTATGTATTACTTGTTTCACTCCAGAGCTCATTGATCTGTCAGTCACCCAGAAAACACCTGAGGACCTAGATGATGGATGCAGTGAACACTTTCACAACACTTCGTCGAAAGTGGCAGAGATAAAGACACCCATCCATCAAAATACGACTATACAGACTTACTCTTGAACTCAAAACTTCAGAACAATCATTTCGAATATAACATTACACCGCGATCTCAACATATCATTCTTAGACTAAGTCACACAACAGTTATACACACATTTGAACAAAAAGTTCATGCTTCACTCGTACACACTAGGGTGGTCCTTAAATTGAAAAAGTTGAAATTTTAAAACGTGCTCCCCCTAGGTTGAAAGAAGTTCCCAAAAAAACATTTTTGGCGCCGAAAAAACGAGAAAACATAATGAATAACCCGTCCCCCATCGAGGTTGAATTTTAAATGGGATTTAACATGGGTTTCAAAGTTTTCTTCAGTCGATCGATTACTGAGCCGTTGATTTCCATCGCTTTAAGGTAGAAAATGGTACTCAGGGGTTTTCGGGGTCGCTGAAGCAGAATATGATGTTAAAAACTCATTTTAATACATGCCAGCTGTCAAAAAACCTGTCAATGTCATTTACTTTTTTCATAATCACGGTTTTTTGAGTATTATCAGTTTCTAAACAAAAATGTCTACTAGTTTCGATTAAAAAAATGTAAAGAAAACATTTTTCGATATTTAATCAATTTCTAAAAATAATTTTCACACTTGACAGCTGTCGACAATGATAATACTGAAAAAACCATGTTTATGAAAAAATTAAATGATAATGACAGGTTTTTTGACAGCTGGCATGTATTAAAATGAGTTTTTAACATCATATTCTGCTTCAGCGACCCCGAAAACCCCTGAGTACCATTTTCTACCTTAATGCGATGGAAATCAACAGCTCATAATCGATCGACTGAAGAAAACTTTGAAACTCATGTTAAATCCCATTTAAAATTCAACCTCGAAGGGGGACGGGTTATTTAATATGTTTTCTCGTTTTTTCGGCACCAATAAATGTTTTTTGGGAACTACTTTCGACCTAAGGGGAGCACGTTTTAAAATTTCAACTTTTTCACTTTAAGGACCACCCTAGTACACACTAGTGAAAGGGATGAAGGACTCCTACTGTAGAGTCGGGCTCATGTCCACCAGAGCGAAGAAAGAGCGCCCTTGTCGAAGGTGATTTGACATCGTAGTTAAAGCCAAGGCGTGAGTCGCAATAACTAACTATTAACAACAATAAAAAATAAATAATTAACATAAAAAATAAATAATTAACATAAAAAATTATAATAAAAAAATTATAATAATAAAAAAATATAAATACAAAAAATAATAAACCAAGAGAAATAAAATTAATAAGTATTCAAGTTATAAAAATATTGATTAAACAATCATATCTGTGGAGGAAATACAATTAATGATATGTATCAGAGGGCCCCGGTAGCTCAGTGGTATGCGTGTTTGTCTTCTGAGCTCAAGATCGTGGGTTCGAAACCCGACCGAGGCCCTTAGTTTATTTTATCTGGGAGGTAAAATAAACTTGAGCACGCCGTCCTTCAGATGGGACGTTAAGCGATGGTCCCGAGCCTGTACGATGTCAGGTACTCGTTAAAGACCCCTATCGGGGCCTAAGGTGAATAAAAATTTATGGTAGGCAAAATTTAGGACTCCCACAGTAGAGTCGGGCTCATGTCCACCAAAGTGACGAAAGAGCGCTCTGGCAGTGTGCGATATGACCTCGTAGTTAAAGCCCCGTAATGAGTCATAAAACCTAACCTAACCTGTGTCAAATAATATTTTTGAATACACATTTTGGATAATACAGTTAATTATTATGGCTCATGCCAGGGCTTTAACTACAAGGTTTTATCGCCTACTACCAGAGCGCTCTTTGCTCTGGTGGACATGAGCCCGAATCTACTATGGGAGTCCTAAATTTTGCCTACCCTAGTCCTTTATTCACATAGGGTAGGCTTCTTTAACGAGTATCTAATATCGTATAAGCTCGGGGACCATCGCTTAACCTCTCATCCGTAGGACAGAACCTCACAGATAAAAAACCTAAGGGCATCGGTCGGGTTTTGAGCACGCGATTTTGAGCTGAGTACGCTATGTCTGAGCTACCGGCGCCCTCCCTCTCTATTCTGGTTGTTACCTTTAGACACTGCTATCTATTTTAGCATTTTTCACTTTTTACTGCTTCTTGGATTATAGGTTGTGAATATTTTTGATGCAGTGAACTCTTTCACAACAACACTTCAGGAGGCGGCATGGAGCAGTAGCACCTCCGCCCAGCCTGTCCACATACACACACACAACGTACCACAGCACATTAGAAGGCTGCTGGTTGAGAAACGCAGATGTCGTGGTCAGTGGCAAAGACATAGATACCCATCCATCAAAACACGACTCAATAGACTCACACACGAACTCAAAACAGCTATAGCACAATACAAAGCAGAAACGTTTTCACTTTACACTGACACACTAGCCACTGACGATGGATCTCTGTGGAGAGCAACCAGACGTCTACTGAACTTTTCTTCCTCCTCCTTTCCCATTCAAAACCCGGACGGAACATGGGCTAAGTCGGACGAGGAAAAAGCACAAGTATTTTCTCAACACTTAGCAGACACATTTACACCCCATGACATTCATCATCCACTTCATAAACACATACACGATTTCCTCAACACACCTCTACAACTGAGTTTACCGCCGAAACCCATCACTCCGTCTGAGGTGCACCAGGCTATCCTTCAGCTTCCCAACAAGAAGAGCCCTGGCTATGATCTCATTACTGCCAGAGTGTTGAAAAATCTTCCGCGCAAAGCTGTCATCTTTCTTACCTACATTTACAATTGCATCCTTCGCCTTTCCTACTTCCCAGTTCTTTGGAAATTTTCTATCATTACTTTAGTTTCGAAACCAGATAAACCTAAACACTTACTCTCTTCATACCGCCCCATAAGTCTTCTTCCCACTTCTTCTAAACTCTTTGAAAAAATTCTTCTTAGCCGCCTATTACCTCTCTTCGAAGAACACGACCTTATTCCGAATCATCAGTTCGGATTCCGACAGAAACACTCAACACTTCAACAATGTCACAGATTAGTTGATGAGATTTCCTCTGCTTTGGAAATGAAGTGTTATTGCTCCGCAGCATTTTTGGATGTGAGTCAAGCTTTCGACCGTGTCTGGCATGTTGGGCTGCTGTATAAGCTGAAACATGTGATCCCTGACGGTTACTATCGTCTTCTCCGCTCTTACCTGGATGATCGTTTTTTCCAGGTCAGACAGGGCAGTGTCCACTCTGACGTTCAACCCATAAGAGCTGGTGTCCCACAGGGGAGCATTCTGGGTCCACTTCTCTATGTTGCAAGCATATCCAGCATCCCAACATCGCCTGAGACGGTGTTAGCCACCTACGCCGATGACATAGCAATTTTAGCTACTAATAAATCGGCTGGGGACGCATCCAAATCTCTGCAGGAGCACTTACACCTTCTAGAGGGATGGTTGCGTCTGTGGAAGGTGAAAATAAATGAGATCAAATCCCTTCATGTTACATTCGCCTTGAGGCGCGGTGACTGCCCAACTGTATGGCTGAATAATGTCCCTCTAAAACATGACAAAGACGTACGATACATAGGACTCTATCTTGACAGACGACTGACATGGAATAAACATGATACACAGACTCGACAGAAAATGAAACGGCGATTTGGACTACTCAAAAGACTACTAGACAAGCGATCTCAACTTCACCTCAACCACAAACTGGGTGTCTACAAGACCGTTATCAGGCCTATCTGGACGTATGGCGTTCAGCTCTGGGGTTCAGCTAAGCCCTCACACACAAAAAGAATTCAAGCCATTCAAAATAAAATCCTCCGAACAATCACACAATGCCCTTACTACGTATCAAACATAACATTACATCATGACCTGAACATACCATTCTTACACGAAGTTAGACAACAATTATACACAAATTTGCACAACAAGTTCACGTCACATCCGAATACACTGGTGGAAGCCATGTCGGTCCGGTCCTTGCCGGGCGGGCCTCCTCGGCGACTGAATCGTCGTTGGCCGCGTGACCTCCTGCCTGAGGAGGACCCCTGAGGAGGTGGTGGTGTTGACCAGCCGTCTCATCAAGAGACTCAAGTGGTATTTCTGTTTTTCTTTGTGATTATATTTCCTTGTTGTGATATATTTCATAGTTGGAAATTATGTAATAAAGGTGAAAAAAAAAAAAAAAAAAATGTACTATCATATGTTTTTTCTCAACAACGAATGGCGTTATAAGTTATAAGTTAATTAGTTATTATGATTCATGTCCGGGCTTTAACATCGTCATATCGCCTACTATTAGAGCACTTAATATCGTACAGGCTCGGGATCATCGTTTAACGTCCCATCCAAAGGAGTGCTTAAGTTTATTTCACTTCCCAGATACGGGCCTCGGCCAGGTTTCGAACTTCGAAAACAACGTAAAAATAAAAAAAAAATAAAAAAAGTAAAATATATCCTTTATACTTAAGTTTTAAAGAAAATAAAAATACAATTATTGCAGATAATATAATTTAGTTTATCTTACCGTGAACGGAGGACTGACTCGTGACTATTGAACTCAAACATTTTATATAATCGAATAACATATCCGCATAACTGAGCACCTTCTTGTCCGATATTTTCAAAGTATTACAAGAAATATTTGTGTTTCTCCTAATGCGTTCTTTATCCTTTCCATACTTCATTTTGAGTTGGTTAAAGTTGATACTTGAAACCATTTCAAGATTCGCTGCGTCTCCGGACTCAAATGATTTGTAGCATTTATATAATTTTTCTTTGTCTGGATTCCTCAGTGGCTCTATTTGTTGATTCAGTACTTTTTTTCGATAATTCTCATTTGTCATAACTTTTTTAAACTCTTCACAAGTTGCCCACTCCTCAGTTCGTCCTTTTGTATATTTCACATCTAGAATGGAAAAATCGCCGTCACAGTCCGTCTGTGTTTCGGCTGAAACGATTCCGTCCACATCTGTTGCTTTATCGACCACATTCACCAAATAGTCATCGCTGTCATTGACATCTTTGTAGAAGTCTTCGTTTCCCTCCTGTGGAACTATGAAGATTGGTCTGTTGTCTATTCCCATAGTGTACGACGCCGCTTCGTCTATTCCAGCATTGTCTTGAATTAATGCCGGCCTATTGCCATCCAGCATCATGTATTTCACAGGTTTTCCTCTTAATACTTTTCCTTCTGTTGGGTCAATAAGTATTGTATTCCCATGAGATTCGGCGTACATCATGGCCCCCCCTGCTTCCTCCCCATCTTTTCCTATAAAAATTGGATTTCCATCATTATCTCGTTTATATAATACTTGTAATCCAGGTATTATATCATCTTGGTTTAAATCTATTTCCCCTTCTCTGCCAGTCTGGCCCAACCCATCTGGTTGGCCCTTTCTAGCAGCTTGGTCTTCTGGTTCTCTTCCCTCTGTGCCTTCCTTCTTCCAAATGCTTTCCTCTTCAGATGACTTCTGCGGGGAATCATCTCCGTTCTTATCATATCTACCTGGGTACTCCGGCTTAAAAGAAAATCCTTCAGGTACTTTTCCCTCTCCGCCATGATATTTTCCCCTTTCATACTGCTTATATGAAAAGCCCTCTCCGCCGAGATATTTCGCTCCCTTCTTCCAAGTGTTTTCCTCTTCAGGAAACCTCTGCCAGTAATCTTCTCCGTTTCTATCATCTTTAGCCATGGGTTTCGGAAAGCCCTCTGGTACTCTTCCCTCTGCGCCGGGATATTTTCCCCTTGAAGGCCCTGCTTCAGGAAACCTCTGCCGGTAATCTTCTCCGTTCCTATCATCTTTAGCTATGGGTTTCGGAAAGCCCTCTGGTACTCTTCCCTCTGCGCCGTGATATTTTCCTCTTGAAGGCCCTGCTTCAGGAAACCTCTGCCGGTAATCTTCTCCGTATCTATCATCTTTACCCATGGGTTTCGGAAAGCCCTCTGGTACTCTTCCCTCTGCGCCGTGATATTTTCCTCTTGATGGCCCTGCTTCAGGAAACCTTTGCCGGTAATCTTCTCCGTTCCTATCATCTTTAGCTATGGGTTTCGGAAAGCCCTCTGGTACTCTTCCCTCTGCGCCGTGATATTTTCCTCTTGAAGGCCCTGCTTCAGGAAACCTCTGCCGGTAATCTTCTCCGTTTCTATCGTCTTTAGCTATGGGTTTCGGAAAGCCCTCTGGTACTTTTCCCTCTGCGCCGTGATATTTTCCTCTCGAAGGCCCTACTTCAGGAAACCTCTGCCGGTAATCTTCTCCGTTTGTATCATCTTTAGCCATGGGTTTCGGAAAGCCTTCTGGTATTCTTCCCTCTGCGCCGAGATATTTTCCCCTTGAAGGCCCTGCTTCAGGAAACCTCTGCCGGTTGTCTTCTCCGCTTTCCTCTTCAGATGACTTCTGCCGGTAATCATCTCCGTTCTTATCATATCTACCTGGGTACACTGGCTTATAAGCAAATCCTTCAGGTACTTTTCCCTCTGCGCCAAGATATTTCCCCCTTCCTTCATTCGAAGCGCCCTCTGGGCCGGGGAGATATTTCCCTTCTAAATACCTAGAATAGTCCGTTTGAGGTCTTATTGACTTTTTCCAAACGTCTATCAACTCAGATCCCTCAGTCTCCCTCGGATCTCTTCCTTCATGAATCTCTTGCCCGTAGCCATCTTTAGGTGAGGACTTTGGCTCTTGCGAAAAGCCCCCCGGCATTTTTTCCTCAGTGCGGGGATATTTTTCTTGTGTAGACCAATAACCTTCCGTTCCCCTAACAGCCCCCTTTCTTACTTCCTTCCTCTTCCATGTAGCCCCCTTCCATTTTCCCTCCCTCTCCCTCTTCCATGTAGCCCCCTTCCCTTCTTCCTCCCTCTCCCATGTACCCCCCTTCCCTTCTTCCTCTTTCTCCCACGTAGCCACATTCCCTTCTTCCTCCCTCCCCCATGTAGCCCCCTTTTCATCTTTCTCCCTCTTCCACGTAGCCCCCTTCCATTTTTTCTCCCTCTCCCATGTAGCCCCCTTCCCGTCTTCCTCCCTCTTCCATGTAGCCCCCTTCCCTTCTTCTTCCCTCTCCCATGTACCCCCTTTCCCTTCTTCCTCTCTCCCCCATGTAGCCCCCTTCCCACCTTCCTTCCTCTTCCATGTAGCTCCCTTCCCGTCTTCCTCCCTCGTCCATGTAGCCCCCTTTCCTTCTTCTTCCCTCTCCCATGTACCCCCTTTCCCTTCTTCCTCTCTCCCCCATGTAGCCCCCTTCCCACCTTCCTTCCTCTTCCATGTAGCCCCCTTCCCTTCTTCCTCCCTCTCCCATGTACCCCCCTTCCCTTCTTCCTCCCTCTCCCATGTAGCCCCCGTCCCTTCTTCCTCCCTCTCCCATGTAGCCCCCTTCCCATCTTCCTCCCTCTTCCATCTAGCCCCCTTCCATTTTTTCTCCCTCTCCCATGTAGCCCCCTTCCCGTCTTCTTCCCTCTTCCATGTAGCCCCCTTCCCTTCTTCCTCCCTCTCCCATGCTCCAAACGGCTCACTTTTGCCGTCGTTTTTTTTCTTTGGTTTTCTGAATATACTTTTACCTGTGATTTTCGAAAGAAAAGATTTCTTACCCTTTCTTCCTCCTTCCTCGTCAATTTTATTTGACTTAATCTTTATTGTTTCAATGTCTTCTCGCTGTTTTGCTTTTCTACTTTTGCCGACGAGTTCTTGCTCTTTTGTCCTTTTTCTAGCTACTTCAAGTTCTTCCAGTTCTCTTTTTTTTATTTTAGCGTCTTGAAGTTTCTGCAGTTCTGTCTGTCTTCTTTTAGCATTCTCAATGTCTTGTAATTCTATCTTTCTTCTTTTATCTTCACGTTCTTCCAGTTCTGTTTTCTTTTTTTTAGAGTCTTCATTTTTTTTCTGATTTGTTCTTTTTCTTTTAACGTCTTCAAGCTCATCCAGTTTTTTTTTATTTATATTAACGTCTTCAACTTTCTGCAGTTCTATGTTTCTTCTTTTAGCGTCTTCAAGTTCATCCAGTTCTGTATTTTTTATTTTAGTGTCTTGAAGTTTCTGCAGTTCTGTCTGTCTTCTTTTAGCATTCTCAATGTCTTGTAATTCTATCTTTCTTCTTTTATCGTCACGTTCTTCCACTTCCGTTTTCTTTTTTTTAGAATCTTCATTTTTTTGCTGATTTGTTCTTTTTCTTTTAACGTCTTCAAGCTCATCCAGTTTTTTTTTATTTATATTAACTTCTTCAACTTTCTGCAGTTCTATGTTTTTTCTTTTAGCGTTCTCAAGTTCATCCAGTTCTGTTTTTTTAATTTTAGCGTCTTTAAGTTTCTGCAGGTCTGTCTGTATTCTTTTAGCGTCCTCAATTTCTTGTAGTTCTATCTTTCTTTTCTTATCGTCACGTTCTTGCAGTTCTGTCTTTGTTTTTTTAGAGTCTTCATTTTTTTGATGGTTTGTCCTTTTTTCTTTAGCGTCTTCTAGTTCATCCAGCTCTGTTTTTTTTATATCAACCTCTTGAAGTTTCTGCAGTTCTTTCTGTCTTCTTTTAGCGTCCTCAATTTCTTGTAGTTCTATCTTTTTTCTTTTATCGTCACGTTCTTGCAGTTCTGTCCTTTTTTTTTTAGCGTCTTCAAGTTCTTCTAGTTCTTTTTTTCTTTTTTCCAGTTTCTGCAGTTCTATATTTCTTCCTTTAGCGTCTTCGATTTCATGCAGTTCTATCCTTTTTATACTAGCGTCTTCAAGTTCTTCTTGCAGTTCTGCCCTTCTTCTTTTAGCGTCTTCAAGTTCTTCCATTTTTTTTTTTTTTTTAGCATCTAGAATTTCTTTATCTATTTCATTTTCGTCTTCAAATTCTTTATCTAATTTTTTAGCGTCTTCAAGTTCTTTATCTATTTGATTAGAGTCTTCAAGTTCTTCTTCTAATTTTTTTGCGTCTTCAAGTTCTTTCTCTCTTCTTTTAGTCCCACCAATTTCTTCCCTGTCACTATTTTCATCCAATTCCTCATTGCTACTAAGATTGTCATACCCAATAGTTTTATAGGATACGTCCTCATTTCCTGGATTACTATCTCCGTCGTCAATATCAGGCATTGTCACCCTCACTATTCCTCTTTTATTCTCATCACTGGGTCTATTCTTCTTCAATTTTCCTTCTTTTCTCAACTTTTCCATTGTAACATCTATGCTATCTCTCAAGAACGATTTATTTAACGGTCTTTCTGCAGGGAGTGGATAATACACAGGAACTTCTTGTTTAACTATTTTAGTGATCTGAAATTTTTTGCCATCATCTTTTGCACACCACTCGGAGCCAGGCAATTTTGGGGGTAAATATTTTGAAAATACATTATCAATGTAAGCAGTTTTTTTAACAATTTCAATTAAACATTGATTCTCTTGAGGTCCAGAGAGACATTCTTCTACGATCAGTGTGTAAACATGATTTATGTATGCTTCAATGCGATTTCTTATACATTTTGGTACACAATTGAGATGTTTTTTTAATTTTATCAGTTTGACCAACATCATAATAACAACATAAACTGCTTGATATCTCACCGGTTTCATACCACCAACATAAATCATTCCTTCTTCATAATACTCTAAATTTTCTATCGATACCTTCAGTTTTTTAACAAATCGATTTAGTCGTATTTGCTCCTTCCATTCTCGAAATTCTTTATTGGTCATAGTCATTCGTGCACAACACTGACGTCGACAAGGAGTCATTTTACGATTTAAATATAACTTACATAAATGAAACATCTTGCCTAAATGTTTAACGTTATTAACACAATTTAAAACGAGTCAGATATATAATTATATTTTAAATAACAAATAAAATAGAACAAGGTTATAAGTTTTTAAAATTCCATCGAAAGAAAAATTATTGTGTATTTTTATTTTAAAAAATCGACCAGATGCTTTCGGTTAAGCAAACATATTACTTTAAAATAAATAATAAATAAAAAATATAATTATTTTTTTATTTGATTTTAAACTATACAGAGATAGCGTGCTTGGCTATTGAGCTCAAGATCGCGGAGTGATTTTTTATTTGAGAAGTGAAAAAACTTTGAGCAGGCCATTCTTCGGATTAGACGATATGATAGTAGTTAAAGCCCGGGCATGAGTCACAAAAATTCTTACTAACATTTTCAGCTCTTTTTCTATATATCATGAGTTTCTTAGACCCACTACATTTTTACTGCCATTCGCCCCACCTTTCTCTCAAATTCATTGCGATCACATTCCTTCAAAAACCAAAGTTCGCTACCTGGGCCTCATACTTGACAAACAAATAACGTGGAATCTTCACAACAGACTCAAAAGATAGAAACGAACAGACTTTACAAAATGTTACTAAGACTATTAGACAAATCATCAAAATTAACTCTGAGAACAAAACGACTAATATATAACGCAATACTCTTCAATATATAATATGTTTATTGTATATAACTTGTATATAATATGTTTCTTTTTACCTCCCCAGCTATAAGAAGTATAAAGAAAGATATGTTATCATTAGAGGGCACCGGTAGCTCAGTGGTATGCATGCTTGTCTTCTGAGCTCAAAGTCGTGGGTTCGAAACCCGGCCGAGGCCCTTAGTTTATTTTATCTGGGAGGTAAAATAAACTTAAGCAAGCCATCCTTCGGATGGGACGATAAGCGATGGTCCCGAGCCTGAACGATGTCAGGTACTCGTTAAAGACCCCTGCCCTAGGTGAATAAAAAGTTAGGGTAGGCAAAATTTAGGACTCCCACAGTAGAGTCGGGCTCATGTCCACCAGAGTGACAAAAGAGCGCTCTGGTAGTAGGCGATATGCCTTCACATGAGGACGACTCCTACTGGCTTTCAGTCAAATCAACCAAAGGGAAGAGGATATAGGGCTTTCATATGTAAATTCAAAACTCCATAAATACAATATCTGTTAATTTTCAGTGAAATCGGCCGAAAGGAAGAAAGAATCGGAGGAGGGGGCTCAACTCAAAAACACTAATAACTGCCGATCTAATGAATGTATCGACATGAAATTCAGTATGGGGTTCCAGAAGTCGACGATCGATTGGTCCCAGAGGGAGAGAGAAAACTTAATTGATTGATTAGTTTGGGGGAAATACATTGCTGAAGATTCACCGAAGACTTTTTGTCCGAAGATAACCCTAGTTAAAATGAATCTGAAATATAACATAAATAAATTCAATTTCCTTAATGTTTTCCAATATTAGTTTTACACATGCAAAAAAATAAAATTTTATTTATTTACATATTCACAACGACAACATTTGTCACTAGTGATTGTGATGTGCGGTGGCAAGTGTGTCGATGTACTGCTGAGGTACGTGACCGTAGAGGAGTCCAGGCTAGTCCTGGAGCAGGTCCCTCTGCCATGCCCGCTTGAGACGTCGTGGCGGATTTGTGGGGAAAGTGTTCTTGGATAATTGCAGAATAAGTAGATTGGCGTGATGATGGAGTTTGCCGTGAACATGTTGATATCGTGTCTTGATAACAGAAGGTACAAATGGGATGTTGAGACCATTATGTAATGTGAAGTTGGAAACGTAAAATGGCGCATTGGCAATGTGGCGCAGTATAATGGATTGTATAGACTGAAGGCGTATGTTTGGTTTTTTGGCTGATCCCCATATCTTGATGCCGTAAGTCCAGATGGGTTTTAGTATGGTGTTGTATATGTGAAGTTTGTTTTCAAGCGATAATGTCGATCGTCGTCCGATGATTGATTTCAGTCGTCCAAATCGTCTTTTGAGGTCTGTGCGTTTCAGTCTGATATGAGTTGTCCAAGTTAAACGTCTGTCTAAATGAAGTCCAATATCGGATGAAGGAATGGGCTGGTTGTTAAAAATAAAATAAAGTACAAAATAAAATAAAATTCAAAATGAAATAAAATACAACATAACATTTTTTTTATTTATTTATATATTTACAACGGCATAACATTTGCCATTAGCAATTGCGATAAATAGTGCAGTGTCAGGTGCGTGGCTGTACTGCTGAGGTACATGACCGAAAAAATAAAATAAAATACAAAATAAAATAAAATATTAGGCACCTGCAAGAAATGTGTTGGCATCAAGGTCAGATGTTTCGAAACTATTTGTAAATTTCTTAATAAACCAGTCTTAGATCTCTTAACGTACTGGTTATCATAAATTAGATGGACATTTGAGATAACTTACCATATATGAAGTGTTCATTGGCTGGAACAAAGATCTGAATAACATTATGACGCGTCAGAGTGTCAATGGTACTCTCTGGTCATTCACGAATGCTCAAGATCTCAAAATCGCGGTTTGGAAACCCGGCCTGGGGGCGATGTTACGATGTAAAAAAGTGTTTGGTATAAGAAAGTCCTGTTATGTCCTGTGGTAATAAATTAAAAGGGTTAATCTTAAATAAATGTTAAATAATTAAAAATTTAATAATAATAATTAAATAAACAATAAATTACCAAATTTCCTGTAAAAATTGTATTTCTGGTCTTCTATTTAATTTTTATTTCTACAGTAGTTTTTCGAAAAGGGTCCAAAAAATATATCAAAAGTTCAAGACGTGCAATTTTTAAGAAACGGCACGTATTTTAAAAAAAAATTCAATTAACCAACTTTTCATTTGGATTTCTAAAGAGATGCCATGTTTTTCTAAATTTTGAAAAAATATTTAAATCTAATCCAAAGGTTTTTAAATTATCTTACAAATATTGGGTTTATTTTCTTAAATCATCTACATTATAAAATAAAAAAAACTAAACATTGAAACAAACAAAAATCAGAAGAAAAATCTTAAAGACTAAATTCTTAACACTAATTCAAATTTTTTTTTGTTTTATATTTTGGCCATTTTTTTAAAAATTTAAGTTACATATTTCTGGGCATATATCCTGCACATATAAACAAACAACAGTACCTTCTTTGCGGATCAATTTCACTGTCAATTCACTTCTATTTAGTTCATTACATTTTAAGCCTAAACACCACTCTCTTCTTCACTCAGACCGTCTCCATTGAACCCAGGCCTCGACTAGTCTCAACACACACTAGAAAACAGCTGATGGCCGTGTTTTGTTTTTTTACTCATTAGTTCTAAAAGAAATTTGCTTTTTATTATTTATAGAAAAATAAATATAATTAATTTTTTTTTATATATTAATGATTTAATGTGTGTCTATTTTTTTATATATCACAGTCCACATCATATACATATATTCTATTTCTCTTAATTTTTGTTATTTTTAATAAAAAAACTACCAATAATAAAAACACATTCGTATCCATGTGTTACTACTTAAACAATACAGATATATTTGCCACGGAATATTATATATTCTTTGGAGTGCTATAACATCGTTCGTATTAATTTTATTTTAAATCTGAGGGCATATTAAGATTTGAAATTTAATAAGAAACATTTTTGGTAGACACCAATTTTTCGATAGAATTAACCGTTTTCGCATAAATCAAGAAAACGTTTAAAAAAACAGGCTTAAAGATGTCAGACCGGTTTTCGGCATCTACCTGGGAAACAGGGCTGGCGGGCCTTAAAAAAACCTACCTCTCTCTCTCTGTTAGCCCATGTGATATCTTCATTTAAATTAACTTTTTAATTAACTTCTTTATTGAACAAAATAGAAATATTTTCATGAACATATAATACAAAATATACAAAAAATATGTCTTTATAATAATAATAATAATAATAATTTTTATTGTTTAAAGGGATCATTGTATAGGGGTACAATGGAGTCAGTGACCATTACTTTTATAATATTAACATAATAATGACACATATAAAATAATACACATATAAAACAATATGACATGAGGAACCTTTAACAAACTAAATAAATAAGATAAATAAATTTAAAAAAAAATAAAATAAATAATTACAAATTAATAATAATAATGTAACATAGACGGTAAATATGGAGTGGGGATGTAGGTATTGAATATCAATATAATATGTAAGTTGAAATACATTATTAACAATGAATGCTCTAAGTTTCAGAGCGCTGATCAAATAATAGAAAATGTTTGAGATATCATTTTTATTATGGGCCAGGAGTAATGTATGAAAGTTGGATCGGTCTATACTGACACATTAAGGCAGGAAGTGGCTTCTAACGGGGGAGTATATCGGACAGGATATTAACAGGTGGTATAAGTCTTCCAATTCGTTTTTATTGCAGATTGTATAAAGTTCCTGGGGATTAAGGGTGTATACATTATTTTTGTAACTTATTTTAAGATAGTACTTGCCAGATAGATGGAGTTGAGCCAGTGCTTTGATGTATGAGAAAGGAGCATTCAGGTTGAGGTATGGTTGGAGTTGATCTGGGTTGTAAATATTGGGAAGGTGTTCTAATTTTGAGTTTTGATTGTTCACAAAATTCTAAATGCATACACAGATGCATAGACAGACCATCGCGAAAATTGTCAAAACATGTTGAGTGAGGGGCCTTGAAACGTGAAATTCCATCTTATTTATACTCAAAGTATAAGTAAGTAATTATCGGGAGGGGGGGGGGGGGGGGGAGAGAGAGAAAGAGAGAATGCAAGAAAGAACTAGAATTAGGAATTAGTGACACTCAAAGTTCTAAATGTAGCAAAAGAGTGGTCTATGAGTAGACATAACTGAGAATGAAGAGTGCTTCTAGCGATATTGCATCGTCTTCACACTTCTATATCAATTTATTAACACAAAAAAGCCGACCTCAATTATACATCAGAATTCGGAGATTACTCTAAACTTATAAGTTAAGTCTTAAGCCGCGTTTACACTATGTAGCAAAACAGCTATATAGCCGAGCTTAGCTATATAGCTATGACCAAAAAGAGCTATATAGCTTTGACTAAAAACGTTTCGTTGTGTAGCTATAGCAACTGTACGAGCATGTACTTGATGAAATCAAGCAGTTTACTTGGAGATGGCAAGCACACAACTGACGAGCGACTTCGGGCGACAGCTATATAGCTGTGCCACAACACAAAACGCGCTTCCAGCCCGGCTATATAGCTCAGCTGCATAGTTCCCTTCGATCTTACCGACAACCGATGGGAAACTCATTTCCTGCTATATAGCTCTTGAATTGAACTATTTAGCCGGACTATATAGCTGTTTTTAGTGGCGTTTTCAAAAACTAGTGGCACAGCTACATAGCTCGGCTTTGTATTATTATGTCTGAAAGTCACACTTTGAGCTTCTATTCAAATTATGATGAAATTTTGTGCATCTACTGCTGTTCTTTTACTGAAAAAAAAAAAAATAATAATAATAATAAAAAGTAAACCTCAAACTCAGAATACAGTAAAAACTTTATAATAGTACCTACTTACTGTCTGAAGGTAACAAGGTTAAGTTTGTCTTGTGAGTTATTCCAAGGTCCATCTCTCAAGTTAGATTAGCTAGTTATTGTAACTAATGCCCGGGCTTTAACTATGAAGCTATATCGCCTACTAACAGAAAGCTCTTTCTTCGCTCTGGTGGACATGAAGCCCGATCATATTGTCGGAATCCTAAATGTAAGCAAATTAGGTTTATTAAAAATTATGTGCACTTTCTTCAAAATTGCATGTCTTGAAATTTTGATATATTTTTAGGGCCCTTTTCGGAAACTACTGTAGAAGTAAATCAAAATTTAGTAAAAGACCAGAGTTATAAAAATTTCTACTGGAAATGTGGTAATTTATTGTTTATTTAATAATTATTATTTCATTTGTTTAATTATTATTTATATATTTATATTTATTTAACAATATAATTTCTTTACCACACATTGTAGGACGGGACCTCACAGATAAAAAACCTAAGGGCCTCGGTCGGGTTTTCAGCCCGCGATTTTGAGCTGAGTAGAGTAGCACGCTATCTTCTGAGCTACCGGCGCCCTCCCTCTAGATTTTGGTTGATTCCTTTAGACACCGCTATCTATTTTAGCATTTTTCACTTTTTACTGTTTTTTGGATTATAGGTTGTGAATATTTTTAAATGTACTATCATATGTTTTTTATCAACAACGAATGGCGTTATTAGTTAATTAGTTATTACGATTCAAGTCCGGGCTTTAACATCGAGGTCATATCTATACTAGAGCACTCTATCGTCACTAAATGGTGGACAAGATCACGACTCTTCTATGGGAGTCCCAAATTTTGTCTACCTTAAATTTTTATGGGGGGGGGGGGGGGGGGGGGTGTCTTTAACGAGTACCGACAGGCCCAGGACCATCTCTTAGCATCCCATCCTCCGAAGGATGGCGTGCTTGATTTTATTTTGCCTTACAGATAAAATAATTTTAAAACCTCGGCCGGGTTACGAACGAAAGCTGAGTTATGATGTTCGTTGAAATGTTTTTAAAAAGGAATAATAACACTGAGTTTAAGAGTGTTTGGTCGTCTATCTGTTTATATAAACGAGTCCAGAATCTACATAGAATTATGCTATAATGAGTTGGTTGCTGTGAATTAGGGGCTTTTAGAAACGATTTGTTTCTGATGAGCGTTGGACCCCATAATTCCCAATGTAAATGAGCAGTTCTGAGGGAAATTCTCACCAGTTTTGAGTTAATGGAATGCAAAACGCGCCGTTTAGTTTGTCTTGGTTCCTGAGGAAACAGTGGCTTACTGAGGATATCCCGGCGAAGGGTTTAGGAACTAACTTTCTGGAGGGCAAACTCTGGAGGACAATTGTAAGTGAATACGGTAATGCTCAGACTATGCAGGCAGCTGCAATGAATAGAATAGTTTATTAACATTAAGTTGGTTATTGTGAGATCATATCGCCTACTACCAGAGCTCTCTTTCGTCACTCTGGTGGACATGAGCTCGACTCTAGGTTTATTCACTTAGGATAGGGGTCTTTAACAAATATCTGATATCGTAAAGGCTCGGGACCACCGAAGGAAGGCATGCTCAAGATTGTTTCACCTCCCGGATAAAAAAACCTAAGGGCCTCGGTCGGGTTTCGAACCCGCGATCTTGAGCTCAGTAGGCTACCTCTGAGCTAGTCAAGTTGGTCTCATTGACCCATCTCACAGTAAGAACAACAAAAAGCCAACTCCATTCCTTCCATTTTAACCCTAGAAAGCTGACGTTGATTTATTTTCCTAATGACTGTCAATTTGTCGGCAGTTTTTTTTATTTTCTTAAGCCAAAATTGATGAATATTGATTATTTTCTCTACTATGATATTTTTGTGTAATCGGGGAAGAAGTTATGTAATCGGTCAGAACTTTGAAGTGGACTTTACACCAAATTTTAATGTTTTCCTACCCCCAGATTATTTATCGACACTAAATATTACGTTTAATCAACACGGAGAAAACTATATTCTTGCGGCAAGAAGCTCTTTTTACAGATTTAAATAAAAAACATTCCTCATACTTTGTACAGCTTGGGTAATAAAACTCCATTCTCATCGAGAGAATCACCTAGTGGTGTCTACATACCCTATCACCAACTGGGGTCTACTACTATTCCAAATCACCTAATGGTGTCTACTATTCCCTGTCACTGACTGTCTACTACACCCTATCACCGTCTGGTGCTTATTACACCCTATCACCGACTGGAGTCTACTAATATTCTAAATCACCTAATGGTGTCTATAATTCCATATTACCTAGTGGTGTTATGGAATAGTAGATACCAGTGTTCCTATCGCCGACACATAATACAGAATAAAACTTTTTTGCCGCAAGAACATTTTTTCTTGCCACAAGAATATATTTTTATCCGTGAAGAATAAGAATGACATTTTTGGATTTTCAGTCAAATCAGCCGAAGGAATGCGGAGGATCAGAGGGAGAGGCTCGACTTAAGAATCCTAGTACCTGTTGTTGTAATGAATGTATTGATGCGGAATTTAGTATGAAGATTCTCGAGACCCTGAGTAAAACACCGCTGTTTTGAAATTCTGTTGAAAATTCAACATTCAATTTTTGATCGATTTAATAACATCCCCAATTCTTCTGGAGAAGTTAAAGTTTGCAGTCTGGAAGATTGAAGGGTGGGACATGGGGCTGGATTCGGGTCAGAGGGGGATATGAAAGGTCAATACGTTCTAAGAGTTAGATTCAGAAATATGACATATAAATTAGTCTGTCAGAGCTGGAGGAGAATTATGACACTCCTCATACAGTGGCAAAAGTCATGGTAGCCATCTCATCTTCAAAATGAATCCTTATTGGAAATCACATCTTAAGTCATATCGCACACTTATTTCTAAAGTGCCATCTAAGAATAATATATGAGAGCCATGGTGGCCGTGCGGGCTAGAGCGTAGGGTCGCATGGTTCGAATCCCGCATGTGTGTTTCATTTCATAGATATAACTCCCTCCCGGGGCCATGGATGTCACAAATAACTAAGTAAACACCGTTATTAAGAGTCATGGCTAATATGCATCGTACATAAGGTCATAAAAAAAAATAATAATAATAATATAGGTTTTGTTTTAAGATCTTATTCCTCAGTGTGTATTGGGCAGGCAGGCCACACAATGGGAAAAATTCATAACTGAATAGAATTATGATAATATAGAATCTTAGAACTCATTAGAATTCTCTATTTACATATTCTAAAACGTCTATTCTATTCTATAATAATAATATTTAACGTTATCATGTTAGGATCCTTGATTGCACGAAGGGCCTTTCATCTAACTTCCTTTAGTCTAAATCAAACTTTAATTATCAAGATCAAATTAGCATTTATTGTTTGAAATAGTTCTCTTGGTATTAAATGACTATTGCCGGATAACAAATGTGCATATGCATAAGTCTGCTTAGTCTAATAAGACGGAGTCAACCATGACCTCAGGGGATTTATGTGCGTGTCTGTTCAGATGATAATTATTGTATAACACAATTATTGTAATATATAATTATAATTAGTTGTAGTTCATCTGTAGTCGGGAGCATCACAATTAGTTGAAAATGTAAGATCTTTTTTGAATTCAATGGACTTAATTTTTGCCAATAACAAATTATTTTTGTTTCTATTATTATCAAAAATGATAACTCGGTGAGAAGTAAATTCTCTTCGACTGGGCAAAAGGGGTATCTTACATTTCACAGTAAGGGTTAATTGTGAGACCTTTTGAATGTTTTACGTCTCTTAACCCTTATCAAAACAATTGGTTAAACTTCAGAAGCTAGAGAGAGAACTACAAGAAGTTAGTAATCAATCAGAAATTCGAAAAAGAAAAAAGAAAAATGTCTGTATCTGTGTGTTTATGAATACGCTAACTCCTGGTAGAATAAATTCATCGACACGAAAAGTTATTTGTGAATCTAGAATCCATAAGGACCACACCTTGATTTGCAGGTAAATAGGCCAACAGGTACAGGAGATAAAATGAGGTATTACAAAAACTCTAATATAGGCCGATATAATTAAATTATCAACACACAATTTCAAATTTCAATTCAGATCCTCTTATGGACGGTACCTACTAATTTGCAGCGAAATTGGCCGAATCGAAAGAGGGGGAGGGGTCAGAGGAGGGATGCTCAGCTCAAAAATCATAATAACTATAATGAATGTATCGACGCATCATTTGAGGGTTCAGGAGTTCGTATGTAAGGCAACTAATGATTTTTAGTCAAAACTCATGGTATTTCCGCCATAGGTTGGAACCAAGAAATAGAAACCAAAAAATAAGGAGAATCTCCTCATTTTACATAAATGATAAGTTCAGTAATCTATTCTACTTAGGATCCTCCACTTACGAACGATGGTCAAGATAGAAGGGGAATAGTCATAAACAATTTGTAGACAGAAATGAACAATGCTCATCCGGATATGATTTGTGTTGATAAGAGAAATATGATAAGAGTCAGCCATGATGGTCCTATTGTACTTTGTGATTCCCAGCCTCAATAACCGCCCCATTCGGTGGAGTCTAGTTACCACCAGGTCTATCATTAGCTGCAAGTAACACCACAACCTTGTTTGGCCAAAGATCACTGTTATGATAAGTGTGAACCATCAAATTACCTTAACATACGGACTTTTCAACAGACGAGGATGATTTCCAGTCAGGATGTTGACGGTTAGAATAACGAACCTCATTTTTGGGCTATTTTAAATCATTTCATGGAATTGTAGGAACAAAAGGAATTCTCGAGAGAGACGGATATCTCCTACAACTACTACTATCTCTGCCGAAGAGAATAAAAGGAGTCAACCGAAGGAAAGTGGAGGATCATAAGGCTCAAATCATAAACCCCAATAACTGGATGTAATGAATGTACTGACTTGAAATTTCATATTTAAAGTAAAAACCCAATAAGGGCATTACCTGTCAAAATTCATAGGCTAAAGGGAAGAGGGGGTTCAGGGGAGGGGGCTCAATTCAAAAACCCTAACAACTGACGAATTAATGAATTTATCGACACAAAATTTAGTATGAGGATTTAGGAGCCACTATGTAAGTCAACTGTTGAATATAAGGTTTTGGAGGGGGAGCGAAAATTTAATTGATTAATTCGTTCTGGGGAAGTACATTGCCGGTGAATCACCGACAACATTTTTTCTACTGGTTGACCGGCCGTTGAGATGCTAACAACAGACCTCGTTAGTGCAGATAACTGTTAGATCCTTGTCGCTAATGTCTGTCTGTCCTAATGTCCTCTTCAGATCTGAGGACGACACTTCCATGGCCAATGAGCTTCAGTTACGACTTCATATCCACTGGATTGGTTGTAGCAAAATATATTTAAAATAAATTGTTTAGCTTAATCAGCTTATATACTGTCACTTTCTGGAGTGTTGTGTACAATATCCTAGTTATTGATGTATCGGAGAAAAAAATGACAATGTCTTCCCTCGTGCGAATTAATCTAACTAGGCTAATAGAGCTATAGCTAAATAAAATTAAGGAAGAGACGTTAAGCGATGGTCCCGAGTCTGTACGATGTCAGGTACTCGTTAAACACCTTGGTTAACACCCCCTCGTTAAACACCACTGGCCTTGGTGAATAAAAATTTAGGGTAGGCAAAATTTAGGATTTCCATAGTAGAGTCGGGGTCATGTCCACTAGAGTGACGAAAGAGCGCTCTGGTAGTAGGCGAAGTGACCTCGTAGTTAAAGCCCTGGCATGAATCATAATAACTAAGTTTTCACTCTCCCTCTGAAATCGATTTACCGATTTGGTTGAAAATAAATAGGTAGATTAGGAGGGCTGGTAGATACACCTAGGGACCTAAGTATCCAATGCTCTTATTCCTTCCCTGTTAGGTCTAGGTAGGAGTTTTTAACAAGTACCTGACATCGCATAGGCTCTGGACCATCGTTTAACATCCATCCGAAGGACGGCGTGCTCAAGGTTTTTACCTCTGGGTTACGATCCCACGATCTTCAGCTCAAGTAAGGAAGCTACCTTGTTATTGGGTTATTTGTGTTAAGAAGCCCCTTCTATCCCCTCTCTGGTCGATTTGGCTGAAAATAGGAGCTATATTGTAAATAGTTACTTGGCTGGTTATGTAGTTTTCAACGGAATTTCATGTTTTCGGACCTCTGGATTCCAAAAAAAAAAAAAAAAATTGTGTTTGAGGACGAGATAACTTTCGAAACAATAAATGTTTTGACACGAAATTTTATATGTGAATCCAGGGGCGTAGCCAGGCTTTTGAGCGGGGGGGGGGGGGGGGGGGGAGTTAAGTTACGAGGGTGGGGGGTATAGACTCCCGGGGGCACAGCCCGCAGTTTCCGTGGTTAGTGTTGCAGACTTTTTGTTATTAATTTGGGAGACTCCGAGTCGGACCTCTAGGAGCTCCCCCTGAGGTAACCACTGACTGTAATACTTAAGTTGACTTTACATGAGCAGCAAAAATGCAAAGCGCAGCAGCAGCAAATGCACGCTGTGGTTTCTGAGATTTTAGAATTAAATGAATCACATCCAATAGCGTGCATTTGCTGCTGCTGCGCTTTGCATTTTTACTGCGCAAGTAAAATCAGCTTAAAGAGTATAAAGTATAACATAAATAACGATTATGAGCAAGGAAATGAAATGATCGAATTCATATATATTTAAAAAAATGTAATATATCTTGTTTTGTACATGTGCATTTATGTAACAGCTGATTGCTGATTTAGAAATCAGACACACGGGAAATTTGAAGATCCTATTGGTAACTTGCAAGCAATCCATTTTTAATAAAAAACAGTTTTTTTTTTAGTGTGAATCCGCTAACGACAATACCTTTTGTTGCCAAATCAACCAACGTGAAGGGAGGGATTAGGGGTGAAGCTTTACTCAAAACTTTAATAACTACCGTTGTAATGAATGTATCGATACTAAATTTCATATGTGAATTCAAAATCCCATAAGAACGACACTTATTAATTTTCAGCGAAATCGACAAAAGCGAAGGGGATCAAAGGGGGGACTCAACTCAAAAACTCTGATAACTGCCTGTGTAAAGAATGTATCGACATGACATTTGATATTTGAAGTCAAAACCCAATGAGGACTTAACCTGTCTGGATGGAAGATGGGTTCACGAATGGGGGCTCAATTTAATAAACCTAATAACTGCCGAAATGAATTTATCGACACGGAATTTAGTACGAGGATTTATGAAAGTCAACTGTTGAATAATTGCGCAAACGGACTGGTTACGGAGGGAGAGCGAAAACAATAAATTAATTTATCCTGGAGAAGTTAATTGCCGTTGATTCATCTATCGCTTCGATACATGTATCAGTTCTCTGTTCTGCACGAAGAGCACCACGTTAGGTCGAAGTAGAAGTGGAGGTTGGGGAGTGATGTGTTTTAAATTACCCCACTCTGGAGGGCCGATGTCACACTAATTTCCTCCTGGAAGATGTCTCCAGGTAACCATTTTGGTGGTTACTCTAATTGAAAGTCCCATGAACCTTCCTGGCTCTCTTTTTTTTCTCCACCGTTTTTATTCCTTTCTTTTTCAACTACTTATAATCTTCTCTCTCATTCTCTTCTTTTCCCTTACTTATTTACCTCATACTGCTATTTCAAGAAATTGTCCCCAGACAAACAACTTATTCCCGTAGTATTTTCCAACATTCTAATCTTCCATCCCAGGTTTTCAAGGGTATCCTATGTTGGTTTCTCCTCACTTTCACCGATTCCGTGAAAAATTAATAGATTAATAGGTGTCGCCCGGGGAGGGGAGAACACATATAGATTTTTAGCCAAATCGGTAAAAGGGGAGGCGGGATTAGGAGAGAGGATTAACTCAAAAATTCCTGCCGTTGTAATGAATGTATCGACACAAAATTTCATATCTGAATTTAAAACCTCATAAGGACGATCCTTATCAATTTTCAATGGAATCAGAAGAAAGGAAGAGAAGGAATCAGAGGGAGGCACAATGCAAAAAAACCCAAAATTGCCGATGTAATGAATGAATCGACACAAAATTTCATATCTGAATTTAAAAAATCATAAGGACGACCCTTATCAATTTTCAACGGAATCAGCAGAAAGGAAAAGGAAGGAATCAGAGGGGGGCGCAATGCAAAAAACCCCAAAACTACCGATGTAATGAATGAATCGACACAAAATTTCATATCTGAATTTAAAACCTCATAAGGACGACCCTTATCAATTTTCAACGGAATCAGCAGAAAGGAAAAGGAAGGAATCAGAGGGGGGCGCAATGCAAAACACCCAAAAACTGCCGATGTAATGAATGTATAAATGCGAAATTTCACATTTGAAGTCAAAACCCAATGAGAACATTACCTTTCAATTTAATATCCCGACCCAAAGGCTCAAAGAGTGAGAAGTTTCAAATAAAAAATTCAATTAGAATTCTATTCTCTAAAAATTCTATCGGTTAATAATAATAATCCCTCTATCGGACGATAGGAGCTGCATTCGTGATGTTGGCATGCAGAAGTACCTCAAACCAGCGCATCTACATTTTCATCATCTGAATACTTTTCTTAATTGGTCTCATTAAAAGAAAATTTAAAAAAACAAAAATAAAAAAGAAGCTGTTATCTACAAGTAAGGTTATTAAACGGTAATTAAAAAAAACATCTGCTGTTTACTCGGCGTGTACCTGTCTTTCAATAACTGTTCTTAGAAGAGAATGTGCATGTGCACTTGCATGTGCATTCTGTGAACAGCTGGCAACTCTTGAGAATGTCATAATTACCTTGCATCACTTTCCACACAAATGATTTCACATGAATGGCCCATGTTTTTAGTTTAGCCCACGATTTGGAGTGTAACTCGCTAATTCTACAGGAAAGTGTACTCAAGTCCCTTTGGTCAAATGATTTAAGTTTTTCCATAGGATATTCCGTGATATTCAATACATCGGTAGTTATAATAGTTTTGCTGTTAAGCCCTCCTAATCTCTAACTTTTGCCAACCATGGTTTATTCACCAAAGGTAAAGGGTCTTTAACGAGTACTTGATATTGTACTTGTTCGAGACCATTACTTAACCATCCGGAGGACACACTCAAGGTTTTCACCTCCCAAACCTACACGGAGAGAACTATATTCTTGCGGCAAGGAGATATTTTCTTGACATTATCTTCTTACATAATTAAATTAAAAAACATTCCTCATATTTTGTATAGCTTGGATAGTAAAACTCTATTCTCATCGAGAGAATCACCTAGTGGTGTCTACTACTATTCTCTATCACCTAGGGGTGTCTAATACTATTCTCTATCACCTAGGCGTGTCTAATACTATTCTCCATCACCTAGTGGTATCTACTACTCCCAATCGCCGACTGGTGTCTACTATATCCAATTGGTGTGTACTATTCCCTACCAACTACTGGTGTCTACTATTCCGTAGCGCTGACACAAAAAACAGAATAAATTTTTTTGCCGTAAGAAAAAATTTGCTTTTTCACGAGAACATTTTTTTCTTGCCGTAAGAATATATTGTTCTCCGGGTAAGGGGTCAGGCCCGGGCTTGGTAGGCGACAATTCTGTCTGTCTGTAAACACGATACCCTTCTGTATCAAAACGAAATTTTAAATGTGTATCCAGAACTCTAAAGGGACGACAGCATGATTTTCAGCCAAATCGGTTAAAAGGGGTGGGGAGATTGGGGGGGAAGCTTGACACGAAAACTTTTTACGTTGTAATAAAGCCAGTGTAAAGCCCTATAATGACGGCACCTATTAATTTTGCGAAAGAAAAGGGGGATCAGGAGAGAGCTCAACACAAAAATCCTAATAACTCCCGATGTATAGAATTTATCAATATATTATAGTTAATATCAAAACGCCATAAGGATGGCACCTATTAATTTTCCGTGAAATCGGTTAAATGAAAGGAGAGGAGGGAGAGAAGAGGGGCTCGATTCAAATACTCCAATAACTACCGATGAAATGAATGTATCGACACATTTATTATGATGATTCAAAGGCCACTACGCAAGTCAAATATTGAGTTTTAGCCCAAACGGTCGATTGGCTTTGGAGGGATAGCGAAAACGTAATTGATTAATTAGTGGTGGGGAAGTACATCACCGGTGATTCACCAACGACTCTTTTATTTTCTCTTTATTCATTTTTACGCATTTCAATCGATTTTGTTTTCTCTCATTCGGTTGATAATAAGACCTACAGGACCCTAAAATTTACGTAGCCATACACTTGTTACCAGGACTTCAATTTGTTTTTCCTTCAGAATATGAAATACTATAATTCATACTATGCCCTTCTGACTACTTTCACGAACCACTTTACCTCATTATTCTTCCATTTGGCATGGTTACCACTTCCTAGTCGGTCTGTTTGTCTTCTGCTCGCCATTGTTCTTCAACTACCCACTTCCATGCTTACCATTAAACACATTACACAATTCCCACACATAAAATATTTTTTCCCTCAACTTTCCTCTAGAATCTCAACACGCTAACCCCAAAATTAATGTGAAAATCACTTTCCTGAACCTCATTCTTTTCCCGGTTTTTTATTAATCAAAAGCGTGTTCGTAAGTAAACTATTTTACATTTGTTAATTAATTCTCGACTGTGAGAACTGCCCTCCTTCCGCTCATTCATTTTTATTCTACATATTTAGTTATAACAAATAGAAAAGTTTTGTTAACTAGTTAACTATGTCATATTAATTATGAAGACTTAGCTGAATGTTAATTACTAGATCTGCCTTGAAGCAGAAGGGGATAACACTCCAAAGGTCCCATAATCGTAGAATGCATTTCATGATCACTCAGATTTTTGTGCGAGATCCAATTATGGCGTACCCCTTGCTTGCCCCTAATATATACCAGTTGTGCGTGCAAGCATGGAACTTGGAAGATCTCGACAACATAAGTCTCTGTCTAATTTGTCGATTGAAAACAGCCATGCTCGTTGGCATTGTACTCTTCACAGTATCTATAGGAACAATTGATGTAGAATGACAAACAAAATATGTAGGAATTAAGTTACATTTATTTATCACAAAAATTACTTTTATAAAGAGATGGTAGGGCCGGCCCTGCTACATATATTATATAGTGCAAGTTAGGCCATGCATGGCGCAGACGCAACAACCAGAAGCTCTATGAACTATAGAAAGCCAGACACTTTTTCCAGAACGATTAAAATAATTAAGGACCAATTGGGCAAAAAATAGTTCACTTACCTAGGGGTGTGTGAATCCTCATATTAAATCTTGTACCGATACATTCATTACATTAGCAGTTATGGAAGGACAACTTCGAAAATGAGCGAACAGAGCCTATTGGTGTTCGAAAGGAAGGTTCTGCGCAGAATATTTGGAGGAGTGCAAATAGGCCATGCATGGCGCAGACGCAACAACCAGGAGCTCTACGAACTATATAGAGAACCAGATGTCCTGAAAGTCATGAAGATTGGGCGGTTAAGATGGGCAGGACATGTCGCCAGGATGGAAGCTGAGGAAATGCCGAAGAAGCTGCTAATGGAGCCCATTCATGGAGTAAGACGGCGAGGGAGACCTAAGCTGAGATGGGCAGATGGTGTGGCAGAAGAAGTTGGTGGAGGATAAGCTAAAACTAATCAAAGATCTTTTTATTTGGTGGATCGTTACTCTGATTTTGCTCTTTTGAGAGTACTTCGATCTCTGAATTTAAGGCTACAGCCTGATACACACGAAATAAGTAAGTTTCATAATGTGTAAGGTTCTGTTTTCCCTCGAAACATTCAATCTTTTTATTTGTTTGACCCTTCTGTTTTGTTTTTTCCCTTCGATCTCTGATTTCGAGGTTCCATTCAGACTCATACCTAAGTTTGTGCTTTGCATCTAAACCTTTGATGTCTATATTTGGTGGACTCTTTCTTTCAGTTTTTGCACTTTTGAGGGTTCCTCGTGCTCTGAATTGAGGCTATACACCGACTCAAATTCAAAACGTCATGAGAACGACACCTCTTAATTTGCAGCTGGATCGTCCAAATCCCCAATAACTGTCGTTGTAATGAATGTATCGACACAAAATTAAGTGCCAGGATTCAGAAACCTTTGTTAGTCAACTATTGATTTTCGGTCAAACGGGAGAGCGAAAACATAATTGATTACAAGGTTGTCAAATAAGTTGTAGTCTGGCAGATAATTGATTAATTCATTTTGGGGAAGAACATTGATGATTCACCGACGAATTTTTTACCTAAATTTTAATATGGAAATTAGACCAATTCGTGGACTCTGGACAAAGACCCAACCAGTTGGATTGTGCCCCGATTATTGACAATTGCATGGTGGGAGACTAGAATGCCGACAGTGACACGGCTACTGGAGACACCCCATCCTCCATGGTTTTGCCAATTTTAAGAATGACCTAAGATTGGGCTTGATATTATAGTCCAAGTTCTCAATGAGCCCTAATGCCCCTTATAAATGGACCTGAAACTGTTCATTCTGGGACTCTTGGAGGGTGGAATAATGAGGGGGACGAGTGCAAAAACGTAGAGGGGTGTTTCTTCATTCAAAGATTGCTAGGATCCAGCAAAACATTTCCACTTAATGACAATGTATAACTTATAAATTAATTTTTTTAATGGCCCTCCTCACTTTTTGAAAAAAATAAATAAGTCGTCGGTGAATCACCTGTAATGTACTTCCCACGAATAAATAAGTTTGACTAAGTCAATGGAGTAGCTAGCGATAGATTCCAACTCTTGAATAATAATTCATTCTGAAACCAACTGTACAAAACACAAAGATATCTTAAGATATAATCAGGTTCAATGTAGCTTCGGAACTATTAATATTTCAAAAAACATTTGTTAGGATCTTCGGTTCTCCTTCTTCCCCATTTTGCCAGTGATATCACTTTTGTTTTAAGCTAGTGAGTTTCATAAAGTACTTTTTTTTCCCGTTTAATAAAAGTTATCCCGCAGTGACTTTACAAAAAAAAAAAATAAAAAAAAAAAAAAAAAAAAAAAAAAAATAGTCGACAGATGTTACAAAATTGTTGAGAATGACAGAAAATGTCGTTAAACAACTCAGAAAATACATTAATTTGAACATAGAGTGTAAATAAAAAATTAAGTACACAAAAAAGAACGTTCATTACCTTAAAAAAAATGTAGACATTTTCGTGCTGCGCCAACATAATTTGTGAAGCTCGTTTCCACATCATTAACTATCATGCAAGCATTGCGACACTTTTTTTATTTTTTTTGTATTCTGACAATTATCCTTTTCCCGTCGGCGGGATGATTCACCCGCGCTAAGTCAACCATCAACTTTATTCCTCTAATCGTATTTTTGTTTCTTATTTCTTGATTCTATTGAGATACAATTGTATTAATAGTTTTATTGTTTAATATACAATTGAGTTAGTGACCATTACAATAAAGGTAGGTAATGATAATTCCACAGAAGAGCTAAAATTCAGAATAAAGACTAAAATAAATAAACTAAATTAGTATCAATTTAAGAGGGGACTAAATGCAATTAATATTAGTAATTAAGAGAAAAAAACCAATTACGATTATGCTCTCCATAATCAATCGATAGCTTAGGCTAAAAATATAAATTGTTGTATATAGGGGCTTAAGAGTTCATTTACAAAATGTTGTGTTCTTACATTTATTGCATCGGTAGTTATTAGGGGTTTGAATCGAGCCCCCCTCCTCATCCCTTATTTTCCAAAATCAATAGGTTTAAATAAAATTTCATTTCAATAAATTCATTCTTTCGAGAGTGTTCCCTTTAACAGAAGCACAGACAGAATCAATTTTTTTATACCAAACTTTGCATCAAATTTCTGACCGATTACATAACTCCCCCTATACTCCATGTATCTGGGCAAGGATATATATATATATATATTATTATATATATATAATCTTATTACAGATTGTACAAAGCTCCCATAAGAAGATATAATAAAGACATTTAAAATTCAATTCAAAAAGTTTGTGCTAGAGAAAACGCCCTATTGGGCAACGAAATATCTGTAATAATAATAAAATAAATAGAATAATATAAATTCAACATCAATTTTTGTTGTAAAAAAATTAGCAGGATAAATCACATATAGTATCACAGATCTCAAACGTCTTATTTTTATGATAAATCTCATCATTGGAATACAAACACAAATGAAATTAATAATAATATTTTTTTAAATAAATAGATGGGAGCCATGGTGGCCGTGCGGGCTAGAGCGTAGGGCTTTGGTCGCATGGTATCACCATGGTTTGAATCCCGTTCGGGAGAGAGTTCTATTTCGTAGATAGAACTCCCTCCCGGGGCCATGGATATCGTAAATAACTAGATAACACAGTGACATGGCCGTACAGACATGACCGTACAGAAAAAAAAAAAAAAAAAAAAAAAATTGTTACCAACATATTATGTGATTACAAAAATTTCCTGAATTAAATTATTTCCTACCCTCCTGTCCCTGATATAATAAAAAATATAATAATAAAAAAATAAATGAAAAATAATAATAAAAAATTGTAAAAAAAAAATAATAAAAAAAAAAATAGAGGCTCTATACTAAGGGAAGTAGCCTTCCTGTAAGATATAAATTGTATATAGTTACTTGGCTGATTATATTATATAACAATCAGCCAAGTAACTATATGCAATATATCTCTTACAGGACGGCTATTCCCCATAGTATGGAACCTCTATTTTTTATTAATTTAATTATTATTAATTTCATATGTATTTGTATACCAATGATGAGATTTATCATAAAAATAAAAGACGTTGTCTTCCCTTGTTTCATTTGCGATCAGAACCGGTTTTCAGCGCAACTGCGTCATCAATGTATGCACATCTGTGAATGGATAGATATAAAATCATTATTTACCTTTCATTGGTACTAGCAAATTTTAATGCAACAGGATAAAAAATAAATAATAAAAAATAATAAAATAATTTAATATCTTTATTTTATAAAATAATATATAATAAAAAACTTTTCTATTCTGTTACTCTGTACTTTGGTGCTTTAAGATTTTGCTAGTTACCTTTCATTATTTATTTTGATATGTAGTCATTCATAGATATGCCACCGGTGTTGACCGTGTTGTGTTCATAACCAGTTCTGGTCGTAAATAAAACAGCGGAAAACAACGTATTTTATTTCTATATGAATTAAATATTATTATTATTATTAAGTTGCAGATTAGAATATAAATAATTACTATATTCGGTACACACATGCTAAGAGGGGTGGAGAGGGTTGACTTGTGAATGTTTTACCTAAATTATGCATTGAGTTGGACTTGTGTTTTTATTTTCCCTTCCTAACTTGCCCTTGGCAGGGTCACATCTAGCTTCAAAGACACCCCCACAATATTCGCTAACCTCTACCCTAGGTCATAGCCTGTTTTTACATTTTTATTGCCGCTTTTCTATAAACTTTTCCCATCTAAACTTTCCTTCATCCTTTTCCTCACTTCCTCTATGGAAAATCCTTCTGGATTCGAATTAGGGTTTGCGATCCGTGATTTCTGTAAATTTTTAACCCCGAAAACCATGTTATTAGGAACAAGATAATCCCGGGATGTCGTTGTTAACTACCTCTTGCTTCTCAAAATAAAAATAAAAAACAATTCCATGCTTCAAAACACGCGTTGCTCATTCACGATTATTGCACAAAAAACCCCATGGCCGTCATTCCCCAGCCCCCTTACTCCATCAGACCTGGCCCCGGCGGACTTTTTCCTGTTTCCCAAACTCAAGAGACCCTTAAAAGGGCAGAGGTTTCACTCAACTGACGAAATTAAAGAAAAATCGCTGGAAGAGCTGAACAGGAATTCCAGAAGGTGATTTCTCAGGGTCCTTCCAACAGTGGAAACGGCGGTGGGAAAAATTAATAGCTTCCAAGGGGAGTACTTTGAAGGGGACAATGTCCAATAACTTTTTAAATGAATTTATAAAAAAACAGTTCTGGAACTTTTTGATCACCCCTAGTGGTTCTCTGTTCTCCTCTGGACGCAATCCTGATTCTCCCGGACAATGGCTAGGATTGGGATCCTGAGTCTCTTGGTCAGAGGTTGCAGCTATCCCTGCTTCTGGTTGTCCCGGACAATGGCTAGGATTGGAATCCTGAATCTCTTGATCAAAGGTTGCAGCTATCCCTGCTTCTGGTTCTCCCGGACAATGGCTAGGGTTGGGATCCTGAGTCTCTTGGTCAGAGGTTGCAGCTATCCCTGCTTCTGGTTGTCCCGGACAATGGCTAGGGTTGGGATCCTCAATCTCTTGATACGGAGTTGCAGCTATCCCTGCTTCTGGTTCTCCCCCGGACAATGGCTAGGGTTGAGATCCTCAATCACTTGATACGGAGTTGCAGCTATCCCTGTTTTTGGTTGTCCCGGACAATGGCTAGGATTGGAATCCTGAATCTCTTGATCAAAGGTTGCAGCTATCCCTGTTTTTGGTTGTCCCGGACAATGGCTAGGATTGGAATCCTGAATCTCTTGATCAAAGGTTGCAGCTATCCCTGCTTCTGGTTCTCCCGGACAATGGCTAGGGTTGGGATCCTGAGTCTCTTGGTCAGAGGTTGCAGCTATCCCTGCTTCTGGTTGTCCCGGACAATGGCTAGGGTTGGGATCCTCAATCTCTTGATACGGAGTTGCAGCTATCCCTGCTTCTGGTTGTCCCGGACAATGGCTAGGATTGGGATCCTGAATCTCTTGATCAGAGGTTGCAGCTACCCTCTCCCGGACATAGCAAGGGCATTAGAATACTGTCTGCCTCAAAAAAAAACTATAGTCCAAAACTTCCCTTCCCCCCCCCCCCCCCCCCCCTTGAATGTTGTCGTCCTAGGCTGTGGCCTTTTAGACTTAAAGGTTTTCCATAATAACAGTCTCTACTTACATGAGAAACAGAAAAACCGCAAACTACCAAATGATAGTCATTTTCCGAAATAATTTGCATTTTTCCCCTTAGAAATCACGTTCCCACAGCACAGTCACATCTGGAGGTATATTTTGAGCTCTTCAAAATAATTTTTGTGTCCCACAGTCAGGAAAAAAATGTAAGAACCACCACCCTAAGCCATTATGTCACGAATTGAAGGATAATGAAATGTCTCCTAGGCGGGGTTCTGAAGAGACCCATCTGGTTTTTGATATTGTTATAAAGGTAGGCTTTAGAGAAGGATGATCACCAAGCAACAGGAGGAAGAAAGAAGACAACGGGGGGGGGGGGGGGGGGGGGGGGGGGAAGCAGAAAAAAGAAAAGTGGCCGGGGACAGAGAGAGGGGAATTATAGAGGATGACAGTGTGGTGTCTGTAATTAGGATGGCTGTCTGGAGACCGGCTGATGAGCCAGGGAGCACCGTTTTCATATTAAGTGGTGGGGTTCAACAACAGGTAAACAGGATCATCCAGCAATGAGTGTAGGCATTAGGGATAATGTAAACATAAGCTGAGCCCTGGACATGGGCTTCAAATGTCCTCCAATCGTCAAAAAGCTTCAAATTTATAGGATGACAGTATGTCTGTAATTAGGATGATGTTTGGAGACCTGCTGATCAGCCAGGGAGCACCGTTTTCATATTAAGTGGTGGGCTCCAAATGTCCTCCAATCGTCAAATGTCAAAATCGGATGAATTCCCCCACCCATTATGAACTAACCGAAACAACAAGCTGCACTCACTTCCCCGGGACTCATGCCCAGGCTACTTTAACTACGAGGTCATATCGCCTACTACATGAGTCCGACTCTACTCTAAATTTTACCTACCCTTAATTTTTATTCACCTAGGGTAAGGAGTCTTTAACGAGTACCTGACATCACACAGTCTCGGGACCATCGCTTAACGTCCCATTCGAAAGACAGCGTTCTTAAGTTTATTTTACCTCCCAGATAAAATAAACTAAGGGCCTCGGCCGGTTTTCGAAGGTAAGCAAGCATACTACTGAGCTACCGGCGCCCTCAAGAAAAGAATATATAGATTAGGTGTATATATGGGTTCATCCGTAAATATGGGCCCTTCAAAGCGTTTGCCATCTGAGCTTTTTACCCTAGATCCGTCATTGCCTTACAGTAAACAAAATGTTCTTTGTTTGTCTAGAAAACTCCAGGCTTTTATCGAGTGCCATTATTAGAATGTTATGCGCATGAATAACTAAACTGGTAATTACAAACAGTCCAGAAGTACCTTCTGTAGCCCAGATCCTATAATTACAAATTGAGAATAATGTTTCCAATTGGAGTTACAAAAACTCGGTAAAATTTTAATTAACTGGTCACATACGAAACGTGTTGTTGCCGGCAGAAAATACTTCCTTACTGATGCAATATCGTTCTGTTCAAACACTTAGATATCTTTTCCTGGTCGATACTGATGGCTGGAAATAAGTTTTTTTTTTTTCATTTATTTATTCTACAATCTTTACAAAAACAATAGGCAGAAGTATTGATTATATGAATACATGATAAAATAATAAGTGATACAAAATATTTAAAACAAATAATAAGAAGAATCAAGAAAGAAATTAATATGTACAAAATAATAACAAACATATAGGTACAAAAATTAATAAATAAATAAAATATGTACAAAATAAATAGTGATAAATTAATAGAAAGAAACGATAAAATAAAAGATAAATGAAATAATAAAATAAATAAAAATATATAAGAAACTCGAAGTGGGCACCACCAGAGGACTCCCAAACACTGTCATCCACCACTCTCCAACTAGTGCAGAGGGGAAGGTCACAGGAGGCCAGTGCTGTCCCTCCCACTCTGTCCAAAAAACCACTGTCCAGCAGTGGAGGAAGACCACGAGACGTGAGGGAAGAATTATCTTATCACCAGCACTCCCTTAAAAAATGGCCTGTGAAAAAATATAAATACATATATACATCCTCGTTGCTACAGCTCTATTCAAGCCTTGGCCTCCTCCAGAGACTTCCCTCAAAGATCCCTGTACAGCGCCAGCGTTGTCCAGTTTTGCAGCCGAAGGTTCCTTGCGTCCATCCATCTCTTCCTGGGCCTTCCTCGTCCTCTGTTTCCCCCCGGGATCACTACCATCAGTCTTCGTGGGGTTTCAGCACAAAAAATAATATATAATGAAAAAAATATATAGGTATTAATAAATTAATAAAACAAAACAAAATTGATAAAAAATACAAATTAAAGTAGATTGCGAGGCCAACGCCTCCTCAGCCTTCTTGTCGATAATAAGTATAAGTATCATTCTGTAACTCAGGATTCAGGGGTCCTTCCTCTCTGCCATGTTTAATTTATTTGAATCGATACGATAGATTTCTGTTTTGAATAGCCTTATACCATACAATGAATCTACGTGTTCTATGTATATTTTTATATTATTCCATTGGTGTTCGTCAAGATTCTTAGGGTGACAGTACAGTGGATACTAAGGAGATTGGAGCAGACATGCGAGTATACTAACGCCTGTTTTTATGTATTATGAAAGTTGATAGAATGGAAGCAGAGATGTAAGTTAGAATAGTAGTTCAGAACAGAGCTGTCCAAGCGGATCAAAAATGGTGGTACAGCCAGCCTCCATTATTATCGTAATTGTAAATTTCATATTTTTACATCCCCCAGCTATACCAAGTATAAGAGAAATTATATCGGTCAAATTTTCGATGCGGAGTTTTCAACGGAAGTCTTACAAATTCCAAATGAGGATTCTCTCTGTCAGTGTGAACACGATGAATACCCAATAAAACGAATCTACCCATTCAAAATTTTATATGTGAATCCAAAATTCTCTAACGACGACACCTATTGTTTTTCAGTCAAATCGACTAAAAGAGAGTGGAGGATTAGGGAGGAGGCTTCACTCAAAAACTCTAATAACTGCCGATGTAATTAATGTATTTATCGACACAAAATTTATTATGATATATTGGAGCCCCAAAAAGTTATTGATTAATTCCTTTCAGGGAAGTGAATTTTTTGAAATTTTTTTTTTTTTTTTTTTTCTTGGCCTTATTGCATATTAGCCATATCTCTTGTAAAGTTGTTATCTAGTTATTTGCGACATCCATGGCCCCGGGAGGGAGTTTTATCTACGAAATAAAACTCACTCCCGGACGGGATTCGAACCAGCAAACGTGAGTCCATGCTACCAAAGCCCTACGCTCTAGCCCACACAGCCGCCATGGCTCCCTGCTTTATGTTTAGAAACGATTATAGGAAATAATTATGTGTTAAACGATACGAAATTACGTTTAAAGAAATTTACCAAAATTCCCACTCTTATTGTTATTATTATTTTTTTTTTTGTATGTATTAAACAGTTTAATAAGAGTGTCTAATTAGTCTCAACTGACTGAACAAGAATGCATATTTAATGATTATAATTCTAGTCTTACCAATTATTTCTCACTAGAGTTTGGGTCTTTACTACCCAAAAGAGGGCGTTTATTGAACAACTTTTGAAATTAACTAAACTGAAGGTGACCATTTTGTAACCTTTTCAGTTTAGTTATTGATATGGTTCTAGCTATCCCCAAAGTGGGATAATTACTATAGAGTTGTCCCGCAATGAACAAGACAACTTGGACAATTGCTAGAACTAAATAATACACAACTAGACCAAATGAGGGGGTGATTGGATGAGATGACAGACCTGGATCAACTGTTTATGATATGGATTAAATTGATGTGTAAATAAATAAAATAGCTGAGGAACCATTCTGCCCATTTCATAAAAATGGCTGATTTTACATTATTATTTATATTGCAAGAAAAAGTCGTCGGTGAATCACCATTTAAGTTTTCGCTCTCCCTTCAAAAAATCAATAGTTGACTTATATAGTAGCTTTTGAATCCTCATACTATACTTGCGTCGATACTTTCTATTGTGTTCTAAATATTATAGATATTGAAATATTCATGACATATTTTTCGCTATATTTTCTCTCTTCGGCACCATGAGATCCAGTCGGGTTTTCACTTCTCTTCCAAACATCAGGAGGTAAGCATTCTTCATGTTGCGTTCGCAGCTCTTCTTAGCTGCATCAGAAGTCGGCAACTGAATATATGTTATAATAATAATAAATTTATTTCCGTTAGACCAATACATGGTAATAGGATACGTCAAAAAATGTATAACTACTTGAGTCTAACACACTTATGATTAGTAGTAATAACAAAACGATTAAAAAAAAGTAAAATTAAATTGATAAAAACTGAACAAATAAATACTTAAAAATATATGAGTGAATAAACAAATTAATACAAGATACGTTTATAATAAGTAGAGACATTTTTCAATTTAATAAAAATTAAGATAACTATTTTTCAAAAAAACTATTCGGAAGTGTCTTTATCCCAACGATGTTTCGATGACGCGTGACGTTCTTACGACCCATCAGGTCCCGATGTGCGAGATATAGACAAAAACAAAAAAAAAAAACAATGTAACTATAACAATATATATATAGTCTAAATAAATAAAAAATTACAAATGAATAAATAAAACAATAACGTACATTCAACTGACCTTTAAGGTGTGGAGGAACCAAAAAATAAAAATGAAAGCTTTGTATCAAATAATGTTTTTTGGATATGAAACACGATTTTTTTTATTGTGGTTATTTTATTCTTTTTGAACAGTGAGAATAAAATTCCTTTTCCGTGTAAAGGGTTTTCTAATAAACATATTCAGTTGAAATTAAAATTTTTTTATTTTATCTATTGACTTCAAGAAATGGGGAAGGACATTAAATGTAGTTAATTACACAAATAATGCAATCATATGTAAATATACACAACACTTTCATTACAACGGCAGTTATTGACCCCCCTTCCCCCTCGGAGTCAGTCGCGGAAAATAATAAATGTCACCTCCCCTCTAATCCCCCTTTCCCTTTGGCCAATTTGTCTGAAAACCGATGTGTCGTCCTTAGAAATTTCTGAATCCACATATAAAATTTCGTGTCGATACATTCATTCTATCGGGAGTTATCGTGTTCAGGGACACACAGAGAGAAATGTTTTCCCTTTTGGAATCAGGAGGTCGGAAAACAGGAAATGCCGATGAAAACTCATCATCGCATTTTTATAATCGATTTCATAACATTACGTACTATAATTTTGACGAACAGAACTTTATAATTGTTTCTTCGTTGCTAAATGGTGGATTTTTTGTAGACTGCCTGATGATGAGCCGGCTAGCAAAAATGAATAAAATCTGTGAGAGGTCAGACTATATTTTCAGTTTGCATACAGTGCGGTCTCTTCTGAAGTATGTATTTTATATGGTACGTTTTCTCAATGTACCCAAAAGGATGAAATTTTGACTTTCTGTGGATCCTTCCTTTCAGTTAAGTAGTAGAGATTCTCCTGAAGTGTGTAGGTATTATATGGTACGTTTTCACAATGTACCCAAAAGGATTGGATTTTGACCTTCTGTGGATTCTTTCAATTAAGTAGTAGAGATTCTCCTGATGTGATCTATGTATTATATGGCACGTTTTCTCAATTTATCCAAAAGAATGAAATGTTGACCTTCTGTTGATCCTTTTAGTTAAGCAGTACAGGTTAGCTCAAAAAAAAAAAAAAAAAAAAAAACTCAATGGCGACTTGACCTCTTAAAACTGGAATTCTACTCAACTTAAATTGCACTATCAGGGGATAAGTATTATGACAAAAATGACATAATGTCTTTGGAATGATTTTGAAAATAAAAAAACCATGCAACAGGACCTAAAAAAAACAACAACAGGGAAAAAAACATTTTTACTGAAGAAGTCAGGGTCTGTCTTGCATGATTATATTAACAAAAAATGTCATTGGAGAAGAACGGAGTAAAAACAGCAATCATAGAAATAAAATAGATAGTCGATTCATTTTGTAGTGGAGTGGCTCTAATGCAGGCCTAACTGCTAGGCACAGTCTTCAGCTGACTGTTATTAGGCTGGCCGGTGACTTTACAGGGGAAGGTTTTTTTAAGGTGACATCAGGCACGGAGGGAGGTCAGCCCTATTCAGGTATCATCATTATCTTAACTTTTGAATGACCATGTATTCATGACAGTAAGATGTTCTAGGACGTGAAGTATACAATGAATAAAAAGTGAATCGCTATGTACAATTGACCGTTTAAGCTAAAGCACAATATTTGATGTATATAGTGGCTACTGAATTCTTATACTAAATTTTATCTATCCCCTTCTCTGTTCCTCCAAACCCTTCGACCTGATTTCGTGAAAAATTAATAGGTGCCATCCTTATGAGGTTTTGAGTATAATGTTATTATAATATAATAATATAAAATATCATGTCGATATATTCATCATATCGACAGATTTTGGGATTTTTGAGTTGAGCCCCATCTGATCCTCCCATATCTTTCGTTCTTGTATACTTCTCATCCTTACTACGTATACAATTGCATATTTCTCATCCATACTTCTCATCCTTACTATGTCTCCAACAAAACTCTTCCCATCTTAACGTACCTTTTGTCACCGAAGTTGCTAAATCCAAGTATAGAAAATTATTTTCCTCTCTTAGTTTCCACAAAAATGTCCTACTCCGTGCCCTCCATTCTGCCAGACTGTGGCCACACGATGGTTTGAGCGTCAATGGCCTAGAGACTTTCGTAGCAGCAGCAGTGACAGTGATTAATTACAAATGAGAGTAAAGACTCGTTTTCACGACGATAGAACTATCATGATAGTCACCTCGATCGTACTGTCATGATAGTGTACAGTCTACACACTAGGAAATGGCTGTGACAGTAGTACAATAGTAGCGATATCCAACATGGCCGATGTCGACATGGAGTTGCTGTCATTGGTGAAATTATTAAAATCAAACTTAGAAGAAAAAATAAAAAGATGGATCCAAAGAAGAAAAGAATTGGGCTTTTTTTGCCATAAACTCTCATATTCCTCTGAGAAGTGTAACAATTCAAACCATACCATTTTTGTATTAAATATTTAATTTAGTTATTTATTTTTAGATTTAACAAGAAATGAATAGAAGATTTAATTTTTAGAAAATAAAAACTTAGAAATGAGAAACACAAAACACTAACAACAGAAAACATCAACAAAACGACGCCAAATATGACAGATAAGAATGAGCTATCAATATCACACTGTCAGATTTCTGTTTCCACGTGATAGTTCTTGTGTCTGCCGCGAGAGTACTCAGTCAATCTAGTGCGAGTCAAGTTATCTATTACGATGAAATGAGGGCACCAGTAGCTCAGTGGTATGCGTGATGCCTTCTGAGTTCAAGATCGTGGGTTCGAAACCCGGCCGAGGCCCTTAATGTATTTTATCTGGGAGATAAAATAAACTTAAGCACGTCGTCCTTCGGATGGGCGATGGTCCTGAGCCTGTACGATGTCAGGTACTCGTTAAAGACCGCTACCCTAGGTGAATAAAAATGTTAGGGTAGGCAAAATTTGGGACTCTCGTAATTGAGTCGGGCTCATGTCCACCAGATTGACGAAAGAGCGCTCTAGTAGTAGGCGATATAACTTCGTAGTTAAACCCCTGGCATGAGTCATAATAACTAACTAATCTATACGATGACAATGAATGTGGTAGTTGCTGTCATGACAGTTACTATCACATAAACTATCCCCGTGAAAACGAGGATTAACTCAATGACTAGGAAGTGTCACCAGTTGATGATTTCTCCCCTCTTGACATTTTGACATTGCCATTATCTCACTCTCAGCACATTTGCTTCTTGTATTTATTTTTTATACAAATATTAAATAAATATTTACAACAGAATAATATATGTATATATATAATATTTATGTGTACGTATAAAAAAATCTGTGAGAGGTCAAACCATTATTTTGCAACCTGTGAAAGAATCACTTCTCACTATATCAGCCATCTTCATAATGTTAGTCTAGACTTCAAGAATATTATAATCAATAAAAATGTTGTTTACAATAAGGATTAACAACCAAATTAAAGATAGGAGCTCTTGTTGAAACATCCATTTGTTAGGTGAGGGCGCCGGTAGCTCAGTGGTATGCGTGCTTGCCTTCTGAGCTCAAGACCGTGCGTTCAAAACCCGACCGAGGCCCTTAGTTTATTTTATCTGGCAGGTAAAATAAATTTAACCACGCCGTCCTTCGGATGGGACGTTAAGAGATGGTCCCGAGCCTGTACAATGTCAGGTACTCGTTAAAGACCCCTATCCTAGGTGAATAAAAATTTCGGGTAGGCAAAATTTAGGACTCTCACAGTAGACTCGGGCTCATGTCCACCAGAGTGACGAAAGAGCGCTCTGGTAGTAGGCGATATGAGTCATAATACCTAACTTAACCTATTTGTTAGGTTTTCCGACTATAGGGATCGTTTGGAACAGAACCCCAGCCCGTTGCTCGATGCTATTAACCGAAGCAGAAAACCTTTTCATTTCGGTTTAATTCAGCAAATGTTCAACTGCATCGGATATATAGATACATATCTTAAGCTGTAATATACTCAAGGTGGCGGAAGTTTAAAGAAGATCTCTGTAATTTCAATTTTATCATTGTACTTCTTTTTTTTTTTTTAGTAGAATTGATATCTCTTTTGTTTCCGCTGTGTATCGTCATTGTTTCACACCTGTACACTTTGATCACTGTTATTAATAAAATGGCGGCCAGTTTTTATTATTATTTTTTTTTCGTATTCAAAGATGATGAAGAATGATTACAAAATTTACTTTGGTAGCTGTTAGTTTCTATCTCCAGATGGATGGATATACCTGTTATTATTAGTGTGTAAGTTAGATTGGTATAAAAACACATATACCTTGAGAGCAGACATTGTGTTTTTGTCTAATGTTAGGTCTGTTGAGACTATAATAGATCGACTGTATTGAAAATACTTGCACGTCCAAACTACAATCTATCATTACACCCGATGATCCCAGCTCTCACGGTATTGTCTTATAGATTCATACGTCTGACTATTATACGTACATGTATCTTCGTAGATTTATAATCGTTCAAATTTATTAGTTTCAATGTTTATATACAATAAAAATAAAGGTGATGTGGTCATTATAGGACTTTCTTATACCAACATTTACAGACCACTCTCTCTCTCTACCCCTCCCCCTTCTCAAAATCATTGCATACTGGCATTACAGGCATATGAAAGTAATGAATTTTCTTTTTGTTTCATAGTACAGCGCATTAGTGAATTCCAAGAGTGACTTCCTCATAACCCCACTAATGTTAGTATGAAATGATTTTGCGATCACTGGACATCTCAGGTACTTTCAGGTCACGGCGACTTCAACTTCAAACTTTTCCTCTTCAAGAGGAAGGATAGCCCGAACTGTTCGTGTGGCGGCATCGAGACTGCAGAACAAGTGGTCCTTGATTGTTCGCTGTACGACAGGGCTAGAGTGGAGTTGATCCGCGCGACAGGAGAAGACCCCTGCCCTATGTGAATAAAAATTTAGGGTAGGCAAAATTTAGGACTCCTACAGTAGAGTCGGGCTCATGTCCACCAGAGTGACGAAAGAGATTTATCCAACTCAATATTTTACCAATATTTTGGTATCAGGTCAAGATTCACTGATTGGGAGGTAAAAGGAGTTGAATAATGTTTCTCGATAAGAGCCTGGAGTTTTCTAGTCTTTTAAGTAGAAACATTCCAATAAAATTTTAAGACTCCCATAGTAGAGTCGGACTGATGTAGTAGGCAATATGACCTCGTAGTTAAAGCCCGAGTATGAGTCCCGGGGAAGTGAGTACAGCTTGTTGTTTCGGTTCTTAATGGCGGGGGGAATTCCTCCGATTTTGATGTCTACCCGGCGTTCGGTCGGTTTTTCACCTCCTGGCGGGAACAGAAAAAGTCCTTTTGACCCGGCGCCGGGGGCGATTGACGGGCCAGGCCTGAGTTCTACCCCCGGCGACTGCGATGTAGACGCAGCCACATTCCACAGATCTCGAGCTCTCTCGACGCCACCAGGCAGCCACAATACAAGGGGGTCTGGGAGCGCCAGTCTGTCCTGCAAGGGTCTGTCAAAAAAAAAATTCATTGGAGTTCAAACTTTAAAAAAGCTTAATTTGAATCCGAATAATTTTTGAGTGGAGTTGTCGTTATATAATTTGTTTTAATTAGGTACATTAGATCGCAATTTTCTGGGGGGCGTGCCCACTCCTGCTTCCCCTAGCAACGCCAACGATCGCCAGATGATTTTCATGCAGAATGTTTTTGTATGTACCCTTGAATTGTGTGAAATTAGGAATAGATTATACCTTTCGTTCTTCAGAACTTCTAAAGTATTCAAGAAAGATATCATTAATGATGAAACCTTTATATAGCCATCAATTACATATCAGACGAGACGTTTCTATTTCCGGAAATGTACGATCATTCAGGAATGTTGTGATTCTGGAAAATGTTTAGGTGAATTAAGAGCGGGAGTGAATGGAGCTAGGTACGGCCGTCGCGCCAGGGAGGACACTGTGATGATAGTGAGGCAGCCATTATTTGGCCATTAGCTGTGGCGACTCCGGGCTCTGGTCATTGAGAAGAGTGGCTATGAATGGAGGGTTTGACCCGCCAAATTGAAGGGTCACTCTCCACTAATGTGGCGCAATTGGGACCTCCGACCTGGCTTCTGGCGGCAATCACATCCTCAAAGTGTCTACCTAGGGGGAAAAAACACAAGAGAACTTTAATATATCTGCCATTTAGGAAGTAAACCCTCTTTGATACAGTGTAATTGTGTGGAATACGTGGTATAACATCAGAGCAGAAGACTACGTATTCGATCAAAAAATGTATCCTATCTGGCCATAACAGGACTTTGTTATATCAATGACGTCTCCATGGTATAACATCAGATCAGGAGAAGGCATAGTCAACCAAAAAATGTATGCAATCTGGCCATAACAGGTCTTTCGTCTCCAAGGTATAACATCAGAGCAGAAGACAGCTATTCGGTATCTCAATGGTATGCACGCTTGACTTCTGAGCTCAAGAACGTGGATTCGAACCCGACCGAGGTCCTCAGTTTATTTTATCTGGGAGGTAAAATCAACTTAAGCACGCCGTCCTTCAGATGGGACTTAAGCGATGGTCCCGAGTCTGTAAGATGGCAGGTACTCGTTAAAGACCTTTATCCTAGGTGAATAAAAATTTAGGGTAGGTAAAATTCAGGACTCGCACAGTAGAGTCGGGCTCATGTCCACCAGAGTGACGAAATAGCGCTCTGGTAGTAGTCGATATGACCTCGTAGTTAAAGCCCGGGCATGAGGCATAAAACCAAACCTAACCTATAAGCAATCACTTCCCCCTTCTCAAAATTATTTCAGACTGGCCCTACTGGGTATATGAAAGTAATGCGCAGGCGCTGTTTTATTCTTTATCATATCAAGGTGTTGATTCACTCTTTTTGTTGTTATTCAGTTAAATAATCTCCTCTGACCCATGTAACCGACACAGCAAAGTAACTATCCTGCAGCTAAGGTTACAATTTAATGATCGCGTTCAGTTACTAACGCTTGAAGTTTGTTGGTCATATCGCATACTACCAGAACGCTCTTTCGTCGCTTTGGTGGACATGAGCTCACTCCGTGGGTCCTAAATTTTGCCGTACAGATTTATTTACCTAGGCTAGCGGTCTTTAACGACTTTCTGACATCAGACATCGTCCTGACTATCGCTTAACGCCCCATTCGAAGCACACTACTTCTGAGTAACCGGCGCCCTGGTGACAGAGCAAGTAGACAACCGTCTCACAGGTAGGGCCGCCGCGGCCCTACAGACATTACACAAATGTCTGAGAAAATGACATCATAATTGGCAGCGGATAGACTTATCTTCATATAATGCATTGACATCGGAATGATCGCCAGTGCCAGATTAACCTATAAACAAACTAAGTAATTGTTTATGGCATCACATCTCGGGGGCACCAAGTCCGCAATGCTATTTTTGTAATAATAATTTTTTTAAATAGTTAATTATTTCTCAATTTTCAATTTTTATTTATTCCTAAATCTGCTATCAGTTTTAATTATAAATAGAACTAATATTTAAAATATAAAAACATTTATAGGTCGCATAATTTTTTTCATGACCTGCCGACCAAATATCAAATCCTGATTATGATGATACTGAGGAAGAAGTGCACGTATATGATGATCGAATGGCGTATTAGGACGAAAGAAAAATTTAGTGTTTTAATAAAATAATTTTGAAAAATTGATTTTCTTATTTTCTCGTTTAATTAATTTTGTTTTCGTTTTGTTCAATCAAGTATTGAACTTGCCAACATAAGTAAGACGTTAATCTTAACAACAGTGAGGCGGGGGCACCATAAGTTAGCTCAGAATGCTTAGGGCATCGAATAGTCTTAATCCGGCACTGCTTATCGCTATTAGAAATGACTGAAAATGCGATCGGCAGATTTGACGTCATCATTACTTATTAATTGTGTCTCATGCCCGGGTTTCATAAAATAAACATAATAAAAAAATCGTGTTTCATTTTGAAAAACATTATTTGACATTTAGCTTTAATTTTTTATTTTTTTGACTGAGTTTCTCCATAGATATCCTCTTCAAGGTCTGTCGAATTTTAATGTATACATTCTTATGATGTATCGTAATACCATGTTATGGTTTAACGGAAATAGATATTACTATTATTTAACTATAAGGTCATATCGCCTACTAGCAGAGCGCTCTTTTGTCGCTTTGGTTGGCATGGCCCGACTCTACTATAGGTGTCCTAAATTTTCCCTACCTTGGTTTACTCACCTAGGATCTTAACCGCTTGGCGCCCTTTCAAAATTGAAGATATTTTTTGAAATATAAGATTTGAAAATTAAGATTATATGAGTAAGATTTGAAGGAAGCACTAGTCAATTGAAATCACACACAGTCATCGCTTATTTGGCTCAAAGATAAACCAAAAAATAGCGAACTTATTAAATTTCGTAATTACGAAACAATGGTAAGGCCAATCATATTGCTTCATGGTATGAAAGATAATTCGGAATAAGGTCAGATCTAATTGACATCCTGTGATAGATGTTTTTTGATTCAGCTGGCATACTGTCATTATCTCGAACAGAATGGAACATTTAACTTCGCTATAACCTTAACCTTTAAACAACATTATTATATTAAACTCGTAATCATTTTGTCATGAATTTACTTATTTGTTTTATCCAACCTTTTATTAACAAATTCGTGATCGATGTGGCCATCAAAGATTTTCACTTGCGTAATCATAGTTTAATTATAACTTAGCCCGGATTTCGTGCAGTAAAAATATTAAAAAAGTGCAATAAAAAGGCCAAAACGTGCAAAAATATACAACAAAAATTAAATCCTGCCATTAACTGTTTTTCTGCGAAAAAAAAAAAAAAAAATTGGATTTAATTTGTAAATTAAATAATTATTTGTTCAGCAGAAAATTTGGGAGGGTTTAAAAATAAATCGATAAAATAAAAAGCCTAAAGGAATTTATTTATACAATTCATATAAAAATATTTACTGAAAATACATATATGTAGAGGGCGCCGGTAGCTCAGTGGTATGCGTGCTTGACTTCTGAGCTCAAGAACGTGGGTTCATAACCCGACCGGGGGCCCTTAGTTTATTTTATCTGGGAGGTAAAATAAACTTAACCACGCCGTCCTTCGGATGGGACGTTAAGCGATGGTCCCGAGCCTGTACGATGCACCGTAAAGGCTCGGGACTATCGTTTAACTTCCCACCGCGGTGTCAGGTACTCCTTAAAGACCTTTAAAGACCCTACGTGAATAAAAATTTAGGGTAGGCAAAATTTAGGACTCCCATAGTAGAGTCGGGCTCATGTTCACCAGAGTGAAGAAAGAGCGCTCAGGTAGTAGGCGATATGACCTCGTAGTTAAAGCCCGGGCATGAGTAACTATATCCGTTCCTATCTAGTATAATAAAATATTCAGGGTTAGTTCGAAAATACGTATAATATATAACCGGTTAGGAGGGCGCAGGTAGTTCAGTGGTATGCATGCTTGCTTACTGAGCTGGAGATCGCGGGTTCAAAACCCGGTTAAGGCCCTTAGTTTATTTTATCTGGGAGGTAAAGAAAACTCAAGCACGACGTCCTTCGGAACGGAGACGGTCCTGTATGATATCAGGTACTCGTTAAAGACCCCTTACCCTAGGTGAATAAAAATTTAGGACTCCCATAGTAAAGTCGGGCTCATGTCCACCAGAGTGACGAAAGATCGCGCTGGTAGTAGATATGACCTCGAAGTTAAAGTCTGGGCATGAATCACAATAACTTACTAACAATAACCGGTTAGGATGGATTACCTGCCTTCAGTTGCCATGTTACACTGCATGAATATAGGTGCTTCCAAGTACAGCTTAGAGAGAACCTCACTTCGAAGAGTCTCCAAATTCCACTCTAACCTTTCTTCCCACGTCAATCCAGTTGCTCGACTCTTGTCATCCCATTCCCATCCAGATAATCCCTCCCAAAGACTGAGGCGGCGCTGGCCGAGAGATCTGCTACTGTAATCTAGCAACAATATTTTAGGAGTGCCGGTGATGACCAGCTTCTCCCCTCATGTAATCCTCTTACCTTCAACTCTTCTTTCCTTCTTGGCCTGCCTCCACTGCTAGACAGTGATTGGCGGGGCGAGAAGGCAGGGGGATCACTCGAGCCCCCGCGGCCTCCTCTGACCCCATTAAGTTGGAGGGATGGGGATGACAGAGAACCGGGGTGTTTCGAGGGGCCCGAGTTGAAGGGCTTTCATGTTGATTTTATTTTATCTTTATTATTATTGTTTTATGTTTATGTTTATTATTATTGAAATTGCGGCGGCTGCCCCCGGCTTAGGGAAGCAGGCAGAAAAGAACCCCCAACTAGATCCCGAGCTCACTCGGTATAAAACGCCGAAAACCAAGGACGACCATGGACCGTAGCCATCGAGCCGGTCCACGGCCGTCCATAGCATCATGTAAATATTGTATATTGTAAATAAACTGGAGAAGCTATTGTAAATAAACTGGAGAAGGTATTGTAAATAAACTGGAGAAGGTTACCCATTCCCCAACGAAGATAGGGTGATGTGACCGACCCCCCCCCTCAGGGGGTCAGGGGCACCCAATAAAGAAAGGGGGGGGGGGGGGGGGGGGGGGGAATATATTGAAATTGCAGAGACCATTATTATTTTATTATGTGTACATATATATTTTCTTTAAATTTTTTTATTTATTTATTTTTTTTACCTATTATTTTGTACATAATCATATGCTTTCGTTATATATATTTTTAAGTCTTTTATTTTTTTAATTTAATGTATAATGTCATTCATCAAATTTACTTATAGTTTATACTGATTGTAAATACTCAAAATATAAATATATCTTTTGAAAAAAAAAAAAAAAAATTCGTTGAGGGCTCCACACGATTTCTCTGTAAGCTTCAGATATGCCTTTTTTCTGGTTCTCATCGCTCTGGTAGTAGGCGATATGACCTTGTAGTGAAAGCCCGGGCATGAGACATAATAACTCACTACAATAGTAAGGATTGCAAGTATTCTAAAAATTAGAAGGGAACGAACAAGGTTGAAGTTGTCAAACATAAAATATATTCTAGGATGATGTATGTAGGTATGGATGAGGGCGCCTTGGAGGTAATTAACACTGGCTGAGGTTGCTTTGTGTGGAACCAACACACCACAAATGAACTTTTTGTGTTCGTACAAACAACCGTGGAGTCCTTTCAAGGTAATACGATCAGAGGAGAGAGAAGAGAAGTTTACAGGAAAAACAAAAGGTGTGTGATGATGTTACGTGAGGCCAGCCATTGTATTGTTTACCAAGCTCATCATATAAAGGAAGAGATATTTTTTGGCGGGCTCTGACAGGGACAAAAGGGCGGGGGCGGGAGAGGCACTCTCCCCTAAAACAAGTTACCCGTTGAGGAGCGTGAAATTGATTTCCAAAAGTGGGCACCAAGTCAAGTTCCGGCGCCCTTCTCCATTCAACAAACCATTACCGTGTCAAATAGTCTCAACTCCTTTTGGCTACCTGAAAGTCCACTTCAGACGGTTCCGAGTTGCCTTCTGGGTCATTTTCAACGCTTTTTTTCAAAAAGCCTCTAATGAGTTTAAAATTTTTAAAACAAACTAAATGACCTTTTAAAAACAGGAATTGGGCGCCATGAGTCAAACTACTTATTTGGCGGCGCTACCACCGGAAAACAGAGAGACAAGAAAAAATAAAAAAAGTCGGCCTTGTACTTACTTCCAATTTGGAAGTTCCAAAGTCCGAAATAGCTAAATATTCGCTCTTCCTCAAAAACCAATCGATCGACTTGGCTAGCAATCGGCGTCTTATTCACAGATTTTCGAACCCTCGTATACAATTTTGTGTCCTTACATTCCATACACATTACAAAAGTTCAAAATTATCTCTGAGAACGAAACAAATAATATATAACACAATACTCGAGCTTATATGGATTTGAACTATGGAGGTTTGCTACAGCTTCCAATCTTTAGCGCATCCAATCCTTGCAATCCAAAATCCTTAATATGAAGATGGCTGATGTAGTGAGAAGTGATTATTTCACAGGTTGCCAAATAAAATGTATCATGACCTCTCACAGGTTTTTATTAATAGTAGCTAACCGGCCTTCGACGTTTCCCTCAACATCAGGCAGTCTGATAAAAAATATTAAAAAAATTAAATTTTTAAAAAAATTTTATCAGTCTGCTTGATGATGAGGGAAACCTCGAAAAACGGCTAGCTACTTCTAATAAAAATCAGTGAGATGTCACACTACATTTTATTTGACAACCTGCCAAAATCCTTTGTACAATAGCTAAAGCTTCTTATTACATCCTCCAACAAAGAAATAGATAATTAAAAATACACAAATTGTTCGTCAAACTTCACTATAATCTAACATACTCGACTCACCAGTGCCCACGGCCAGCCACAGCCAGCCAAGTAACTTCAAACAGGTACCACACCAGCCCCTGGCCACAGCATCGATGGCCGTTGACCCTCCAGGCCTTAGCGGCAAGAAGAGGACCCTAGACCAGCCTGACCAGCAGACACCCGCCTCACACCTCGCCGTCACCAAGAGGTATAAATCTTACAACTCACCAGTCATAGTTTCTAACAGGTATTCCGCTCTAACCAATTTAGACACTTCCAAGCCCCAACCGGCCGAATCAAATTCCGAAAATAGTAAAAAAATTAAAATACCTCCAATTTTTATTGTAGGTTACAATAACCTAAAAGAAATAACAGCTGACATATTAAAGGTGGCTACATCACCGTTTGAAACCAAACAATGCCTAAAAGAAAAAATTAAAATTCAAGCGACCTCGTCAGACGATTTTAGGGCCCTGACAAAATTCTACGATACACATAAAATTAACTATTACACTTATGTTAATCCAGAAACTAAAAACGTATCGGTGATTCTCCGAGGTGTGCCATACGCGCTCAGCGAAGAAGACGTCAAAAATGAATTGCTCCCTCACTACCCAGTTATTTCGGTCACCAGGTTGCACAATAGAGACAAAATGCCCACGCCATTGTGCGCAGTCGAACTGACTAATAACGACCAGGGAAAAGCCATATTCTCACTTACGAAACTATACTACAGTCGGATCCACGTGGAGGAAAGACGCCGGTCCCTGCACGTTCCTCAATGCATGAACTGTCAAAAATTCGGGCACACCAAGAACTACTGCCGCCTTGAGTCGACCTGCGTTAAGTGTGCAGGGAATCACCATTATAAAGTTTGTCCTTTCCAAAAAACTGACAAACCGAAGTGCGCCAACTGTGGGGGCGACCATACCGCCAACTTTGGAGGCTGTCTGAAACGACCACCGAAACGGCAACTACAGTCCGCAGGCACCACCGCAAGCCAAACATTTCATACTAATACTAGTCAGCCTCCGCAACACACACATGCACATTCAGCCAACACATCCAATACACCAACATTCGCACCTACCTCCCCGGAGCCCAAACCACCTACGAACTTTTGGTTTGACAAAAATCGAAGTAGGCCAACACCACCGCAACCTAATACTGCAAACAATGGAATTAGATCTGAGCCAACGACTGACCTGACTGGACTCATCATGAACCTCATCAAACCATTCATCCCCCACATCCAAGCATTCTTATCCAATTTATTCACTAACCTTTTTTCGATGAATCATGGCAAACCTTAATCTGGGAACTTTTCAAAATTTAACTATATTAAACTGGAATGCGGACGGCTTAAAGATAAGGCAACCGTCATTAACCAACTTTTTATCACGATATAATGTCGACATTGCATGCATTACTGAAACCCACCTCAAACCGACAGACAAACTCAAACTCTCTGGCTACTGTTCATATAGACTGGACCGACCGACACGTTTCGGTGGTGTTGGCATTTTCATCAAACGTCACCTGAAACATTCACAGATTTACATTCCCCCTCTCCAGAACTTGGAGGCAGTTGGAGTCACCCTCACCACACTCTCCGGCACACTCAACATCATATCAGCATACCATCGACCGAACACAAGACTGGTACAGACTGACTTCGAACATATTTTCACAGGACTACCGACTATAATGATCGGGGACCTCAACAGCAAACACACGCTATGGGGATGCAGAAGACAGAATAACAACGGGACTAGACTACAATCCATCTCAGAAAACCTGGGGATACAAATATCGACACCTGACGAACCGACATTCTACCCAACTCAACGAACGTACCAACCCGACATACTGGACATAGGACTGATACACAACCTTAACTTGCCCCTGTTTCACGAGACACTGACCGACTTAGACTCAGACCATCTCCCAGTTATCTGCACCTTCCTAGCACGGCCACAGAAGGAGGAATATCTTCCAAGGTTGATCACGGGGAAGATCGACTGGGCCACGTTTGAAGACGGAATGAACTGTCTCGGGGTCCCCCATCATTATAGCACGACGGACGACATTGACAATGCAGTTAGGACGTTCACACAAAACATACACACCTCAGTACTTGAAGCAACATACCGACATTTCACTGACAAACGACACCTATTCCACAACAAGACACCAACACACATAATGGATATGATCCGTACAAAGAACACACTACGACAACACTGGCAAAGAACAAGAGATCCCCTTGAGAAAAGAGAACTGAATCGCCTGACCCGACGCATACGATGGGAACTTGACAAAGACAGAATCGCGAACTATCAGAAATACCTGACTGACATGACTCCGGGCGACAACAACTTATGGAAAGAGACACGACGACTTCTAGACCAAAGGACACCCCTACCCATCTTAACTGACGGACAAATGACTGCCACAACTGACAAAGAGAAAACCGAATTACTGGCGACCCATTTGGAAAATAAATTCACAACGACAGACGCTGACGATCATGAAACACTCATCACAGTTGAATCATACCTCTCACATACACCGCACACAGTCGAAGCACCCATACAGCATACCACACCATCAGAAATACACGCCCACATTACACGACTACACATCAAGAAGGCCCCCGGTGAAGACATCATCCCCAACCTGGTGCTGAAGAAGCTTCCACCGAAGAGCATAGCCTACCTGGCAAGTGTGTTCAACGCCTGTCTTCGCCACGGCTACTTTCCTGCAGACTGGAAAAACGCCGTTGTTTTAACATTTCACAAGCCAGGTAAGGCGAAAAACGATCCAGGCAGCTATAGACCAATAAGCCTTTTAAATAGCCTCTCAAAACTTCTTGAGAAAATAATTCACAAGAGGCTCCTCCGTCATCTGGAGACTGCAGGGACCATCCCTGCCCACCAGTTTGGGTTTAAATCAAACCACTCTGCCGTCCATCAGCTACAGAGAGTTGCTGAGACCATTGTGGGGGGCTTTGAGCGGAAGCAGTACACCGTAGCAGCCTTCTTGGACGTCGCAGCTGCTTTCGACACCGTCTGGCACCAGGGCTTGCTCTTCAAATTAAAACAGACCTGGCCTCCGCAATACATCCAGAACATCATTAGCTCTTTTCTTCGTGACAGAACATTTCAAATAAGGGTGAACAACACACTGAGCTCCAAAAAGAAGATATCAGCGGGAGTCCCACAAGGTGCGATCCTCAGTCCACTCTTGTTTGATCTGTTCTGTCACGACATGCCAGAACCAGTCTCTGCAACCCTGGCGACTTACGCTGACGACACGTTGATCCTCAGTCAAAACATAGCTCTGGAAGCGGCCATCGACTCCCTACAAATCCAGGTGGATCAAATCAGCCAGTGGTTTGGAAAATGGAAGCTTAAGTTGAACGGTGGGAAGACGGAGGCGAAGGTGTTTGCTTTACGCCGCTTCTCGATAGAACACCTCAGAAGGCTGCAAATCGACCAACTCCCAATTCCATGGAATCCTAAAGACCAGGGTGTGCGCTATCTTGGAGTGCACCTTGACACAAGACTAACATGGCGCCTACATATCAACATAAAACTCCAACAAGCACACACACGACTCAGGCTCATCTACCCACTCATAAACAGGAATACACCACTCAGACACACATGCACATCCTTACTTTACAAAACACTAATACTTCCACTCTTAACCTACGCTTGCCCCGTATGGTTCTGCACTAGCCACACTAACATAACACGATTACAAACATTCCAAAACAAAGTCCTCCGGATAGCGGTGAACGCACCCTGGTTTATCAGGAACACCCAAATCCATCGGGAACTGGGAGTTGCTCCTTTTGCAGCCCACATTGAGAAACTCACCCGAAGCTTCCATCAAGGTCTGCCAGCCTGCTCTGGTGCGGTTCACTACAGTCTCGGCCAGCCTGTAGCTCGCAGGCTGCAACCAAGACTGTACCAAGACTTTTTGTTTTAGTTATAATTTTCTTGTTTATTTGCCCATTTTGTGTAAAGTACATATTTAGTACTGGTCCAAATAAAATGTTTTTCTTCTTCTTCTTCTACATACTCGACTAGTTTCGTCGTGTTAAGACATTATCAAAAGTCACTTACAAACTGACAGAATTGGTTGGCGGGGTAGAAGGTACAGGTTATGGAGGGGGGGATTAGGTAGTGACGGGGAATCCTTTGTTTTTATTACCCTATACATTCAAAAACCAGATATTTACCAGCTCAAATCTATAATCCCAGGCGGCTTTCCCTTAGCACATTTGCTTTGTTTATATTCTTTATGCAGTTGGTAAATGAAAAAAAAAATAATAAAAAAAACATTCTATGCATGCTGGTAGATTGCTTGCGTTCTGAGCTCAAACCGTTCTGGTTCCAAAATCGAGGTCCTTAGGTTTTTTATCTGGGAGATGAACAAACCTTGAGTACGCCCTCCTTCGGACGAGACGTTAAGCGACGGTCCCAAGCCTGTACGTTGTTATTACCTTTTCAAGAAAAAAATAATTTTTAATATGACAAAATCATAATTTTGAGGAACAAATGGACAAGTAGATGAAGTGTTGTAGAGAATTTAGAACATTATGACATCTAGTGATGTAGTTTACTAGTGGATGTAGTTTCAGAATAGTTTAATTTTCTTTATCATAATCCACTTCCGAATGGCACTAACGTAATGCGTTCTATATAACGGTAAGGTTGATTGGCTGAGAATGACAATTACAAGACAATCTGTTCCCATTCATGTTCTCCTGTGAGTGGGTGTGTTGAACGTCATCTGTTGAATGGGCCGGTTGGAAGATCGGGTATCTCCCGAACAGATCACCGTGCGAACCCACAAGTCATCTTCCGCAGGAAAAAAAAAAATATCCCGACCATGGCAAAAGAGTTTATTGTTGTTATTATTTTATGGCATATGGCACAGCTATGGAAGGCTGCGGTTTTCAAAAATCATGGCTGAGGCTTTCAGTCCCTCAATTCTTCTTACAAAAGAATTGTGGAGAGTAAAAGATAAAAAGTCGTTGATGAATTAACGAAATGTACTTACTTCCCCAGCGCGAAGTTTTCGGACGTCCTCTGGAACCAATTAACAGACTTCTAATCACACTAAATTTGTTATTAATTTGTTATTAGTACGAGTAGGTTATTCTCGTCTGGTCCTTCACATCCTTTGAACGATTCACATGAAAATTGATGATCGACCTTATGGAGTTTCGGATTTACATATAAAATTTATTTTCGATAAATACATTACTTCAGCTGTTATTGGGGTTTTTTGTGTTGAGTCTCTCTTCCCATGATCTACCCATCCTTTCGGGCGATTCGGCTGAAAATCAAATAAATCAAAAAATAAAAAAAAAGTAAAAAATAACTTAAAATAAAGTGACATAAGAGGGCGCCAGTAGCTCAGTGGGATGTTAAACGATGGTCCCGATTCTGTACGTTGTCAGGTACTCGTTAAAGACCCCTAGCCTAGGTGAATAAAAATTTAGGGTAGGCAAAATTTAGGACAGTAGAGTCGGGCTCACATCCACCAGAGTGACGAAAGAGCGCTCTGGTAATAGGCGAAATGACCTCGTAGTTAAAGCCCGGGCATGAGTCATAAAACCTAACCTAACCTTCACCATACATATCGGCTGAAGGGAAGGGGCAGTTCAGGGGAGGAGGCTCAACTCAAAAATCCCAATAACTGCCGATGTAATAAATTTGTAGACACAACATTTATCATGAGTATTTAGGATTCTCTATATAAATCCAGCTGTTGAATATTAGCGCAAACGGTGGTCTGGATGGTTTTTGAGGGGGAACGAAAATTAATTTCGTTCTGGGGAAGTACATTGCCGGTAATTCACCGACCACCTTTGGGTTGTTGTAAAACATATTTTTAAAGAAAATAATAAAAAATAAAGAAGAAATAAAATATATGTGACGTGGCCATAATAGAAATTTCTTATACTAACCACTTCTTTACAGAGATCACTCTCCCCCCCCCCCCCCCCCCTCCCCTCCTCTCAATTTCAATACATACTGGCATTACTGGGTATAAGAAAGTCATAATTACAGAATTACTGTACAAAGAAACAAATAAAACCGCTGACGCCACACACTAGTGATTAATAGGCGGCCCATACACTTTCAGTTTTAACTGCGCAGTTGAACTGTGTGAAAAAACTGTACAATAAACTGAACTGAATGTCATATTTCGCAGGATGTCAAATATAAGGTAGTCTGACCTCTCACAGATTTTGAAAAAAAAAAAAAAAATCTGTGAGAGGTCAGACTACCTTTTATTTGACATCCTGCGAAATAATCACTTCTCACTACATCAGCCATCTTCATATTAATGAATGTCATATGCTCGTCAAATTTGTTGCACCGTTTTTTGTTCAGTCTCATCAGTTTTCTTGACTTCAGTACATCTAAATAATGAGCAGAAAAAGAGCTGCTGTATGTAGCCTAATTGCTTGTTCAGTTTTACTTGATGAAGAAACTCAAAGAAAAGAGAAAAAGCTGCGGAAACGTTGGTGTAAAGAGTGGTTACTTAAAAGAGGCGTTTTATCAAATGATTGCAATCTGCTGAACGAGTTGCACGAATAAGAAGAAGTTAATGATTATAGAAATTACTTTCTATTAATTTATCATATGCAGCTGCTTTTTTTACTTTGTTAGAATACGCTGAACATTGTGAATCCCAAAGCTCAGGAAGAGAACGGTAGGTTTCTATAAAATCAAGGAGTAACGAGTTTTTTTTGGACGAAGACGCCATGGCAAAGAATGAGAAGGAACTGAGAGAACTGAACGACAAACTGTGTGACCTGCGCAGTTTATCTGAGCAAAAGAGGTTCTGGTAGCACAGGCCTGAGAACTGCATAAATACCTACCTAAACTGTGCAGTTCACACAGTTTATCGTTCAGACATGACGTCACACGTGATAAACTGCGCAGTAAAACTGTGAGTGTGTGGGCCGCTATAGAGTCGACAGTATCTTTCAATGTATAAGGAATTCGAGGTTCTGTCGTATAAATGTAAACGTTTCGGAAACTATTTATTTCCTTAAACTCTCAACACCTTCACCATACACAGAGGGCGCCGGTAGCTCAGTGGTATGCGCGCTTGACTTCTGAGCTCAAGGTCGTGCGTTCGTAGCCCGACCGAGGCCCTTAGTTATCTGGGAGGTAAAATAAACTTAAGCACGCCGTCCTTCGGATGGGACGTTAAGCGATGGTCCCGAGCCTGTACGATGTCAGGTACTCGTTAAAGACCCCTACCCTAGATGAATAAAAAAAAATTTAGGGTAGGCAAAATTTAGGACTCCCACAGTAGAGTCGGGCTCATGTCCACCAGAGTGACGAAAGAGCGCTCTGGTAGTAGGCGATATGACCTCGTAGTTAAAGCCCGGGCATGAGTCATAAAACCTAACCTAACCTTCACCATACACATCCACTCAAGACATTATAAGGCTCTGAAGAAGGAAATAGTTTCCGAAACGTTGGCCAAATATTTTCAGTTTTCATTTACACGACAGAACCTCGAATTCCAACACACTAGATATTTTCATGTACAGTATGAAATAATATTGAAACATGGATTGGGGCAGTAAAATTATCTGTAAAAATGTGGTAGGTAAAATAAGTCATCTGGACATCGATTTTGATTACTAATTTTTTTACATCCAAAATGTCCAGATATGTATGTTCTCTTGTGTTTTTCCCCCTAGGTGGTCACTTTGTAGATATGATCGCTACCAGAAGCTAGGTATAGGTCCCAATTGCGCCACGTTAGTAGGTGTAGTAATCGTTCAATATGGCGGGTCACATTATATCAAAGATCACCTTAGTATGTTAACTTGAGACATTGCCAGAAACCCGATTTTATGAACTGACATTAACAGTCAGTCAGTTAACATTAACTTTGAACGGATGAGCCTTGGCTGCCTTCCATATGTTTTACAGTTAGTCTCTCTAATTAACATCCACTTATCATATCAATGATGAATTCTTCAAGTTTTTTTGTTATTCTATTAAATATTCCCGTCTGACCCATGTAAACGAGTCAGTAAAGTAACTGTTCTTCAGCTAAGTGGATGTATCGGTAGGTTACATCTAAATGATAGCATCACTAACGCCAGCAGTTAGTTATTGTGACTGACCAAAGGACTTTTTTTTCAGATAAAAACCTGAGGGCCTCGGCCGGGATTGAAACCCGCAATCTTGAGCTACCCCTCGATTTTTTCAAGATGTAAGTATGATGGTGTAGCCTAGGTGGTGCTTAAGGCATTCAGAGAGGTGTGAAACCAATGGACATTTTGTTTTTAGTACTTTTTTTAAATATAATAAAAAAATAACTAAACATTTTATTGCTATTTCACAACTAGATACAGAATTTATAGTAGGCAAAGACAAAAATGTATTTTACTGACCAGCTAATATTCCAAGGCGAACGATTATCAAAACCATGAAATTATCGAATGACTCACCTCACTTTGAAGGTAGAGCGGAAAAGTAATTGATTAATTCGTGCTGGGGAAGTACAAAGCCCGTGATACACCGACGAATTCCTTATTTTGTTACTGCGATACTTCTCCATTTATATTTTATATGTATTCATATATGTGCCACTGATGATGATGCAGTAAAGTTGAAAACCGGTTCTTATCGAAAATAAAACAACAAGGGATAACTGTCAATAGAGAATAATTATTATTGTTAGCGGCCCAGATAATTGTTTGATTGTTCTCTACACAGTTTTTAAAGTTTGATAATTTTCCAGAACATTTAGTCAGCCGAAGTGTGAGCTAATCCAGGAATGGCAGGAATCATTAGTCAAATTTGGTTGTTGATGAAGGGCGGTAATACGAACAATGATGAGAGACAAACAGAGGCAGGAGGGAGAGAGTGGGGAAGAGGGACAGATGTGAGGATCGTTAGGTGAACAATAGACAAGTGGGCCGATGGGCTCCTGGTGGTTCAGTGGTTAGAGCTCCTACACACATTAAATATATTGTAAAAATAGATTTGATTTATTGGTACCCTCGAAATTAGCGGAATGACATTTTTGTCCATCCTAGGCCTAGAAGGACTCCTGTTGGACAATGATAAGGATACTGTCTATACCGCAAGTACTGGATACCGCCGTGCCAAGTTTTTGGGACAGATTTTTAATTTGCCGCGCGTTTTGTTGTGACACGGTGATTCTTTCGTTAAACTCTACTTCGCCGATGGGCAGCATTTGGAGTCCAAACATTAAGAAAGCGTAATTTGATATCCTTCTAATGTCTTGACTGTAATGTTTGACTGTGCACTGCAAATCTAAGACAATTCACACATATTTGAATTTCATGCATCATACGGATTTATTCTGTCGGTCGAGTATAACCTTCAAATTCAGTTAGAACAAAGGCTTGCCACAAATTTTGTGATATCGATAATGGCGAAAAGATAAATGACAAGGAAGAAATTAATGCATTGTTCATTAATATAGATCAAACAGAAAATGATTCTACTTTTATAAAAGAAGTGTTAACAGCCAGCGATTTAGTGACAATGGAAATTCCAATAATTACAGAAGACCTTTATAAGGTGAGTAACTCTTTTGTTTTTTTAATGATTAATTACTTATTAACGTTTACAATCGCTACAACAATGTGATAATATCGAATACATTAATATTGTAGGAAGAATTATGTAAAATAAGTGAAAAAATGTCATCAGTCGTAAGTAATGTAACCAAATATCAGAGCAACAGTAGTACTGATGAGATTCCGAAGAAAAAACAATGAGATTGCAACAAATAAAATGTCAAATGGCGTCATCAGATGATATTGTAAGTAATCAATTAATTTTTTTTCTTAATTCTGTTTGATATAGTATTTATTATTAAATTTTCATAAAAATATTGAGTTAAATAATATTTTTTTTCTTATTTATATGTAGAAACTACTAAAAAATGAAATGAGTACAAGTATACGAAATCGACGTGCTCATTTAAAACGAAAAACAAGTCAAGTACAAGTCGTACGTTAAAAAAGAGAGTAAAGTAAGTCAAGCTGCAGAAATTGTTATGAAGAAGTACGTACATTTACTCGTATAATAATTCTTCGAAAACAAAGGATAACATATAATATATTGAGATGATCTTTGCCTCATATAATAGATTGAAGCTTTACCCGGCATCCTACACCATAAATTGAGATGATTTTTGCCTCATATAATAGATCGAAGCTATACCCGGCGCAACTCCACCATAAATTGTGATGACCTTGTTTGGGGTCTTTTAAACTTTTATTAATTACTATGAAAATGATTTTACTTTTGGGGTTAACATGCGTACTCAGAAGGTGAACTAGGCTGTAGAGAATTTAGAGAACAATTTATAAGACAACATACATTTATTAACACAATTATTGACATATATTAGTGAGGCGTCCCTCCATAATCGCACATCTGGAATAAAATATCTATAAAACATGAAATAATTTATATAGGCTTAAATGTTCTGGTAACTCCCGCAACATGAAGGTGTCTATTGATGATCAGCCAGCCATTCGTCTCGATGTCGGAGAAAAATGTAAAATAAATGATTCCGTTACCTTGAGAGTCTTCTTTATTCTAACCACACTCAAGCCTGTGGTTTCTCCTCCAGGATTCACGAAGATTGAGGAACTTCCAGTCCCTTCGAAGTAGGCAGCAGGGATGATTTCCCTCCAGCAGCAAAATGAGAGTCTTCGGTCTCCTACGTCCGCTCAAACAGGAGTCTCCTTCCTCCTACAGCTCAGCCAGGAATGTCCTCTCCCTCAATAGCTCAACTCTGAATAACTGCCCAGCTCAACAGCTGAACTCGGAATGACTACCTCCTCTAGTAGCTGACTGAAGACTGTCTACCTCAACAGCTCAACGAGCAATGTCTGTCTGCCCCGACAGCTCAACTAGGACTAACTACCTCCTCTGATAGCTCAACTAGGACTAACTACCTCCTCTGATAGCTCAACTAGGACTAACTACCTCATACCGCACTTCAGCGAGGAATCCTTGAATTTCCATCCCCTCCACTTTATGTATCTTCCACTAGTGCGCTTCTCGTGGTCGCTCTCACAACTATAATTATCAATCGGTCTGTGATATGCGATATATCACAATATAGGTATCTAATATTTTTTTGTGTTTCAGATCAATTCAAACTCATACAAAATCCGATGTTGAAGATGCCATAAAGGAGTTACAAAAAACTAAAAATATTTGTGATAGAATATTTTGGAATAAAATGAAAGTGTACGTGCAATTTATATAGTCAAATTTATATTATTACCATAAAATATACGGTTAGGGTAATACTTTTTAATTACCTGAAATTCATCCATGGTATGATTGAAGTTCACACACTATAGTACTGAAATTCATATGAATTCGATGTGTGAATATTTCATTTATTTTTATGTGTGCCTACAAGCATTCACACACATATTTCGTTTGAATGTCACACATTTGGGTTTGCAGTGTGGTGGAGTTGTCCTTACATTTTAACATTTTTTTAAATTTGATACATTAGATCGCACTTTTCTGGGGGGGCACCGGGCATTCTGGTGGTGAGGACCGTGCCCACCCCTGCACCTCCCCTAACTACGCCAACGTTTGTTATACCAACCAAGCTTACAGATCACACTCAGTTACGCTGTACAATGAATACCGCTGACGCCAACTCATTACTTTCACATACCCAGTAATAGTATGAAATGATGTTGAGAGAGTGTGATCTGTAAGCGTGGTTTGGTATAAGAATGTCCTATAATGTATTTTTATAAATTAGTCAGCGCCATAGCTTGCCTATAGCATCGAATGCCAGAATTCTTCATTTCCTTTCTTCTTTATTTTCTTAGTTGAATGCCAACGCATATCCCGATATTCCTTTCGTATCTTCGACGGTTCACGTTTCCTCACAAATGAGTTTCCAATTGAATGTTATTGCTCCGTAATTCTGCAACTAATATCCTTAATCACAGAGATCAGGATCGATCACGATTTCTCATTGTTTTTTAAATCAATTCCATCTGCCATTTGTAAGTAAACAATGAAAATAACGGAAAAAATAACTAATATTGATTGCTATATAACCCATGTGTCGTGCGAAGGATGTGACTCGTTTTCAATTATAACTTTCAAATCAATCGTACTTCCCCCTTCAAAAAAAAAAAAAAAAAATGACAGTGATTGCTGTCTGAGTCATAGACCCCCCCTGATGGGGTCAACGAAGTCAATTACTAAAAATCATGAAATGGACAGTCACCAACGGTGAGTTGATATATAATAAAAGGTCCTAATAATTTTGTTTAATATTTGGAAAGGTATCGAATAATGGGGATCAGCCGAAAAATCAAACATACGACTTCAATCAATACAATACTACGCTCATTGCCGATGCGTCATTTTACGTTTTCAACCTCACATTACTTAATGACCTCAACATCAGTAGGACAAGGTATCAACATTTTCACTACTAACTCCATCATCACGCCAATCCACATATACAAGAATTATACACAAACACCCTCCCTACAAATCCACCACGACGCCTCAAGCGGATATGGCAGATGGACCTGCTCCAGAACTAGCCTGGACTTCTGGTCACGTACTTCAGCAGTAAAGCCACGCACTTGACACTGCACTAGTTATCGCAATTGCTAATGGCAAATGTTAAGCCGTTGTAAATATGTAAAAAAAAATAAATGAAATAATATTTGGAATAGATTAATATATTGGAATTTGAGAGCGGCGATATTTCTCACTGAGGTGAAGATTGCGGGTTTGAAACCCGACCGTGGTTCTTAGGTTTTTTATCTTAGAGGTGAAAAAACCTTGAGGACGCCGTACTAAATACATTTAAAGGTGATTAGACGTGTTGAATAAAATTTAGGTGGGCTCATGTCCGAGAGCGACGAAAGTGCACTCTGGTAGTAGCCGATAAGATCTCGTTAAAGCCCGAGCGTGAGTCATAACTAAATATATTAATATTGAGAGGGCTGGTAGCTCAGAGTGCTTGCAAACTGAGCTCAAGATGGCGGGTTCTAAACCTGACCGACACCCTTAGATTTTATCATCGGGAAGTGAAAAAACGATGAGCACTCCGTCCTTTGGATAAGAGTAATGATCCTGAGCCTGTACGATGTCAGGTACTCGTTAAACACCCTTGCCCTAGGTGAATAAAAATGTAGGACAGGCAACATTTTAGAACTACCACAGTAGTCAGGCTCATGTCCATTAGAGAGTCGAAAGTGCACTCTGATAGCAGGTGATATGACCTCATAGTTAAAGCCCGGGCATGAGTCAAAAAATTAACTGTATTGAGCATGCCGCCGCTAAAGACTCCTATTCTAATAGTAAACCTGGGTAGGTAAAATTTAGAACTCCTCCTGTAGAGTCAGTATTTTACAGGATTTACTGACTCTTGTAAGCCCAGAGAGTTGATGTTAACATCTTTTAACACATTAACTTTCTGATGAAAACTTAACAACATTCATTATATGATGTTGAGAATAGAAAAACCGCAAGTTTCATTCAAATCGAAGGATAATATCTCATTTCAAAATAATTAGGAATTAGTCAAACGTATCTAATGTTGAAAATTGATAATGCCAGTTGATCTTTGGATTTCTTTGTGAGACCAAATCCGTGGAAAGGAAGAAAGAAGTTAAGGAGACAAAGAGATGCGACCACAGATCTATCAGAAAACCAATTAGAATATTAATATGAAGATGGCTGATGTAGTGAGAAGTGATTATTTCGCAGGATGTCAAAAATAAGTTAGTCTGACCTCTCACAGATTTTTTATTTAAGTAAGCTAGCCGGCTTTCGAGGTTTCCCTCATCATCAGGCAGTCTGATAAAAATTTGAATAAACTAAATAATAAAAATATAAATAAATAAAAATCTACAACAAACATTAACAATTTAAAATATCATGGATGGGGACAGACGAGTTATTCCTGTCCACCATCTGAGTCACAACTGGGAGAACGGTGTACGTGAGACTCATCAAGTCTCACGTACACCGTTCTCCCAGTTGTGACTCAGATGGTGGACAGGAATAACTCGTCTGTCCCCATCCATGATATTTTAAATTGTTAATGTTTGTTGTAGATTTTTATTTATTTATATTTTTATTATTTAGTTTATTCAAATTTTTATCAGACTGCCTGATGATGAGGGAAACCTCGAAAGCCGGCTAGCTTACTTAAATAAAAAATCTGTGAGAGGTCAGACTAACTTATTTTTGACATCCTGCGAAATTAGAATATTAGTTTCAGAATCTATGTTGTCTATTAGATGTTGGTTGCTATCGGACATTGAGACTTAGGGACCAACAATGTAATAAGAAGAAGGAGAGATCTGGCTTAGCCCATCCAAATGACATTTTTCGGATGTCACTATGCGTATATACTAGTGACCGAAACAGGATTTTCAGCCGAAACCGAAACTTATTTAGACATGTTAAAATTTCCATTGTATACTGAAATTTAGTGTATTTTTTACACATACACCTACCTACAGACAGTAAACTCGTGTTAAATGAAATAAAAATCAATAATTGAAGTACCTATGTAACAAAAATAGTTATTTATTTATGTTACATTAACAATTTAACATGAACAAAACTAACAAACATGTTAAAGTAAAGACCTACCCTTGTAAGTAACCTTTGTCAAAATCAACACTTAGATTAGATATAAAGTACAGACTCCTTAATTAAGTAAGTAACTACCTATTTTAATTGTGTTCACAATAGATAGATCTTAGATAAATCCGAAAGAACAACTCAATAGAAAGAATTTTAATGCCTAATAAATATAATGCCATTAAAATATATCAGAAGTTGAAACAAAAACAAATACTTACCCAATCATTAATGCGCGAGAAAAAACAGAAACTCAACACAATCACGCCGGCCGGCGAACTCAGCTGGCAACCACACAAGACTCACAAGCCACGAACTCATCCGAAGTTAGTCAAACGACAAGTCACGGAAACTGAGTTTCGGCGTGGCCGAAGTTTCGGCTGATTTTTGACCAAAGGGAAGAATGTGATCATGGGGGGCTCGATTCAAAGACCCTAACAACTGCCGATACAATAAATGTAAGGACACAAAATTTAATATAAGAATTCAGACTATTGGTTTTTAGCTCCAATGGTCGATTCGGAAGGAGAGCGGAAACATAATTGATTAATTCACTCTGGGGAAGTACATTGCCGGTGATTCGCCGACAACTCATCAGTTCCGGAACTGAATCAGCTGGTATCAATAAGAAGGAGAGATAAGGCTTGTCAAACTTGTGGAATTTCTGCCAAGCTTTCTGCACTGAATGTGCCTGCTTCAGGACCTGTATTGAAATATATATGTACATTATTATAGAATTGATGTATGCTAAATTTAAGTGAAAAATAATAAAACAAATTGCGACTAAACTAATAATTAACATTTAAATTATTTACCTCAAAACCAATTGAAATATTATAACAAAGCAAAAAAAGAATTATAAACTAAATATAAACTTATATTGTTTTCTGAGCTCAAGAACGTGGGTTCGAAACCCGACCGAGGCCCTCAGTTTATTTTATCTAGGAGATAACATAAACTTAAGCACGCCGTCCTTCGGATGGGACGTTAAGCGATGTTCCCGAGCCTGTACGATGTCAGGTAATCGTTAAAGACCCCTGCCCTAGGTGAATAAAAATTTAGGGTAGACAAAATTTAGGACTCCCATAGTAGAGTCGGGCTCATGTCCACCAGAGTGACAAAAGAGCGCTCTGGTAGTAGGCGGTATGACCTCGTAATTAAAGCCTAACCTAACCTATTCTGAGTGAAAATTTACAAACAACAAAAAACAAATAATAAGATATCTAAACAATGACAACATCCTGAGCAAGCAGAGGTTTTAAAATAAATAAAATATAATATTTAAACAAATCGAAATAAGATGGTTCGTATACAGCCATTATCATCGGGGTAGCTCTTTACTTGAGGCTCATGGTAGATCCGCCACTCCAATTATACCATTGATAACAGCAATTCTCCATGTTCTCTCACTAGTTTAATTTTCTCTTCTCTTGACAAGAAGCTGATTGGCTGAGCTGCTGTATTAAGCACTAGTTACAAGAGAGATGACAGAATAATGGCTGATGTACAGAGAGGGTGGCTGTGATGAGAGCCCTTCAAATCCCAGCTCATGAATCTGGGATGAGGGGGAGCCAAGCGGCCATCTTGGCAGAGAATGCCTCTGACAAGTTGCCACTTGACGACACCAATTAGAACAAAGGGATCCCACACCATATTTGGTCCTTATTCTAAAGATAGGAAAGATTCTTTTTAGCTATAAATATAGTGGAAGTTATGTAATCGGCAGGAATCTATGTTGGGTTTTTCACCGAAATTTATAGTTTTCCGATGGTATGATACCAAATACAGTGTAAACTCTATATATAGTGACACTTAAGGGACTGCTCATTTTATGTAGGGTTGTCATCTAAAATTTTTGAAACCCCGGACTGAAGCGGTAAAAAACCCGGACAAAACAAGGACTTATCTCATTAAAAACCAGGACAGATCAGACTCAAAATTGTTTACTAAATATTTTAAAATTTATATAAATCTTTATTGTATTGAAACGTGCAAAGTTTTATTTAGAACAAACTACATCTTTTTCTTTAAATTTTGATACTTTTCTTACAAGTAATTTCTTCACAAATAATTAACAATCTTTTACTTCTAAGACAGTCTCATATTTTTCAGTTTTCCCAATTTGTCTGAGAACATCACAATTATTAAGTAAATAATCATAAAAATTATCACAACTATAGTCACTAAAATTATATTTGGTCATTGTTATCGCAGCAATAGTACTGGGCAACAGTTTATTTCTCTCTTTAGTCCACTGAAAATTTATGAGAGAAAATACTCTTTCAACATTAGCATTGTGAGCTGGAATGCTGAAAAAAAATTCTACTATCTTTTTTAATTCTGAATATGATTCTTCCATTTTTTATATAATTTTTGAACTTTTTAATAAAAAAAAAACAAAAATAAAAAACCCGGACATTTTGAAAAAAGTACCCCGGACAGCCCCCCCAGTCAAAAAAAGAGGACATGTCCTGGAAAACCCGGACGGATGGCAACCCTAATTTTATGTCGTTATTGAGAGTTGTCGTTAAATGAAGAGAAGAAAAATCAATACATATTACATTACATTTAATAGTATTTTACTATTATAATATGTGTTTACTAATAAAGTGTAACAACAAACATTAATATTGATACAAATAACAACGCTTGCTTATTGCGTATAGTCTGTTATCTTCGTCTGACGTTTTTTGCTGCTCCAGTATTTTAAGGTAATCACAACAAACAAAAGAACGAATTTCTTAGAATCTTCGGTACGTATGGTGCCGACAGTCGAGTTAAATGCGTGCTAGACAATAAAGCAACAAAATAACAAACAAAAGAACGTACACAGCTGCAGTTCTTATTAATTTCGGCAACTTGAAAGTACTGTTTATTGCTTAGTAATGACGTATTGTTGTCGTTATTTAGAGTGGGGGTGATGCTACATAGAGTGTATCATTGTATGGACAACAAGGTAAACCAACCACAATTAAGTAATTTCTATGTTTTAGGGAGTTAGTCGTTAAATCGAATGGCGTTAAATGGAGTTTACACTGTATATATATATTTGTTAAATTTAAAATTGTATATTTACAACTTTATATAATTACAATATATAACAAGCAAATGTGATATTGGGTAAATACATGTTTTGGATATTGAAAGAGAAATCATTCATTAATGACACTCCCTTATTTTGTAATAATCAGCGGACGAGAGAAATAGAAATTAAAATATTTAAAAAAATAGTTAAATAATAAAAGAAAGCTATGCCATAAAAAGTGTAGATCATAGGCGTAGAAAGATCATTTTTGTTGTAGGGGCTGTAAAATAAAATAAATGATTCCTTTTGGGAAACATTGTAATTGGATACAAAATGATATCCTAATAAAAAGGATAAAATAAAAAAATAACTTAAAATAAAGTGACATAAGAGGGCGCCGGTAGCTCAGTGGGACGTTAAACGATGGTTCCGAGTCTGTACGTTGTCAGGTACTCGTTAAAGGCCCCTGCCCTAGGTGAATAAACATTTAGGGTAAGGAAAATTTAGGACTCCCACAGTCATGGGCGTAGCCAGGGGGGGGCAGGGGGGGCACGTACCCCCCCCCCCCCCCCTGGCCAGAGAAATAAAAATTAAATAAACTAAAAAAATAGTTTTTATTAAAAATGCATTGCTTGCAAGTTACCATAGGATCATCAAATTTCCCGTTCTTCTGAATCCTAAATCAGCAATCAGCTGTTGTAAGTGCAGGCCGCAGGCCATGTGCTGTAACTGTTCACTGTGTTTGTGTTCACGTGACAGGTTGTTTTGAGGTTTTGACGATGTTTTCGTCTAACAGTTCCGTTCCGTTTTGCCTGTTTTCCATATTTGCATAAAATTATTAAAATTAGCATGGATATTAGGAAGTTTTTTAGTAAGTATCTTGAATTATTTTATAATTGAATTGAAGAGCCTAGAGATTCAGACAGATAACCTAATAGTCCAAGCTCCCATGGCACAAAAAGAAGGTACCCCATCAAACATCTCAAATTTTAAAGGAGAAAATGCTTGGAAAACATGTAAAAAAAACATTTTACCCCCGCCAGACTAGAAAAAATGTATTAATTGATATGTTAAATGAACAACTTCTAAGTTGAGAAACGCGGACATATTGTGAAAACTTGTAATAAATAAATAAAACAAACTTATTTTTGAAATATTGTCTATTCCACTAAAGATATATATACATATATAACTACCGGTTTCGGCTTTATACCATCGTCAGGTCTAGTTATGAACTAGACCTGACGATGGTATAGTCTAGTCTAGTTCATAACTAGACCTGACGATGGTATAAAGCCGAAACCGGTAGTTATATATGTATATATATCTTTAGTGGAATAGACAATATTTCAAAAATAAGTTTGTTTTATTTATTTATGTTAAATGAATTTTTGAAATTAGCTAAAATGAATGAATTTACTTTTTAACCCCCCCCCCCCCCCCCCCCTTCCTGTAACCTAACTTTGCCCCCCTCCCCCCCCCCCCCTCCCTGCTCAATATGCTGGCTACGCCCCTGCCCACAGTAGAGTCGGGCTCATGTCTACCAGACTGACGAAAGAGTGCTCTGGTAGTAGGCGATATGACCTCGTAGTTAAAGCCCGGGCATGAGTCATGAAACCTAAACCTATTTCGACTGCATAAAGCGAAGGTGACACTTTTATGTAAAGAACTTTTTCCCGCAGAACAACTAAGAGGTATGGCCAATCAAAATGGTAAATATATAATAAAAGTAAATATAAAAAAATATAATTCATAATATTTGAATATATTATTATATTATATTATCATTAATAATAATAATAATTGCTGAAAATGTCGATGAATAAACAATGTATTTGTTGTCATAATGTCACAACAAATAATATAATGTTTTTACCCATTTCAGGAGATACCGAACAGCTTATTTCATTTTTAAATGACAAACTTCGAAAACTACCATCGAGGCTGTATTATCGCGGTATTTAGAGACACTACAATCACAGTTGTATATATCTTATTTTAGCTATCACAAAACTGTAATTTCATGTAAACAATCAATTTGAAATTTTAATTCCTCATACTAATTTTCTTATTGTAACATTATAATCTAATTATATCCAAAATTACATTTATACAAATCACATTATTATTAGCCGTATCATTCTATTTATCACGACGGTAGGGATTAGAGTTTGTGTGTTGCCTTCCCCTCTTTATTATTAGCCGTATCATTCTATTTATCACGACGGTAGGGATTAGAGTTTTTGTGTTGCCTTCCCCTCTTTATTATTAGCCGTATCATTCTATTTATCACGACGGTAGGGATTAGAGTTTTTGTGTTACCTTCCCCTCTTTATTATTAGCCGTATCATTCTATTTATCACGACGGTAGGGATTAGAGTTTTTGTGTTGCCTTCCCCTCTTTATTATTAGCCGTATCATTCTATTTATCACGACGGTAGGGATTAGAGTTTTTGTGTTGCCTTCCCCTCTTTATTATTAGCCGTATCATTCTATTTATCACGACGGTAGGGATTAGAGATTTTGTGTTGCCTTCCCCTCTTTCCATTTGGTTGATTTGGCTGAAAATGAGTAAGTACCGTCTTTATGGGATTCTGGATACACTGGTGTCTTACTCAAAATCATCATAATATAAATTTAGTTTTGAAACATTCGTTACACTGTCAGATATTAGTCGAGTTACGTCACATCCTCCATTTTGGCCGATTTAGCTGAAAATCACAATGGGGTTCTGAAAACACATAACATATTCATAACTTATTATTTTTTCTCAAATTTGTAAAATGTAAACAAATTAGTGCACAAGAGCAAATTGTTGAACCTAAAGCAGATGTTTACAGTTCAATTCTCGTGAGTACCGCGTCACTCAGACATTATATTTTAATAAAGAAGGAGATAGGATCCACTTAAAAGATGATACAGAAGTGAACAACTCAAGCGTTACTTGGAAACGAGAGGATTTGCATTCCGAGACGTGGCATTAGTATGCATAAAAAGTGTAATAACCTATTTGTCGTGAAGTTTGAGGAGTTAAATGAACTCTATGGAGAGAGAAGACTGAAGGGACCTAGAGTGCGTGTCGACTGAAGTGAGAGTCTACCTTCTTAATCAAAATGTAAAACTGAAGGTAAGGGGGTGTGGAGTAAGGAGAATGATTTGCATGACAGAGGCAGGTTTGAGACTGTCAATCGGGGCAACTAAGGATTTCTTCATTTTAGCATGCAAAATAGAAAGAAGAAAGACAGGATCAAACCGATGATAGAAGACACCCTCCTCACAGAGGCTCCTCACTCTGTTCAGTATTCATCGAGTTTCCTAGCCCAACAGCCAATATCAAGTCATACCCACTTTGTCAATCCGGAGAGCCGTTTTTCAAAGAACACTTTTCTCTTGGGATCCCACACCACACTCTTATACCTTCTGTCACTCCATCCTGTCACTTTTCCATTTCCTTTTTCATCTTTCAACACCTTTTTCCCTCAACATAGAAAGATACACTTTTATTTTTTACTTTTATTTTATTATAATCTCTAAGGAATTCAAGAGAACAGGAAAATTGCCTTTTCCAGCTCTCTTATAAATTCTGTATTCGACAGTACCAAATATACACATATCCTCAGAGGTGTAGCCAGGAGGGAGGCAGGGGGGGGGGGGGGGGGGCGCCAGAGCAAAAAACCAAGATAAAAATTGAATAAACTAAAAAAATAGTTTTTATAAAAATGGATTGCTTGCAAGTTATCAATAGGATCTTCAAATTTCCCGTGCGTCTGATTCATATTACATTTATTTAAATATATATGAATTCGCTCATTTCATTTCCTCGCTCAAAATCGTCATTTATGTTATATTTTATACTCTTAAAGCTGATTTTACATGCGTAGTGAAAATGCAAAGCGCAGCAGCAGCAAATGCACGCTATTGAATGTGAGTCATTTAATTCTAAAAGCACAGAAACCACAGCGTGCACTTTGCATTTTTGCTGCTCATGTAAAGTCAGCTAAGTATTACAGTCAGTGGTTACCTCAGGGGGAGCTTCTAGAGGTCCGAGTCTCCCAAATTAATAACAAAAAGTTCGCAACGCTAACCACGGAAATTGAGGGCTGTGCCCCCGGGAGTCTATACCCCCCACCCTTGTAGCCTAACTTTGCCCCCCTCCCCCCCCCCCCTCCTGCTCAAAATCCTGGCTACGTCCCTGCATATCCTTATAAAAAACTTACCAATTGATACATAGTGTAAGTTTTCCTGCAGAATTTCTCGTTGAAGGTCGAGGGTTCGAATCCTGTAGAAAATTGAGATGAGCTACAAAATGATCTAATATGAAGATGGCTGATTTAATGAGTTGTGATTATTTCACAGATTTGACATAGATTTTATTATAATCTAGTCTAGGTAGTCGGCTTTCGAAGTTGCCCTCCTCATCAGAGAGTGTAAAAACCAATCATTTAGTATAAAAGGAAAAGAAAATGAAACTATAAAATTATAATTGTTAATGTAGCGTATTCCGAAATCTAAGAAATTATATAATAAACTTCACAACTATTTTTAACGATTTGGAATAGTAAAAAACTTAATTTTCAACATACAACTATGTCTAACTATATTATACTCATCTGATACTCGTATTTGAACGTGAATATAAACTTTTTTTTTTTTTTTTATTCTACTATAATACCTACAATCTGTACAAAATATACAATGGGTAGAAGTAAACAATGAAAATGTACAATTGATGGGAGAAGCCAGTCAGTGGTGACACTCCCTTAGATTGTGTCGTTATTTATTCAAAGACGATCTTGAATGCCAGCGTCGTCTTAGGCGGCGTGGAGGGTTGTCGGGATAGGACTGAGAGGACATGCGCTGAGCGACATTGAACTTGGAATGGAATTTCTTAAAGCGGAGTTGGATTAGGTATTTTTTTTTTTTTTTGTCTTTTATTTATAAAGATGGTGAAACAACCAGCATCTATGATGTGCATGTAGATATGGTGGCGTGAATGGCGTGTGAGAGGAAGGCCACCCAGTAGGTCCTCGGGACGAAAATTTATCTTAATTATTAGGATAAGAACAGAAAAAATAAATAAGTAAATGAAGAAAGAAAAAATAAATAAAAAGGAATTGAAAGACAATTTTGATGGATCGGTAAGAGAGATGATAAAAGTGAGGGAAAATAATGTAAAAATAAAAAAAATATTTATATCAAGAACCAAAAGGATTTAAGGTGGCAGTAAGTCGCGGTTCCATCTTCTCTTCAATCATCGTGAGGGTTTTGTGGTAAGTGTTGTGAAGATAAAGTACGTATTTCTGGGTTTGTATGTGTGTAAAGTTTTCTAAAAAACCGTATGTAAGTAGTTGGAATTGTTTCGGGTACTGTGTGTATCGTAAGATCGTGTTATCAGTCGCTTGCTGAACCGTATATCTGTGATCCGTATGTCCATAATGGTCTCAGTGAGTAAGTATAACAGTTCCGTTTTTGTTGTCATGTCTAATTTTGATAGGATAATATTAAAATACAGTTTTATTCAATATAAATTAATTATTGTTAGGATGAGCGAGCATCGCACCTGCCCGACTGTTAACAGCGTCAGACAGACAACCTGCAGGCTCCTAAATCCTCCTCATTACAGAAACAACAGAAATAGTGGAGGATCGTCTTTCCATTTAACATAATGAAACAGTCCCCTCCCTTATCTTTATTGTATCCATCCATGTCATTAACTATTTTACATATTAACACTTAAGTGTTTAGCAGCTCTAGCCAGTTATCTCCATTATGTCGAGGAGCACTAAATGAAAATATGTATCCAATTGAGAAGTTGTTCACTTTATAACCGCTCTCAGGCCATGAAGAGATTACACCGGAAGCCCCTTTATTGTATGGTAATTGTGACTGTAACATTTATTAACAAATACGTATGCGCAATGAAAACACTTTATTTGCTCGAAATATATTTTTTATTACTCCAAGTATACGAAGTATAGTGGAAGTTATGTAATCTGTCAAAAATTCTATCCGAAGTTTTCAATAGAATTTAATGTTTTTCAACCTCCAGATTTCAAATATAATAAAAAATGTGTGTAAAGTTTCTCTTTTAGTTGCAGATAGAATGAATTCCCTATTTCCCGGACGTCCGGACGCGCCTTGACTCTCCATGGATACAACCAGACCATTGGACGTCACAGGTGCTATCAGGTCACGGCTTCAGCGCCAAGCTTTTCTTCTTTAAGAGGAAGAACAGCACTGCCTGCTTGTGTGGCGGCGTCGAGAGAGCGGAACACGTAGTTCTCGAATGCCCGAGATACGACGGGCCAGGCCGGCGCTGATTAGCCAGACAGGATCGTACCACGGACTGGACCTGCCGGGACTGATGACAGAGGCTGGCTACCTGGCTTTTGGTCGGTTCGTCTCCTCCTGACGGAAAATCAAGAAATCCTTCTAACCCGGTGCCCGGGGGCCCCGCCGACCGCCGACAGGCATGCTGCGGCTGCCCCCGGCTCTGGGACGCTGGCAGAACAGAACCCCGAAAAGATCCCGAGTTCACTCTGCGTAAAGCGCCGGAAACCCAGGACGACTGTGGACCGTAGCCATCGAGCCGGTCCACAGCCGAAGAACCCGTTTCCCAACACAATAGGCTGATGTGACCAACCCCACTCAGGGGGTCAGGAGCACCCATTAAAAAAAAAAGGGGGGGGGGGCTCAAAAATTCTAAAAACTGTCGTTGTAATGAACTTATCGACATGAAATTTTTTCCTCTTCAGTCTTCCAGCAACAGCATACAAAAGAGTCAGCGATTCATTGATTTATATGATTGTCATTGTCCGTCCAGCGGTGCAGCGTTTCGAAGAGTCGCTCGAAGCAGCTCACTGGAGCACCAACCTCACAATAATGGCCTCGTGGTTGCGGGTGAGTCTAAGGTTCGGTCATTCACCAACGACTTATTAGGATATCATTCACAATTTTGGCTATATTCACTTTAGCGCTTATCTCAGGCTATCATTTTACCTGTATGGCAACTTTCACTCTGTACACGAGTGAGTGCCGCATTGATCTCAATGCCGGATTTATATATTTTTCAAGAATAGATCTACTTGTATAAAACATGCAAACATTACAAATCCCATTCTTTTTATTGCACACAAACAGCTATTATAAAACTATTATTAATAATTCATAAATAATAACAATGTATTATGAACAGAATTTATAACTTTTCTTCTCAATTAAACAATTAAAAAATACGTTTTTGTGAAGTTTAAATTGTTTACAACTGTTGACTTATATATTTAAAACATAAATTTCAAAAGGGATAAAAACTTGTAAATTAAAAAACGAAAAACAACGTCTTATATAAGTCAATTCACAATAGCTTCCTTATTAGCAAAATCATCTATAATATTATCATAACTCATAATATCAGTTAGTTTAGACTCGATATATAGTCTATTGATTTGATAAACTAAGGTGACCAACTGTTCTTCTTTTGTACTCCTTTTTCGTGAACCGTATTCCTTTTAAAAACCGTACTCCACGGTACGGAAAAATTCACCAGGGACTAAAACCATATCGAAAGTGCGATCACTTTCCGCGTGCGTTAATTTTCTCTTTGAAGGCAATTTTTTTCGATAGTTCTGAATTTTCTTCCAAGAGCGCACTTAGAACTGCACACAAATAATACAAGTACAATAACTGCGAGAGGCTAATTTCAGAAACTTAAAACAGTCACAACTAGCACATCTACTTACAATCGATATTGTAAGTACATACTAGATCAATGTGCTAGTTGTGACTGTTTTTAGTTTCTGAAATTAGCCTCTCGCAGTTATTGTACTTGTATTTTTTGTGCGCAGTTCTAAGTGCGCTCTTGGAAGAAAATTCAGAACCATCGAAAAAAATTGCATTCAAAAGGAAAATATGATTTCAAGAATTAAAATGATGTAGCTAAATAAAATAATTAAACTTTTAATCATTTTTATATTATTTTTTAAAAATATGTAGCTGAATGGTAGCGACTGTTTTTTTTCACAGCATCATCCGTATTTCTTTTGTAAAAAAAAAAATAGTTGGTCCATCTTAGATAAACATACAAATTTTCGAATTAAAAATTGATTTTTACAATTATTTTATGAAAATTCGAAAAATATTATCTTTCAAATTTGCAGCCCTAGGCCTACTAAATCCGGCACTGATGGGTCCTTGCACTTAGCTGAGAATGGTTGAGAGAGTGGAGCAGCGCGACGCGGCAGTCTAGCCTCTACGTCAACCCAAGTGATTAATCATAAAAACAATCGATATCTAATTCAGACATTAGGGCCTCTACTCCCGGTCCTACTTCTGAATGACATCTATCTAATTATATCTAACATTTTTTTTTTTTTTCATTTCCCGCCTTGCTCCTACATCGAATTAACACCCCTCCTCCCTTCAGCGGCCTAGCTCCTTTAATCACCTAACCCAAGTAATCATAGAATCGTTAATATAAATTATCATTTAGGAATATAAAAAAAAAAGGTCGCCAAGAGTTACATCAATCATAAATGCTGAGATCGAAGTGTAAGGCTACATTGGTAACTTTAAAATATCTCTTTGTTCCGTCCATGCCGCCACTTCATTGTCTAAATCGAACTAATGACTTGGACTCAATGGTGCCTAGATTTTATAGACTGTCATGCTACTATATTACTTCTATATGTAGCTTGTATCAGCACAAAACATTCAATTATACTCCTACTCAGTGCTAGGCCCGTCTATTTCCAGGGTAGAGCGAGCGAGATCTGGTGTAAGGAACTGAGAGTAATAAGACAAGGGTTTAACACAAAAACTCTAATAACTGCCGTTGTAATAAATATATTGACACAAAATTTCATATGTGAACTCAAAGCCCTCTAAGAACGACACATATTGATTTTCAACAGAATCAGTTGAAGGGGAGGGAATTACTGTCGATGTAATGAATGTATTGACACAAAATTTAGTATGAGGGTTCAGAAATTTCTATGTAAATGATCTATTAGCCCAAACCGCCAATTGGTTTTCTAGGCAGAGTAAAAATATTGATTATTTCGTGCTGGGGACGTACATTGTATGTGATTCACCATCATTTGTTGACTCGATCTGTAGGGGCTCTTGTAAGTGTTGGGTATTAGTGGTTGAGAGAATTGCTATGTCGTCTGCGTATCTAGTGAGAATGTGGTTATTGTGACTCACGCTCGGGCCTGAACTACATGCTCACATTGCCTACTACCAGACCACTCTTTAGTCGCTCTGGTGGACATAAGCCCGACTCTACAATGGGAGTACTAAATTGTGACTACTTAGGTTTATTCACCTAGGGTAGGGTAGGGGTCTTTAACGAGTACTTGACATCGTACAGGACCTAGTGAGATGTGTTGTGTAGAGAGATGAGTAAGGGTCTGAGTGTATTAAGACAATCATATTTTGGAGTCCGAAGCTCCCCACACAGATATGATCCTATTGTGCGGTGTCTCTCTATTAGAGACTGTTATTGTTCTCTGTTGGGAACCCTCTTTGTGCAAGTCCCCACCCCTTCTGGAGAGTGCAACTCACCCTCTCATCATTGGCTATTTAGTGGGTGGGAGTCTACTTGCCTACCCCAGAGCAGAGAGATCACGTGACCAACCCCACCAATGAATACCAATGAGTGCTCGAATTAGCCTTTTTACTGTCTTCTCCTCCTATCTGTCTGTCTGTATTTTTACCCCCAACCTCCCCCCTCCCCTCTCTTATCCCCCAACCCCTTCTAAAACCAACAAATCGAATCATCATTTTTATTGGTCACTTACAAAAGGTCCTTGGGAAGGGGATGTTTGTGGTTATAGAACCTCACCACCCCTTCGCCTAATAAAATCACTAGCTTTATTATTGCTCCCATTTCGTTCTGTTATTTCTTTCTTGGTTAAAAAGAAAAAAAATCTACTCGTTTGGAAAAAGGAAGAACAAACTTTTCTCTGCTACTTCTCCAACTGTGTTGTGCTCGGAGATAATTGAGTTATATATTCTTTACTCCTCAGGAATGGGAAAACACATTTTTATAATTTTTTTAAATGTTTTATTATTGATGAAAATTAATCTACAGTAGCAACAAGTTGTGCACAATTACTGTGTTCACTAGAAAGTTTACTAGAAAACATATTATTAACAGTAACAAAATTGAATTCAGAGTAATAAATTTATAACACGGTTAAAAAAGTAAATGAATAGTAAAAAAATTAAGAAAAGATATTTTTATTTCTCAACATAGTCTCCTTTTAGCTCGATACACTTTTCCCAGCGATGTTCAATAGCTTCGATACCTAGCCATCAACAGCAGATTCCACCTCTTCATTGTTGGCAAACTTTTTTACCACTGAGCCATTTTTTCAAGTTTTGAAAGAGAAAATAATCCGAGGGGGCTAAATCTGGCGAATAGGATGTGTGAGGAAGCAATTCGAACTTTAACTCATTGATTTTGGCCACCGCGATAACGGATGTGTTGACTGGTGCATTGTCTTGATGAAACACTTTCTTTTTCGCCAAAAGCGCCCGTTTTTCTTGATTTCATTACTCTAACGCTGCAATAAGTTCGCATAATACTCGCCGTTGATTGTTTTTCATTTTTGAAGATAATCAATATAAATTATCCCACGCGCATCCCAAAAAACTGACACCATGACCCTTGGCTGCAGATGGAACTGTCTTCGCCTTCTTTGGAGGCGTGTCTCCCCTTTCAGTCCATTGTTTTGACTGTTCCTTCGTCTCAGGTGTGAAGTGATTTACCTTTGTTTCATCCATGGTTATGAATCGACGCAAAAACTTGGCTTTATTGCTGCGAAATATCACCAAACACTCGATTGCAACATCCTTACGACGCTGTTTTTGTTCCATTGTAAGCAAACGCGGCACCCATCTTGCTCACATCTTTCTCATGTCCAAATTTTCAGTCAATATGCGATGTCCAGCACTTTTTGAAATGCCTACCATGTCTTCTAGCTCGCTCACCCAATACCATTTTGTGGATTTTCTTCACCATTTCTGGCGTGGTCACCTCTTTTGGTCGACCACTGCGATGTTCGTCTTGGCAGCTCGTACGGCCTCGTTTAAACTCTGCCATCTAATATTTTACTGTTGTAAACGAAGGAGTCTCCCAGAGTAGAATCTAGCTCGGCTGTGATATTGGTTCGACTGAGACTTTTCAAATGAAAGTATTGTATCACATAACGATGACCAATTTTATCCATGTTTACAAATTCAGTGAGAGCGTTCACTACTTATGGCTGCCAAACAAATACTGTAATGTAAATAAGCCTGTTGCCAAGACAACTGAGGTCGAAGCAACATTATTTTTTTTGAACCAATTTGAGAGAAGAAATCGAATTTTCAGCCCAAAGAAGAAAATAAAGACGTACACAAGGAGTGAAAAGCAGAAAGGAACAAAATTCAGTTAAAAGAGATAAGCAAACAATGTAATAACCTAAAATGGCGTAGGAAAGGATATTTTTTTTTGAAACCCAAAATAGACTAAAAAAAAACTGAAGAACAAAGAACCAAATCTTGAGAGAAGTTAAAAAACATAGCCAAGAAGAAAAGGAGACTGTAAAAAGTGGATGAAATGAAGAAGAAACGAAAATTTTAGTGAAATAAGAAAATTTTTATAAAACTCAAAAACAGAAGAAATATGAAGAGGAATCTTTTGGAATTTTGCATAAAATTTTCAACATTTATTAAGAAGAGATTGAAAAAGGAAAATATGAAGAAAAGAGCCGTTTGAAAAAAATTTATAAAATGTGAAAATTTAACCAAGATTTCGAGTTAGTTCGGATTCTAGCCGCTTGGCGTGGTTCAGCTTCAACAAGATATACAAAATAAGTTTATGTAATTTTTTTAAAGAAACAGAAGTCAAAATTTAAAAGTAAACTCATACAAAATTAAAAAGATAATTAAGAAGACAAAAGGAAAAGAAAAGAAGCAAGAATACTTCGAAAAATTATTAAAGTCGAAGAAATATCAAGTTCAGAAGAACAAAACACCGACGGAAAGACGATCTCAAGCTGCCTTTTGAAGGTGAAGCCAGTCTACCTCCAAGCCTCGAGAAGGCCAAACTTGTGTCCAAAGTTTTTTTTTTTTTTTATTTGCATATACTGAAAAGTTGTAAAGAAGTGAATTGTGAATGGGGTGATTGTGTGGAGATGTAAACTAATGGAAGATGTTAACTTTTGATCTGCAACTCTGTAAATAATGTTAATTTTTAGTTTTAGTTTCCATGGCGTCATGTGAGTACTCAATTTATATATTTTTCTATTCCAAAATGGCCGGTCAACAAGTAATAAATTTTTTCAATAAATTTTTTCAATTATGTAAATTTGTAAGAATGTTTTAAATTTCTTTTTAATTCCCCAAATCTCTCTCAACGAAATTCAAATTTCGAAACTCATGGGGCCCCACGGACTACGCCTTTGAGGTATGTACCAATTAATCGGGACAGAAGAAGTAATAATGCATTTTTTACTCGGGAAACATAATTTGATTTTTTTTTGGATTGGTACAATTAACGTAATTGTAAAATTTTTGGTAGAGTTATTTATGACATAGTTTTTCCTTGGGAGCTTCACTCCATTAATCAATTTATAATTCATTTTTTTAGTAAATTAACTTCAGCAAAATTTAAAATGAGTCAAATATGATTTCTTTTATTATTAATATAAAGAAGGAGCACAAGAAGCCCTTCAATACCAAACAACGTAGCGTCTTCAAACTTGAAACTTAAGCTTTATAAGGTTCATACTTTGTACCATAGTAATTGTTTTCAAACAATAACTGCCATCTATACGTCAGGTCGGGTACTTATGGGACTATACTATTACTATTCTATTTTCACATGGCTGCCCTGGGTATAAACCTGGGTAGGAGAGCGTCTAACGAAACGGTAATGTCTTCCAAATAGAAACGGAACTGAGAAGAGCGCAGGGGCCATTAATTGAACTATCTGAGGGGGAGTGTCTGAGTGGAAACTAATGCAGAATGCAGAGAGCGCGATGTATTATCGAGTGGACATTGTGCTAATGTGGTGTGAGCCTCACACAATAGCCCTGCACTGGGCTATATTGTCTCCTCTATGTGTGCCGGATTAGGGCCGGTTCTCGCATTGTCTTAAACCGGGGTGCCTTCCATCCACAGTCCAAGGATTAGAACAATCCTTCTGAATCGCTCCACATTAATTATACCTACTCGCATGTCCTTTACCCCTCTGCTAGACCCATAAGAGGAGAATCCCAAAAAGGAATTAACTGACCAAAATTAATAATAATTTTTTTTAAATTAATTACGATTGTGATGTATAAAAATAATACACACATTAAAAAGATTAAATTATAAACATTAAAAAATTAATTATATTTATTTTTATATAAAAAGCAAATTTTTTTTAAAACAAATTTAGTGAGTGGAGAGTAGTGTCGAGGCCTGGGTAGAATGGCGACGGTCTGAGTGAAGGTAGACAGTGGTGTTTAGGCTTAAAGTGTGATGAACTAAATAGCAGTGCATTGACGGTGAAATTGATCCGCAGAGAAGGTACTGTTGTTTGCTTATATGTACAGGATATATGCACAGAAATATATAACTTAATTTTAGAGAATGGCCCAAATTATAAAACAAAAAGATTGAATTGGTGTTAAGAATTTAGGTTTTAAGATTTTTTTCTTTCGATTTTTGTTTGTTTCAATGTTTAGTTTTTAATTTTAATAATGTAAATTTAAAAAATAAACCCAATATTTCTTCTCGAAAATTCTATTCTATTCATTTTCCCTGTTGGCTCAGTAAGATTATTTGAAAACCTTTGGATTATATTTTATATTTTTGCAAAATTTAGAAGACAAAATTGCATCTCTTTAGAAATCCAAATGAAAAGTTTGTTAATTTAATTTTTTTTAAAATATACGTGCACTTTCTTTAAAATTGCACGTCTTGAACGTTTGATACTTTTTTAGAGCCCTTTTCGAAAAACTCGTGTAGAAATCAAAATTTAGTAAAAGAAAAGAGACAAAATTTCTTCAGGAAATATGGTAATTTATTGTTTATTTAATTATTATAATTTTATTAATTAATTATCTTATTATTATTTATTTAAGTTTAACACTTAAACCCTTCTCTTTTTTATTATCACAATGATGCTTCTTTAAATCCATAATCCTTCGTACAATAGCCAATGCTCTTTACTACGTCTCCAACAAAACTTCCTACTGACCTTAACGTACCTTTTGTCACCCAAGTTGCTAAATCCAAATATAAACAATTATTTTCCTATGTGTTAGTAAGATGTAGTGGGACGAGATTTCTCATAGGAATAAAATACGTCTTCCCACTGTTCTATTTTTGATCAGAATCGGTTTTCAACGCAACAGCGTCAGTATAGCCGTTAAGCCAGTTCTCCTTTAACCGCTGCGCTGTGTGGGTGGAATGCACCTATGATGATGACACTGTTGCGTTGAAAACCGGTTCTGGTCAAAAATAAAACAGTGGGAAGACGTATTTTATTTCTATGAAAATTATTTTCCTCTCGACGGCTTAATTGTAAATTTCAAGCAGGTGTTTTAAAAAATAAATTCATTTTTTTAAGCTAATTTCAAAAATTTATTAAAAATAGGAATTAACAAATGTTTACTAGGCTGACGGGTGAAACATGTTCTTTACAAGTTTTCCAAGGATTTTCACCATTCAAATTTGAGGTGTTCGTTGGGGTACCTATTTGTGCCCATGGGTGCTTGGACTACAAAACCCCATAAGGACCTATCGATTTAGTTGTTAACTGACTTAACAAACATTACTGCTTGACACTAAACGATGATACTGGTGCCTGATACAGTTTGGTTTCCAGGTTATTTCAAGTTTCAATTATGAAATCTTTATAACTCTGGGGAAGACCTCTAAAGGAGCCAGTCTGTCAACTTAGCCCAGTCACTCAAGTCGCCTTTGTAGAGAAGGGGGGCTCTCTCTCCTTATTGTGAACTAGGTGTGTAGCGAGTTGAAAGGAAATCACTAAATGAGGTTCTATACACTAAACCAATATTTCTATTATCAAAACAGAATATTAATCATTGCTTTATATTCTATAGTAAAGTCAATTATACGCATAAAACATACCAATGTCAGCCATTTTAGTTATAGAAGATCGTTGTGTGATGTACGAAGGTGGTAAATAATTTATATTCTAATATCCATGATATCCTTTTAGTTCTGGTACAATAAGTGGAGAGTGAATGAAAAGAAGTCAACTCACATCGTCTTTACTCACTCGCAAATATACCTGTCCTTTAGTTCACTTTAATAATAATGTCATCCCTTAAAAAACTATGTCCGCTATTTACAGCTTCTGCTCAACAAGCGACTAAGGACCCTGTAATAAGAAGGAACCCTCACCCGAGACTGATAAGATAGGAAATGAACAGACACTATAAATCGTTACAGTCTACAAGACAAAAGATCTAAATTAACTTTGAAAATAACACGACTTATATACAACGCAGAGTTGAAACCGATATGGACTTACAGTCTTGAACTCAGAGGTTCTGCCAAGGTCAATGTGCAGCGCATACAATTCCTTCAATCCAAAATCCTTCGTGCAATAGCCAATACGTACAACAAGCAAATGTGCTATGGGAGAAAAAAATGACAATATCAAGAGAAGAGAAATCATCCAGTGCTGACAATCCTTAGCACTGAGTTGCACTCCTTCGTGACTAGACTAGACACCGTCACTGCCTGATCTGAGAAGGTCTCTAGGCCATTGGCCCTTAAAACGTCGTTCGGGAAGTGCGGCAGAAGGGAGGGCTAGGACTAGAGGATTAATATGATTACTAAAGGAGAGAAATAATTTTTTTCACCTGGATTTAGCTAATTCGGTTACAAAGGGAATATTGAGATCAGTGTGAAGGGTTTTGTTGGAGAGGTAATTGGCTACTGTACAAAGGATTTTGAATTGCAAGGATTGGAAGCTTTGGCAGAACCCCATAGTTCAAGATCATAAGTCCACATAGACTTGAGAACTGCGTATCTTCTTTATTGTCAAAATGAGGGCCATACTGGTACCAATAGAGTGGCACTCATGTACGAGGGTACCAGGGAAGACGTACAGATATCTTAGAAGGCTTGGAGATCCGACTTTCGTTATATGAGGAGAGAACTTCTGCTGCCTGACCTACCTGGTCTGAGAGACTGGTCCCTAACTAAGGGAAGTAGCTGTCCTGTAACATGTATTGTAAGTTTTTTTTTTTTTTTTTTTTTTTTTCTGGAAGATATTTGTTATGTGTATTTTATTTTACACATTTTTCAAGTCTGATAATATTTTTTAAATTTTTATTTCTTATATTTTATGACAAAAATTCCTTTGGCTGTTATGGTGCATTTTATAGTATGTTACTATTGTGTAGAGACTTGTTTTAGTTATTGTATATATTAGAATAAATGTTTTTGTATGTAGAGAGAGAGTGAACCTAGCTATCCCCACCCCTTAGAGATATGCCTGTTGTCCTTTAAACGCTGTGCTGTGTGTATGGGTAAGTTTATAATTTTTTATTTTGTTACTCTGTACCATGTTCCTTTAAGATGTATACTTTTCATTATTTTTATATTTTATGTTTTCTATTACTGATGAACCACTGATGATGACGCTGTTGCGTTGAAAACCGGTTCTGGTCAAAATAAAACAGTGGGAAGACGTCTTTTTTTTCTACGAGAAATCTCGTCCCACAACATCTTATTATCACACATGATAATATTGTATAATAAAAGAAAATAGCAAAATTTAACTTTATAAAAAATAATATACTTACTAAAAGAACGCTCTAACGAGTTTTTTTCCCTGGGGAAAGAAAATTTCACAACAAAATTACATGGCAATGGCGTGATCATTAAGTCAAGTGACAGTTGTGTGTAAGAGTTCGTTTGTGACAGGCAACAAAAAAAATGTTTATTTCTTTTGTAGTTTTTTGTATTGATATTGACACGGAACGGTGATCATTATGATACTTTGTCTCTCACTCGTCTGTTGTGGGCACGTTTTTTTTTGTGGGCATGTATTTTTTAGCATAATAAAGAAAATTGATCATTTTGTATATGAACGAACATTCTTCAGTGTCCTCAAACTGACTAATCATTTAAGTTTTACTTCCCCAGTCCAAGGGAATTCTAGTAATCGGTTAGAAATTTTGAAGTGTATTTTCACCGGAATTTCATGTTTTTCGACACCCTGATTCAAAAAAAGAAAAAAAAAATCATTAAGTCAAGGTCCACGCCGTAGATTTTCCGTGAAAACGTCGGGATAAAATCATTCTTCATTTTCTTTTCGATGCTGCCGTAGCTCTTGCATTTGCTCGGCACTAGACTTTTTAGGTTTTTTAAATTCCTTTTGATACGAGCTTTCCCCTGATTTGTGTTTTCTATAATTCCGCGCATATTTACGATTCATATGAGACGACATCTTTTTTATTGTTTCACTTTTTGAGTCCTAGTAGTGCTCCTCAAGCTCTTTCCAATGACACCCGTATCAACGTCCATTCTAAACGCGTTATCACGCTACACTAATTTCTAATTTTACACAACGCTAATTCGCAACTATCATCCACCGGCGCCCACACGAACTAGCCCGATAACGTCACATGCAAAACAAACACTGCACAACAAACACGTACAGACATGATCTATCCATTGTGACCTCAACCGTTGTTATCGCATTATTAGTCTCGTAGTTATTATCGATTGAAATCTGACGGTATTTTGTAACACAAGAAAGTTTGACCGGCTATCACTGTGCTTAACGAGCGAATAGACGTTTTCACGTCAAAATTTCGGCCAGTCTGTGTGTCTGTGAACACGATAACTCCCAAAAGAAAGAATGTATCGCCACGAAATTTTATATCACAGGCTGCAAAATAAAAATGTAGTCTGACCCTTCACTTATTTTATTATTCAAGCCGTATAGCATTCTAGCCGGTTTTCGAGGTTGCCCTCATCACCAGGGAGTCTGGCTAAACAGTTAAAAAAAACTTAATTTACAATTTCAAAAGTGAATAAGTAAGATTAAATTCTCCAATAAATAAAAAATATATAAAACTATTCAAAAAAAATTAACAATTAACATTTTCAATGATGAGAACAGATATGTTGTAACCTATTCCTCTTCCAATCTGACAATTACAGTTTGTATATTCAAAATCCTTTTTCAGTCAAATCGATCAAAAAGAAGAAGGGATTATGGAAGAGGTTTAACACAAAATCTCTAATAACTGCCTTTGTAATGAAATTATCGTCTCTAAATTTAGTAAGAGGTTTCAGAAGCTTCTAGTCAATTATTGACGTTTAGCCCAATTGGTCGACTGGTTATGGAGAGGGAACGAAAAGGTATATAATTCGTGTTGGGGAAGTACATTGACGATTTTTGAAGTGAAACTCCTTTAGCGTGACTAATGAATCGGAATTACTTCGACACAAAACATCAAACATGAAACGCTAAGGAGAAGGGAATGAGTTGGTTAGTTTAGGTTTTATGACTCTTGCCCGGACTTTAACTCTATTTTCATTATATATATTTATATATATTTTTTTTATATTTAAATATTTCATCAAACATTTATTTATTTTTATTTTATCTTATTTTATTATGTATTTTTATTTTTCTTCTTTCTCCTCACACTTCTCTATCCAGCCCCTCCTGTCTAAAAATAATTTTATTTCAAACCTTGTCCGGGCATCCTCCCTTCTCTTTTATAATCAACCATCACAGTATTATGCTCTCTCGATTTTATTAATCTATTTATTTTTTTTTTATTTATATACTCTTTTTTTATTTTTTGACATATTCTCTTTTATTTATATAGTAGATACTTTTATTGTTTTTTTCTTCATAATTAATCTGTTAATTTTATGTTATTTCACATTAATCTTTTGTATATTTTTCTATTATTAATTTCTAGTTTTCTCCAATGTAGCACTATTTTATTTATTTCATTCTACGACGTACTGATACCATATTTCATTGTTTCATTTTCTTTACTCTGTATGTATTTATTCTTAGGGGACCTCGGTCCCCCAATAATAAAATTTCTTTTCATTTTCATTTCATTTATGTGAGTGAGGCCCACCTTATTTTTTTATTTATTCACTTTTATTCACGTTATAAAGAAACATTCTAACATCGCTACCGTCCAAAAATTTAAATTATTCTGTAAATGAACCTGATATTATTCCTCCCAAGAGTGAAGAATGATGAAGCTTGGTATCTGGTGTATGTAATGAAGAAGATGACAAGACTGGCTCCTAACCATTTTCCTTTAGCTGAAGGCTCCTGAGGCCTGCTTAGAATTCATCCCGTGGTTCCCAATCCTTGGATTACTTTTCCCAGCTCAGTCTCCAGGATTTGACAGGATAACTCTACCTATTTTCTTCTTGCCAATTTCAACTTCCCAGATCTACTATATCACAATCCTCTCTTAATCTAGTTACCACCCACCTCTGTTTCCCTGGAAGATGAAGAGTTTCATTGTCTTATACCCACTTGGAGGTAATTTGAAAACTGGCTTTTCCTCCATTTCCAGAATTGTTCAAAGATTCTTCTCTTTCATCAGAAACTGTCGTTACAAATTCTTGAACAGTTATTATCTTCAAATATAACCAAAATTATATCCAATATTTAACTTTAATGAAAATGGTTAATACTATAAACTTATAGTTGTTACTGTTTTATAGTAAGCGAGGCAGGTTTTCCCTAATTTTGAAGTTGAACACAATATACATTGACTTAGCGTTTTCGTGTCAATGTGAGAATATGCTACCATCAAAAAAGAAGTCCCTAAGTATTTTAGGAAGAGCCTAAGAACACACACATCTTCACTTTAAACACCCTTTAGGCGACATGGTAATTAAGAATGGTTATAGCACTAAAGCCCTCTAAGACAAGCTCTTAGTACTTCAGCTTAAGAGAAGACGAATTTGAACTGTTCATGCCAGGGCATCGAGCGATAAATAGAGAAATTCGATGTTGAGTTTTCACCGAATTTAATGTTTTCCGTTCCCCTGATTCCAAAATGTAAAAACAAATTTTGACATTTTTTTGTGTATTCAGAACCCCATGAGAACGAAACCTATTGATTTTCAGCCAAATCAGACAAGGAGAAGGAGAGATGGAGAGGGCTCAACTGAAAAAACCCCAAAACTGCCGATGTAATTTGAAATTTATACCTAAATTCGAAATCCCATAAGGACGGCTCATATTAGTTTTCTGCGAAATTTGCTGAAGGAAATCCTGAGATTCAGGAACGACAAGGCAACATGAGATCTGATTTCACAATGAAATTATTTCTTGACACAGATGTATACATATATAATATATATGTAAGAACAAAAAATAATAGAATTGAAATATATCAGAGCGTGGTTCGAGAAGATCAGAACTCCCACACAAGATAATATTAATGTCTCTTGTTGCACTCAACTCAGGCGGTCCTCAGACACGGCCATGCATACGTTTAAATGATATCAACTTATAACTCATTACTTTCTCTATATATGTTATTCAAAAATAATGCTTATTCAAGAGGATATTGAAGCAGGAAAGCATGTTAGTTAGATGATGGATAGTTGAAGACAGTCCCGCCTATGAAATATGTGATGAAGAAGACCAGAGGGCAGCTCACTTCCTGGGTAGATGCCCGAGACTTGCTCGGACGAGATGCCCGAAATATGCTTGGACGAGATGCCCATTTTTGCTAAAGATATGATCACAGAGGATTATAGTTTAGACGAATTGACCCATTTTGCGGTACCCCAAGAGACAGACATCAATCGATTCGATACATTCATTACTTTGGCAGTAATTAGGGTTTTCGTGTTAAGCCCTCCCCTAATCCTCTTTTCTCTTTCGCCGATTTGACTGAAAACCAATAGGAATCTAGGGGTCCTGGATACACATATAAAATTTCGTATTCAAATATTCATTCTATCGGGAATTATCGTGTTCACAGAAACACAGGATTTTTATTTTTGACTTCCCAGCATATAGGGAAGTTATTGTAATGGGTCCGAAAATCGAAATTTTCAACCAATTTTTATGCTTCAAGGTCACTACAGTATTTTACACTATTTTTGAAATTAAGTGTGTGTGTACGTATGTGCGTAATTACTATTTCCTACACGATATCTTGCGAATGAAAAATGATATTGCTTTGGTGCCAATCGAAGCGTATCAACGTAAATATGACCTGAATTTTTTTTTAATCTAATTCGGTCCAGGGGTTTTTTCGTTTAAACAAAAATACTGCCAAAAAAGTGGATTTTAGGAATTTTTGAAAAGGGTATATGGTGCCTGAAAATTGTGTATGGGGGGGGGGGGGGGGGGGGGGGCTAAGCATAAAAATTGTTCTAGTTCATTAACGGATGGTCGGATCGTGATGAAATTTCACATGTAGTTTTCTTAAAAGCCAATTGAGATATAGACTATCTGGCGTTACAAAATTCTTAAGGGCAAGTGGGTTTTGAGGGGGGCTAAGCATAAAAATAGGTCTAGCTCATCAACGGATGATCGGATTTTGATTAATTTTAACGTGTAGTTTTCTTAAAAGCCAAATTGAAAAAAAGGGTGTGTGACGTCTCCAAATTCTTACCAGGAGAGAGGCTATAAGGGGGAAGGGAGGGGGGGCTAAGCATAAAAATTGTGCTAATACATTAACGGATAATCGGAGCGTAATGAAATTTCACACCTGTAATTGTTATTATTGATATTCATATCATGCTGGAAAGTTAGCAGTATACTTAGTTACAAATGCCATATTTGTAGTCCTAATAGACGGCCCAGAAATGTCCTGATTTCGGATGCAGAGAAGCGAAACACATCCGAGAACCTGCACACATCCGAGAACCTGCTTGTTCTTTTTTGGAATCAGGGGGCTGGAAAGCATGAAATTCTGGAGTAAGCAACATCGAAGTTATGACCTCTTAACATAACTTCCCCTTAACTGCATATAGCGGGGGAAGTAATAAAGTGAAGTAACGTTCGACGATAGAGAGGCACTTAAATGAAATAATGAAAATGCTATTGTAGACCAATTGTAGACAATCGTAGAAGCTGTATGTGGTACGTGACTATGACACGGGCATTATCCATCTATCTGTCATTAGTCTCTTCGTTCTCATGAAGCTCGGGAGCTCAGAAGATCACGTACGATAAATAAAAAAAGTTGCCCGTGAATCATAGGCAGTGTACTTCCCCAGAACGAATTACAAGAAAACTGTTTGGAAAATAAGGGTCAAAAATTTCATGAGAAGAAAAGAAGAAAGACATTTTTATTTGGATCAGTACTAAACATGTACTATACACAAATGAAACTTGAATATTAAAATTAAAAGTCATGGTACAGTCTCGGCTGCAGTCTCAGAGCTACAGCAAAAAAAAAAAAAAAAAAAAAATCGCAATTCCGCGCTAAGTTTTCGAATTTATGATTTCCGACCAGAAATATTTAGATTATGTAGAGTATTTTCTTCAAGTTGTGCCCAGAAACATTGGGTCTAAGTTTCATATGGATATTAGGGGTTCAGAATAATTGTACCCGATCTTGTGATCATTCCTGGAAGCTTATTCATTGTGGTCTCTTTTAAACTTTGCGCAAAAATCATTTTTGAAGAAAGAGATCAAATTCTTGAGTATCAAAATCCCCAACCTAAACCGATAAATTAAAATCGATACTTTTTCTTGATATCGACGTCCCTACTCGAACCTAACCCACTGAGGGAATAGGGGAACATTTTCCCCTCCAGGGGAACCCAATCAACCGTTAAATAGCTAATTTTAAATTTAGCCCCTCCCCACCCCCTGAAATCATATTTGCGGTTAAATTGTGCTAGCTGCCTGATCGTGAAAATTTCATGAAATTCCGGTGAAAACTTTTCACCGAATTTCTGCCCAATTTCATTAATTCTCCCTGTTGAAATGTCTTGGATGTTGAAAGAGAAATCATTCATCAATGACACTTCATTATCTTTGTTGGCTTTGGGTACATAGGTTAAAGAATAAGCCGCTTGGAACACTTAATATATGTTTAGACAACACCTTTATTAACAAACCGCGTAATGACGAATACAATGTTACTATTCACAATAAGTCCCTTAACAAACCGCGTAATGACGAATACAATGTTACTATTCACAATAAGTCCCTTAACAAACCGCGTAATTCAGCTTTAACACTTTTTAGGAACAAAGCTAGACGCGATCAACAACTGAATGACTCAAGTAGTTCATCAACAACAAATCGATTGTCTCGGCTTGTTCCCGAATTCACCCACACTCAACTCGCGACTTAACAATCTTGTTATTACGGATGAGAAAGAGGCATTAAAATATATATTTAAAAAAAAAAAGAAAAAAGTTAAATGATAAAGAAACATAAAACATTTATAGATGGTTAGTCTTCAATCCACTAGTAGGTCTCGAAGCCATTGCCGCCTCAGTCTCCGAACATGAACATTAGGAAGGGTTCTTGTGGCAAGTCTGCGGACTAAAGGATTTGGGTGAAAGGAAAGGGTATTTAGCGGGATTTATTTTCATCCCTTACAAAGGGAATCTGTATGTTAATGTGAAGGAAAGCATTAGATACGTAGAATGGAGCGATTGTGATTTTATGAAAGATACGGGATTGTAGGGTTTGGATTCTATAAGAATTCGAAGGTTCAGTTGAGCCCCAGCTTCATACGTCCATATTGGCTTCAGTAATGAGAGTTTGTATCTTCGATAAAGTTCTTGTCTTTTAAGTCTAGTGTGAGGATTCCATGTCAGGCGTCTGAAATTAGGGAAGTAAAAAACTTATGTTTGATGTTTTCTAGTGACCGACCGAAGATTCGGTTTCGGTCTCGGTTTCGGCAAATCAGCCGAAACTTCGGCCACTCCGAAACTCAGTTTTCGTGACAGTCGTGCGTCGTTCGACTAACTTCGGATGAATTCGTGGCTTATGAGTCGTGTGTGGTTGCCCTACGAATACTAAAATTAATTAGTAATCCAATAGGTAATAATATTTCGTTTTTTTATTTTGATTTTGTAACTGTTTTTTTTAATTAAGTAATTACTTGAAAGTCGTAAAAATTATTGTAATCGTTGTTAAGACTGATAATTAGGTAACTCTTTAACCACCAAGAGCTAAATACAAGATCTCAGTAAAAAATAAATTAATCTTAAGAATATTGTGATATTAAAATAGGTACCTAATTAAGGAGTCTGTACTTTATATCTAATCTAAGTGTTGATTTTGACCAAGTTTACTTACAAGGGTAGGTCTTTACATTAACATGTTTATTATTTTTGTTCATGTTAAATTGTTAATGTAACATAAATAAATAACTATTTTTGTTACATACATACTTCAATTATTGTTTTTTATTTCATTTAACACGAGTTAACTGTCTGTAGGTAGGTGTATGTGTAAAAAATACACTAAATTTCAGTATACAATGGAAATTTTAACATGTCTAAATAAGTTTCGGTTTCGGCTGAAAATCCTGTTTCGGTCGGCCACTAATGTTTTCAAATCTTTTCGCCTCTTGGCAGGCTGTTTCCAACTCGTTCCTGCTACCGGACTGGGTCAGTAAGAGGCGAGGGGCGGACCGAAGCTGAAGAGCCGCCGCCAACACACTCCGCCATGCTATTATCTGTCCCGGAGAAGATCTCCCTCCATTGTGGTCCTCTCCGAACGGACAATGTACACCACTCGTCCTAGTCTAATTTTCAATTATACGTAAAGTGGAACAACAGTTCTCCCTCATTACATTTCCCTTCTCCCCCAACTCTATTATTCCAGAAGTTTCGCACTAACCAGTCCTGGCGCCAACGACAGCAGCACCTCTTTTGAGTATCTTCTATAGTAAGACTACCGTAACTTAATTCAATTAGCTCAATAGAAAATTCAGTTTTTTTTTTCTCCAGCTGTGCAAAGTAAGGGGAAAGTTATGTAATTCAGAAACACTAAATTATTAACCAATAAGAAAAAAATATTTATTATAAATTGTAACACATGTCAACAATTTCCAGTGTAAATTGGCCGTATTTTGAAGGCGAGGCTCCAACTTCGGAAACTGTGGCTGAAGCCTATAGATGATGTGAAGATGACTGATGTAGTGAGAAGAGATTATTTCATAGGTTACAAAATAAAAATAAAGTCTGACATCTAACAGATTTCATTATAATATATTAGCCAGCTTTCGAGGTTGCCCTCATCAGTCAATCTCCAAAAATCTCTAATTGAAATAAGTACATAATTATATCGGCTATATACGCTAAAATTAATAAACATAATTGTGAGGATAGACAAATTAGTCCGCTCTCTAGATTTTTTTTTTTTTTTAGTTCTTTATTTTGAATAATTATAATCGGTATAAACCATGAGTAAATTTGATGAATAAAGATCTCTAGAATTGAGGAGGCCTTTCTTCCTTTCCGAGCCGGTGTCTAGTGTTTTGAAGAGGTTGGAAGAAACGAAGAGTCGCCCCTCCTCAAATATTCCCCTACTCTAGTTCTCAGTTTTCGGCCAGTCTGTCCAAGATAAAAATAGTTACACTTTTTAAACTTTATACTCCGTTAGGGACCATTTATAAAGTTCGTAAAGCATGAAGAGAGCAGGTGGAATTTTGTTATAGTTTTTGATGGAGAACGATGAAGAAGAAGTGTTATGTACCGCAAAATAACTATAAGTTTATATAATTTCAATAGATGAAATAGTCTAAACTGAAATGTAGAACTGAAACTTCGTTAGTAGCCGAGTTGGCTTAAAAATGTTCGGTGTCCTCCTTATAAGGTTTAGGATTTACACATAAAATATCAATAAAGGACAGGACCCCTCTAGTCTTCTCCGCCTTCGTCCGGGTCTGCTCGACAATGTAAAGCCTAGTTCGCACCATGCTAGTAATTTTGTCGAGTGGCGAGTAATTTATTTCTATTTTGTTCGGACGAATAGCTCCCTCCACCACGCTGCACTGTTTACTTAAATCATACACTATACAAGTCCGGCTCATTCTGAACCTCTAGTCGTGCCCATTGTTTATTTTGCGAAATTCCTGTTCGTTGGAGCGAAGAGAAACGGTTAAAATTTGTTGCAACATATGTGCAACATGAGTACCTGTGGAACGTAAAATCCCCGCTGTATAAAAATAAACTAATAAAACAGTCTGCATATGTTGAATTGGAAAAGACGATGAAAATACCTTGATTTGGAGAGAAGGAGATCCAATTAAATACATCAGGTTAGTGTCAACTTTTTAATACATTATTCTGTTGCAAGTACAAAATATTTATTGTATGTAGCCTTTAATATTATGTATTATTTCTTTTTAGATCGGCCTACTCACAAGAGTGCATTTTCATTAACAGAAAATCAAAACAACTTTCCGTCATTCTCCATCTTCCGAAGTTTTCTTTGGGGTCTTCTAATGCAATTTCACTGAGAAGAGAATTCGTAGCTCTTAGTTCATCTTTTCTATTAATCCATTTTGTTATCCATATTTTCTTTTCTTTCATCTCACTAATTTCTTCCTTCATCTCTTCCAAGATAGACCTGGCAATAAGCTTTATTAATTTATTTACTTTGTTGCGTTGCACCCTGTTAATTTTTTACCAGAATCGTTCGGCAACCAGTGTCACTATAACTGTACTTTCACACGACTGTGTAAACACTTTTTGGTTAGTTCTAGTGGTTTTAGTTACTAAATTACTCGCCGTTCGACAGCTAGCTAAATGGCGGCTTTACACGACGCTAGTAACTCGTACGAGTCACTGATGCGAGTACTGGAGGCGAGTGTTTCACAGGGATAGCGGCGTCTACACGCTAAAATTGGTTTTTACCGTGTAGACGCCACTCGGTTTAGCGGCAATTTCCAGTAGTCGAGTTTTTTCTCTTATTTTCTTGCAAAGATGAGCACTATATGCAAAAAGTCATTAATCAAAAAGTGTTTAAAGACGTATATTGAAGTGTTGTTGAAATAATAGAATCGGAAGAAAACGTGCCAACAAGAAGATGGGTAAGAAAATGGCTGGCTAGAAGATCCGTGCGTGGGGCCTCAAGTACGCTTCTTAAGGAGCTGGCTTTAGAGGACATTCCCGAATACCGAAATTGTATGCGAATGTCTCTAGATTCTTTTAATTTACTGTTGGAGAAAATATCGACACTAATACAACGAACCGATACAACAATGAGAGAAGCTTTACCAGAAGTCTGCGATGCAATTTTCGATGTCTTAAAAGAATTTATTAAGGTAAGTATTTGTTTCTCGAATTAGCATACGAGGAAGATCCACTCGTATGTGTTACTCGAATCGTGTAATCGGTCTCCAACGGTGCTATACATCATACAGTCGAGTATTGTATGGGGGAAGTATTGGTGGGGGAACGAACTCGTTCCAGTAAATAGGATTGCTTTCGATTCACTCGACTGACATGGACACTCGCAGCGAATACTCTACTGGAATACAGAACACCAATTTACACAAAGAGAGTACTAAAAGTGAGTACTCGGTTTTAGTGACTCGTACGAGTTAGTAGCGTCGTGTGAAGCCGCCTTAAGTGTAAGAGACTAATTCTAGAGAAAAAACTGTATATTTTATTTTATAAAACTTTCTATTTTATTTGTATTCATACATTAACAATTGTTATCTTTAATTCATTTCATAAATGCATTTAATCAACACATACTATTTCAAATTTTTTATTTTTAAAATTCCAATTTGGAACGAAATGTCTTTTTGTATGTTTTACATATTAACTGTACAGAAGGGATAGGAAATCCCCGTAGGGGCTGAAATAGGATACCTACCTACCGCTTGGATTGTAAACTACCTAGTTGAACTTCAACTTAGTATATGTTAAGTCGTGGCTGAAGGTGGTAGCAATACCGAAAGTACTCCCATATTATATATTATTTGTGAAGTTGTGTTTTCTTAATTTTTATCAAGTGTTTCACAATATCTCTGCAAAAATGTTAAATATCAAGACTAATTCTAGTTCTCAGTTTCCAGCCTTTCGATCTACTACTATCTTCGGTTTTTGAGAGCATCTATCTAATGAAAGTCCTAACCCAAATTAACATTATCTCTATCTGGATAGATACGATAGAACGCACGAGCCACCTCCGCCATCCTATCCGCCACTTTTTAAGAGAAGTCAGGAAGATACAATTGTTTCTCACGTTTCTTTAGAATTAGCAATCAAATGAATCATAATCTGATAAGTATAATATTTTTTCCCTATTGTTTTTTCAATAGGAGCTAATGATAAACTTGAGAAAGTATCATGTTTCAGTCTCCCAGAGAGGAGGAGACGAGGCGACTCGGTGTGTCAGATGGGATCTCTCCATTCATCTCCTGACACAAAACCGCAGGTGAATGGAACCATACAACCGCAACACCCTAAGTAAAACCCAAAACCCAAATATTGAATCAACCTGACTCCCGGACTTGTTACACACAGGATGATCCAATCAACAAGGTTCATTTTGGTTGGTCCATTAGGGTTTTTTGTCTGTTTGATTTTCCAATTAGGATTGGTATGATGATTAGTCAATTTCCGGTAGCTGAGGATGCAATGATGACAATTAGACTTAGCTTGTATTGATCTCATCGGATATCTAGCGGTCAGATCTCCGTGGGAACTGGTCATCAAGTAACAAGATCACCACAAAACTACTAAACTAGAAAAAAATCAATTTCCCAATGGCATTTATAAGTAAAATTGAACTCGTTTACTGGAAACTGAGACTTGGTAACTCAAAATGAAAAAAACAACTGGAGAAGGGATTAAAACTCTATAAGTAGAATTTTCTAAACCTGGAGACTCTATAACTCGAAGTTTGTGTGGTATATTTTACAAACTACCTGTTATATTGATGACCTAGAGAAAATAAAAGTACACATTTTATATATATATATAATTTCTGAAATTATCCAGCATCCAGAAATCTCATCATTGCCAGCACTCTATTCCCTCACAAGCGTATACATAAGGGCACCTGGACCTCACCTGATGGTCGTTCAGTCAATCTGATTGACCATATTCTCGCGAGTAGCAGGCAAATTAGCAGCATAACCGATGTCCGGACATTCAGAGGGGCTAATGTAGACTCAGACCACTTCCTCAGTATCGCTCACATTCAAGCAAGAATATCGTCTTCCACAGTTCGACGGGAACCCGCGAGCAAGAAGTTTAACTTAAAGAAATTTAATGACCCTCAAGTTAAGGAGCAATATGCAGAAGCTCTGGACCTACGGTTGCGATCTCGGGAACCCCCAGTGGCGGGTATTGATGGAGAATGGGCCGACTGCTGTACAGCTATCGAAGAAGCGGCTAATGAGACTCTTGGGCCAGCTGAAAAGATGTCAGATCTCCATGGTTCAATGAGGAGTGTCAGGCCGCTACCGACGCTAAAAATGTGGCATATCGGGTCATGCTGAATAGACGCACACGCAGGACTGTGGAGGAGTATAGAAGAAAAAGGAGAGATGAGAAACGCTTACAACGTCAGAAGAAGAGGGCGTCAAAAAATGAGGAGCTGATAGAATTGGAGAAGTTCAGGTTGGACAACAACGCAAGGAAATTCTTCCAATCGGCAAATAAGAGCAGGAAGCCCTTCAAGCAAATCCCCTCGATGTGCATGGATGAGCAGGGAGCTCTCCTCACTGATACACAGGCCTGCACAGCAGAATGGAGAAGATATTTTGAGAATCTCCTCAATGGACAGGAGGACTATTTGCAGGAGCAAATAGTGCAGCACATGGCAACTGATGATGAAATAGAACCACCGGATGAGGATGAGGTCATCGAGGCAATTAACAGATTAAAGAATCATAAAGCAGCAGGGATTGACGGGCTATCGGGGGAGCTGTTTAAGCATGGTGGTGGAGAACTTAGGAAAATCCTCCATAATCTAATAATCACGATATGGACGGAGGAAACCATGCCAGCGGCCTGGAGAAAAACAGTTATATGCCCTATTCATAAGAAAGGTGATCTGTTAAAATGCTCGAACTACCGTGGTATATCTCTCCTTCCATGTGCCTACAAAATCCTCTCAAATGTTTTGTTCCATAGGCTCCTACCTTTTTCTGAGCGGGAAATATGCCACTATCAGTGTGGGTTCAGGCGTGGAAGATCCACCACTGATCAGATCTTTAGCCTCAGGACCATTCTAGAAAGAGGAAGAGAATACAGGATTACTACTCACCACCTCTTCATAGACTTTAAATCAGCATATGATAGTATAGACCGAGAGCAACTGTACAAAGCACTGGTGGAGCTTAACATCCCAGGTAAGCTCATACGGCTGATCAGGTTGACAATGTCAGGAGTACAGTGTGTGGTAAAAGTCAAGGGCAATACATCCGAAGAGTTCTCGTCCAGAAGAGGCGTGAGGCAAGGTGATGCCCTGGCATGTCGCCTGTTTAACCTGGCCCTTGAGAAAGCCATAAGAGACTCGGGAATACAGACGACGGGCACGATATTTAATAGGATGGTCCAGCTTCTCGCCTATGCTGATGACATAGACATAATCGGTCGGTCCCGCCAAGCAGTTACTGAAGCCTTTTTAGCCCTTGAAGCCGCTGCTAGAAGACTGGGACTAGTGATTAACCAGAGTAAAACCAAGTATATGGTGTCTCAGCAAGAAATTAGGCAGGAGGGAGAGAAGGTGGCGTTTGGACCCTACTTCTTTGAGCAGGTGTCAGGGTTCATTTATCTCGGCTCACAGGTTGTAAGTGACAACCAAATATCAGCAGAAACCAGTAGGAGGATCATGTGCGCTAACAGATGTTATTATGGGCTTCAAAAGCATCTATCTAGTAACCTGGTAGCCCGGCGTACGAAGGTCGTCCTGTACAAAACTCTTATCCGCCCAGTTCTCACATACGGCTCAGAAACCTGGACAACTACTAAAGCAGAAGATCGAGACCTCCAAATATTTGAAAGGAAGGTGCTCAGGAAGATTTACGGTCCGGTGTATGTTGGAGGAGAATGGAGGCGTAGGAGCAACCAGGAGGTGTACGACCTGTACAAAGAACCAGATGTGGCTAAAGTGATAAAACTGGGCAGGTTAAGGTGGGCCGGACATATTATCAGGATGAGCGAAGAAATGATCCCAAGAAAGCTACTGACGGAAGTCCTGCACGGAAGGCGGAGAGTAGGGAGACCGAGACTGCGGTGGTCGGACTGTGTGACCAACGACGCCAGGAACATCGGGATCCAGAACTGGATGGGAGCCGCACAAAACAGAGACTCCTGGCGATTGCTGCTCGAGGAAGCCAAGACTCGTTAGCGGGTTGTAGAGCTGCATTAAGTAAGTAAGTATATAATTTCTGACCGAGTGTGTGTCATGCCAATGAGTCATGCCCGGTTTCTATGAGCTCATATCGCTTACTACCAGAGCGCTCTTACGTCTCTCTTGTGATCATGAACCCAACTCTACTGTATAAATTTTGCTTACCTAAATTCACCCAGGGAAGAGGTCTTTAACGACTACATGATATCTAGGCTCGGGACCATCCCTTATATTCCAGATAAAAAACCTAAGAGCCTCGGTTGGGTTCGAACCCTCGATCTTGAACACAGTAAGCATACATTTTACCTCTTAGCTACCGGCGCGCCGCGGTGCCCTCTATAAAATATTTATAATTAAAATATAAATAGTACCTGTAGTACTTACTAGGGGTTTGATATTGTATATATGTAGAAGGAAATCGAGGTTCTGTCGTGTAAAAAAAAAAAATGCAAAATTTGGCCAACGTTTCTAAAACTATTTATTTTCTTCTTCAGGGCCTAGAGAGTCTACTCAACTACACTCTCCACACTGGACACAAACTCACAACACCTTCACCACACACATCCACTCAAGTCATTATAAGGCCCTGAAGAAGAAAATAAATAGTTTTTGAAACGTTGGCCAAATTTTGCATTTTCTTTTACTCAAGAGAACCTCGATTTCATTCTACATTGAAAAGATACTGTTGACTCTATTAATCAATATATATATTTTCGTAAATTTCAAGCGTACAAGGAACCGGTAGCTCAGAGTTATACGTGCTTGTTTACTTAGCTCAAGAGTTCAAAACCCAGCCGAGGCAAAGGGTAGGCAAAATTTAGGACTCCCATAGTGGAGTCGGGCTAATGTCCACCAGAGTGACGAAAGAGCGCTCTGGTAGTTGGCGATATGACGTTATAGTTAAAGCCCGTTCATGAATCCTAATAACTAACTATATATACGTATCCAATGACCTTTTTTTTTTAACGCAAAATAAATATTATTACCCGTCACATAATAGTGTTTGATTGCCAATAATATTTGTAAGTGTTTTGAGAAGTGATCTGGGGAAGTGGCAATAGAAGGGTTGTGACAACTAAGATGGATCGTAGCAATAATTATGGACTCACTCAGAGTTATTATAACAAGTTGATAAAGTGGAGTTCTGTCGGGGGATTAAGGTCAGAGCATAGAAACAGAATGACTCAGGAGAAATGTGCTAACTTACAGATAAACTGCTTCTTTGTACCCTGTACTTCATGGTGCTCTACGGAACCCTTTCATGGGAGGTTGTTGCTACATAACTGTTACCAATGTTTATGAGAATAAGGCTCCATTTACCTACCCTTGTCAAGTCCTGTCTCGGACCAGTTCCGTAGTCTGTCACAGAACTGAGAGTAAACATAGAAATAAAAGTAGTTGCCTTCCCACTGTTTTATTTCCGAATCAAAACGTAACTGCATCATCATCAGTGGCACACCAATAAATATAATATATACCGGGTGCCTCAGTTAACCGGTCCCCCTCATGTAAATGTTATACGATTGAGAATATCAAAATGAAACGCAGGGGCTCGTGAGTGACTAATCTGAAGTTACTTTTAGGATTCAGTGACAGTGACAGTGATTAGCTAAAAACGAGAGAAAAACAGTGACTGGGGAGTGTCACCACTGGGTGATTTCTCCCCTCATGACATTTTGACATTGCCATTACCTCTTTATTAGCACATTTGCTTGTTGTATTTATGTGTATACAGTTGTAAATAGCTATTTGTAAATAAAAAAAAAAAAGAAGACTTTTAGGACTATTGTCGACTGTGAAACTTGCTCCAGTTTTTCTCCAGCGTAAACAGCTCTGGAATTTTCAATGAGAAGTGATATTTTTTATGACGGATTCAAACAGGAAAATAAATTCTAGGAACAATTTAGAGGAAGCACTTTTCGATTTTCTTTCATCCTGTTCGTGATAATCGCAGAAAACAATGAAAACAAGAGTTTAATTTTCTTCGAAATGAGTCAGGTGTCCAAGAAGGTGCTAATCTCAAACATCGATCAGGTTACAGAGTAAGGACAAATGAAACTGGATTACCCCACCCGTGCAGCATGGAGTCTAATGAAACACTGAAATAGCTCAGAGGCATGGGGAGATACGAGGTCTGTCCGAAATTAATATGGTATAGACCATAATTAAAAGAGGGCGCCGGTAGCTCAGAGGTATGCGTTTTTGTCTTCTGAGCTCAAGAACGTGAGTTCGAAACCTGACCGAGGCCCTTAGTTTATTTTATCTGGGAGGTAAAATAAACTTAAGCACGCCGTCCTTCGGATGGGACGTTAAGCGATGATCCCGAACCTGTATGATGTCAGGTACTCGTTAAAGATCCCAGCCCTAGGTGAATAAAAATTTAGGGTAGGCAAAATTTAGGACTCCCACCGTAGAGTCGTGCTCATGTCCACCAAAGTGACGAAAGAGCGCTCTGGTAGTAGGCGATATGACCTCATAGTTAAAGCCCGGGTATGAGTCATAAAACCTAACTTACCTAACCTAACCATAATTAAAATAAATATCTGTAATATTAAAAAAAAAAAAAAACACAACTTTATTTCTGTTTCCAGTGCACAAAGCACTCTACACAGCAAAAAATAAATAAATAAAAAATAAAAATAAATAAATAGTTGAGTACAAGGTGTGCTGGTAAAGGCGAGGTTTTAGCCTTCTGTTTTGGGTTGGTTGGCCCAATCGATAAAATTGAGCCCCTGAGACCAAAGACAGCCCTTCGTGGTGAGACGTGGTAATTCTTTTCAGGAATTCTGCGATATCTGGAAGGCCGGTTTCTCGACGAATTTGGGTGTTCCGGACGAACCAGGGTGCGTTTACTGCCAAACGGAGAACCTTGTTTTCAAATCTTCGAAGTTTTTGAATGTTTGTTTTGTTTGTTATTAGCCAGATGGGTGCTGCATATGTGAATAGTGGTCTGAGTAGAGATATGTAGAGAAGAATGCTGCAAGTGTACTTGAGTGGCGATCTTCTGTTGATGAGGGGGTAGAGTTGCGATAGTCTGGTATATGCTTGCGTGAGTTTGTTGTTTATATGGTGATTCCATGTTAATTTTGTGTCCAAATGAATTCCAAGATATTTAATTGTTTCGTGGTTAGGAATGTAGTCTATGAAAACGTTGTTCATGTGTAGTTTTGTCAATGTGGTAGTGTCTATTCTTCGAAGAGAGAAAATTTTGGCCCCCGTTTTGGCAGCATTAAGCCTAAGTTTCCACCTGTTGAACCAATACGCCAAGACTTCCACACATGGTTGAAGGATATCCACGGCTGAAGACAGTTCTCGGTGTTGTGATATTAGCAAGGTGTCATCAGCGTAGGTAGCCAACAGCACTGTGGGGGGATTAGGCATATCATGGCAGTAGAGGTTAAACAGAATGGGGCTAAGGATAGCACCCTGGGGAACACCCGCTTGAATCAGCTTCTTCTCACTGAAACTGGAGTTTATTCGGATCTGAAAAGTTCTGCATTTGAGGAAGTCCGAAACTATTTCATAGATGTACGAAGGAACTCCAGTCCTCCTGAGCTTATACCGCAGTCCGTCGTGCCACACGCTGTCGAAGGCTGCAGCTACATCGAGAAACAGCCCTATTGAATATTGTTTCTTCTCAAAACCAGAAGTGATTTTCTCGACTACTCTCTGAACTTGATGGGTGGTGGAATGGTTTGCCCGGAACCCAAATTGATGACGAGGAAGGATGTTATTCGTTTCGAGAAACCCTTGAAGCCTAATGTAGATTACTCTTTCAAATAATTTCGCCAGGCTATTAAGCAAACTGATGGGCCTGTAGCTTCCTGGGTCATGCTTTGGCTTTCCCGGTTTGGGTATTAGCATGACCACAGCATTTTTCCACTGATGCGGAAAGTAGCCATACCGGAGGCAGCTATAAAGGACACTAGTGAGATAAGCAACAGCTTTGGTCGACAGATTCTTCAAAACGACATTGGGTATAAGGTCATCTCCCGGTGCCTTTCGTAGAGGCAGTTTGGTAATGTGGTCAGTAAGTTCAGCGGGAGTTGTGAATTTCATTGGGAGTTCTGCTGAGAAGATGGGTTGTGAAATGTGATGAGTGATGTCTTGTGAGTGAGTCTCTGGTAGTGTTGTCAGGTGATTTGAAGAGTTTTTCCAGATGGGAGGCGAATGCTGTGCATTTTTCGTCGTCAGTCAGTGCTGTTTGTCCGGAGTAGGTTAGTGAGGATATGGAATGAGTTTGTTTTAAAATACGTCTCGTCTGTTTGTACAGGTTGGGATCTCCTGGAGTCATATCTTCCAGATATTTGCGGTAATTGTCAATCCGGAGAGAGTCCAATTCCCATTTTACTTGTCGAGTTAGCCTGTTAAAATGCCGTTTAATTTCTGGGTCACGGGTTCGCTGCCATAAATGTCGTATATGGTTTTTTTTCTTGAATGAGGTTTAGAATGTATGAAGGTGTTGTGTAGGATGTACGTTGTCTAGGGTCCTTGTTTATTCTGTAGGTGGCTTTATCAACTGACGTATAAATGGCTGTGGTAAAGTGTGTTACTGATGTTTCTATGTCTTCTGTAGTTGTGTAATGAAGTGGTATGTTTAGCGAGTTGTCAAGTTCAAAGCGAAACGTGTCCCAGTTAATTTTGCCAGTAAGAAGTTTAGGAGGGGGAGAAGTCGTCTGTATGTCGTCTTGGAATGTGACGATAACGGGGACATGATCGGAGTCAAGTTCTGGAATTGGAGTCTGAAAAATTGTGTAGTTCAGATTATGGAGGATGGCGATGTCTAAAATGTCAGGTGAGTAGCGTTGTTGTGTGGGATAGAATGTGGGTTGGTCCGGGGCAGACACCAGGAGACCGAGCCTATCGCCAATGTCGAGGAGCCGTCGACCACCGCTGTTACTCACCCTGCATCCCCAGTACTGGTGCTTGCAGTTGAGGTCACCGAGCATGAGGGTAGGAACTCCAGTAAAGGCGTTTTCCAAATCGGACTGGGCCAGCTGATGCTGAGGAAGTTTGTACGCCGCCAGAATGTTAAATCTGAAATGGGAAACAGTGGTTATACATATCCCAGCCTCTAAATTAAGCATACCTCCCAGGTCGAGCTCATGATGCTTGAGACTTCGTTTCACGCAGATTGCCACCCCACCGCTTCGAGTGTTCTTATCTTTCCGATAGATTTTGTACCCTGGAAGTCTGAAGCCTTCTTCCGGATCTAGGTGTGTTTCCGATATGCAGGCAATGTCGATGTCGTGGCGACGGAGGAAGTCGAGAACAGCAAGACGCTGCCGCTTTATTCCGTCAGCATTCCAGTTAAGGAGAGTAATTTTAAATGGAAACAAATTAGGGGAATACATTGTTGGTCGAAAATAATTTTTCTATTAACGAAGATAAAAAGTTTTGAATTTTGGGAATTAATGGGTTGATAATTTTGACTAATATTTGGTTGAGAACACTGTGCAATGAGAACGGTTCTTCAGAGGTTTCAGTAGAGTTTCGGTTGGCAGTGGGTGGGTGAAAGAGTTTGTTCCAAGCCGATGGACGATTCGCAGGATGTTGAGGGGTTGAAGAGTTGGGATGGTTCTCTGGTTGTTCTGGTAGAGGGGGGAAATGGGATGTCGATGAAAGGTTTGTAGGTTTACTTGAAGGCGGAATGTTCTTAATTATTGGAACACCATGTATATTCCGCTTCCGGTTGCTCAGGATTTCTTTGTGAACAGGACAGCCTCGATAACTGGCAGGATGGTCACCTTGGCAGTTTGCGCAACGAGCTTTGGGGACGGTTGCATTTTGGCCGTCTTGAAAGCGCAGCGGACAATCTTTATATTGATGATATTCCCCGCAACGCACACACTTAGGATCCAAATGACAAAAATTTTTCGTATGCGCAAATTGCTGACAATTAGTGCATTGCGGTATTAGCCTAGACTTCTTGCGCGGCTCCACCCTGACGATGGTGTAGTAGAGGTGGGTGAGGCCGAAGATGGCCCTTCCTGCCTCGCTGTCCTCCAGATCTACCGCCACCAGGGGACTGGGTAGCCGCTCCCTGTTCAGCAGCCTCGTCACCTTTAGGATGGGATATTGCGGAGACAGCTCCTCTTGAATCTCTGAATCCGATAAAACATAGGGGACCCCTTTAATAATTACTGATAATTTTTTATCTTCCGGGTTCAAAAATGTGTAATATTGAATTTTGATCTCATCGTAATAAGTAGTGAGATTTCGGAAATCGGAGCTAGTTGATAAATTAATTTTGATTTTGTCTTTCAATTGTTTTATTTCAAATTTTGAGGAAACTTTGGACTTGATATCTTCGATAATTTTACGAATATCGTTGGCCTCGCACAAAAAGATAGGGGGAATTTTGATTTTTATCGGTGACTGACTGTTAGATTTTTCTTCATTTTCTAAATTTTGCAGGGGTTGAAACTTGTTGAAAACTTCAGTGGGGGCTAATGTGATTTTGTAAATATTTCGACTTACGTGTGACTGAGGGTCGATCTGCATGGTTGATCCTGAGGTTTCAGCGACATTGCTAGCACACAGTTTCTTGTTTCTTGACCCTTGAGTCCTGTCTTCGTCTGCACTGGAAGCTTGGTCAGCCCATGACTGATTTTTGTTGATCTGGGTGTTCGAGGTTGTCATCCTCCGTGACAGTGATGAACACTGAGTAGGTTTTCCTCGGTATTTATTTAAAGTTCGACCTATTATCTATAATATTTACAATAATACAAACAACAAGTTTTTAACAAGGTTAACAGTTCTAAGTCAAACAGCTGTTCTCTGTAATATTAAAATTAATCTTAGCCAAATTAACTTGCATGTATATAGATTGAGTGAATAAACCTCACATCCCCACCACTTTGAGCTAAAAGTCACAGTTTCATTAGACTCCACGCTATACTGTTTAATTTTATTACTAATTTTCATTACGTAACCTGATGCTTTAGTTACTTTTCCATATTTATATTTGATATGTATTCATAAATGTGCCACTGATGATGACGCAGTTGAGGAAAGACAACATCTTTTTTTTCCATGTGGAATCTCGCCATTTAATAATTAGGCAGGAATTACACCTTGGCTACGAATACTTCTGTTTTTTTTTTTTTTTCACAACCGGGAAGGAATTCTAATTTTTTTCAGAATTGCTGTAATTTTTTCGAGCGACTCTATAAAAGCCGATATTCCTACTCCTAAACAACGCTGTCCTGCAAGGCACGAAGGAAGATCCAAACATGTCGGAGGTCCGCTTGCACACTATCCTTCTTCCTCGAGGAAGAGATTCTCACCTCTTTGTCTGAGTGTTTCAAGGTTTAGATAACAGGATTGTCTTGAGGTCTTATATAGCTGGGAAATTGATTCAACATATAACGATAATCGATAAATACTAGACCACCTCTCCAAACAGTTAATATGATTGTTGAATTCTTAAAGGATCTTTTTGAAGAGCACGAAGTTCATTGAATTCAGCTGTTCCTGAACGAACAAAACCAGAACATTAGGTACTTGTTCAGTATCAATTATATTTCTGGGGTTTTGAACTCTCAACAAGATAGACTTTTGACCAGACTGAAACAATACAACACATACTTTGTCCATGCAGATGGCCCAGTCTAGTGGGTTCTTGACTCACGGCGACACACTCCCCAGCCCCATTGTTCTTCTTATAGGTTCAATAGTAATTTTACAACTCTTTCAGTGTACTCCCATTAGATTGTATGTTTCTATTGTCCAGACAATTCGCGATCAGCGGCTGGCCAAATTGATAATACTAAAGCGCATTACCATTTTGTGTGTTCATTTTTCTGTAACAAATAGTCTACACGTGGCAACGTCCAAAAGCTTGCCTACCCAATGGTCATGGATCATTGCAACAGAAACTCTCTGAAGTCAACATTCAGTGTTACTCCCTACAAATCTACATGTCCTCCTAACTGGGCTTTTAAGAATGTTCTTGTGGAATTTTATGAAAATTCTATTTGAAGCGTTAAAGAGCTAGGACACAATATATGTTTCGTGTTTTTGAGACCTTCCTATCTATCTATCTATCATGGCGCTAAGCCCGGTGACGGGTCCTGGCCTCCTCCACCAACAGCCGCCAACTGTCTCGATCCTGTGCGGCTGCCATCCAGTTCCTGATGCGGAATATGTTTCGGACATCTTCTGCCACACCATCTGCCCATCTCAGTTTAGGTCTCCCTCGCCGTCTTACTCCATGAATGGGCTCCATTAGCCGCTTCTTCGGCATTTCCTCAGCTTCCATCCCTGCGATATGTCCTGCCCATCTTAACCGCCCATTCTTCATGACTTTCAGGACATCTGGTTCTCCATATAGTTCGTAGAGCTCCTGGTTGTTGCGTCTGCGCCACGCATGGCCTACTTGCACTCCTCCATATATTCTGCGCAGAACCTTCCTTTCGAACACCAATAAGCTCTGTTCGCTCATTTTCGAAGTTGTCCAGGTGACCCTCCATAACTGCTAATGTAATGAATGTATCGGCACAAGATTTAATATGAAGATTCACACACCCCTAGGTAAGAGAACTATTTTTTGCCCAATTGGTCCTTAATAATTAAGGAGAGAAACCGACATTACTTACGGGATGACCTTGATACTTTCTCCAGAACGAGTAAAATAATAATTATCCCATAAGTAATGTCGGTTTCTCATTATTGCCTGATATACAAAATTAAAGCCAACTTCCTTTGGATGATGATTTGTTTACCAATAATATTTAAATAGGTATTAATAAGTAATTAACTTACATGGTTTCGATTGAGTAATACCTATCTTTAGGCCTTCAGTTCACATTTTACCATGAAAGTGACTAGTGAACACATTCGGCATATTTTGTCATTGAAATTTAACAAAGGCAAAAAAGCGGCTCCCACGTATCGAAAAATTGAGGACGTTTATGGCGGTTGTGAAATAAGTGAGAGGCAGAAAAATTTCGTGGTGGACATTTCGATCTTGTAGACGAGCCTCGCTCAGGCCGACCTGTTCAATTAGACGATTTCTGAGAGCTGCAGTTGAAGAAAATCCAGCTGTAACAGTTGAAGAACTTGCCAACAAACTTGAATCAACCCTTTCCACCATCAATTGGCATTTCCATCAGATCGGAAAAATTTCCAAATTAGGAAAATGGATGCCACATGAACTTAGCGAGGCAAATCTTAGAGGGTGTATCCTCGATTTGCTCTTTATTATTCTCTAGGCTTAATGAGTGTATCCAGTGTTTATCCAGAACGCTCTAAAAGCGATATCTATTGATTTTCATCCAAATCAGTTAAAGGGAAGAGGGTATTTGGAGTGAGTCTTAATACAAAACAATAATCACTGCTGTTGTAATGAATGTTTTGACACGAAATTTTATAAGTAAATTCAAAGCCCTCTAAGGACGACAACTATTAATTTTCAGCGGAATCAGCCATAGAGGAGAGGGGGATCAGAGGGAGGCTCAACTCAAAAATCCCAATAACTGTCGATGTAATGCAAACCCCAAGGAAGAGCGAAAACGTAATTGATTAATTCTTGCTGGAGATGTACATAGCAGCTGAGTTTTTGAAAACAGGAGATCGGAGAACATGTAATTCCGTTGAAAACTCCGAAAACTTCTAACCAAGTCATTCACCCAAGGAGTTATCGGCAGGTCACAAAGACATCTTTCCGAACATTTTTCCTTTGAACATTTTTTTTCTCTCTCTAATCTGCAATTTATTGACTGAAGGAATACCATACTTGTCAGATTTTGTTTTTGCAGAATCACGCTTTCTATATGACGTTTCAAAGTGTGTAGGAAGGATCATGGCAAGACAAGGTGAACATCATCTATCAGGAAATGTATCATGTATAATTATCAGTTACTGGGTCGTAAGAGCAGTGCCAACAAGAAAAGTTTAGTAATTTAAAAAATAATTATTTAATTTCTGGGTTATAGAGAGCCTGTAATACTCAATTAACTAACAAACCTCAGGTGACCAAAAAACTTTATAATACAAACTATATTATTTTTAATAATTATTTCATTTCTGGGTTATAGAGAGCCTGTAATACTCAATTAACTAACAAACCTCAGGTGATCAAAAAACTTTATAATACAAACTATATTATTTTTAGTAATTATTTCATTTCTGGGTTATAGAGAGCCTGTAATACTCAATTAACTAACAAACCTCAGGTGACCAAAAAACTTTATAATACAAACTATATTATTTTTAATAATTATTTCATTTCTGGGTTATAGAGAGCCTGTAATACTCAATTAACAAACCTCAGGTGACCAAAAAACTTTATAATACAAACTATATTATTTTTAATAATTATTTCATTTCTGGGTTATAGAGAGCCTGTAATACTCAATTAACAAACCTCAGGTGACCAAAAAATTGTATAATACAAACTATATTTTTTTAAATAAGTAATTAATTAAAAAATAAACGAAAAAACCGACTATGAAAATAAGTCAAATATAGACGTTTTCTGAACTATTCATTGCGACACAAGATTAACCTTGGACTAGCTCAAAAAAGTCGTGAAGCACCGGATATGTACTTCCCCAGCACGAATTAATCAATTACATTTTCGCTGCCCCTTCAAAGCAAATCGAGCATTTGAGAGGGCGCTCAGTGGTATACGTGCTTGTCTTCTGAGCTCAAGATTGTGGGTTCGTAACCCGACCGAGGCCCTTAGTTTATTTTATCTGGGAGGTAAAGTAAACTTAAGGACGCCGTCCTTCGGATGGGACGTTAAGCGATTTTCCCGAGCCTGTACGATGTCAGGTACTCGTTAAAGACCCCGAATTTCCGAATCAAAACGTAACTGCACCATCATCAGTGGCACACCAATAAATATAATATATACCGGGTGTCTCAGTTAACCTGTCCCCCATGTAAATGTTATACGTTTGAGAATAGCACCTTCTTGGACACCTGACTCATTTCGAAGAAAAATAAACTCTTGTTTTCATTGTTTTCTGCGATTATCACCATGTATATGGAAAAGTATCTAACTAAACGATCAGGTTACAGAGTAAGGAAAAATAAAAACAAAATAAAATTGGATTACCCCACCCTACAGCATGGAGTCTAATGAAACACTGAAATAGCTCAGAGGCATGGGGAGATACGAGGTCTGTCTGAAATTAATATGGTATAGACCATAATTAAAAGAGGGCGCCGGTAGCTTGGAGGTATGCGTTCTTGTCTTCTGAGCTCAAGAACATGGGTTCGAAACCTGACCGAGGCCCTTAGTTTATTTTATCTGGGAGGTAAAATAAACTTAAGCACGCCGTCCTTCGGATGGGACGTTAAGCGATGATCCCGAGCATGTATGATGTCAGGTACTCGTTAAAGATCCCAGCCCTAGGTGAATAAAAATTTAGGGTAGGCAAAATTTAGGACTCCCACAGTAGAGTCGGGCTCATGTCCACCAGAGTGGCGAAAGAGCGCTCTGGTAGTAGGCGATATGACCTCGTAGTTAAAGCCCGGGCATGAGTCATAAAACCTAACCTCTAGCATTTGAGCTAAAACTCAATATTTGACTAATATAATGGCTTCTGAATCCTCATATTAGATTTTGTGTCGATACAATTCATTACATTGGCCGTTATTAAGGTATTCGAGCCCTCTTTCTCTGATTCCCCTCTCCCATTCGACCTATTACGTGGAAAATTAACAGATGTCATCCTTATATGTTTTATAATATAAATATAAAATTTCAAGTTGATACAGACATTACAACGGCAGTTAATAAGGTTTTTGTGTTAAGCCTCCTCCCTAACCCTTTGGTCGATTTGGATAAAAAAAAGTATTGTCCTTATGGGGTTCTGGATACACATAATATCATTTCGTATTGATATATTCATCCTAACGGGAGTTATCGTGTTCACATAAGAATTGTATTTTTCATTTATGGAATCAAGTCAAAAATATGAAATTGTGTTAAAAATTCCAAATTGGTGAGCCATGACATATTTTCCCCTGTACTTCGTACTTTTCAACGGAATTTATGTTGTCCAACCTCCTGATTCCAAAAATAAAAATAAATGTGTCTCCCCGTGTGTGTGTCTTTGAAGAAGATAAATCCCGATAGAATGTATGTATTTACGAGAAATTTTATGTGCTTGCAGAATCATATAAAGACGACACCTATAGATTTTCAGACCTTTCTATCGAAGGAAAAGGGGGAATAGGGGGCGGACTCAACAGAAAAGCTCTAATAACTGCCTACGTAATGAACGAACTGACACCAAATTTCATATATATTTTTAAAACCCCATGAGGACGACACATAATTATTTCCCTTGAAATCGGTCGAAGATCGGAGGGGCACAACTCAAAAACCATAATAACTGACAATGTAATGAATGTATCGACACAAAATTTTATATGTATATCCCCTCTAAGGACGACACCTATTAATTTACAGCCATTGACACAAAAACTCTAATAACTGCCGTTGTAGTGAATGTATCGACACAAAATTTTATATCTACATATGGATCCACATCCAGATCCCTGTAAGAACAACACCTATTAATTTACAGCCATTGACACAAAAACTCTAATAACTGCAGATGTAATGAATGTATTGACACGAAATTTCATATGTACATTCAAAGCTCTATAAAAACAACACCTATTAATTTTCAGCAGAATAAGCCGAAAAGAAGGGGCAGATCAGAGGGAGACTCAACACAAACATCTAAATTACTGCCGATGTAATGAATGTATCGACACAAAATGCCGGTGAATCATCAATTTGATATAATTCAACATTGGGCGGTTTAGGCGTTCTGTTCAAAGGGCCCGTCCCTTCATGGGATCCGACATATGGCCCTCTCGATCACATTATTTGGTAACATTTACTATTAGCTCTGGTGTTATTAACATGTTAGCTATAGTCGCTGTGACAAATAGTAACTAACCAGCCCTCTTCACCTGATGTCACCTGGGCTACTACCCCATGACACCTACATTAGTTAGGCCCATTATAAAGATATAAAAAAATGTTATCCTAACCAAAAACTTTTGTTAACCTTTAGTTTAAAAAAAAATATAAAAAATAGGATTGAAGGTTTTAAAACTATTATAGATTATTAGTTCCACAGCTAGACGGTGTATAGGGGAAGGTATGTAATCAGTCAGAAATTTTATGTTGCGTTTTCATCGGAATTTTATGTTTTCCGGTTTCTGATTCCAAAATTGAAAAAATAAAACTGTCTGTGTGTCTATGAACACAATAACTCCTGATAGAATGAATGTATCGTCACAAAATTTTATATGTGTATCCAGAATCCCATAAGGACGACACATATTGATTCCAAATCGATTGAAGGGAAAGGGAAGATTAGGAGGGAGGATTAACAAAAAAACTCGCGGACTCTGTTTATTTCTTTTCATTCACTCCTTCGGGAATTCTCATTCTGAATTTCGTGTCGATACATTCATTACATTGGCAGAGCTTTTGTGTTGACGTCCCTCTGATCCCTTCCCTTAGGCTGATTCCACTAAAAATTAATAGGTGTCGTTCTTAGGGCGTTTTGAATTTATATATGAAACATTCTGTTAATCGGGTGTTGTCGAGTCCACAAAAACAGACAGATAGAAAATTTGTCAACATCAAATTTCTGACCATGTTTAGTCTACAACGTTCGTAATGTAAACACGGCTAATCCCCCCCTGAGTCTGATACTCAGTCCCGGTCAGCCCCATGCTATAGTTGCCAGTGAGTGGACCTATTTTAAGTTTTTATTTATTGCCGTATTTTATTACGCCCCTCCTCCCTTTTTTGGTTTTCTTGGACTTCTTTTTGGACTTGCTATCTGCCAGTGTCCCCGTTCAGCCTTGTCTTCTTCGGGTTCCATCATCATTAGAAGATTATCATTTTTGTTTGTATTTCAATTTCAATATTTTCACCACACTGTTGTTGTCAACATAAAGATATTTATCATTTTATTTTTATTTTCATCGTGAGCTCACGTTAATATTTTCAGTTTTGGGTATGTAAACATTGTTTATTACGGAATTACTTTCAATGTAGGTAGTCCATAGTCGATTATATTTTTTATTATATTACTTCCAGTTATTATTTTTTAACAATATAAATTTATATATTATAACGATGCTTATACTGATACTTATATATATTTTTTTTATTTAAACTTATAATCAAATTATAAGTAAGAGACCTTATATGGTTGAAACTCAATAAGAACAATAAAAGAAGTTACATTAAAAAAAAACATATTTCCTTATTTTAAATTTCCTTTTTTTTTAATCTTATTTTTATGGGGTTGGTAATATAATTTACATACATAAAAAATACAATAAAATATAGACTTGCATGCCGTTTCATCTTGTGATCCTGTGACTTGATTTCGTCCCAACTTATGGTGTGGATTGCACAGCCGCCTCAGATACCCTCTTCTGATTTCTTCCGACAGTCCATCATAATTCCTCCATCTCTCACTTCTTCATATCACCTCCACCTCTCATCACCACTTTATCTTCTTACTACTGGACAAACATCACTTGCTCTCCATTCTGTCCTCAGATAATAAAACTCACTGTTTCACACACATTTCCAGACATCAACTGCGCATACAACCTCTCAATCCTCACTCTGAACATCGACTACCTTCTCTCCTCATGGGATATGGCTTCGCCATCTGTTTTATTCAATCTCATTGGTTAAACTTATACATCTCATTGGTTAAAGTTCGCAATTATGCCTTTTTTTATAATTATATTTTTTTTTACAAATTTTTTCTTCATACTTATTTCACATTACTACAACTATATTTCTGATAATTAAACAAACCAAATAATTAAATTTCATACATTAAACCACATTACTCAAATGTTATATACATAATACCAATTTAGATAACCTTGACATAGCCTCACTCTCCATGGAGGTGGGCGTGGCATACTCATATCATTGTACCTCCACCTCTCTTTCTTTTCTTTTTTTGTTATGTGTGGTTATATGAACCATTACAATATATATACCTTTCTTTTTGTTTTAGGAATTGATATTCTGTTTGTTTTTACTATAGATCCGATATGTCCGATAATATATATTAATTATTTAGGAACCCATCTTTTTGACATATTTTAATGAGAATTTCTTTTTAAATTCAAGTTAATTTTTAATTTTATTTTGATTAACAAGATTTATTCTTTTTTGCGTCATTGAATAAACATATTTATATATTTTTTCTTATAATATATAATTTTTTTACATTTTTTTCAGTATTATTATTATTTTGTTCCCCTTTATTTTTGTTCTTCGTTTCCCTATCATGTGCTTGTCCGAAATTAGGAAGCTCCGGCGAAATTAAATTATTTTGAGGATTTTCCTATTCAAAAGGAATAGGGAGCCTTGAATTAACCAGACCGATTACATAACTTTCCCTATACTTTGTACTGGGAATAGTAAAAATGATTAATCTTTCTGTATGAGGAGCGGTGAAGTATGGAGTAACAAAAGGCTCAGCTTGTGGTCCCCTGTTTGTCACTTTATTGAAGAACGGGCAGCCACTGTTTAATCCACTTCTCTTCTCTCTTCTGTACCAACCCCTTGTTCGAAGCTAATTCCTCCCCCCAACCTCTTTCAGATTAGATAATACATTGGTAAAAAGAGATGGGACACATCAAGCAGCCACTATAGACAATTTGAAATTCAATTAGATTTGGAGATGAGCCCTACTTTGTGGTGGTCTCAAATGTACTAATGTAATTCACATGAGGGACCTGGGCTTTACTGAGGGTTGGACAAATACAATCAGACCCAATAAGTGTTCATTGTTTCCATATTATTAAGTCAGTTATTTAGTTCGTCGTTGCAAACAGTACCAAATTGACAAGACTTTTCTTGCTTATATCGGCTGTTATTCAGGTTTTTGAATTGAGTCCCTTCCCCTGAACCTTCCCCCCTTCCAATCAGCCGATATCGCTGAAATGTCCTCATTGAGTCTTTGACTTTAAATATAACATTTCATGTCGATACATTCATTACATCGGCAATTATTAGGGTTTTTGAGTTGAGCTCCACTCTGATCCCCCCCCCCCCCCCCCCCCTTCTCTTCTGCCGATTCTGCGGAAAATGTCGTCCTAATGGGGTTTTGAAGTTTTGTGCCGATACATTCATGACAACGACAGTTACACAGGCCTGCAAAATTCAAGTCATCAAAAACTATTTTCAAAATTTCTTCTGTCTACATATTTTTGGGGTGCTGAATCTTAAACAAATCTCAGTTTTTCTTTATCACATCAGATTTTTTCACAATCCTCTCCTGTACTCTAAACTTGTTTTTTGATTCCGCTAAGTGATTAGGTTCCATTTTTTTTTTAAATTATTTATTTGCAATTTATATAAATTAATATAATGAGCAAATATGGTAACTGTATGCATGAGTGTCTATGCCACATGTTGGGAGAGGTCAGCCAGCGCTGACACTCCCTAAAAACTAATACAATGTTTAGATTTCACTTAGAAGATCTCGAGGCCACCTCCTATTCAGACGGCGTGGAGGATTGTCAGGATGGGGTTGAGAGGTTAGGACTTGTGCAAATGGGTTAGGATGGGATGAAAGTGTATTGCGGAAATTTAAGAATCGGGATTGGACGAGTTCTTGGACGGTTGGGATGTTTAGGTCTTCATGGAGTAATTTATTGGTGACGTAGAAGGGAGCATTTACAATTCGACGAAGGACTTTGGACTGGAAAGCTTGGATGCGGTTTATATTGGATTGTTTGGCTGTACCCCATAGTTCGAGGCCGTATGTCCATATTGGGCGTATTATATTCTTGTAAATGGTCAGTTTGTTGGCAATAGAAAGTTTTGATTTTGGTCCAAGTAGTCTACGTAGTAGTCCGTAACGTCGAATCAACTCTTGTCGTTTAAGTCGTGTGTGTGGGTTCCACGTCAGTCGGCTGTCTAAATAGAACCAGAGGTAACGCACCTGGTTAGAGGAAGGAATTAGAACGTTGTTGATGGTGACGGGAGGGCACGTTTGATGGCGAACTGTGAATGTAACCTGTACAAATTTCTCTTCATTTAATTTCATCCGCCAGAGGTTACACCATTTCTCGATTTCATCGAGATGATCCTGGAGAAGGAGAGAGGTTACGTTGGGAGCAGGATTTGTAGACGTAGGTGGTTATTAAGGTGTTTGGGTGGATAGGAATGTCGGCAGTGTATATGTTGTAGAGGATGGGGCCAAGGATTCTCTCTTGGGGGACACCGGTCCGAACAGCCACGAGTTCTGAGTACTCCGAGCCTATGCGGACTTTGAAGTGACGATCATAAAGATAGGATTGGAGGATGAGGCAGTAGGTACTGGGAAGGAAGTGTTTCAGTTTGAAGAGCAGCCCGGGGTGCCAGACTCGATCAAAGGCTTGCGCCACGTCAAGAAAGGCACCTACGCAATGCAAACATTCTAGAGCATTAGAAATGCAATCGACAACCCGAAAACACTGTTGGGAAGTGGAGTGTTGAGATTGAAACCCAAACTGGTGTTTGGGCAGTATCCATAAAATTGAATAAAAATCCTTTGAAAACCAGTACTTTTATTAAATTTTTCCAGTTTTACTTTTACTTATAAATATTTAGTCAATAGCCTTGAAGTCTCTTTTTCTCTTTGTCGTGAAGGACCGAACTTTTTCGCTTGTGTGTAACATTTCGGTTCTCTCGGTGTAGAGTCCAGCAGTAGTCGCCCATCATGTTAACATTCCAGCGACCCTGGTAACGTTTTTCCATTTCCTTTATGTCTTGATGGAATCTTTCTCCCTGCTCTTCACTCACATCAACAAGGTTTTCCGGAAAAAAATTCAAATGTGCGTTCACAAAATGGAGCTTGATAATAATTATTAGAGTTTTCGGATTGAGCCTCTTATAATCTCCCTTCCCCTTTCGCCCAATTGACTGAACACCCATAATGTTGTTCTCATGAGGTTTTGGTCACACATTTAAAATTTCGTGTCGATACATTCCTGCTATCTGCAGTTATTAAAGTTTTTATGTTGAGCCTCCCCCTAATCCTCCTCCTCTTTGGTCGATTTGGCTGAAAAAAACAATATTTCTTGTCGTTAGAGGGTTCTGGATTCACATATAAAATTTCGTGTGGATACATTAATTCTATCAGGAATTATCGTGTTCACAGACACATGGACAGAGAGACATTTTTTTTATTTATATTTAGAATCTGGAGGTCTAAAAGAAATTTTGACCGATTACATAACTTCCTCTATGTATAGCTTAGCTGGTTTTCAACGCAACAGCGTCATCATCAGCAGCACAACCCCAGTGGCCAGTAGTCCTTTAGCCTCTACACTGTACAGGTGAGGTTTGCCACTGATGATGACGATGTTGCGTTAAACCCGATTTTCAATGAGAAATCTCATCCCACAACATATTACTATCACGTATGAATAAAATATGTAGCATGGTGTGGTGATTGAGCCGAGAGAGGCCCCTGTTTCCACACAACTAGATCCAAGTTGATTGTTTGTAACAAGATAGCTACCGCAACCTCTGAATAGAATCCTTCAGTTTTCGGTTATGATCCTACCAAGAAAGTAACTAAAAAAAAAACATTATTGTAGTTACTGTCAGAGGAGTAACGCGTGAGGCGATCCAACCTGCAGCAGCGTACCTTGCTACAGCCACGAACACACTGGGACGCATATAGTGAAACCTCTCCATAGCGGACATCTTCGGGTCTACCGTTTTTATCCTTTATCGAGAAGTGTCCGTTATCGAGAAAAAAATAAAATGAAAAGGTTGATTTGAAAAAAAGAATACACAGTAAAAATTAGTAATATATAATTATAAATGAGGGCGCCGGTAGCTCAGTGGTATGCGTGCTTGACTTCTGAGCTCAAGAACGTGGGTTCGAAACCCGACCGAGGCCCTTAGTTTATTTTATCTGGGAGGTCAAAGAAACTTAAGCACGCCGTCCTTCGGATGAGGCATTAAGCTATGGTCCCGAGCCTGTACGATGTCAGGTACTCGTTAAAGACCCCTACCCTAGATGAATAAAAATTTAGGGTTGGCAAAATTTAGGACTCCCACAGTAGAGTCGGGATCATGTCCACCAGAGTGACGAAAGAGCGCTCTGGTAGTAGGCGATATGACCTCGTAGTTAAAGCCCGGGCATGAGTCATAAAACCTAACCTAACCTAAACATAACATGGTGAAAAATTAATATACATTGAAATGTAACAAAATCAAAGATAAAAGATACTTATATTTTATAAAGCCAATACTCGCTGTGTTTGATTATTTACAACAAATGCGACTTATCCACTTTGAAGTTCATTTACATACTCAGGAAAGAAACTAGGAAAAACCCACCCCCAACTTATAATCGAGAGAAGTTTAAAAAGAGAATAGAAGGGATTGAACAGATCAAGGAATAGCCTCCCTTTTCCTGAAAAGGAAAAATTTTAACACGTTTGAAAAAATCGAACGGTGCGAGTGGAGGAAGGTTAAGAGAGGCCCTGTTATCGCGAGATAAACTAAGCATTCATTTGCGTGATCTGCTGCCGGGACCATAGAAACTTTGTCCGTCAATAGAATTCGCTATCTAGAGGTGACCGTCAGAAGAGGTTTCATTGTTATTTGGTGATTCTACATTGTACATTTACGTTCTTCCTTTACAAAAGTAAGTTGGTGTCTCTAGAAATGTGTTAGTTCCTTTTCTTATTGTTTGAACAACGTTTTATGTTGGCTTCAGCGAAAATTTCCTTTTGAAAGACTCCCTCAGAGACACAAGGTTCCTAATAAGATTTATCCCAGAAGCCTCCTCTTGTTCTCTGTTAAAGTTGGCTCTTCCTCACATAAAGTTGGACGTAAATTGTTGTTAAAGAGAAGGCGGGTGGGGGCGGGAAAGGACGGTACATATGTGGCTCACGTGGTCTAATCGAGTTGAGGATGTGAGGATCCTTTGTCTACAGATTAGGCCGGTTTCAGTCTGGTAACCAGTCTTTGTTGAAATGATTCCATTAACATGAACTTGGAACAATCCTCTCAACTTCCTTTGTTTAAAGTCCGGACACCTTACTTTACCTCAAATCCACAAACTTATTTAAAATATATGTGATGTGGCCATTACAGGACTATCTTATACCATACCAACCACCCTTACAGATCAATCTCTCTCCCCTTCTCAAAATTATATAAGAAATATATAAGAAAATCCTGTAATGGCTACATAACATATACTTTTCTTAATTATTATATTTTTTCAAAAAAACTACCAATACATACACCATATTTTATAGTTCGTTGCTATGATTAACGATTTAAAAATTCCAATTAGATATATTCCTGGCGAGGGCGGTGATGGCTCAGTGGTATGCGTGCTTGTCTTCTGAGCTCAAGATCTTGGGTTCGAAACCCGGCCGAGGCCCTTCGTTTATTTTATCTGGGAGGTAAAATAAAGCACGCCGTCTTTCGGCTGGGACATTAAGCGATGGTCCCGAGCCTGTACAATGTCAGGTACTCAAAGTGAATATAAATTTAGAATAGACAAAATTTAGGACTCCCACAGAAGGGTCGGGCTCATGTCCACCAGAGTAACGAAAGAGCGCTCTGGTAGTAGGCGATATGAGCTCGTAGTTAAAGCCCGGGCATGAGTCATAACTAACTAGATATATTCCTTATAGACTTAGTTTACATTCTGCGGGGGGATATAACTATTGTCGTTTTAATTCTCAAATCTGACGGCTTTCAAGCATTTGAAATTTTATAAGCAAGACTTTTTGTAAGGGTTCATTTTTCGATAGGTTTAACCGTTTTCGGGTAAATTAAGGAAACGTCTAAAAATATGTTTTTCCAAATTATGTTTACTGCATGTATAACAGACTACCTGTGAAAAATCGTATTCATATAAATTATGTATTTTAATATTCTCTACAACTATTTTTTGATTAGGTCATAAACATAAGCTGTATCTTGTAAAATGTAGTTAGGTTTCGAAGAAAAGTGGTCTCAATTTACGTCTTTCAGCCAAAAAAATGTTTATATTTACTTCCAGAATACTGAGAACAACACCAAATCGACCAAAGGGAAAGAGGATTATGGGAGACTAAAAGAAAACTTTAATAACTACCGATATAATGAATGTATCAACATGAAATTTCATATTTAAAGTCAATACACCATGAGGTCAATACCTGTTAATTGTTAGCGAAATTTGCCCAAGGGGAAGGTATTCAAGGGAGGGGCTTAACTCAAAAACCCTAATAACTGCCGATGCAATGAATTTATCGACACAAAATATTGTATGAAAATTTAAGAGCCCCTATATAAGTCAACTATTAATTTTTAGCGCAAACGGTCGACTGGTTTTTGGAGGGGGAGCTAACGTCTATATTTGCTAGGTTGTAATAATTCAAATAGTATCACATATTAAATTGTTAAAATTCATTATAAAAACAAATTAAACACAGAAATTAGTATGCAATCTTATTGATTATAAGTGTTATTATCATTTTGACTAGTGATAAGAATTATAAATGGGATATAGCGTGTTCAACATAGGCCATCGGTTTAAATGAAAACTTTGGACAATTACGTATATTTCGTAGTCTCCCTGTTATCTATTAAACTTAGCTCCTTATCAGAATGGCTTCTCTAGATGCTAATATCGGAATAATAACTGTTCTATTATTCTGAATGGAATGGAAAACGCCATCCCTCTTATCCGCACGAGCAACTTGAGGTTCCATCCTGTTTTAGATCTTCAATTTCCATTCCCTTCTCAAGACCATCATTATCCCAGTTCCGATTAAACAAATACTTCATTAGAAGGGTCTGTAATTAAATGAATAATAAAACGTTGATCAATAAATTAATTAAAATAATTTAAAAAATAAATAAATTGAGAGAGGTTAGGTTAGATTAGGTTTTATGACTCATGCCCGGGCTTTAACTACGAGGTCATATCGCCTAATACCAGAGTGCTCTTTCGTCACTCTGGTGGACATGAGCCCGACTCTATTGTGGGAGTCCTCAATTTTGCCTACCCTAAATTTTATTCACCTAGGGTAGGGGTCTTTAACGAGTATCTGGCATCTAATAGAAATAAAAGACGTTGTCTTCCCACTGTTTTATTTATACCAGAACCGGTTTTCGACGCAACAGCGTCATCATCAGTGGTTCATCCACCCACACAGCACAGCGGTCTGTGATAACTGGCCAGTTATCTTCCAACCGTATATTCTGTGCTGTGTGGGTGGGATGAACCACTGATGATGACGCTGTTGCGTCGAAAACCGGTTCTGGTATAAATAAAACAGTGGGAAGACAACGTCTTTTATTTCTATTAGAAATCTAGTCCCACAACATCTTACTATCACATATGAGTATCTGGCATCGTACAGGCTCGAGACCACCGCTTAATGTCCCATCCGAAGGATGGCCTGCTTAAGTTTATTCTACCTCCCAGATAAAATAAACTAAGGGCCTCGGTCGAGTTACGAACCCACGTTCTTGAGCTCAGAAGTCAAGCACGCATACCACTGAGCTACCGGCGACCTCTAAATAAATTGATAAATATATTGACTTTTCATCAAAACTTATTTAACAATTTATTGTTACTCTTACAAATTTTCAGGAAAATTCATCAAGCAGATTTTCTCCTTGAACTTTGTTGATTTTCCCATTTTCTTTACTAAATATCTTGTTTTGTTGCTTCTATACCATTCTTTGATGTCTTTTTAACCTTACTATTCCATTACCCATGATAAACATTGCTAAAACGATAGCCAAAGTCTTCACTCTTCAAAGGACTAACTTGGACACACACGCAGATTCGAATCAACAATGACGTTATACCCTCGACTCCTACTGATGTGACAATCAACTACCTTGGAGTACATTTCGTCACTAGACTGACATGGAAGACACACACACATAGAAAACTAACACAAACATACACTCGACTATCACAACTATACCCACTACTGAACAGACGTACACCGCTCAGACACAAATGATGCACACTACTCTACACAGCCTTGTTACGTATCATCACATATGCATCCCCATTTGGCAAGGTGCAAGCAAAACTCACCGAGACAAACTTCGAAGGTTTGAAAACAAGGTCTTTCCTTTGGCAGTGGGCGCACCTTGGTTCGTCCGGAATCAGCAGATCCGAAGGGAAGTGGACATCCCGGACATCGAGGCATTCATCGCCAACGTGACCCGGGTCTATCATGAAAACCTCGCCCTGGTGCCTGGAGCCCAGTTCTACAAGTTGGGAGAACCAACACCAGATAGGAGGCTCAAACCTCGTCTCTACCAACATTTTGTCAACTATCCATGAACTTTTTTTTTTTTTTTTCAATTTAAATGTTACTTTTTAATGTTTTCAATTTTGTGTATATCACCAACTTGTGCTGATCCAATAAAATGTTTTTTTTTCATTACCCATGAAATACGTATGAAAAAACCCCAGATTGTGACGTCATGCCTTTTGCGTCTTTCATCAATAAATTATGTTGTTAAACTGTTTTTATTTAGTTTTCTTTACTATTTACTTCAACTTATGTAAATTGCCTTTCTTTCTTATGTATTATCTTCACAATGTATACTGTCTAGTTTTAACTATTTTATCGCCTACTACCAGAGCGCTCTTTCGTCCCTCTGGTGGACATGAGCCCGACTCTACTGTGGGAGTACTAAATTTTGTCTACCCTTAATTTTTATTCACCTAGGGTAGGGGTACAGGCTCGGCACCATCGCTTAATGTCCCATCCGAAGGGCGGCGTGCTTAAGTTTATTTTACCTCCCGGATAAAATAAACTAAGGGATTTGACCGAGTTTCGAAGCCACGATCTTGACAATGTAGAAGGAATTCGAGGTTCTGTCGTGTAAATGTTTGTATGACTGTCATACTGGACACAAACTCACAACACCTTCACCACACACATCAACTCAAGTCATTATAAGGCATTGAAGAAGGAAATAAATAGTTATCGAAACGTTGGCTAAATTTTGAATTTTTCATTTACACGACAGAACCTCAAATTCCTTCATTGAAAAGATACTGTCGACTTTATTAATCATCACGATCTTGAGCTCAGTATGCAAGCACGCATATTATTGAGCTACTGGCGCCCTCTTTGTTTACAAATGAGATCAGCAAATAAATTAAAGACACTGATGATGGGAGTTCTCTATTTGCTAGGTTGTAAAGATAAATAGAATTGGGAGAAAATAAAGCTGTGAAAATATATATTATAAATATTTATGAAAGTTTTTACAAAGGATTTCATATTTTTGGTCTTGTGTCCATTATCCTGTTACAGAGTGGAACATAACGATTATGACTTGCCCATATATCATGGAATATAATTTGATTTGGGGGATATAGGCAGAATGTTTATTCTAAAATTGATCCACATTGATATCCTCATTAAGGATTCTCCCTCTTCCCCTCATTATTTGTTTGAGGGAGGGTGTTAATAGGTTTCCCTAAAGCCTACGTGATAATACTTCAAAGGGGGAAATGATGAACGATCCTCAACTAACAACATGATGACACGACCTGAATGCGCGTCGAAGCAGCAGATGTTTTCCTGGCTCTACTAGAGACCCAATAATAAAAACCTGCGGTGTGGTCCGTGGCAAATCGAGGGTTCGGCTCTCTGCAGTTTCTGATGTGTTAATTTAGAACATGTGTCATACAGCTAGTGGAGGTGGCGGATTAAAAACCAATACAAACAATGGTTGGGGAGGGGCCTGCGCGTTGAGCTGAAACAGATGTATTTGAAATTATCGCAAAGGGCAGCACTTAACAGCTGCCCATATATAGGCCATTCTTGAAGTATATACCTAGGAAAGATATAGAATCTGTATATATAATCGAAAACATACAAAATACAGTCAGCATTAAGATAAACGAAGGCAAAGTAGGAAATTATTGTACAGAAATAATAATATAATTGTTATGTTAAGCCTGGGAGCTATGGTGGCCGTGCGGGCTAGAGTTTAGGGCTTTGGTCGCATGGTCCCACCATGGTTTGCGGGTTCGAATCTCGTGCGGGAGTGAGTTTTATTTCATTTCGCCTGTTAACCGGCGCGCTCCCTTATCCGGCGCTCGCAAAATAATATCAAATTTGTTAAACTAAAATTAACATTCAATTATTAGATTATCAATTATATGAGCCTTTTATGTATTTTTATTGTACATACATACATATGTACATTGTATTTATAATGAAGGGAGCGCTTATACAATGTTTTATCACTTCACTAATATCCTATAAATAATTTATAATAAATACATAGTTGAAAATCAAACATTTGAAAATTACCGATTTTTTTAACAAATAATATTTTTAGAATTTTAGACTTTGTTTTAAATATGTATGTAATTAAACGCAGATTTCAAAATATCGTTTTAATGCTTGGATAAATATACATATGTACGTACATATCAATGTGTCAATAAATCAATGTTCAGTATGTACATATTTGTCTATTTAATAAATGTTATCAAAATGCATACGTGTTTTATTCCTTAGTTCACTTAAAAACACTTTTTTTATGCTTTAATTGATATATTTTTTCTCATTAATTGATGATTTCCGTTATCCGGCGTTTTCTGTTTATGCCGGAGAGTCTACTGAAGTTACGTTCAGAGGAAGTGTCGATGATTCACCGACTTTTTTTTTTAAATATTTTTTGCCATCTGATCACAATAATGACTTTCCACACTTCCGAAATCGTTTCTTAACCGTCTGACCACTACTCAACAGAATTCCAATTGGATTTGAAATGATTCTAAAAAGAAGGTTCCATGCAAGTTGAGATTAGACCTTAATTACAATATGGAAACTCATGGAAACTGATGAGTGCGGGGGGAGGGGGAGGGGGGACTATTATTATCTGAGAATTATATAATAGTCGGTGCTGACATATCTGAGAACGATGCATCATTCTGTAAGGGCTGTGGTTAGAATAGAGAAAATAGCCCCCAGAGGTCGGCTAACAGCCCCAGTCTTCAGTCTAGACATCATCACCTTATCATCACAATGCAAATCTAGCTTTGCTCCCATCATCGCTTTACCTTGTTTCCGACCCGACCCATAACCATCCTTCCTTTGAAACGGATTCCCATACTAAACTAACCTATTTATCCGAAACAGTAATTATTTTTCTGTCAGCAATTGTGTACTGTGGTAATATTTTAAGTGTTAATCTTAAATAAATGATAAATAAATAAAAATATAAATAATAATTAATAATTAAAACAAAAGGAATAAATAATAAAATTTAAATTACCACATTTCCTGTAGAAATTTTATAACTGGTCTTCTATTTAATTTTGATTTCTATAGTAATTTCCGAAAAGGGCCCTAAAAAATATCATAAGTTCAAGACGTGCAATTTTGAAGAAAGTGCACATAATTTTTGAAAAAATTTCAATAAACAAAATTTTCAATGGATTTCTAAAGAGATGCCATCTTGTTTTCTAAATTTTGCAAAAATATAGAATAGAATAGAATTTACAAGAACAAATATTTTCTTAAATCTACATTATTAAAATTTAAAAAAACATTGAAACAAACAAAATTCAAAAGAATAATCTTAACTAAATTCTTAACACTAATTCGATCTTTTTCTTGTTTTATATTTTGGCCATTTTTTAAAATTCATTTTATTAATTTTTTAATATTAATAATTTAATGTGTGTATTTTTTTTTCTACTAAGGCCAGCACGCTTATACACTTTTATAACCAACAATTTATACATTATTAAGGATTTATTTTTCGGTCGTGATTTTTTCTAAAGTTGTCATTAACTTTATAATTGTCATTAATTTATATGTAATGATTTTCAATATACTAATAAAATTATTTAATAATACTTTATTATTTATAAATTGAAATTTCCTCTTAAACTCTAAAGAACCTATCATTGAATCATATCGCGTTTTCAGTGGCCACAATATTTGTAACTGACTTTTTAAGGAAGAATTAATATGTTGAAAAATTGTATCTTTAAAAAAAATATAATCATAACTAAATTCAGGATTTCCTCCTCCACGTATTCAAGGCACAAGTTTATATGCCTTCTTAGAGAACGCATGAAATCCTCTTTAGAAAGTGCTTCATCCGCCTTGGAAATATAGGTTAGATACTTTCCCAAGCACTTCCAACATTTAGTTTTGCATACCATAAGTATCTCAAGTCAAATCCATTCCTTTCGCTAATCTAACCTCTTAGATGCTGGATTTCTCTCCGCCCAGTTTCCAGCTTACTCATATGTTGAGTGTCGAAGCCTGACCCTGTGATCAGTACCTAATTCGATACCTCTTATGATTCAAGTCCATCGGCATGATTCTTCGTTTATAAAGGTTTAATTCATACTTAGCTTTCATTTTTTTTTTTTTGACAGAAGTCCTTCACCAAAGTCATTCAGTTATTATTAATGCACAATTACTTAAGTAGCGACTGAGTAGAACTGAAAGTTCATTTCAACAAGTACGACTATCTTATAGTTAGCGAGGATATCCGCCTGGAGTAGGAATTAAATGTGAGAATGTTTTACTTCCAAAAAGTTGACAACTTCAGGTAACCTTCAACTCCTTGACGGTCTGTCATCAAGCTGCTAAGCGAAAAGTAGCAAGTGCAGTCCAGGATAGAGCAACACAGAACTGGAGAATCAGAGCAAATAACTGAGGGACATGTTCTGACAATACCCCCGACGTAGTACCAGAATCAAGGAGTTTATGGTGGACTGGGGAGCCATACACTGCAAATCTAAGACAATTCACACATATTTGAATTCCCTGCATCTTACGGGTTTATTCTGTGTGAATTGAAAGAAGTGTGTGAAATTCAATACGATAATACCACTGATGTTTGAACTTCATCTGTTCTTGTGAATTATGTGAATCAAACACTTATGAAGCAAATGAAAAAATTCATGTGTCAATTGATAACACACTACTAGTGTATGAACTATGAACTAATCCATACAGCCTTAATACATATTTTAATAAGAAAAAAAGGAAGTGAGTGTAAAACTAATTGTTGATATAAAACCAATAAATTCCGTTTCATAACTTCATTTAATGTAGATCACGAAATACATTTCAAATATCTTTCAATAGAATTGAAGAATCCAAAAATAAAAATTCACGTTTCAACTCTTTCATTATTTCTATCAACGTTTTTATTTTGCAATAAAATGAATGTGTACGTGCAATTTATATAGTCAAATTTATATTATTACCATAAAATATACGGTTAGGGTAATATGTTTTAGGTATCTGAAATTAATCCATGGTATGACTGAAGTTCACACAATATAGCACTGGAATTTATATGAATTCGATGTGTGTCTACAAGCATTCACACACATATTTCGTTTGAATGTCACACATTTGGGTTTGCAGTGTAGGACACATCATAGACACTCAGGTATAAGGATCTTCAGGGTCCGCCGCCAACGGAATAAGAGTAAGTTAATGTACTTAACCTTCACCAACACGATAACATTTCTTCATTTAGTGGCACTTGATGAGTATAGAGTATATGAGTATAGTCTCACTGCAGGCGTTTGTCTTTCTAACATTTGAAGTGAGATAAGTAGATTCAAAGTCTACAATACAACTTTGATTTCAAACTGTCGATTATATTTTCCGCACCTCTCCCTAACCATTCCCCACCAGAAGTGAGGTAACCTCCATGTATGATTATCCTTGTCATGTTGTGCTGCATCACGACCAAACTACCCTCCACTCAATGAATCAATGATCATTTCAAATTGAAGTTTCATAAGATCAATTATTGATTTTGTTACATTTCCAGGTGGTCCACTGATCCATGTAAAATTATATTACTCTCTACTATCTATCCTACAAGGTCGATATTGAACTATAATTAAAAAACGAGAAACCCTCTTTTTGCGAGAGAATTAGCACTTTTTGCGCAAGAAGCACTTGGTATTTTATTTTTTATTGAGAAGGGATAAAGAGCATTGGATGCTTAGGTTTCTAGGTGCAATGCATATCTGGGGCTTTTTCATATCGCCTACTACCAGTGCTCTCTTGGACATGAGGCCGACTGTACTATGATAATACTAAATTTTTCCTTCATACCTTTATTCACCTAGGATAGGGACCTTTAACGAGTTCCTGACATCGTACGAGCTCGGGACCATCGCTTAACATCCCATCCAAAGGATGAGATGCTCAAAGTTTTTTTCAACTCCCACATAAAAAAACCTAAGGGCCGGGTATAGAACCCGCGATCTTGAGGTCAGTAAGCAAGCACGCATACCACTGAGCTACCGCCTCACTCTCTATATATATTAAATATATTGTTGAACTGATACCTTACTTATATATGGCTATTTTTTTATGCGTCTTCTAGAAAATGCTCGAGGCAAATGCTAGCGAATTGAGTTCGGGATCCAGGGTTTAACCCCCTAGTATATAAATAAAATAAAGAACAATAAACAAATATAAAGGTTTATTTGAGGGACAGAAGATAATTTGAAAGTAAAAACAGGATATTTTGAAGAGGGGTGGTTTATAAATGACTAATATAAAAAATACAAAAAGAGAAAAGACAGAATATAGCAACAGATATCAGATGAGTGACAATGGCGATGAGAAAAAAGTAATAAAATAAAGTTCAAAAAACAATGGGGAGCTAACAAGAGCAAATCTACCACAAACAGGGGCTTAACAGGACATGGGGGGCAGGGAAACCAAAAGAGATATATATTCAGATGGGGCCACATGCAAATCTCCGATTGTGTTCTCTAAAAGCTCTCCGCTTCTTTTTTTTATCATTTTTCTTTTTTCCATTTTTTTTTTTTTTATTTCGAGCTCGCGTAGAGAGAAAAAATAAACGGAACAATTTATGGACATGGCTTGTGGCAGGGGGGGGGAGAGGGGGTGGTCGTCTGGCGGTTATACTGAAACAATGTAAACTCTTATCGTTTTGTTTTTGCAAGAAAATATAGTGAAAAAATGAAAATAATATAATAAAATAAATAATGAATAAGAAATTCTAAGTTGCGAAAGGTGGACACATTGCGGAAGCTTGTAATGAATAAATCAAACTTATTCTTTGAAATATTGTCTTATTTAATATATATCACTTATAAATTAGTTTATCATATTATAATTTAATAATTATGATGATGGCAGATAATTATCGAAGCTAGTTGTGGTGTAAATAAAATATATGGCATACCGAGCCCGGTTTAAAAAGAGGAGACTCTTCAGAACAGTCATGGAGAGAAATAACAACAAGCAGACAGTCGAAGATGTTCCTGGGTGATGATTCTGAGGTGTTGATCCTTATTCCCGTTACTCCACAGAGAGGCTTCTGTTGCGGCCAGTGATAACGTATGCATGCCCAGCGTGGGCCGGTCTTGCAAACAATACCAACTTGAGAACTCTTCAAGTAGCCCAAAACAAATGCCTTAGATTGGTTGGTAGCTACTCGAGGGACACCTCCATCCTCCAAATCCATGAAGACCTAAATGTTGAGCTCCTTCTGGACTACATAATAAATTTCAGTAACAACTTTTTACTTAAGTGTGACACAAATCAAAACGTTTTGGTAAAGAAAATAGGGAAAACTCAGGGAGGGAAACACAAAAATATCCGTTCACGATTTTAAATTATAAATCTCTGTTTTTGAATGTTTATTTATTTTATTTAAATTTATTTCAGTTACTTTTTATTTTTATTTAAAACTATTAAAATTTACTCTTAAGCAGTAGCATTGTTTTTAATTTAATTTTTGATTAGTCTTTAGTGTATAAGGGTAATGGTCAAGGAACCTTATTGTACCTATGTAAATGCGACTGTTATAAAAAACTCTTTTGCTTCTGCTTCTGAATACGGTATGAAAATTTACACACCAAACCTTTCTGCATAGATTTTTTTTTACATATTAGTAAATTATTTCTAAAACTAAAAATTTATTACTGCAGACTTTATTGTGTCTATTGATCTATTGTTTTTAACAAAATCGTTGAATTGGATAGAGATAGAGGTAACATTTCGGTAAAAACTGAACATCAAATATCCGGACCGATTACATAACTTCCCCTATACTTCGTCTAGCTGGCGAAGTATAAAGTGAAGTATGTATAATTTGAAGATTATACCGTGTGGGGAGTTAGTCGTGGGATCAGAATCGTGGGAATCTAGGAAGCAATTAGCAATTGAATCCAGGAAAAGAGAATGTAAAACAACTCAATTGCAGTTGGTTCGATAGGTATGGGGTTAACTCTCACACTGGAAAATCGGAGAAATGGATCAACTATAGTCACGTAATATCGATCTCAAACTATCATTAACTCGGACCTTTAATGAAATAAGACAGCGGGATAGTTCATTATTCGTGGTCTACAGTGGATTTCATCCAAAGATATGGGTTAGTGCTCAGCTTTTCTATTTCGTTTGCTAATCTAGCTTTTTGGATCAAAACCCGTTACTTCCTTGATAATATAGCACACATAGCCGTCGTTAACTTGATATTATAGCACACAAAGAGGTCGTTATAATACAATAAACTTATGAGGGCTCAGACAGCTCAGTGGTATGCGTGCGTGCTTGTGAAACTCAATATTTGACATAGGTACATAGTGTGTATCTGAATCCTCATACTAAATGTTGTGTCGATACATTCTTTACCAATTTTTCGGAAAACTAAGAGGTGCTTCATTACATCTGCAGTTATTGGGATTTTTTAGTTCTGCCCTCAAAAGGTGTCATAATTTTAGGGCTTTGAATGCACATATGAAATTTCGTATGTATACCCCCTTGTAATGAATCTATTGACACGAAATTTATATATCATAACAGTAGGGGTATATCCATACAAAGTAGATATATATTCAAAATTTTGTTTGAGGATTCCGTATGTCAGTATGTATGTCAACTATTGATTTTTAACGCGAACGGGCGAGCGGTTTTGGAGGGAGAGCGAAAACTTAATTAAATTAATTCGTGGTGGTGATGTACATCGCCGGTTATTTACCGACTTTTATTAATTTTTTTAAAAATATACGTAGGATCATATCCTTTATCTTATTCCCTTTATTTATTGTTTTGTTTTTATTTATTTTGTATTTATAACAACAATAATGTAATCATTTCTTTATGTTCCATGTTTGTTTACATAAATCTATTAATGCTTGTCATTATAAATACAAAAAGATATAGAGAGCTGCAGGGGCGTAGCCAGGGGAGGGCAGGGGGGGGGGGGCGCGTGCCCTTCCCTGGCCAGAGCAAAAACCAAGATAAAAATTAAATACAATGGATTGCTTGCAAGTTACCAATAGAAACTTCAAATTTCCCGTGCGTCTGATTCCTAAATCAGCAATCAGCTGTAAATGTACAGGTACAAAACAAGTCATATTACATTTATTTAAATATATATGAATTCGATCATTTCATTTCCTTGCTCAAAATCGTCATTTATGTTATACTTTATACTCAGTCAAAACGCAAAGCGCAGCAGCAGCAAATCCACGCTATTAGATGTGAGTCATTTAATTCTAAAAGCACAGAAACCACAGCGTGCATTTGCTGCTGATGCGCTTTGAATTTTTGCTGCTCATCTAAAGTCAGCTTAAGATTTACAGTCAGTGGTTACCTCAGGGGGAGCTTCTAGGGGTCCGAGTCTTCGAAATTAATAACAAAAAGTCTGTAACGCTAACCACGGAAACTGCGGGCTGTGCCCCCGGGAGTCTATACCCCCCACCTTTGTAGTAGCTTAACTTTGCCCCCCCCCCCCCCCCCCCCCCCCCTGCTCAACATCCTGGCTAAGCCCCTGAAGAGCTGTATGATAAGGATAAGATGCAATACATATTTTTGAATATTTATTTGTTTCTTGCCCGACGCTATCTAACTTTATCAAAAATATTTTTCCCAATTAATCTTTCAATGCAAACATTTCATAGACTCAAAACTGTAGATCCGCCACTGCTCGGAAACAAAGAAACACCAATGGAATGTGTGCGAGGAAAAAGTATAGCTAAAGTCCGTTTTCCTGATATTTGTTGCACAATTTTATAGGAGAGCTCACATAAGCACAAGCGTACATACGCACAAGCACACATACGCACGATAAGCAGATATGCACACAAGCACGCGTGGATTTAACTGTGGAAGGAAGTGTAGACGAGGGAAGACTAATTTTATTAGTTAAGGAAACCATTAGAAGAGATATGGGGGGCTCCTTGTCCTCACATTCAGTTGCTGAGGGGAAGAGATTTATTTGGTTTAGCTTCCCGGAGAGTCAGCTCCAATAAAAAAAAAAAAACGCTAGTTCAAGCAGATTACAACGCAGAATAATATTATACTAAAAGTGGAATGAGGAATTGCGCAAAGAAATGATAAAGAAGAGGTAAGATAGAAAATCCAAGGTAGCTGGTGACGGTGACTGGATATCCAGTGTCGCCGGTTTGTCGCGACTGGTGGTCACTCACTTGGATATTTAGCCGTCACAGTCCCAATGTGTAATCACAATAAAGAATCGTGTTTCATATCCAAAAACATTATTTGATACAAAGCTTTTATTTTTATTTTTTGGGCAGAGTTCCTTTACACCTTAAAGGTCAGTCCAATGTACGTTATTGTTTAATTTATTAATTTAAATTTTTTTATTTATTTAGACTTTTTTATACATTCGTTTAAAATTGATTAATCTATATATATATATATATATATTTCATTTATTGTTATAGTTACATTGTTTTCTTTATTTTCTATATCTAGCACATTGGGACCTGATGATGGGACGTAAGAACGTCCCGAAACATCGTTGGAATAAAAACACTTCCGAAGAGTTTTTTTTTGAAAAATAGTTAGGTATCTTAATTTTTATTAAATTGAAAAATGTGTCTACTTATTATAAACGTATCTTGTATTAATTTTGTTTATATACTCATATATTTTTAAGTATTTATTTGTTCAGTTTTTATTAATTTCATTTCACTTTTTTTAATAGTTTTGTTATTACTACTAATCATAGGTGTGTTAGACTCAAGTAGTTATACATCTAATTTATAAGCTATCTTAGTGTATACATTCTTTTGACGTATCCTATTACCATGTATTGGTTTAACATAAATAAATTTATTATTATTATTATTAAAATGGAGCTGGATACAGGAGCGTCTGTCAGCTCCATTTCCTACCGGGACTACCAGAGGTTCGGCTTCAGCAACAAGATCTTCAAGACAGTCGTTCAACTCAAGACGTATACAAGGGAAAATTGGCAACCCTCCTCATCCATTGGCATATGCAAGTAAGCGTTGCCAACGTCGACCATGGAGAAGTACTTCTCTCCATCCTCCTGGCTGAAAATGTCCTCAATGCGTGGTATTGGGTGCTTCTCATCTTTGATCCACTTGTTTATAGTAGTCTTGAAGTCAGCAAAAATCCCTACAGCGCCCATCGGTTTGACCACAGGAACGACTGGAGTCCCCCAGTCAGAATGTTGAACTTTAGAAATAATCCTGGCTTCTTCTAATCTTTGGAGTTATTTTTGTACCAACGACTTTATTGAATAAGGGATTACACGAGGTTTTATGAAGATGGGTTGAGCATTTCCCAATAGATTACCGGCGGAGAGTTGATGTTACATATGATTTTATAATTAAGATATGTTCAGTTTTCAGGTTAGGTTAGGTTTTATGGCTCATGCCCATGCTTTAACTACAAGGTCATATCGCCTACTACCAGAGCGCTCTTTCGTCACTCTGGTGGACATGAGCCCGACTCTAGTTTGGGAGTCCTAAATTTTGCCTAACCTAAATTTTTATTCACTTAGGGCAGGGGTCTTTAACGAGTACCTGACATCGTACAGGCTCGGGACCATCGCTTAACGTTCCATCCGAAGGACGGCGTGATGAACACCTATTTAGTTCATCACACCTTATGCCTAAACACAACTCTCTGTCAACCTTCACATCTCAACCCAGATTTCTCCACAACATAGACACGTCCACACTAATTAGAACAGCTGATGATCGTATTTTGTTTTCCACTCATTGGCTCGTTCCAAAACAAATGCGACTTCATATAATTATTCACCAATATAGTTTCTTTTTTGTTTTTATACAAATAAATATAATTAATTTTTATAATATTAATAATTTTAATGTGTGTATTTTTATATATCATAGCGGACATTTGTTAGATTTTTATCGTATTAAGTAAACTAGAAAATTTACTGGATAAAGTGTCTAAGGTAATTTACGTAACGGAATAATATAAATGTAGGTACGTTAATCACGTTAACAAAAAAAAAAGAGGAAACAGAAACTTCTTGAACCAAATAATTAACAATTAATGGATATGCTGTTTTGTTATAATTTTTCCTGGATGGTAGATACTTTCACAAATTGCATGTCTTGACAGAGATAATGATCTTGAGTTACATCAGATGGCAGGTTGTGTTGTCCGTTTCTTCAACCATAATGAGTCTCTGGGGCACATCTTGTATAATGTGAACCTAACTGCACGCAGAGCGGAAATAAACACCTCAACACAGGAAAATATGGTTAGAGATTACCTTTGTCAATGGTTAACGAACAGTCTCAGCCGTTTGTGCTTTCTGGTCTGCTTCTTGAGAATTAATGGTAGATGGATTTCTTCAAATCTTTAACCTGTTGAAATTTTTTTCAAATCTACATCTTGGAAATTTTGCATAATTCCCCCCCCCCCCCCCCCCTCCCCCTTTTCTCCAAAGTTGTCGGTGAATCTCCGGCTTGTAATGTATAAAAATAATAAACACATAAAATGATTAAATTATAAACATTAAAAAATTAATTATATTTATTTTTATATAAAAAACATTTCTTTTGAAACAAATGCATGTAGAAAACAAAACACGGCCATCAGCTGTTTTAATTAGTGTGTGTAGAGAGAGTCGAGGCCTGAGGTTCAATGGCGACGGTCTGAGGGTATGTAGAGTGGTGTTTAGGCTTAAATTGTGATGAACTAAATAGAAGTGAATTGACGGTGAAATTGATCCACAAAAAAGGTACTTTTATTTGTTTATATGTACAGGATATAAGCCCTGAAATATATAACTTAATTTTAGAGAATGGCCCAAAATATAAAACAAAAAGATTGAATTAGTGTTAAGAATTTAGTTTTTAAGATTTTTTTTTCTTTCGATTTTTGTTGTTAAAATTATTAAAAATGGCATCTCTTTAGAAATCCAAGTGAAAAGTTTGTGAATTGCATTTTTTTTAATACGTGCACTTTCTTAAAAATTGCACATCTTGAACTTTTGATACTTTTTTAGGGCCCCTTTTCGAAAAACTACTGTAGAAATCAAAATTTAGTAAAAGAAAAGAGATAAAATTTCTACAGGAAATGTGGTAATTTATTGTTTCTTTTTGTTTTAATTATTATTGTTTATTTCATTATTATTAATTCAATTATATTAATTATTATTTATATTTTTAATTATTTATCATTTATTTAAGATTAACACTTAAGCCTTTTTATTACCACAGGCTATGTACTTTCCCAGCACGAATTAGTCAATTACTTTTTGCTCTCCTACCAAAACCATTGTCTTCTTTTCTTTTTTTTGGACAATATTTCAGGACACTTTCACGTCCTTTTTCCCGAAATATTGTCAAAAAAGAAGAAACCTCTGGAAAAATGTCGGAAAAAATCAACATTTCAATATCCCAGAGAAGTTTAAGAAACATATTAACATTCAATATTTAACTTACATTTTGGAGAATCCTCATATTAAATTTTGTGTCGATATATTCATTGATAATAAATAATAATAATTTGTATTGTTTGAAGGGATGATCCCTATACAATGGAGTCAGTGACCATTACTTTTACAATATTAACATAATAATGACACATATAAAAGAATACACATATAACACAATAATGACATAGTATATAAAGGACCAATGACATTAACAAACGAAATACATTTAAAAAAGTATAAATAAAATAAGTAATTACAAATTAATAATAATAATGTAACATAGACAGTAAATATGGAGTGGGGATGTAGGTATTGAATATCAATATAATATGTAAGTTGAAGTACATTATTCGTTAACAATGAATACTTTAAGTTTCAGAGCGCTGATTAAATAATAGAAAATGTTTGAGATAACATTCTTATTATGGGCCAGGAGTAATGTATGAAAGTTGGATCGGTCTATACTGATACTCTGAGGCAGGAAGTGGCATCTAATGAGGGAGTATATCGGACAGGACATTAACATGGGGTATACGTCTTCCAATTCATTTTTATTGCAGATTGTACAAAGTTCCTGAAGATCAACGGTGTATACATTATTTTTGTAACTGATTTTACGATAGTACTTGCCAGATAGACGGAGTTGAGCCAGTGCTTTGATATGTGAGAAAGGAGCATTCAGGTTTAGGTATGGTTGGAGTTGATCTCGGTTGTGAATATTGGGATAAAAGGTGCGATACATTCATTAATTTGGAAGTTTTAGGGTATTTGAGTCGAGTCCTCCAATCCTGTTCAGCTGATTCCACTAAAAACTAATGTCGTCCTTAGAGAGTTCTGGATAAACATACGAAATTTCATGTTGATATTTCATATTAAAAATAAGATAAATAATAAAAAAACAAAACAAGAAATGTTCTCCTGGCCTCTGTAATATAAACATGGTCACCATGGCAACTGGTGACGAAGCTAGATTTTTCCATGAACACATTTAGAAATGCCTTTGGATAGTACCAATCGGGACGTGTTATGCTCCCACACCAGGGACGAAAGCACCCAGGAGCTCTGGGAGGAGGTTTTAGTGGGTGCGATTCCCACACTGTTGGGAAGTTCGATACTTCCCTTCGTCCGTTAGGGATTTCCTCCTCTCAGAGAGAGTGAAAAAAAAAAAAAAAAAAAAAAAAACGGGACATAGAAAGTTTAATTTAAATAATGTTAAAATCGGATGATATTTTTTATTGATTGGTACAGTTAAAGTAGCTTCAAATTTTGCCCAGAGTTATTTATGTAATTTTTTTGAGCCTCACTCATAATAATGTTTATTGAAATTTCTTTTTAATTATTAATTATGTTTTTTAGGGGTACAGTAAATTCAAATCAGAATAATAACCATTTATATTCATTGCATATTTATGTAAAATCATTTAGATTATTTAAATTTAATTAACTTCAATTATCAATTATTCATTATTAAATTAAATTTATTTTATTTTATTTTAGTAACAACCATTATTATTTTCATATTATCAAACATATTTTTATTTCTAATTGGCATATCCCTTGAGTGGAAAAATAAATTCATTTAATTTTATTTTCATATTATCAATTTTTTTTAAAAATAACACCTCACAGAGAAAAACTGGAGACAATGTTTGCCACAACGTCCATATTACGATATATTGTCTCATGTCTCCCATTTCAAACGAGAGCCAAAAGTTTCGCGATTTTGTTCCAAAAGCGTGCCTAAACCCATGAATTAGTCTCCCGATTGTCTACAAACTGTCTAATATCGCTCGATTGTATCTATATACAATGTCTACGACATTGTCTAGATACAAAAAACGCTCGATTTTTTTACAAGTGTGTAATACAATGAGACAATTTTTTTTTTTTTTGGAGGTTTCATAGTTTGGATATTAACGACTTGCGATAGTCTTACGACTGTAATAACGTTAGTCATGTTGGCTTCCACTTCTTCAACAAGAGGAACAAACAGACCTGGGATGGGAGATGCCGCCAGAGTGACGTCATCCATATTAGACACGCCCTCTCTCTCCGGGGAACGTCACCATAAAGGTTTCCGGAGTTGTCCCTATGTGTGTGTGTGTGTGTGTGTTCGTGTAGTTGGCTCCCTGTTTGTCCTGGCTTCCTATCGATCCCCGCCACCCCCCTCCATCCACCCCCCCTCAGCTCATCTCAGACCGCCTCCCACCACCTCCGGCTTCTTCCCCCATTCTCTTTGTTCCCATCATCGCCTCATCAGCTAAACAATAGCACTTCGACACCTATCAATGATACATCCGCTTTGCTTAAGACATACGAAACTTTTCTCGCCCTTTCGAATTTGTCACACTGGACTGTAATAATTATTCTCATCATCCTTTCAACTTTTGATCAATATCAAGTCGCCGGTATCATCAACAGTGGATCACCGACAATGTTCTTCCCCAGCGTGAATTATTCAACAGTTTTTGCTCTCCCTCTGAAACCAATTTAACGATTTGAAGAAAAATCAAAAGGAATAAAAGACGTCTCCTCATTGTGAACAGCGTCATCAGTGGCACATCTCACCCGCCAATAGGGGCCAGTATTCCTTTAGCCTCCACACTGTACGGGTGGGATGTGCCACTGATGATGACGCTGTTGCGTTGAAAACCGGTTCTTGTCCCAAATAAAACAGTGGGAAGACAATGTGAAAATGAATATGTCCTAGTTATTAGGGGTTTTGAGTACAAACCTGTCATCTGAACCTTCGCTTTCGTTTGGCCGGTTCGACTGAAATTCAAACTAAAAACAACTAAAACATTAAAAATTAACTCAAATTATTTGTTCTCGTGAATTCTATTCTATTAATTTTCCCTGTTGGCCCAGTAAGATTATTTGAAAAACCTTTAGATTAGATATATGTAAATATATTTGAAAAATTTAGAAAAAACATGGCTTCTCTTTAGAAATCCAAATGAAAAGTTTGTTAATTGAAATTTTTTTAAAATATACCTGCACTTTCTCAAAAATTGCACATCAAGTTAAGGATCTGGTATAATTTTTTTTTTCTCTCCTTCTGAGCTCAATTAGCGGGTTCGTAACCCGGCAGCGGCACTGAAGTTTTTTTATCTGGGAGGTGAGCACACCGTCCTTCGGATGGGACTTTAAATGATGGTCCCGAGCCTGTAAGAACAGATACTCGTTAAAGCCCCTATCATAATACATTTCAGAGCCTTCTTTCTCCAAGTAGACAATTCCGCGAAGATTTTATCCTGTTTTACTGAAGTACCTACTACTTAACATGCATTTAATGAAATAACGCTTCTCCCTTCTCTCTTTAGCACGAAGTATTGGGGAAGTTATGAAATCGGTCAGAAATTCGAAGTTGAGTTTTCACAATTTCATGTTGTCCGACATCCTGATTCATCACAGTCTGTGTATGTGTGTCTGTGAACACGATAACTCCGATAGAATGAAGGCCCAGGCATGAGTCACAATAACTAGCTAATCTTTCTCTCTCTCTATTCCTCTTTAACCTCATTTCTTTCCATTATTGCCTGTTTTGTTTATTAATATATTTATTTTTTTACTCTTCGCATTTTTCCAGTAGGTCCTTGTTTCTAGTATGGCTCTATAATAGTTATGAAAGGTTATTAAAACTGTTTTTTATTATTTAGTTTTTTTTTTGTTTTTTTTTCTAACAATTGTAACTTTATTATACAGATTTTCTTCCTTGTGACATGAATAATTCACACAACAGAGAGTAATTCTTTATTTATTTATTTTCCAACTCATAATGAGCCAATCTAAAAGAAAATTTGACAAATTCAAATTGTCAGAAGAGAACACACAACTGTATTTATAAAATATAAAAGTCCACAAAAACATTATGTAGTTACTTAAAAAGTCAATTTACAACCAAACTAAAAGAATTGAACAAATAAACAATAGAAGCAACTATTTACATTTTAGAGAGCTCAGAGATAGTGTCATTGCCTACTGTTCTAAAGATCGCTGGTTCGAAACCCGCCAAAGACCGTTAGGTTTTTTTAATTGGAAAGTGAAAAAACCTTGAGAACGCCGTCCTTCGGATTACACGACAATTACATAACTTCTCATATATTTCGTATAGCTGGGGAAGTAAAAAACCCAACTTTTAAGTAATTATTTCCCCACCGTTCTTCAGGGATGAGATTTAGTATCGTGAAAAAAAGTAGGTTTAAAATTAAAGATCATCAATTCAAATTGCTAATGGTTCGGTCTGAAAACAGAGTTTCAATCGTTATAACTTATAGTCAGTCTTTCGGGGAAGAAAAATGGTAGGAAAATCTGAAAGAAGTTGAGCGTGGGGGGAGGTAGAGGGATTCAAATTGAGACGTTCATTAGGGAACAAAGGGAACTGGTGAAGGGAGACGAGAGGGAATCGGAGATGAAAAAAGAGAAAAACGAGGAAAACGGGGCAGTTTGGAGGGGTTAGGATGGGAGGGGGGGGGGGGGGGGGAGAGAGAAAAACGGGCTAGTTTGGAAGGGAGGGGGGTTGGAGAAAAACGGGCCAGTTTGGAGGAGAGGGGGAGAGGAGACGTTGACTCTGGATCGATGAGGGCCAACTTTAAATGAAGCTAAAGACATCAATCGAGGAAGAGGGAGGCCAGACGATTTATCAGAGAACAATGGCGGCAAAACAAACCACCCCTGGCCCGCCCCCGCCAAAACCCAGCCCAACATTCTCCGCATATCCCTTCATCTCCCTCCTCTCGGGTCTATCACGTCATAACTATCTCTGAGCAGGAGATGCGAAACTTCCAACCATTCTACCAAAAAATAGATCTTATATTTATTTATTAGCAGAATTACTCGGCTTTACATTGGGAAAAACTTTGCACTTTATCTGAAGCTGATTACGTGCAATACACGGACTAAGAATAAAAGCTTCTGTGTTTGGCCTAAGGGGACTTTGAGACCTCGGGGCCTAAGTACATTGGCGGTACTTGAGAAATGATGTTATCATGTTTTTTTAGCCTTCCCAGTGCTCTTTAATGGCAAGACAGCCCATCTGATACCATGGCGAATTTCGGTCATCATCCATTATCCTCCAGTTTCTACATGGGCTAAGAGTTAGTCGATATGTCTCCGGTATAAGGGAAGTATTTTAATCGGTCAAAAATTCGATATTGAGTTTTCACCGGAATTTCATGTTTTGCTATACTGCATAATAACCATGTTCCATGTGTGTGTGTCTGTGAACACAATAGAATTAATATATTGCCGTTGTAATAAATGTATTGACACGAAATTTCGTAGGTAAATTCATAGCCCTTCAAGAACGACACTTTTTGATTTTCAGACAAATCGACCAACGGATAAGGGGGACAATGGGGTAGGTTTAACACGAAAACTCTGATAACTGCCGTTGTAATGAATGTATAGAACTAAATTTAAGTCAACTATTGATTGTAAGCCAATACAGTCGATTGATACAGCCGACATGGTCGATTGAGAGTGTTACAGAAATGTCCATGGATGTCTCACAAGTATCCAGTTTCTCCATAAAGACAAGATATGCAATGACTTGAAGCCAATATCCATTATGTTGCAGTTTCTTCTTCGACTGAGAGTTATCCGAATCCTCCTCTTGTAAGCCAATACAGTCGATTGATACAGTCGATATGGTCCATTGAGAGTGCTACAGAAATGTCCATGTATGTCTCCCAAGCCTCCAGTTTCTCCATAAAGACAAGATATCCAATGACATGAAGCCATCATCTTCGTTTCTTCTTCGACTGAGAGTTATCCGGATCCTCCTCTTTTAAGCCAATACAGTCGATATGGTCTATTGAGAGTGCTACAGAAATGTCCATGCATGTCTCCCAAGCCTACAGTTTCTCCATAAATACAAGATATCCAATGACTTGAATCCATCATCCATTATGTTGCAGTTTCTTCTTCGACTGAGAGTGATCCGAATCCTCCTCTTTTCCCCTGTGAATATTTCATAATAGCCGGTCAAAGTCAAGTTACCATCGGACCAACTTACATGAAAAGTGGATGTCGGGACTTTCATGTAAACAACTTCTACCCAGAGAGGGTTCCTGTTTTTTTTTCATCCTCCCCCCTCCTCTCTTAAAAGCAGTGAGCACTATGCTTTGGGTCCTTTTTGACCCGTCTCCACCCCATCTCTTCTTCAAAAGTAACTTTTGTATATTTGAGCAGCTCTTAAAGTGACCCTATCAACTCCCTAGAGATGCAAATCACCGAGCCTTTGCCTCCCCTATTCAGTAGAAAAGTGCCCCACGGCTCTCTATACCCTACACTGCCTACACACTACACTACTTTGTAAATGGAAAGCCACCCCTTCAGGCCCCAACTAAAAGTGGCTGTCTTGTTTGCTTTCCTACAACTTTTGTAAAGAAAACAGAAGTGTTTTTTTATTTACTTTTGAAGTGTAACTTCGTTTTACTTAGTTATAGCAGGACGTTAATAATAATAATAATACATTTATTTCCCATTAAACCAATACATGGTAATAGGATACGTCAAAAGAATTTATACATTGAGATAGCTTATATATTAGATTTATAAATAATTGAGTCTAACACATCTACGATGAGTAGTAATAACAAAACTAAAAAACTTAAAAAAAGTAAAATGAAATTAATAAAAACTGAACAAATAAATACTTAAAAATATATGAGTATATAAACAAAATTAATACAAGATACGTTTATAATAAGTAGACACATTTTTCTATTTAATAAAAATTAAGATAACTATTTTTCATAAAAAACTCTTCGGAAGTGTTTTTATCCCAACGATGTTTCGGGACGTTCTTACGTCCCATCATCAGATCTTTATAATGAATTATAAATGAACGTATAAAAATCTCTAAATAAATAAAAAATTATAAATAAATAAATAAAACAATAACGTACATTGGACTGACCTTTAAGGTGTGGAGGAACTCTGCCCAAAAAATAAAAATGAAAGCTTTGTATCAAATAATGTTTTTGGATATGAAACACGATTCTTTATTGTGATTATATTATTCTTTTTGAACAGTGAGAATAATAAATTCCGTTTCCGTGTATAGGATTTCCTCTAACATGAACATTTTTAGTTGAAATTAAAATTTTTTTATTGTATCTATTTGAGTTATGAGATAGATGCAGCGTTTCCCCTCTCCAAAACGCAAACGAAAAATCGTAACATTCTTAATACTTACTGAGCAGTCTGCGCATAGTTGTGCGCACCTTTCACTTGTGATGCTTTAATACAACACGTGTTTTTTTTATCCGTTTGTGTTGGAATTAATGCAGTTTTTTTTTGAGTGTGCAACGCTTTAAATTTACTTATTGTGCATCGAACCTGTACTGCACACACACACCACTGTTTTTTTTTACCACTTCTGCTATGAGAATAGAGAAAATTATGTAATCGATCAAAAAATCGATGCGAAATTTTATTTTTAATGAAAAAAAATCGTCGGTATCACCAGCAATGTATTTCCTCACATCGAATTAATCAATTGACTTTTCGCTCCCCCTCCAAAACCAGTCGACGGATTTACCAGTGTTGGTACTGTCTGAAGTAAAGGGCGCCGGTAGCTCAGTGGTATGCGTGCTTGTCTTCTGAGCTCAAGATCGTGGGTTCGAAACCCAACCGAGGCCCTTAGTTTATTTTATCTGGGAGGTAAAATAAACTTAATCACGCCGTCCTTCGGATGGGACGTTAAGCGATGGTCCCGAGCCTGTACGATGTCAGGTACTCGTTAAAGACCCCTACCCTAGGTGAATAAAAATTTAGGATAGGCAAAATTTAGGACTCTCACAATAGAGTCGGGCTCATGTCCACCAGAGTGACGAAAGAGCGCTCTAGTAGTAGGCGATATGACCTCGTAGTTAAAGCCCGGGCATGAGTCATAATACTTAACCTACTTGTCTGAAGTAAGGTCAGTTACTTTAGCGATAACCAATACTACTAAAAATCAAGAATTTGTATCGAAAAAACGGACAACTTACAACAGAAATTCCAAATGTGTGTCTGAAGGGAGGGATTTGGAGGTGTGATCCTTTTTGAAGGACAGATGTAAGCTAATCCCGGGCACCTGCCTTGCACACTAATGATGGACAGACCTTTGTCAACCAACTCATACAGACAGATGTCTTCCAGCTCGCTAATTGACGTATCGGCCGCTTCTGCAACTGTGGTCGGACGTGCGGAGGGAACACATCAACACGTCTCATCTGTACCTCTAGGTATCGGCATTGTTTCACACTCTTCTCAAAATTATTTCTTTTTGTCTCTTTGTATCATAATCCTATGTTCGACAGTATGAAATAATTTTGAGAAGGGGAAGGGGGAGAGCGACTAAACTACAGTGTGGTTAGTATAAAAATGTTCGTTAATGGCCAAATCACTTATACTTTAATTTTTTCTTAATTTTTATAATTTTTCAAAAAACTACCAATGATAAAACCATATTAGAGAACCTGGAAGACAACTACCTAACTACATTACCACAAGGACGGAGGTGTGTGGGATGGACTGCTTCATCCACTCTGCCACTTGGAGCCACCCAGGGAGATGCCCCTAATAGAGGCAAAAAATAAAGAAATAAATAAAACCATATTTGTTCGTTGATGAGTGATGATTCAAACATTACTTACAATTAGATTTATTCCTTATAGACATTTAGTTTACATTCTTCGGGCAGCTATAACTTTTGTCATATTAACCCTATCACAAATCTAGGTACTTATTGACATTGGAAATAGTATAAGGAACATTTTTGGTGAGAATTAATTTTTCGATAGGACTAACCGTTTTCGGGTAAATCAAGGAAACGTCTAAAAATATGTGTTTCAAAGCTACATTCCAAAATATGTACTTATCTCAAAAATCGTACAACTTACGAAAAATCGTATTTATATAAAATATGTATTTTAATGCTTCCAACAACTATTACTTGAAAAGATTTTTGATTCGGACATAAACATAGGCCAGGGAGTGTGGTCTCAAAAAAAGAAAAAAACCTTCATCGATAATATATTTTTAAAGTAAAAAAAATATATATCGATATTTTCTCTTCGATGCGGATTTGTACAATTTAAGTAAACATTGATTTCATTATAATTTCTCCAATGGACAAATATCCCAAAAGTCATTTCACGGCTGTTTATTTGCAAATAATCTCTTGGAGAAGATCACATTTTGCCTTGATTCCGGATGCCCAATGATCTGTCTCTTTATTGCTCTGACAATCCTCTTAATACTTCCACTAGATTGAACATTTGGCCGCATGAAGCGCCCCTCATCCATTGTACAAACCAAACTTGCAAACATCATCACGTCATATCCCTCATTGCTTGTGCTACAGGAGTTGTAAATAGTACTATAAACGGTGCATAATGTAACTTTAACGGTTATAGAGTTCTGGATACACATATAAAAAGTCCTCGGTGGATCACCGTCAGCAAAAAATTATTAATTACATTTTTGCTTTTCCTCCAAAGCCAATCGACCGTTTGGGCTAAAACTCATTATTTGACTTATAGTGGCTTCTGAATTAAACTTTGTGTTGATGCATTCATTACATCGGCATTTATTATTTATCGGTTGAATCTCCCCTCAGATCCCCCTTTCCTTGGGCCGATTCCGCTGCAAATTAATAATTGTCGTCCGTATGGGGTTTTTAATTCACGTATGAAATTTTGTGTCGACACTTTCATTCTATCGGGAATAATCGTGTTCACAAACATAAAGACAGGATTTTGTTTTTGGAATCACGGGGACGGAAAACGGAAATTCCGAATTTTTGACCAATTGCATATTAACAACTTCTAAGTTGAGGAACGCGGACGTATTGTGGAAACTTGTAATAATGAATAAAACAAACTTATTTTTTAAATATTGTCTATTCCACTAAAGATAGATCTTTAGTGGAATAGACAATATTTCAAAAATAAGTGTGTTTTATTCAATTGCATATTGGTTGGTTGCATGTTGGTTTCAGTCCTCTCCTCAAATGGTCTTATGTTGGTTTCAGTCCTCTCCTCAAATGGTCTTATGTTGGTTTCAATCCTCTCCTCAAATGGTCTTATGTTGGTTTCAGTCCTCTCCTTAAATGGTCTTATGTTGGTTTCAGTCCTCTCCTCAAATGGTCTTATGTTGGTTTCAGTCCTCTCCTTAAATGGTCTTATGTTGGTTTCAGTCCTCTCCTCAAATGGTCTTATGTTGGTTTCAATCCTCTCCTCAAATGGTCTTATGTTGGTTTCAGTCCTCTCCTCAAATGGTCTTATGTTGTTTTCAGTCCTCTCCACAAATGCTCAAGGTCGTTTCGTATTATATTTTATTGTTAACTTGTATTTTCCTAAGTGTATAATAATGTTTAATTCAATGCTCCAAGAAGCTAAAGTGTTCAGTTATCACAAATATTAACAGACCATTAGTGAGTTTAACTTTAAAAAAAGGGAAAATATTAAATCATTAATTCAAAGCCGCCTCTTGAAGGCCAGAAAATAGCTTTATCATTATCTGACCAACACCTCGTCTTTAATTTATTTAAAAGGTTCTTTTAAGAAGAAAATAAAAGAAACAAAATAAAAAACGGCGGTCTATCAACTGAATTAAAACCCTTAGAGAAGACAACCACCATTTATAGCAGAAGAGCTGTATCAGTGTGGAGAAGGATCATCTCTCCAGAAGTGAACATATTTCTTTACTCCTTTTTAAGAAAGTGGCTCCTCCACTTAAATTGAGCAGAGCAAAGGTCTAGCAGCCCCCCATAGAGAAAGTTATATCGCCTACTACCAAAGTCACTCAGGTGGACATTAGCCCAACTCTACTGAGGGAGTCTTAAATCTGCTTATCCAGGTTTAGTTTAGGGGTCTTTAACGAGTACCTGACATCACACAGGCTCCAGATCCATCGTTTAACGTCTCATCGGAAATACGACGTGCTCAAGTTTTTTTTAACTCCCAGATAAAAAACCTAAGGGCGTTGGCCGGGTTTCGAACTCACGATCTTAAAGTTAGTAGGCTAGCACTCTACCTCTGATTTTGCGGCGCCCTAGAATACATGAATTAATTAACTAACACAAAGAATATTTCATATAATATATATGAATAAATTAATTAATACACAGAATGTGTCTCACTTCCGTCGTGTTCGCCCCCACAAGAATATCATAATTAATATTGAAATACTATTTAATTTTACGTTTTATTTAGTATCTTTGTCCAATTAAAAAATATATTGTGATAATAAAAAAAAAAAAATGTTTTAAATTATAAAGAAAATAATAATGAATAGGTAATTGAATTAATATTAAATAAATAATTAAATAAAATTACCACATTTCCTGTAGAAATTATAACTGGTCTTCTACTAAATTTTGATTTCTACAGTAGTTTCCGAAAAGGGCTCTAAAAAAATATCGTAAGTTCAAGTCGTGGAATTTTGAATAAAATGACGTATTTAAAAAAGATTTCAACTAGGTAATAATTATTTCAATTGGATTTCTTCTAAAGATAATAACGAACTGCCCTCTTGATTTTTTTTAAAAATGTTAAATCTAATCCAAATTTATACTTGAATAATCGTATTGGGTTCACAGGGAAAATGAATAGCATAGAATTAGAGAACAAATATTGGGTTTCTTTTTTTTTTTTAACCTACACTATAAAATTAAAAATAAGATGGAAAAAAAAAAAAAAAAATTATTTATAAAAAGAAATCTTATGAACTAATTACTTAAAACTATATCAGTCTTTTTTCTGTTTTATAGTGGCCATTATTTATAGCTCTTTTATATTTTGGGCATATATAAATAAAAAGTACCTTTTCCCTTCTACGTACTTCCAATGTTATAATTTTCACTCTTCTCTTCTACATCCTCTCTCACTTAGACTGGTTCTCTACATCTTAATCCAAAAAACAACTCGAGATTTCAAAGTAGTTTCACGTTTCAAGATCTCCTGAATACCTTTTGACCTGTCTGTGCGTGTTATGCCTGTGTGGATGTGATTGAAAAGTTGTCAACTCTCTATCGCAAAAACGATTGTAGCTATGAACTTGAAATATGGAATGAAGGGGTCACATGTTCTAACTTAGGTCTGAGACCATTTTCCTCCGGGACCGAACTTCATTTTACAAGATAGAGCTTGTATTTATGACCTATTCAAAAATATTTTCGAGTAACAGTTGTGGAGAATACTGAAATACATAATTTATATGGCATATGATTTTTTACAGTTCGTCCGATTATCGAAATACATGTCAAAAACCATCTTGCTATGTAGTACTTAAGTACTTTCTCAAAATCATTTCATTTTGTCTCTTTGAACAGTGTAATATTTTTTAAATCGTAACTCATAGCAACGAACTTTGAAATATAGTTTTTGTACTTGTAGTAGTTTTTTTGTGAAAAATTATAAAAAAAAAAAAAATTGTGATGTGGCCATTACAGTCTCTCCCTCCTCTTCTCAAAATCATTTCATACTGACATTACTGGTTACATGAAAATTAGTAGTTGGCAACTACCCAGTAATGCCAGTATGAAATATAGTATATTTTGAGAAGGAGGAGAGAGAGACAGAATGATCTGTAAGCATGGTTGGTATAAGAAAGTCCTGTAATGGTCACATCACAATTTTTTTTTTTTTTTTTCTCCTTAAGAAAGCTGCCCTCTTCACTTAAATTGCAGGGGGGATGAGCAGGACGAAGATGTGAAAAATGTATAATTACTAAATGGTGAGTGTGTGGAGGGAGAGAGAACACTTAACTTTTATCTTAACAGAGGCCGAGAAGCTAAAAGGAACGGCGGTCTTCTGGTAGTTGTGCTGAGTCAGGGCAGGTAATGGAGAAGAATCGAAATAACAAGCTGCCGTCGGATGTCCAACTGAAGAGGCCCCACGTCTTATAGCCCAGCATTATACCAAAATTAAGTAATATCCCATATTAGTGAATTTCTGTCTTTAGTCCTTATCTGTCCATTCCACTCGATTTCCGCCATACCAATTCTAAATATGAAAATAATAGTTTTAAATTACTTTTATTCTTCAGTTTTTGAACAATACAACAAAAGGAATCAACATTTTTTCAATGAATTTATGATTTTGCAAAAAGAAAAAAAATTATCCCAAATGGAGGGGCGTAGCCAGGATTTTGAGCAGGGGGGGGGGGGGCAAAGTTAGGCTACGAGGGTGAGGGGTTATAGACTCCCGGGAGCAGAGCCCGCCGCAGTGTGAAATTTATTAGTTTTGTTTTTTAAAATTCGTGCCCCCGCTCAATTTTTGATCAATTTGGATGAAACTAGGTGCAAAATATTTGTGAAAGCTGGCTTTTTATCAGATAACTGCGGGTTTCACAACCAAGGTGCCAGTGGCAAAAATAGCCAATATATTGAATTTGGACCACTTTAGGCCAAAATGACAACATTAGGACCACTTTTGGCTAAAATAAATATTTAATTCGTAATCAGCGACCCAAAAAACATTCATTTAAGTTGTAAAAAACCGTTAACAAAAACTTAGACAAAAAAAATTAAATTTTTTAAAAAATTTCGCGGTGTTTTGGCAGCTATCAATTGGAATATAATACCTTGATTGTGAAACCCGCAGTTACCTGATAAAAAGCCAGCTTTCACAAATATTTTGTACCTAGTTTCATCCAAATTGATCAAAAATTGAGCGGGGACTGAAATTTTGAAAATCAAAAATTCCTTGAATTCAAAACAAGACTCGGACCTCTAGAAACTCCCCATGAGGTAACCACTGACTAATACTTAAGCTGACTTTACATGAGCAGCAAAAATGCAAAGCTCAGTAGCAGCAAATGCACGCTGTGGTTTCTGTGCTTTTAGAATTAAATGACTCACATCCAATAGCGTGCATTTGCTGCTGCTGTGCTTTACATTTTTACTGCGCATGTAGAATCAGCTTCACCTAGGGGTCTTTATCAAGCACCTGACATCATTAAGGCCCTGGACCATCGCTTAACGTGCCATCAGAAGGACGGCGTGCTTAAGTTTATTTTACCTGCCAGATAAAATAAACTAAGAGCCTTGGTCGGGTTTCAAACCAGCGAACTTGAGCTCAGTAAGCAAGCATGCATACCACTGAGCTACCGGCACTGAGTCACCAGCTGCAGTAGGTATGATCAGCTCCCAGATGAAGAACTTTTTAGCAGGGGCGTAGCTGTATCAGTTGTAGCAATGATACAGGGCCCCCGAGCTAGAGAGGGTAAGCAAAAATTAAAACGTATTAAAAATTATTTTAGAACTTCTGTGGGACAAGAACGGCTATCAGACTTATCAATACTGTCCATAGAAAAAGAAGAACTTGACAAAACTAAAATTTTCTTCTGCTGTGGATGATGTAATTAATACGTTGCCGAAAAAAAGGCAAGAAAAGTGGCCTATTTAACCACTAGACTATTTTTTTTTTTACGTTTTTTAATATCTATTGTTGTTTCTGTTATCTTGAAATATATTTTGTTTATGCGAGAGTTTTTGTTTATTTTCCGAAAAATGCCCCCAAGAAGTTTTGATTCAGAACCTCGGTCGGGTTTGGAACTCGTGATCTTGAGCTCACTAGTCTTCGTAAATGTAGATTTGTTAAGATGTCTCTCCAAGGACTATCCTCGGGCTCTTGGCCTCCAGACTTCAGTTAGTCACTCCAACTGCTTGTTTGCCTTGTAATTGGGTTTCCTTTGTCCTCCGGTGAATGTGGAGCATTGATAAGAAGCATGAATGCAGACACTGACAAAACCCTGAGGGCAACATTCCCATCCTCAATCATTCTCATTGATTCATTCATTAACCTATCTGATCAGAGTAGTCTAGTTTGATTCAGATCTATCAGACAGAAGCCTACCTGAGAAGCTATATTCGCTAAACACATCAATGATATGGGTCACTCAACGAAGCTACTCCATCTTTGTTAGCTAGACTCTCTGGAACAGCTAGAAATTAACATTTATAAAAAAAAATGGAATTGAACGATTAATTTCAATTTCTCATCTCTATTATCACTGGGTTAATTAATTACTTTTTAACGTAGAACTACGTCTTTCTTAGGGGGTACTATCAGAGTGCTCTTTTGCCGCTCTGGTGTATATGAACCCGACTCATTATGGGAATCCTAAATTTTACCTACCCTAAATTTTTATTCATCCAAGGTAAGGGTCTTTGACGAGTACCTCATATTGTACAGGCTCGGGACCTTCACTTAACCTCCTATCGGCCTGCTCAAGGTTTTTTCACCTTCCACATAAACAACTCAACTCGGCCGGGTTTCGAACCACTCATACCACTGAGCTAGAGTAGTGAGCGCTCTATCGCAGAAATGATGCTAGCTATGAACTTGAAATTTAGAATGGAGAAGTAACATGTGTTCACTAGAAATGATGTGATTTTGGACGAAAATTGAGACCGCTTTACTTCGGGGCCTAAGTACATTTTACAAGATACTGCTTATATACGAACTAACCAAACCTTTTTTCTAGCAAAAGTGGTAGAGGAATCTATAAAAAAAAAAAACACATGTTTTGCAGGTCGTCCGGTTTTCGAGGTATCTACCGTCCTGTAATCTAGTTTTGAAACACATATTCTTAGACGTTTCTTTGATTTACCCGAAAACGGTTAGTCCTATCGAAACATTGTTTCTCACAAAAAATGTTCCTTATTAAATTTCCAATAATAATCTACCCTTAGATTTGAAATAGGACAAATATGACGGAAGAAAGTCTTGTAACTTTGATGTTTATGTTTAAACTTAAGTATTTCCTAAGTTAAAATTTTCGGCTAAGAGAGTAGCACTTCCTTCCTGTGTGGGGAAGGGGAGTCACAGCCACAGATAATATCTAGGTACTCTTTATGCAGTATGCATATGGTAGGGGGGCGGGGGGGCGTCCCCCCCCCCTGGCCAGAGCGAAAAACCAAGATAAAAATTAAATAAACTAAAAAAATTTTTTTTATTAAAAATGGATTGCTTGCAAGTGACCAATAGAATCTTCAAATTTCCCGTGCGTCTGATTTCTAAATCAGCAATCAGCTGTTACATAAATGTACCTGTACAAAAGAAGTCATATTACATTTGTTTAAATATATATGAATTCGATCATCTCATTTCCTCAAAATCGTCATTTATTGTTAAACCTGATTTTACATGCGCAGTAAAAATGCAAAGCGCGGCAGCAGCAAATGCACGCTATTGGATGTGTCATTTAATTCTAAAAGCACAGAAACAACAGCTTTGCATTTTGGCTGCTCATGTAAAGTCAACTTAAGTATTACAGTCAGTGGTTACCTCAGGGGGAGCTTCTAGAGGTCCGAGTCTCCCAAATTAATAACAAAACGTCTGCAACGCTAACCACGGAAACTGCGGGGAGTGCCCCCGGCAGTCTATACCCCCGCCCTCGTAGCCTAACTTTGCCTCCCCCCCCCCCCCCCTGCTCAAAATTCTGGCTATGCCCTTGTCTTTATGTACATATTTTTGTAGACAATATAAACGTTAAACGAATTCATTGATTTTATTTGTTTTTTAAACATAAAGGTTTTAGAAAATGGTGTTTTTATGATTTCTTAAAATATATTCTTCCATTTTGTTCACTTGTTCCTTTTATTTCTGACATAGCCAACGTCTAAAGTAACCATTACTTAAAGAGAGTGTCTGAATGTCTGTTAGATTGACTCTCACCATAGTGGCATTATCAAAAGTTACTTCCAAATTGCTACTTTAAAAATTGTAAGGTATAATCTTGAAACAGGTGTCTTCTATTTCTTTCTCTTTCCCATTCCAATCTAATAGAATGTCTTTAATAAATCCAGTCTTTCGAATATTAAATGTTGTCTTTCGCTTAATTAACGGATAGGTATTTGTGATTATCAGAAACAGCTGTTTAAGTAGGTTAGTGAGTTAGTTTGATTCAAACTACGAGGTCATAATAAATACAGTATTTATTAGGTTGTGGCTGAAGATGGTAGCAATACCGAAAGTACTCCCATATATTTTATATAATTTGTGAAAAAGACAATATTTAAAAAAAAAAGGGGGGCCTCGGCCGGGCTTCGAACCCATGACTTTGAGCTCAGAAGGCAAGCACGCATACCACTGAGCTATCGGCGCCCTCAAAACCATTTTATTCCATTTTAATAATATTATATATTACTTACGCGCTATTGACAATCCTTATCTTTGGTTGTGGTAGATTTTTTTTATTTATTATGCCATTCATATTTTTCAGATAATGTGATTTTTATAAGGACATTTTTATTCTGACATATTCTATCACTGTGCCGATAATTTACCGATTGGAATATTTACTGACTGACGCAAGTGATGAGCGAGCGACTCCCACTACGGATTTTGATGAAACTTTTTTGTATCTTCTAGGTCAAAAATAAGAAGTCCTCACCGTTCGGTCCAATAGGGGGCCTTGGTTTGGTCGCAAAACGTTTTTGAAAATTTCATTTTGGGCATTATTCATCTTTTTTTTTTTTTTTTTTCTCGGCGTCTGTCATTTTTTTCCCCCTTTTTACCCAAATTTCAGAAAAAAATTTTTCGCGTTGATTTGAGCAGTGAAATGATTAGAACATTTGAAAAAACTATTTATTTTCAATAGAACATGGTCGGGAAATTTTTTCATGAAAACAAATTTTAAATTTGTGTTTCTTATGTCGAAAAAACATTGAATTCAGATTTTGGATCAAATCAAAAATTATCAATTTTCGGACCCCAAATTTTTATGAGACCAGTTTTGAACTGTCAACTATAGACGCTTATAACTTCAAATCTAATCATCCTATTTTGATTTTCGAAAGCAAATTTTAAAGAGCTTCACTTCCTCTTCCCAACCTATGTCTAGGTTGAACTGTGCTTAATAAACTTGACAAATACAGTAAAAATTCATGTTCATCTACAACCTTATTTTTGGAGTAGAAAGCATTGATCAAATATTATGTTTACTACATCGATGGAATGCTCTCAACGAGTTCTAACGTCGTATCATTCATTAAATACCGTTGAGTGGACTTGCAATAGACGATCAAACCCATTGGAACGAAGTGAGACACGATTTTTGACCTAGAACATGGAAAAAAAAGTTTCATCAAAATCTGTGACCCGGACATTGAATCCTTTTCTTGTTAGTAACAGTTAGTAGCGTCTGTTCATTTCTTGTCTTTTCAGTTTCGTGTCGGGGGTTAGATTTTCATATCTGTAAAATAAAAATAAAATAAAATAGCTTTATTGACATTCTTTTAGAACAAAAGCCTCTCCTTTTGGAGGTTTTGAGTCGACTGCTCTTTCAACAGAAGAAATCAGAAAAGAATTTAACGATTTTTCCTAAATTAAATTAAATTATTCCTTAAGTAAAACTGTTTCTTCTTGTTTAAAAATAAAATAAAAATAAAACAAGATAGAAAAAACAAAAGCAAAAAGTAAAAATGAGGGTTATTTCTTAAATAGTGCTGTAACACATTTGTTCCATGTTTCTCTGTTGCTGGCCACTGTGCACCATCCATCCCCTATTCTCTCCACTATCTCGTCCCTCCACCGCAGTCCTGGTCTTCCTTTTCCTCTTCTTCTGTCTCTAGGAATCCACTCCATGCAGACTTTAGCCCATTGTCGAGGATCCATCCTTGTCACATGCCCGGTCCATCTCCACTTCAGCAAGTGTGCTTCCTTCTGTATTCCTCCTTTCATATCTGTATTTTAGTTCAATTCATGGCCGAGGAGATTGTAAGTCCCTTAATGTATTTTGTAAGTTCAAAGATGGGTTCCATTACGTACCCGGGAGCAGAATGGAGGTGAATTAGATAGAACAAAGCCATCTTCCTGTAGAAGTGATTATTAGATAGGATAGCCTGGGTAATCAGAGTTAGTAGAAGGAAACAATGGCGGCTCCCACTCCTCTCAGAGACATAGGTATAATAGAGGAGCAACTTTCTCTGTTTAATGAATTAATTAATTAGGTCCATTGTGGATGGTGAGGTGGATCTGGGGAGTGGGGTCTCTTACAATGTCCTGCGACTCTCGGGGAATCCTCAATGAGACAGTCCTTTACCTGACGATCCCAACTTAGTCAATTAGCTCACTAATTCAATAGCAGTTTGAGGATAGGGACCTGTCTCAACTTGCTCGGTCACAAAGGGACGAGCAACTGAAACACTAACTTTATCACTTCACTGGCTCCTAATCAACGGCCTCTATAATCAGCTACTCGAGTTATTTTGTCTAATACAATTATCAAATACAAAACTTTACAAACCCCAAAATCAGCTGCCTTTACCGTCATGATTTAATGAACAATAAGGATGTTAATTTTATAAAGTGAATTTTCCTAAATTAATATGAACAAAGTCAACTCCTATTTCGATTGTAATAATATTTGGATGGGTATCTCTTTGAAGTAGATGTCCTTAGTCTTTCAGATCTTCATCGCTACTTTTTAGTAGTTCGGAGCTACAACAAAAATTTATTCAAATAAAATCGTTTTACTTCCCCAACTATACGATGTATAGCGGAAATTATGTAATAAGTCAAAAATTAGAAGTTCGGCGGAAATTCCCGACTCCAAAAATGAAAAAAACAGACATTTCTGTCTTGTTAGGTTAGGTACTAACTAGGTCCTAAATGTTACCTAAATTTTTATTCACCTAGAGCAGGTGTCTTTAACGAGTATCTGACATCGTACAGGCTCGGAACAATCGCTTAACGTTCCATCCAAAGGAGTGCGTGCTCAAGGTTTTTTATCTTCATTTCTGTCTGTCTGTATGGGTGTGCGTGTCTGTGAACACGATATTACTTTCGAGGAACCTCTAAGGAGGACACATTGATTTTCAGCCAAATCGACCAAAGAAAAGGAGAGATTAAGGAGGAGGTATAACAAAAAAACTGTAATTAACTACCGTTGTAATGAATCAAAATCTCATATGTTAATACAAAGTCCTACAAGGAAGACATTAATTTTCGGTGGAATCAGCCGAAGGAGATGTGATATCAGAAGGATCGATTCAAATACTCTAAAGATTCCTGATGTATCGACACAAAATTTAGTATAAGGATTCAGAAGCCACTATATAAGTCGTGTGAAAACGTAATTGATTATTTTGTACTAGGGAAGTACATTGGCAGTGATTCAACAACAACTTTTGAGGGCGCCGGTAGCTCAGTGGTATGCGTTCTTGCTTACTGAGCTCAAGGTCGTGGGTTCGAAACTCGGCCGAGGCCCTTAGTTTATTTTATCTGGGAGGTAAAATAAACTTAAGCACGCCGTCCTTCGGATGGGACGTTGAGCGATGGTCCCGAGCCTGTATGATGTCAGGTACTCGTTAAAGACCCCTGCCCTAGGTAAATAAAAAATTTAGAGTAAGCAAAATTTAGGACTCCCACAGTAGAGTCGGGCTCATGTCCACCAGAGTGACGAAAGAGAGCTCTGGTAGTAGACGATATGACCTCGTAGTTAAAGCCCGGGCATGAAGTTATTTGTATTCATATTTTTTCAAGCATATCTCTGTGTGAAAAAATATCAAAAAGAGAAATATAGAGTAAAGAGATTGGAAGGAAGGAGATTGGAAGGTTACACGGTAGGTTACCCAGAAACGAGTGAGACCAACCAGAAAATAACCTACCCTTTTGGACACCTCTTTCATTTGAGTCAACGTTTTTGGGTTCCTGTTAATCTCTTCGACCGTTTGGGAAAAACCAGCTCTTCCTTCTGAAAATTTTCCACAAGAATGACTCCATCTGAAATATAAAAAAAAAAGGAAAACAACATGGAAAATTGCTCTTTTCCTACTCCCTTCCCAAACATAAAATAAATAAAGTCTTGTATAATTAGAAACTGAACAGTCCACAGAACCTTATTATTTCTTTTATTTTTATAATTTTTAATCGACAAAAAATTACGTTCTCGAGCGCAATATAATTGATGATTTTCGTTGTTTCATTGTTCAGAGTAATTCTGTAAGTGACTTTCATATACCCAGTGTAGCCATTATGAATGATTTTGTGGACGGGAGGGAGAATGAATTTAGGTTAAACATTTTTTTAAAAATATATATTAATTTAGTTACTAAGATGAAGTGGTGAAAAAACCTTGAGCATGCCGTCCTTCGGATAGGACGTTAAGCGATGGTCCCGAGCCTTTACGATGTCAGGTACTCGTTAAACACCTCTTATCCTAGGTTTAATTAAAATTTATGGTTGAAAAAATGTAAGACTCCCATAGTAGAGTCGGGCTCATGTCCACCTCATGAAAGAGCGCTCTGGTAGTAGGCGATATGACCTCGTAGTTAGAAAGTTATTAGATAGGATTTCGGAAATATCCGTTGGAATTCTCTTTCTGGTATGCTATATGCTATGCATTCTACAACGAGATGTCTCACAGAGAGTCCCACCCCGCAGGACTGATACAGAGGGGGTGCTCTCGAGCCATCAGATGTCCATGGGTCAGCCTGGTGTGCCCTATGTGTAACCGAGACAAAACTATCTCTTCCTTCCTTTTGTCTCTCATTCAAGTATTCCAGACTCTCAGACCTTAAATATCCGTCATTCCAAGCTACCGAATCTGCTCTGAAGTCCATACTTTTTCCTTAATATAGGAAATGTAGTCTCCTACTGGGACTTCGAATGTGGAAAGTCCTTTTAGTATGGCGCGCCTGTCATACATTTCAGCTGATTCGTTACCCGCAATGCCACAATGACCTGGGATCCATAAGAAAGTTACTGAAATCAGGTTGACCCAAGGGCTACCTGGACAAGGAGGTATTCAACTCCCTTTAAACAATAAACCATTTTATATATAGTTAGTTATTATGACTCATGTCCGGGCTTTAACTACAAGGTCATGTCGCCTACTACCAGAGCGGTCTTTCGTCACTCTGGTGGGCATGAGCCCGACTACTATGGGAGTCCTAAATTTTGCTTATCCTAAATTTATATTCACGTAGGATAGGGGTATTTAACGAATATCTGACATCGTATAGGCTCGGGCATATCATTTAACGTGATTTATTTATATACATTATCACTATATCATCCTATACAATATGAGTTCTATACTATTGAAGTCAGTATATAATAATGTTACATCAGAATACCAAACGTACTAGCCTCAGATTGGATTAGAGATAGCTAGGCCACCCCCAATAAAATGCTCCATCCCTGTTTGAGGGACAGACAGTAGTGACGTCCTAATTCCTCTTTGTCCCCCGGAGGCCGGGGATGTCCGCCCAATAAACTTCCCTTCCCCCAAACAACCCTCTGTTAAGAGCTTTTTTACCCTCCCCAATCGAACCCGAGTTTACTCTGATTGCTACAACAAATTCAATACAAACTTAGCCCGGGGGACCCAGCAGCCCAAGACCTTCTTACCAACTTAACCTCTTTTTTACTTAGCTTCCAAGGGGAGTTTATTTCTTTTTTGTTGATCCTGTAAAAAAAATTCTCTGCGAATTGTACTAAATTTCTTTCACGACTAACTTGGAATCCTTGCACGAAAATGAAAAGACATGAAATGAACATATAAATTGTCACTAAGACTAATAGAAAAATTGTAATGTGGCCATTACAGGACTTTCTTATCCAACAACTCTTACAGATCACACTCTTCCCCCTTCTCAAAATTATTTCATATTGGCATTACTCGGTATAAGAATGTCTACTCTCAAATAATATATATATTTTATAAAAATACAATAAACGTACATTTTTTTTTGTATTTATTAATCTTAAGCCACAACTATGCAAAAAATGCACAACCATCGACTGGGCTGACATATGCAATACAAACATACTTAATACAATTTAAAAAAAATAATAAAAATAAATTTGACATGAAAGGCTTGAGAGAGGAAAAACACCCAGCGGTGAACCCTCATGGCATCACTTCACTCTATCCCAAACTCTCTTTAATCTTCTTGGGGGATTGTGGGGTAAATTTGTATTTAAGATTTTGCGAACTTCTGGATTGGTGTGTAAGTAAATGGTGTAGAAACGTTGGTATAAATGTTTAATGGTTGTGTCTATGGATGTGACGTTCAAGTCACGGTGTTAAGTCTTGTTGCTAACGTATGGTGGGCATTGCGTGATCAGTCGGAGAGTCTTGGATTGAAATACCTGTATTCTTTTGATGTTCGAAGTCTTGGCTGTACCATATATTTGTAAGCCATAGGTCCAGAGAGGTCGGAGAAGATAGGTATAACAATTCAGCTTTTGTCGAGTAGATAATTTAGAACGCCTATTCAAAATACTGTACAATAGTCTAAGTCGCCGGTCTATTGTGAGTCGTGTCGTCCGAGTGTGAGGGTTCCAAGTCAGCCTTCTATCGAGGGTTAATCCTAAATATTTTGTGGAAGAGGTATGAGGTAATGGCTGGTTTTCAATGTTTACTGGGGTAATGTTACGTGTTGACATTTTGTGGTGTTAATTTTAATTTTCTAAGATTTACTCCAAACTTCAATTTTGTTGAAGTGTTGCTGTAGTATGAGTGAAGTGTGAGAGGCTAGAATGGCGGTGTCATCTGCGTATGTGGCTGTTAATGTGAGAGGGTCGGTGGGTAAGTTGAAGGTGTACATGGAGTATAATAGGGGGGCTAATATTGAGCCCTGAGGCACGCCGGCCAGTATAAATATACATTAAAAAAATATATATAAATAAAATCTGTGAGAGGTCAGACTATATTTTATTTTACTACCTGTGAAATAATCACTTCTCACTAAACCAGCCATCTTCATATTATTCAGATACCTCGAAATGTGAAAATCCGTTGAAAACCTCAAACTCAATTTTCACAAGATTACAATACTTTTGTACATATTTGCGATGAGGCCATCCTCATTCCTCCAATGAAAATAAATAACATAATTGTTATAGCTTTAATTGGAAAAAGGGTTTGAAAGTAATTGTAAGCTCATATATTTGAGGGTGGGAGAGGCTTATAAACATGAGGGCCTGGTAGGGTTTGGAATCATTTACAAGCTATGACCCGTGAGACAATGGTCTGGTGTATGATTGATGGTGGGACACGAGGACTCCATTAGGGGTGGGTCTCTGGAGCGCTAATTCCAGGAGTCATTACAGCGGGACCACGTCACTTAGCCAGTTCCTGACACCACCACCAGGGGCTCTTTTAGTCGGCTAATGACAACACTCAACCCCCCCCCCCCCCCTCAACCCCTCTCGCAATTGGTAATTAATAATTAATATCAAGTGTTGAAAGGTAGGATGGCGAAAGGAGGCAAATTAACTGAGAAACCTGACCTCTTGAGCCAAAGTAACCTTAAAAGACTAAAAACAAACCATTAATGGTAATTAACAATTTATTAAAATTCTCAAGTTAAGAGCAAGTCTTTAATGATCTTTTTCCGTGGTTAGCGTTGCGTACTTTTTGTTATTAATTTGGGAGACTCGGACCCCTAGAAGCTCCCCCTGAGGTAACCACTGACTGTAATACTCAAGTTGACTTTACATGAGCAGCAAAAATGCAAAGCGCAGCAGCAGCAAATGCACGCTGTGGTTTCTGTGCTTTCAGAATTAAATGACTTACCGCGCATGTATAATCAGTGTACATTCAAGGATGTATTGTTAAATAAAATAATAAAAATGAAATAATTTTTGCTTGTAAATTACTCACGGGACTGGGTGAGATTGGGTCAAGGTCGGTCAGAGACTTGGGTAGACTGCAGTAGACTGCCTCCCGTCATCATATAGGTAGCGCTAGGTGCAGCGGGCCTAGTTTTGGCGCTGCGGTAAATTCACTCACCACATAAATAAGGGGGGGGGGGGGGGGGGCCTCAACATTCAGCTTTAAGAGTATAAAGTTTAACATAAATGACGATTTTGAGCAAGGAAATGAAATGATCGAATTCATATATATTTAAATAAATGTAATATGACTTGTTTTGTACATGTATATTTATGTAACAGCTGATTGCTGATTTAGGAATCAGACGCACGGGAAATTTGAAGATCCTATCGGTAACTTGCAAGCAATCCATTTTTAATAAAAACAATTTTTTAATTTATTTAATTTTTCTTTGCTTTCGCCAGGGGGGGGGGGGGGGGCACGCGGCCTCCTGGCTACGCCCCTGGTAGTTATTAAAGTTTTTGATAGAGTTTTAGATGGTTTGGTTTTTTCCCCTTTAGCCGATTCCGCTGAAAATCGATAGTCATTGTCCTTATGGGGTTTTGGTTACACATATAAATTGTAGTGCCGATACATTCATTCTGTCGGCAGTTATTAGTTTTTATGTTAAGCCTCTCCCCTAATCATCTTTTCCCTTTGGTCGATTTGGCTGAAAAAGAATAGGTGTGGTCGTTTAGAAGGTTCTGGAATCACATATAAAATTTCGTATCGAAACATTCATTTTGGAATTTCGTTGAAAATCAACTTCGAATATCTTACCATATATATAACTTGAGTTAGACTAGAGTTTTTTGAGTTGGTGCTCCTCGGCTATCAAGATAAAGGTGCCATTTTGAGAATCCCCTATATGTACGAGACGAGGAAGGATCTTTGCCTAAGTGATGTCTGGGAAGGAGAGACGGGTATGAAGCTAAGTGAAGTAGGCCCCTAGAGTCGCCATAAGAGACCATCCTTCCTTCTAAGTGCCTCCAACGTAAATCTGGATCAGGGGACCTGGGGTGAATCCTTAACTCGACCAGCGGACACATCCTCAGCCTCAGCCTCACAGTACACATCAACTAGCTTATCCTGTTTCTAAGCTCTGCGATCTGTGTCGGTATAGTGAAAAGCTAATAAAAAAATTGTCAATGAATCTACAATCTACTTCCTCCGAACGAATTAATTAATTAACTCAAAAACTAGTCAATCGTTAGCTTAAATATTCAATAGTTGACTTACATAGTTCCTAAATCCTCATATTAAATTTTGTGTTGATAAATTAATTACATTATTATAGTTTTTGAATTGAGCCCCTTCTCTGAACTACGTCTTCCCTTCGGCCGATTTCGCCCTAAGTAAAACTTAGGTAGGCAAACTTTAAGACTTTCGCAGTAGAATCGGGCTCAGGCCCAGCAGAACGATGAAAGATCACTCTGGTAGATAAAGCCCGGACATGTGTCACAAAAACAAATACAATTCTCAAATATCACCTTTTTAAATTGCCTCAGAATAAGCGAGACTGGATGTGTCTTAGGAACCAATTAAGCGAGGAAATAAGAGAGACTGGATGTGTCTTAGGCACTAATTAAGCGAGGAAATAAGCGAGACTGGATGTGTTTTAGGCGCCAATTAAGCGAGGAAATAAGCGAGACTGGATGTGTCTTAGGCACCAATTAAGCGAGGAAATAAGCGAGACTGGATGTGTCTTAGGCACCAATTAAGCGAGGAAATAAGCGAGACTGGATGTGTTTTAGGCGCCAATTAAGCGAGGAAATAAGCGAGACTGGATGTGTTTTAGGCGCCAATTAAGCCAGGAAATTATTAGAATAAAACCTGTTGACACATCACATATATTTTATTTTTTATCCTTTTTAATAAAAAAACTACTAATAATAAAAATACTATCTGGGGCGCTATAACTTTGTTGTTATTACTTCTTCAAAGTTGAGGAACGCGGACATATTGTGGAATTTGTAATAAATAAATAAAACAAACGTATTTTTTGAAATAATGTCTATTCCACTAAAGATATTTATAAAAATAGACTCTGCAAACTAACTTATTTCATAACTAGACCTGACGATGGTGTAAGGCCGAAACCGGTAGTTGTATTTTTATAAATATCTTTAGAAGAATAGACAATATTTCAAAAAATAGTTTGTTTTATTTACTTATTACTTCTATCTCAAATCTGAGGACACTCAGATTTCAGGTGCTTCAAATTTAATAAAGCATTTTTTTGATAAGAACCAATTTTTCGATAGGAAAAACCTTTTTCTTGTAAATCTAGTAAATGTCTAAAAAAAATTGTTTTTTGGTATGTTAGTTATTATGACTCATGTCCGGGCTTTAACTACAAGGTCATATCGCCTACTACCAGAGCGCTCTTCCGTCACTCTGGTGGACATGAGCCCGACTCTAGGGAGTCCTAAATGTTGCCTACCTAGGTTTATTCACCTAGGATAGGGATATTTAAAGACTACCTGACATCGTACAGGCTCGGGACCATCGCTTAACGTCCCATCCGAAGGACGGTTTAGTTTTTACCTCGAAGATAAAATCAACTAAGGGCCTCGGCCGGGTTTCGAACCCGCGATCTACCACTGAGCTACCGGCGCCCTCTGTTTTTGGTATGTATCTCGCAAAACGAGTGACCTTCAAAAAATCGTATTTTAAATAATAAGTGCTCCTTAGTTTTCTCTACAACATTCATTCGAATTTTACGTCATCAAAATAAGCGGTATATTGCAAAATGTATTTAGGTCCTGGAGTACATTTTCTTCTGATTTCGGCCAAAATCTAATCGATTGTAAGTTAGCCCATTTGACATCATCATTTCAAATTTCAAGACCATTGCTCCAATAATTCTACAATGGGGCGACCTTTTTAATTTATTTCGAATAAGTGAGACTGGATGTGACTTAGTCGCGAATTAAGTGAGAAAATTTTCAGAATAAAACTAGTTGGAATACAGACTACACTATGGTCCAGAAACTAAAGCCCTTGTTTGAGAAGTGGTTAGGGAAATAGTTGAGTCATTTTACAGTTGTGAGGGGGTTACGAGTTAAAACGACCACTTTGGAGCTAGTTAACAGCTGGGAGGTGGGGGTAAGACAATAGCTATGGGCGGGGCCAGGCTCCTGGGGTGGGGGCAACCCGCCATTTTATATAGACCTATCTCACCTCTCTGTCTACACACTATCCTACATATATTATATCCAGTGGCGTAGCCACACATTTTTTTATGGGACGGGATTAGATTTCTCAATTCTGTATTCATGGGGTTTATTGGGATCATTAGAATCCCAATTATCTTCATGGTTAAAAGAAATTCGAAATTTGTAATGTTGTAATTTTGGAGTAAGTATACACCTGTTAAAATAAACGATAACATCAAATCAGAAAAAAAAGAAGGCAGAACTTCAATTTTGTGTATTGATACAATTAATAATATTTATTTCTGTTAATTGAATTGGATATATAAAAATTATTCAATCTTAGAATCAGACTTACATGAAATTAGTAACAACCATAATAGCATAAAACAAAATAACATAAATAAAAAATAATTCTTAAGGAATAGAAAATAAATTATTATAAAAATAATAATACTAATACATATAGTTGATAGAGTTTATAATCACAATTTAAATTATAATAACACACAGTACCCGACACAATACAAACTACTTACATACGTTTTTTTAGAAAACTTTAGACACATACAAACCCAGAAATACGTACTTTATCTTCACAACACTTACCACAAAACCCCCACGAAGGTTGAAGAGAAGATGGAACCGCGACTTACTGCCATCTTAAATCCTATTCCTTCTTAATATTTTTTTTTACATTATTTTCCTTTACTTTTATCATCTCTCTTACCCATTCATCAAAATTGTCTTTCACTCCCTTCTTATTTATTAATTTTTTTTTTTTTCTGTTCTTGTCCTAACAATTAGTATAAATTTTTGTCCCGAGGACCTACCACTGGGTGGCCTTCCTCTCACATGCCATTCACGCCAACATATCAATACCTACCATCATAGATGCTGGTTGTTGCACCCTAGCCACAGTTGTATCTTTATAAATAAAAGACAAAAAAAATATATATAGGTATATATAAATATATATTTTTATAATTCATCCAAAAGTGCTTTTTCAAGACGATATTATAGGACATTCTTATGTCCCTTTCTCAGGTCACAATGTACGAAATGTTCAAATGAAAGAAAAAAAATCAGTGAAAAAAAGACTTCAGTGGATCGCCGTCAATGTACTTCCCCAGCACGAATTAATCAATTAAGTTTTCACTCTCCCTCCATTACAAATCTACCACTTGGGCTAAACATCATGAATCCTCATAATAAATTTTATGTCGATACAGTCATTAGAGTTTTTGTATTGTATAGGGCATTAAAAAGAAAAAAAATTACTTTAAGGTGGTTGCAATACTCGGTTTTTTTGACAAAAAAACTAAAACGAAAAAAATAATAAAAGTCGTCGGTGAATCATCGTCAATATACCTTCCCAATCGAATTGATCAAATACGCTTTCTCTCTTCCTCTGAGATCATTTTATCGATTTTGTTGACAATAGGTGTCAATCTCAGGGACTTCTGGGTCATCATACTAAATATCACGTTCATCAATGATTTTCATTCCTTACATAGACAGTTATTAAGGTTTTTTGAGTTGGGTCCCCATCCCCTGATCCACCATTTCGTATTGGCCAATTCTCCTAGAAGTCATTAGTATATTCTGGATACACATATAATTTCGTGTTGATACATTCATTCTATTGGGAGACGCACGAACAATCAGAGAGACAGCCTTTTTGCCTTCATTTTTGGGAACTTCGAATTTCTGACCAATTACACTACTATCGGTACACTTCGTATAACTGTGGAAGTAAGAGTAGTACTACTGAAACCATAATAAAACATTAGACACTTATCAGAAAGAAGGATAACAAATGAGCAGTGTCGAGAGGAGCCGATCTTAGCCGAGAGCTCCCGATAACACAGAGTAGTGGTTCCCAACGTTTCGTTCTCACAGGTTGTCAAAAAACGATGTACCTCATCATTAGGCAGTCTGATAAAATAAAAATTTTTGAAATTTGTGAATGAAAATTGAAATATTTTAGTAAATAAAATAAAAAAAATTTTATAATAAAAATAAATAAATAAAACCATCTAAAAACTTTAACAATTTAAAATTTCATGGATGGGGACAGAGTTATTTCAAAAAATATGCCTGATGATGAGGGCAACCCCGAAAGCCGGCTAGCTAATACAAATAAAAAATCTATGAAAGGTCAGACTATCTTCTTGCCGCAAGAATATAGTTTTCTCCATGTTCTGATGAGAGACGTGAAACAATTTCTTTCATACTGGAACCAGTCAGGTGGTCAGCTGGGATGCCATCCTTCACTCGCTTGCTCCTAGGTTTTTCTTTTGATGACGTATTTAAAAAAAATTTTCGTTTTTCGATGCAAAGTAACCCCCTTCTATAGTACGATGTTTATTCAAATTATAGTTAGTTATTATGAATCATGCCTGGGCTTTAACTACGAGGTCATATCGCCTACTACCAGAGCGCTCTTTCAGCGCTTTATCCTAAATTTTTATTCACCTAGGGAGGGGTGTTTAACGAGTACCTGACATCGTACAGGCTCGGGACCATCGCTTAGGGCCTCGGCCGGGTTTTTTCAAATTATATATGATGACTTTGTTGAAGTCTTAGGATGTAAATAAACAACGTTTCTTCTTGTTGGATAAATTGTTCAATGCCATCAAAACATAAAATTACCGATTACGTAACTTCTCTTATACTTTGTTAACACACAGGCTACTTAAAGCCTGACTATGTGTTAGGTACTATAAGCATTGAGTGGGTGGGCGGTGAGGTAGCCCCAGTTCTAATGGATTACAGTATATAGTCCGTGCTGTGGCCACGGATCATTGACCCACCCTTCTCACTAATTAGCTATGGCGTAGTCACTTTATCATTATGTCGGGGCGGCTGTAGGGGGGGGGCCTCACTCACACAATGTGTCTTTAAACGGCCCTTCGGAACAGATTAAAGGAAATTCTTTTATTTGGCTCTTGGGCAATAAGAGGAGGCTTCAATCATTTAGTTGCACCATGGGCTTACACATACCTTCTGCCGGATACTAAATAATAATAATAATAATATTTATTTCCGTTTATGAATTATAGTTAGTTATTATGACTCATGCCAGGGCTTTAACTGCGCGATCATATCGTCTACTACCAGAGCACTCTATCGTCACTCTGGTGTTCTAGAGCCTGACTCTTCTATGAGAGTCCTAAATTTTGTCTACCCTAAATTTTTATTCACCTAAAGTAGGGGGTCATTAACGAGTACCTGACATCGTACAGGCTCGGGACCATGGCTTAAACGTCCCGTCGTGCTTTGGCAAGTTTATTTTACCTGTCTACTATCTTAAAATCAGTTACAATAATAATGTAATAAAAATGAATTGGAAGACGTATACCCCCTGTTAATATCCTGTCCGATATACTCCCCCATTAGAAGCCACTTCCTGCCTCAGAGTGTCTGTATAGACCGATCCAACTTTCATACATTACTCCCTGGTCCATAATAAAAATGATATCTCAAATATTTTTTTATTATTTAATCAGAGCTTTGAAACTTAGATCATTCATTGTTAATCATCATTAACGAATAATGTACTTCAACTTCCATATTATATTGATATTCAACACCTACATCCCCACTCCATATTTACTGTCTTTGTTACATTATTATTATTATATTTGTAATTACTTATTTTATTTATTTATGTTTTTTATTTACTTTTTTAAATGTTCCTTTATACGTGTCATTATTATGTTAATATTGTAAAAATAATGGTCACTGACTCAATTGTATAGGGGTCATCCCATTAAACAATAAAAATTATTATTATTAAGTTTATTTTACCTGTCAGATAAAATAAACTAAGGGCCTCGGCCAGGTTTCGAACCCGCGAACTTGAGCTCAGTAAGCAAACACGTATACCTTTAAACCTCTGAACACACATGTGATTAGGAATAACATTACTTTTTTTTTTTTTTTTTTTTTTTTTTTTTTTTTATAGATATAACAATATTTTGCATATATACAATCGGCTACAAATGTGACCACAGATACATTTGATGACTGCAATATAAAATATATACACAAAATAATAAGGATCAAAAACAAGAACAATAATAATATAAATTATAGACAAAGTAGGTAAATATAAACAAAATAAAATGGACGTGAAGCTAAATAAATAAAATAATTGGGCAATAAATAATAAAGTAAAATACATGATGAAAATATACACTAATTGTAAGACAAATATAAAAATAAAAGCTATGAATGAAATAATATGATAAATGATACTCACCCCCTAATGAGTATCATTTATCCTACAACTAACTGGAGGTAAGGGATCTGTTTAGTTTTCGACTAGCAGTGGAGGCAGACCGAGAGGGACAGGAGAGCTGAAGAGAGGCGACAATGAGGAAAGAGATTGCCAAGGAACTTGTCGTATTGACGTGCTAAACCCTACACTGTCAATAATATTGTCAATATCCCCTCTTACCCCCACCACTTTGGAGGCATGGCCAGAGGCAGAAAAATATTGATGCTCTAATATCAAACGATCCAGATTTCTTCAATATTGTCATCATTCCATTCTGTATTGCCCGATCTGTATTACACGATCAATAATACTGTCAATATTTTAGAATATTGACAGTATTTTTGATCGTGTAAGGTCCGCTTTACATAGCAGGTCTCTCGGCCAGGACCGCCTCAGTCTTCGGGAGGGTCGTCTGAAAAACGTACAAAAAAAATTCTTTATATGTTCTTCACAGAAAGAAAATTCTAATTTCATATACTATTGAACCAATAGTATATATAAAATAAATAAAATGTATTTATTTATTTATTTTAACATGTTTGTTATCATTTATTATTTTTCACTTTAACAAGACAAATAAAAAGCAATTACGTTTTCACTGAAAATTAACAGGTTTCGTCCTTATGAAGATTTTAATTTTAATATCTTTCACGCCGATTCATCCTTTACATTGTTCGCTTACTTCCTTTACACCTGTTATTAGGGTTTTCAGTTGAGCCTCCCACCCATTGATCCCCTTCTCCTTCTGTCGTATACGTTGATAATCCATAGGTGTCATACTTATGGGGTTCTGGATACACAGATCAAATTTCCTTATGACTTCTTCTATACTTTGTAAAGCTGGGAAAGTAAAAAAAAAAAATTTTTTTCGCAAGAATTATAATTAGACATTAATAAAATTAATAGAGTCCCTAGCTGCATAAAACGAGGTCATAAAAGGGACAGACCAATTGATTTAAGAGGTGATGAAGAAATGTTGTAAAAATTAAAGCAGCCATGTGGAGTTCCGAGTGAGGAAGTTAGCTTGAGAAGCTGGAATCAACATCTCATTTAGGGTGTCCCTTCGGGTTTTTACAGGGCATTTAATCTACTTAAAGTGCGATCTAAGCCCCGTTATTGAAGTCCATTTGGTACAAATCTTCTAAGTCATGGCTGAGGAGGAAATTATGTTGGTTCATAAAGCTATCCATTCTACAAAGTGCCATTCTTTTCTTGCAAGAGAACGAAAAGGAGGCGCAGTCTTCCAAACATACATTTGTGTGAAGAGAAAACTAATTTTCTTAAAGAATCACTAATGTCTGTGTTTACTTCCTTGTTTCTATCATCTACAAAATCTCGTTTATTTTCAAACAATCATTTAAAAAATGTCATCGATGAAACACCGGGCAAATTTTGTGTTTGAGGAAGTGAAAATCGTATGAGCCCAATTAGTACACTCATAGTTATGTGCAAACATCAAATGTGTGTATGTACACTGGAACGAAACAAAAAATTAAAGAAATTTCAGTAGCAACATTTTTAATGTAACAATATTTATTTGTTCTTTGTTGGGAAAATAGATGCAATCGGATTCGGAGTTTCAATATCCACATACTTAATCCAATACAATTGTTGTGAATCAATATAATCGACTCACAAGAACTTTCACAACACTTGCTAGAACCTTGGCATCAGTAATGTTACACGTCAACGAACTAAAAACGACGTTAGAGCATGAGACACAGTCACAATCACTCTAGAGATCCTCCCTATGCCTTCCACAACTAAGCTCTGGTGCGCACTGACTCTGCGCATGATTTATATCCGTTCGCTATTTCGTCAGTTTCATGAGATTATTAAAGTATGAATTTGTTTGGGAAGGTGCGATCTAGCCTTCTCCTTAAAGTCAGTTTTATCAATACACTATCATCTGTGTTCTTTCTGCCTACAACTTTATTCTTGTTTCTCTTCCTCCTCCGTCTACTACACACATCCTCTTGTCCGTCTATATTACACCATTATCTTGTATCCTCTGCTTTTCTTATATTCTCTTCAGCTGTTCTTATAGTCTTCCTATTTATCCATCTGTAAGCTTCCGCAGAACACCTTGTCCATCTATCTTTATTGCTTCATTATCATATAGGATTTGCTGTTCTTATAGTCTTCCTTCTGGTCCATCTGTAAGGTTATATAGCTATATTGCACCATTATCTCATATGTATTTGAATAAACACTTATTATTGACGAGGAAGTACGTTTCTAAGGCACATAATGTATTGTTGTGAGGAATGTTTTTCGTATTGTTGCCTCATGTATTTTTCCCTCATTGTTCCCAATGCCTCCAAATGCTTCCTATCGAATTGTGTATAAAAGTGTGTTTGGACTCATTGGTGGACAATAGCCCAAAAAAAAAGTGTGGCGTCAAAAACTTTTAATCATCTCAGCTTTTGTCCGAGTTCCCGGTTGGTGGAGAACAAATTGACTGTTTATACTCCGACCATGGGTCTGATGATTCTCGACCAAATACATTTTTCATCCCCTATCTCTGCCCTGGGGGTGGATATAGTCCTGTTATTTCAAGGCCTGTTACCAGGGATTTATGTCTTTTCCCTCCTTCAGAAGACATCCCCACCAAAAGAACATCCCCTTATTAGAGGAGATATATTGTACTTTTATTGTTTATGACTCAGGTCCCCTTCTATCTAGCTATACAAGATTCAACACCCTTTATACGTGGGACATTATGACAAATGTTCACTCGGGACGTCTCACCCATTCTGTTGGCAGAAGAAGAAATGACATAATCCTCACTATATCAGTGAGACGTTTCCTCTCTTAGACTCCTTTCTTGTTATTTTCTTCAAATAAATAGTAAAGTGAAAAAAAAAAGAAAAAACTGTCACAATGAAATTTTCTCTTTTTTCTTTCATTGAAAAGTACACTGATAAAGCGAAGGCGCGGGTTGCTCAGAGGTATACTTGTCTACTGGGCTCAAGATCCCGGGCTAGGAACCTGGCTGAGAGCCTTAGGTTTTATAATGAAGCTAAAACAATCTTGAGCACGCCGTCCTTCGGTTGAGTCGTCAAGCAAAAGTCTCGAGTTTGGGCAATGTCAGAAACTTGTTAAATAATAATAATAATAAATTTATTTCCGTTAAACCAATACATGGTAATAGGATACGTAAAAAGAATGTATACATTAAGATAGCTTATAAATTAGATTTATAACTACTTGAGTCTAATACACCTATGATTAGTAGTAATAACAAAACGATTAAAAAAAGTGAAATGAAATTAATAAAAACTGAACAAATAAATACTTAAAAATATATGAGTATATAAACAAAATTAATACAAGATACGTTTATAATAAGTAGACACATTTTTAAATTTAATAAAAATTAAGATAACTATTTTTCAAAAAACAAAACTCTTCTCTAAGTGTTTTTATCCCAACGATGTTTCGGGAGGTTCTTACGTCCCATCATCAGATCCCAATGTGCGAGATATAGAAAAGAAAGAAAACAATGTAACTATCACAATATATGAAAAATAATATATATATATAGATTAATCAATTACAAATGAATGTACAAAAAGGTCTAAATAAATAAAAAATTATAAATAAAACAATAACGTACATTGGACTGACCTTAAAGGTGTGGAGGAACTCTGCCCAAAAAATAAAAATGAAAGCTTTGTATCAAATAATGATTTTGGATATGAAACACGATTCTTTATTGTGATTATATTATTCTTTTTGAATAGTGAGAATACTATTCCATTTTCCTGTATAGGGTTTCCTCTAACATGAACATTTTTAGTTGAAATTAAAATTTTTTTATTGTATCTATTAACTTCAAGAAGTGGGGAAGGGCATTTAATAAATTAATTCCTTTATGAGTTATACTTTTTTCAAAAAGAGAAGAGCAATATTTAGTTATACGAAAGTCTTCTTTCTTTCTGGTATGGTAATCGTGACTAGTATTGTTGAGAGGGAAAATATTTCTATTTTTCCTAAAGATCTCTGTTCTAGGTAGCTAAACCAGGGAAGGCAAAATTTAGTCCACCAGAGCGACGAAAAAGTGCTCTTGTAAGTAGGTGATGTGACCACATAGTTAAAACCCGGGCATGAGTCACAAAAACGAAATATCTCATTAGGTTTTTTATCTGGGACCGTATAATGGCAGTGTGAAATGATGATTTTTAATTAACAAAATTACCAATAATAAAAAGATAATTTAAAATTTGTTGCTTGGAACTACTTCCTACAGAAGTTTATTGTGCATTCTTTGAGGCGCTCTAACTATGGTCGCTTTGATTTTATCTCAAATCTCATCACCTCAATTTTAATGAGAAACATTTTGTAAAGGACCAATTTTTCGATGAGTCAATAAAGCAAATGTCTAAAAAGAAAGGGTTTCGAGATGTCTTTGGCATGTATCTCGCAAACCGGGCTAACTGCAAAATGTGCCTTGTATTTTTCTCTACAATATTTATATCAAACGATGTTTGATTAGGTCAAAAATATAAGCGGTATTTTGTAAAATATACTTAAGACCTGAAGTAAAGTTGCCGCTCACAAAGTTTCAATCACAAATATATATTCAAATTGATCGCGAGATCGAAGCCCGGCCGAGGCCCTTAGGTTTTTTATCTGGGAGGTGAAAAAAACCTTGACCACGCCATCCTTCGGATATATCTTTAAGCGACGGTTCCGAGCTTGCACAATGTAAGATTTAGGATATCGCACCCCCGCTTCAGAAGTGACACAAATCAAAAATCAAGAATGCCTGTAAAACGACACGGAAAAATTACTGTAATTTGAAATAACTATTTTGAAGTAATGAGGGCTCGTACGTTTTTCTTTCTAGTTTCTAATCTATTGGAACCCGAGAAGTGTCGTTTTTCCTGTATAAAGAGATCATTTTTCTTACCTCATTTGCGACATAAACAAAACATTGACGAATTTTGAGTTATGTCACTTCTGAAGCGGGTGTGCGATATGTAAAATATAAGACTCCCATAATAGAGTCGGGCTCATGTCCACCAGAACCGCGAAAGAGCGCTCTGGTAGTAGGCGATAAGATCAGGGCATGAGTCACAATAACTAACTCGTGTGTTTAGAGGAAACTCGATCTCGGATTTTCGAAAGATTATCTATCTAAAGTTACATTTTTTCGGACCACTCCCCTTTGATTAGGGTTTTAGTGCCAACTAGGATAGTTAGCTCGGGGTATACGGATGATATCGAATAAAAAGCTTTTTTTTTGGAAAGGGAGGACGGAGTGTAGTTAAATTATAAATAACCACACGAAATGTCAACATGAAAAGAATGCAAATAGGATAAACTCAGCTAAGAGGTTTTTTAATGTCTGCTTGGACTGGGAGTGTCTGCTCCTGTTTGGCTCTCGGGGGGGGGGGGGGGGGGGGGGGGCGGACGACTGAGGCCATATGCAAATAAGCAGTGATATTAGGGATGCTAAAGGCAGCCGACACATGCTCAGTTAAAATACCTGGGCGAGTTCCACTCCCATGAAGGGCGAGTCCATTCAACATGCAAATACAGGGACACCCTCCCATCTGTAAATGAAGATGGTCCCTTTTCACAGAGCCAGCCTCTCTCTCTCTCACTTTCGGACGGAGAGTAATAAGAGAATTTGCGAGGAATGCATAAAACATAGAAATTAGCTTAGCCGAGGACGAACCTTTATGAGGGGTTGGGTTGAGAGGAAATGGAAGGGTTTTAAATGGGTCTGGGAGGGTGTGAATAATTGAAAGATAATCAGAAAGGGAGGGTGGAAGAGAGAGATAGAGTGAGAGAGAGGAGTGATAATCGAGGCTAATACAAGTTATAACACGTCCCCCGACATCCCAAGGGACCTCCCCCAGCACTGGAACCGCCCCAACGTCAACTTTTATACCGTACCATCTCTACCCAACCCTGTCTTCATCATACTTCTCTAGATGGTAGATCACAATTTACCAACCTTTCAGCACAGAGATATCCAACTATATATCACTAGCTTCAAAAATGGAAAACAACAATAACACTAGTGATGTCCGTATCACAGTTGGGGAACGATATAGCACTTCCTCCGACGTCCCTAGGGACTTTCTCCAGCATAGTAACCACACCAACGTCAAATTTTAACTCATACCATCTCCACCCAAAACAAACGGCTCTCTGTTGTTACTATGCATATAACCGATCGATCTGATGTGAGTTTTTTAGCCGACAACACTAATGGATAATTACTCAAGCTGGAACGAAATCCTAGAGAAAAAAAGGAACATCGCAGTGCCATCGACGCTAAGAATATTAACTTTGGGTACCGTAGCCAACTCAGCTTGGTCTTATTAAACCTAATATGACATCGTTTCTACAAACCTTTTATCCAATTGCAGTCCTATGGCCCTATTGCTACTAGGGATGCGTATCGAGAAGAAAATCATGATATTATCGATAATATCGGGACATATATATGTTGATATTAATATGTGTTATTAGGGGGATTGAACTAACATATGAAATTTTGGGTCGACACATTCATTTCAACGGCATTTATTGGAGCTTATGTATTGAGCCTCCCCCCTAATCTTCACCTTCTCTTTGGCCGATTAGTCTGATGGAGTTAATTAGTTATTGTGACTCATGTCCGGGCTTTAACGAGGTCATATTGCCTAGTGGACACAAGGCCAACTCTAGAGTGGGAGTCCTAAATTGTACCTGATGTAGGGGTCATAAAAGAGTACTTGATATCGTACAGGCACGGGGCCATTGCTTAACGTCCCACCCGAACCACGATGTGCTCGAAATTCTTTTTACCTACCAAATAAGAAACCTAATGGCCTCGGCCGAGTTACGAACCCGCGACCTTGAGCTTTTTACTGTAGCACGCTAAGTCTGAGCTACCGGCGACCTTATTTCTCTTAGATTTACATATAGGTTAGGTTAGGTTTTATGACTCATGCCCGGGCTTTAACAACGAGGTCATATCGCCTACTACCAGAGCGCTCTTTCGTCACTCTGGTGGACATGAGCCCGTCTCTACTGTGGGAGTCCTAAATTTTGCCTACCCTAAATTTTTATTCATCTAGGGCAGGAGTCTTTAACGAGTACCTGACATCGTACAGTCTCGGGACCATCGCTTAACGTCCCATCCGAAGGACGGCGTACTTAAGTTTATTTCACCTCCCAGATAAAATAAACTAAGGGTTCTTGAGCTCAGAAGACAAGCACGCATACCACTGAGCTACCCCGAGATTTACATATAGACAACGTAAATAAAAAGTTCGAATCTAATCTATGTATTCTATATGTATACAGCTGTCATTAATAGCGATTTTTTCTGGCATTCATTTCAATGGCATTTATTGGAGCTTATGTATTGAGCCTCCCCCCTAATCTTCACCTTCTCTTTGGCCGATTAGTCTGATGGAGTTAATTAGTTATTGTGACTCATGTCCGGGCTTTAACGAGGTCATATTGCCTACTATCAGTGCCTTCTATCATCACTGGTGGACATGAACCCGACTCCTGTGGAGTTCTAAATTTTGCTTACATTGGTTTATTACCTAGAAGGGTCATTAACGAGTACCTGAAATCGCACATGCTCGGCACCATCGCTTAACGTCCCATACGAAGGACGGCGTGCTTAAGTTCATTTTAATACATAACTTCCCCAGTACTTCTTGTAGCTGGAGAAGTAAAGAGAGAAGGGAGAAAGAAGCGTTATTTCATTAAGTTGTTGTTTCCGAAAGTTACTTCTAGCGGCCATGTAAAATGCATGTTAAGGAGTAGGTACTTCAGTAAAACAGGATAAAATCTTTGCGGAATTGCCACCTTGGAGAAAGAAGGCTCTGTGATGTATTATGCAGGAACAACCACCCCCAAGACCCTCTCCATTAGGGGAGGCGTTAGACCAGGGCACTTCGGAGGCCATGGCTCCACCCTCCGCCTCCTCTGACAATCTGTATAATTAAAACTTTAAATACTTCTTCTTCAGCGTCCCCCCCTTGTAAATCCATTTTAACACAATTTATCATTCCTCCCTCCATCCACTTAAATAGACCCCACTGATTGACTTATTACAAGAGCTATTTCACTTGAAGAGAGTCTAAGTAATTCTGATTACAAAACAAATTTCTCATTAAATGAAACATTAATGATAATTAGAAAAAATAAAAATATTTTCCCTCTTAACTACATAGATTTGTGATTAGGTCATAAATGCAAGAAACGTTTTGTAAAATGGTCCAATTTCCAGCTGATTTTGTCCAAAATCTAATTAGATCAATGTTAGTACATGTGACATCTACATTCAAGTTCCAAGTTCATTGCTTAGAGTGCACACAAAGTTCAAATCACAGACACACAGAAAACCATCATCGCGAAAATGGTCAAATGTGTTCAGAGGATCTTCTAATATGATATTCCGTTTCAAATTCAATCATTAGATCACTTTACAAAACACAGCTTATATTTTTTTTATTTTATTGTTTTCGAATAAAACTCTACAAAAAAAGAAGAAGTTTTTTCATATAGTTTAAATGGAGAGAAAAGAACAAATAAGTGAAATTTTTTTTTTAATTAGCCTTGCAAAATAAGCATTGTGAGAAGGCGGTGAAGGGGACTTTGTCAGAAAACTCGAAAGAGTTCAGGAAAAACAAATCTTTGTTCCCCGTTTATTGAGATTGGCTCGGCCAAGGAACCGCGATTGTGACATCGAGAGTATTGACCCGTAAACAGGATATTTGACATTGACCAAGGTAAACATTTCCGCTCCTCAAAGGTTAAATACCGATGAGGAGATGCGTTGTGGTCAGATTCTGGAACCTGGTCAGACGTGTGGACTGCTCTCTCTCTACTTCTGGACGTAAGTCGAATTCCTATTGTTTATGTTTCCAAGTGTTAAACTGTTCTTGTCATATCTTATTATCTGTCATGAGTTCTGACATTTAAAATACATTCTCTAAGAAGTTATTCAACAGCCTAATTGGTGTTATTATTGAAACCCCCTAGAATTAACAAGTACCATTAAGTTAAGATCCCGGTTTGGTGAGTGAAGCACCATACCTTAAATTAAAGTAAAGACAGTCATTCTTATTATTCACCTAACATTCTCATAAATTATATTATTTACAAATACAGTCCTTTTTTATTCTTCACAAGTGGTGAAGCCCCTTTACTATTCTTCACAAGTGGTGGAGGCGCCGTTTTTTTAACTTCTTGAGAACTATTAAATTCAGAACTCATATTTTTCACCATTAAATTTCTATTTTTATTGACTGCTATCTCACATATCTCTCCGGGTATAGATGACATTGTGGGAAACGTTCCTTCAGAACATATCAACCTCTGAGGAGGGGAAAACGCAATTTTACTCAAGTTGGATTTATTCATTACAAAAGCGACAGGTACTTGAATTGCTAAAGATTTTAAATATAGTTTTTTCTGAGGAAGATAATGCAAATATTTTGAGGAAAAGATTAAGGGATTATTGTGTAGAGAACGTGGTCCAACTGAAAGCTCAATTAGATTTAGAAGACATAAGAACTTCTTTACAAGAATTAGATTACGCGAAAATCTCTCTTGACGACACAAAGACCTCTCTTGACGACACAAAAACTTCTCTTGACGAATTCATAAATAAACCCCCTAGAAACATGGTGCCAACAAAACGTTTACCAAAGCTTACTCCCTCTATTTTCGCGGGAGGACCGGAGGATTGTATATCCTCATATCTTGATGAATTTGACGCTATAGCACACATAAACGGTTGGGAAAAAGAAGATAGAATTACCCTGATACCCTTTTACCTAAAAGGAACAGCTAAGATTTTTTATGACACATTAAGAGCTGGCATCACATGGGAGGATTTAAGGACAAGTTTTTTAACCCAATTTAGGAATCCCAGATTTCATCATAACTTGAAGTTAAAAATTGAATCAATGAGACAAGGTGAAAATCAATCCTGTTTAGATTATGTAGCTCAAATTCAAGGTTTGTGTAAAAAGTTAGATCCAAATATGTCTGAGATTGATATAATTCAACATATCACAAACGGGTTAGATGAACAATATCTAATGAAAGTTCAGGTTGGGGATAATTCATCTTTAGAACGTTTCAAAACAAATTTACAAAATTTAGAAATTGCAAGAAAAATCTTAGAAGATCGTCGCAAGGTGGGAGTTAACAAACAGATAGAAGATTTAATTGCGAAAGTAAATATTCTAGAGTTAAATGCGGGGAGAGTAGGTACAGGAAACAATAGGCAAGATGAACGACAAAGGGGGTACTTTGGACAAAACGGGAAAAATAGGGAGCAACATTTTTCACAAAGAAATGGTAGAGACGCAAGGAATCTGGGATACGAAAATAATCGAGGAAATTTAAGGGGTCCTAACAGACAGTTTGGGGAACGAGGACCGGGTTACTATAATTCAAACCGTAATACTCATAACGCCCGCCCATTATGTCACTTATGTATGAAACCAGGGCATTTTTTCCGTGATTGCCGAAGTTCTCACCGGCCAGTCTGCCAGAAGTGTGGGAAGATAGGCCATATATCGAATAACTGTCGGAATTTTTCAAAAAACTAATTAACGCTAGGCGTTTTGGGCCTAACAAAGTATATGAATTTAATTCCGTGAACGTGTCCAGCTCTACAATTGAGACAGAAATATTTGATTTAAAAGTTAGAACTTTAATAGATACTGGGGCTTCTGTATCTATTTTAAATTACGACACATTTAAAAATAACCAACATTTTAATTTTACAAAAGACACAACAATTAAAGCTATGGCTGCAAATAGTTCGCCAGTCGAAATTTTGGGCCATATAGACACAATAATAAAAATAAAAGAAAATAAAATGAGGCAACGATTTTTCGTAGCGAGAAATCTGAACTGTCAGGCCATTCTTGGAGAGGATTTTCTTAGTCAGCGAGGAGCGGTATTGGATTACAAAACTGGGTCACTCTGTGTACATCTTAGAGTGGGTCACATTCCAGAGACAAAGGAAATGTTGACGTTAACACCAAAACAAACGTCAATTGATCCAAAACATTTAGAGCTGAGGACAACAGGTGACATAATACTTCCTCCTTTGACCCGAAAACATTTGCAACTAACAAACAAATTAACTAAAGGAATTCATATTACTGATCAAATTAATTTAAATCACGAATATTTCGACGAAAGTCCTATTCAGGTAATAGATTCATCTTGTCCAAATACATCGGATGAGTTAGAAGTGCAGAACATATCCTCAGTAACACAGAGGGTGGTATGTAACACGTTAATTGGATACCAGAATCGTATGCCTGACGAGAAAAAACCCATTCTAACCGATAAAGCCGGACATGTGATACAGATTAATCCGGAGCTACCAGAGGGACAATATAAGAAGGCGTTCGACCTCCTCTTTGAATTTAGAGACGTTTTTGCCACTCATTCAGGGGATTTAGGCCCTACAAAATTATCACCATACAAATTAAAATTAATAGACAGAGAACCAGTCTCTCTCCCTCCATACCGTGTCTCCAAATTTGAGAGAGAGGAGTTACAGAGGCAAGTGGATATTCTGTTGAAAGCCGATATCATTGGACCAACTCAATCTGCATACAGCTCTCCAGCACATTTAGTTAGGAAACCTGACGGCAAATCATTCAGGATGGTCATAAATTATATTAAATTAAATGAGAAATTGTTAGCGGATAAATTCCCCCTTCCTCGAATAGATTCAGTGTTTGATTGTCTGCAAGGCTCTGGTATATTCTCAAAATTAGATTTTAATTCCGCTTTTTATCAACAACCCTTATCTCAAGAGGATCGCGAAATAACAGCATTTGTTACTCCGTTTGGCCAATATGAGTTCAAATGTTTGCCCCAAGGACTTAAAAACAGTCCCGCCTCATTTCAGAGGGCGGTAAACAGACTATTTTCGGAATATCTATACCGCAAAATGATATGTTATATAGACGATATTGTTGTGTTTTCAGACGAATTTGACAACCACTTACACAACTTACGTCTAGCTTTAGAAAAGATTCGCTCCGTAAACTTAAAAGTGAAAACTGATAAATGTAAATTTTTTTTCGACCAAATAGACATTTTAGGTCATAACGTTTCACAAAAAGGCATCACGCCACTCCCTGATAAAATTGAAGCGATCCAAAACTTCCCGGTTCCGACCACGGTCAAAGCAGTGAGGTCCTTCATGGGAACCACTAACTATTACAGAAAGTTCATAAAAAATTACGCCACCATAGCAGCCCCGTTGACGGATTTGACAAAGCTAGAAAACAAAAAATTAATCTGGAAAGAAATACATCAAGAAGCTTTTGATGCATTAAAATTAAAATTAATATCCCCACCAGTTTTGATGCACTTTAATGAAAATCTTCCAATTCATATCTACACAGACGCATCTCTTGTTGGTATTGGAGCTGTTATGATGCAGCCCGACAAGAACGATGTCTTTCACCCTGTTCAGTTTTTGAGCCGTAAATTGACTGATGTTGAACAGAGATGGACAACTTCAGAGATAGAATTGCTATCTATAGTTTATTGTTTAAATTACTGGCGTCCCTTCGTGCTGGGACAAAGGGTAATCATATATAATGATCATGTCAGTTTGAAATACTATAATAATATAAAAAATATCTCTTCAAGGTTACATAGATTAGCTTTAAAATTAGTAGATTACGATTTCGAGATCATACATAAGCCTGGGAAGAAAATGGTCGTCCCAGATGCCCTTTCAAGAAATCCAGTAGATAAATTTGTAGACACGTCTTATGACAATGATTTTGCGGTCAATGAAATAAAAATAATAAATATTGCGAAATTGCAAAAATTAGATAAATTTTGTTCACAAATTTACCAGGCCTTGACGGACAACGAATTCGGCGATAAATCAATACGTCGTAAATCGCGAAATTATGTATTAAATTCGGACGACGATATAATTTATTACAAATACTTTACCCCTAAGGAACGAAGAAATTTAATTTTAGTGCCTGATTCTTTAAAAAGAGAATTGTTGCACTCTTGCCATGACGATTTAGGACACCTAGGTATCGCTAAAACTTATGGTAGATTACTAACTAATTACTTTTGGCCCTCTATGCTATCCGAAATTACGACATACATACAATCGTGTGACTCATGTCAAAGAGAAAAAATTCCAAAAAGTTTGCCCCAGGGGGATCTCAGCCCCATCATTCCATCCACGACCCCTTTTTCACATGTAGTTATAGATTACTTGGGGCCATTAACAAGCTCTCATGGGAACAAGTACATTATAGTAGCAACTTGCACAACAACAAAATTTGTCATGGCAAAAGCCACTAGGTCTGCAGATGCCAAATCTACGGCAAAATTTTTATTGAATATGGTAAATCGTTTTGGGGTCCCGAGTATAGTCTCATCAGACAGAGGGACACATTTTTTGGAGAAGTCCTTGTTACAATTTAAAGCAGCCTTGGGAATTTATCACAAAAAAAGTACGGCTTTTAACCCATGCGCTCAAGGCATTGTAGAACGATTCAATCACACACTTATTCAAATGTTGTCACATTACGTTAATAAAAATATAAATAATTGGAGCACACATTTGGACCATGTTCTCTTCTCTTATAATACGTCTAAACAAGCAAGTACGGGTTACGAACCGTTTTTCTTGATGCACGGTTATAGGCCTATGATTCCTTTGGACGTCGTTCTAGTTCCGCACACTTATGAGGCGGACGTAATTAAAACTATAGAGGAGTTGCAAGTTATAAGAAAAACAATCCCGGAAATTTTAAAAAAGCCTCAGCTAATTCAAAAAGAAAATTACGATAAAAAGCACAGCTTTGTGGAATTTAAAGAGGGCGATCTAGTTCTATTAAGAGAATTTTGTTTTGATCCGAGTAAATCAAGAAAATTACAGCCGAAATATAAGGGACCTTTTGTTGTCCAGAAGCGCCTAAACAAGTTGAATTATGTTATTCAGGTTTATAAAGCTGGGAAGTTAGTGGACGATGTTTTTCATATAAAAAGGATGAAGAAATACTACCACAGATAATGTTTAAATTAAAGTAAAGTAGCCCATGTATCTATCCTTTCTCTCTTTTTCGAACTACCGTGTGTACATGAAGGGGCACACGTTAGGATAAGAGGCATACAGCGCAAAGGAGAACCCTTCCTCCTTGTCCTCTGATATGACCTTCTTGATTGAAAAGGGAAAAAGGAAAGATTTCAAACATTGTGCTAAAGAAAGAAAATATTTAAAAAAAAAAAAAATAAAAAAATAAAAAAATAAAATAAAAGAGGTAGATAATTACGCGTCAAAGAGAATAAAAGTGAATATGGGATATATATATTGAGCGCAAATTAAGGGAGATTTTAATGATAAATATAAATATTGTGCGCAATTTAAGGAGATTTTTGAGAGAGATGATAGAGATATTTAAGCGCAATTATGGGAGAATTTTTTTTTGGAAGATATATATACTATGCGCAAATGTTAAGTAATTGGTAGAACAAGGAATTTAGCGCAAAACGTCGCGCGGTGGAAAATATAAAAAGTAAAAGAGAGTAATTAGAGAAGCTGAGGTTTCGTGTTAGATAAAGCACCGGTTGAGTTTGAAAACGCGGTCGCCTGTTCACGGAGTTTTAAAAAAAAAAAAAAAAAAAAAAAAAAAAAGAAAGGAAGTTATTTGAAAAAAAAAAAAGAGATAAAGGAATTTAGCGTAAAACGTCGTGCGGTGAAAATATAAAGAGTAATTCGAGAAGTTGAGGTTTCGTGTTAGATAAAGCACCGGTTGAGTTTGAAAACGCGGTCGCCTGTTCACGGAGCCTTAAAAAAAAAAAGAAGGGAAATTATTTGAAAAAAAAGAGAGATAAAGGAATTTAGCGTAAAAAGTCGTGCGGTGAAAATATAAAGAGTGTAATTCGAGAAGCTGAGGTTTCGTGTTAGATAAAGCACCGGTTGAGTTTGAAAACGCGGTCGCCTGTTCACGGAGCCTTAAAAAAAAAAAAAAGAAGGGAAATTATTTGAAAAAAAAAGGGAGATAAAGAAGTAGACGCAATTTAGGGAGATTTATGGGAGACAAATGCGACATTTAAGCGCAAATTAAGAGAGATACTTGTATTAAGAGAAAAAAAAAAAAAAAAGAGATAAAGAATAAGACGCAATTTAGGGAGATTTATGGGAGACAAATGCGACATTTAAGCGCAAATTAAGAGAGATACTTGTATTAAGAGAAAAAAAAGAGATAAAGAATAAGACGCAATTTAGGGAGATTTATGGGAGACAAATGCGACATTTAAGCGCACATTAAGAGAGATACTTGTATTAAGAGAAAAAAAAGAGATAAAGAATAAGACGCAATTTAGGGAGATTTTTGGGAGATAATTGCGATATTTAAGCTCAATTAAGGGAGATTATAAGCAAAATCCACGTTAGGGATAAGAAATTTAGAAATAATTTTGGAGTTCATTGACTGGACACATCCGTGTTTTGGGTTTGTCAAGGATATTGTTGAGATAGGATGCAGTTTACAATAACAAAAGTGTGAAAACAGAAACAGGAACAGATTGAATGGAAACATAAACTGAGTGGAGGGAGTGAAGACTAGCGCTTTCTTGAGAAAGGCAGGTCCAGAATTTGATCACTTCCTTCCATGAGCTATATACAGGTAACATACATTGTCTTTATTGCTTCTATATATTTTTTTTGAAATGTTGGTAGCCAAATATTTTAAATCTACAAGACAAAAAGAAAATACAATAATGATTTTAGCCCCTAGAAGGGCCTCTGTGTAACTTTAGTTGAATAAATACATTACACAGCCCATAGCTCATGGAACGGAGTTTAGTCAATAGGTTAACTTTATTATAGATATTGTTTTTTTTTTCTCTTTTCTTTCTGTCAATAATTTATTTAGAGTCTTAGTTGTTCGTTAGCAACATTATGCAGACTGCATAGGAATACAAAATAATAGTTTATTAAATAATTGATTGTGTTCAATTTTTTTTTATTGTTATTAGTAAATATTGGAAGAAGAGTCCATTGTTCTCTCCTATATATTTTGATTTTGTTTTGATTTGTTTTGTGATTCGTTAAGTGAATTTTTCGAAGTGTTTATAAAAACATTTCTGTTGTATTCAATAATTTTTTTATTTGGTCCCATAGAGGAGTATAATTAGATGTACCTATAACTATTTTATAGCGAGAATCTCAAAAAAAAAAGGGAATGTGTCTCCAATCTATTTTGATTTTTTTATAAACTTATTTATTTTTTTATTTTAATTGTATACATACATATTGGTTGTTACGTCGTTTGGAAAAAAAAAAAAGGAATGTGATTCCAATCTATTTTGATTTTTTTATAAACTTATTTATTTTTTTATTTTAATTGTATACATACATATTGGTTGTTACGTCGTTTGGAAAAAAAAAAAGGAATGTGATTCCAATCTATTTTTGATTTTTTTATAAACTTATTTATTTTTTTTATTTTAATTGTATACATACATATTGGTTGTTACGTCGTTTGGAAAAAAAAAGGGAATATGTTTCCAATCTATTTTGATTTTTTATGTTATTGCAAATAGACTTGTTTAGTAATATTCATTTATTTTAAATTGTATACATATATATTGGTATTTACGTCATTTGAAAAAAAAAAAAAAAAAAAAAAAGAATATACATATAAACATTGTTTTATACGCCTTAGCATATTACTAAATCTTTTACAGTATATACATTATTAAGTTTGTTTCTTATTTTGTTGATAAGTTTTAAGTATAATTTTGTTTTGTTAATGAAAATTGAAGTTTACATTTTCTTTTTCTCAGAAAGTAGTCGATATATGTTGTACTTTATATTTATATATTTATCTGTACTAAACATGAATTTAACACTTGGAATCAGGACTTTAGGAGTTTACTTTAGTCAGAGAAAGAGAGAGGAGAAACTACGAGAACTCTACAGACGAACTTCTAGAAATAACAACAACATCCCATCAACTTTGTATGCAGCGCTTTGCAGATTGGCAGCTCCTCCCGGTTGTGTCTCGTCACGAGGGCGTGACTTCTGGATTGCAGGGGGAAGTATGTGAGAAGGCGGTGAAGGGGACTTTGTCAGAAAACTCGAAAGAGTTCAGGAAAAACAAATCTTTGTTCCCCGTTTATTGAGATTGGCTCGGCCAAGGAACCGCGATTGTGACATCGAGAGTATTGACCCGTAAACAGGATATTTGACATTGACCAAGGTAAACATTTCCGCTCCTCAAAGGTTAAATACCGATGAGGAGATGCGTTGTGGTCAGATTCTGGAACCTGGTCAGACGTGTGGACTGCTCTCTCTCTACTTCTGGACGTAAGTCGAATTCCTATTGTTTATGTTTCCAAGTGTTAAACTGTTCTTGTCATATCTTATTATCTGTCATGAGTTCTGACATTTAAAATACATTCTCTAAGAAGTTATTCAACAGCCTAATTGGTGTTATTATTGAAACCCCCTAGAATTAACAAGTACCATTAAGTTAAGATCCCGGTTTGGTGAGTGAAGCACCATACCTTAAATTAAAGTAAAGACAGTCATTCTTATTATTCACCTAACATTCTCATAAATTATATTATTTACAAATACAGTCCTTTTTTATTCTTCACAAGTGGTGAAGCCCCTTTACTATTCTTCACAGCATTTTCAAAATATTTTGTAGAAAAATGGATAATATTGGAGGATACTGATATTGCAAAACAGCCTCTGCCAATACCCACGAACATTATATGAGGGTGAAAATATTTTTTTGTGCACATTTCTTGTCCTCGGACTTCGTTGTTATTTTGTGAGAAAATGGCTCTTCGCTCGAACACAAAATAGAATGTTTCTAGAGTTGTTCATAGCAAATTAGACCTTTTTCTGACGACAATAAAAAAATATTAAAAACTGAAAAACTCACGAATGTTACTGTCACCAGGTTGTTTGCAAACTTTCAAACATTTTGAAAATCGGCAAAAAAAATTTTATCAACTTTTTAACTGGGTGTAACTTATTCAAAAAACTCTAAAGTTAATTGAAATCGGCAATTTAGACTTAAATTACGCTTTCAAAAAAGTGTACAAAATTTTAAGGCGATGTCTCCCAAAATCCTCACAACTGTTACCTCACGAATGTGACCGCTGGCTCAAGGACATACTTCAAGTGAAAGAGTGGGGATTGAACAAGGCAGGTGCGGCACTTGTCTAGTTTTGCACTGCCCTTTGTTTAGTCAGTCGGCCACGAGACGTCGGTGTGGATGGTTACTAACTCCAAAATCATGGTAAGTATTTTTATTCACTCTCACGAATGTTACCGATATTTTATTTATTAAAAAAATTATTCATTCTGATTTAATTAAATGCTGGACAATTTTGGCTGCAAAGTTTACTTTCAACAACTCTTTTTGGTTTTGGTCTAGAAAATTGTAATAGACATTTATTATAAAAATTAGTTAAAATCTCACGACTGTTACTGCTCACGACCGTTACTAAACTTATGGTAACGTTCGTGAGAGTTTCATTTCAGCCTTTAACACCAGCAGAAAAGCAACAGCGATACAACAGATTGAAAAAGAAATTGAACCAACAAAGAGACCAAGCCTACAAAGAGAAGGAAAAGGAAAGAAATTCTAAAAGGAAAAATATTGCAAGGAGCGACAATATCCCATAGCGACTGCATATGACAAAAACATGTTCACTTCCTCTCCGATGGGCCGTCTACACAGTACAGACAAAAGAACACATTCAGATAAAAGATATCAATAGCCTTAAAAATACCGAAGTGAATGATATCTGTAATTTTATAAGGTACGAAGATATTTTAAAATGTCGTGTTCTCCTTTAATAATTTTTACTAATTCTTTATTTATTTTGTTTCTACCTAAATAATAAAAATATAAAGTTGGTATTTGATCAACTTGAATATAATGTAAGTGAATTTAAAACATTTTTTTGTTCTTGTTTTAGGTCGGTAATTTGTATTAACCAATGTTTAAAATATTGTCACCAGATAGATGACTTACAAAAAAAAGGCATGAAGCCATTGAATATTTTGTTCTTTTATATTTATATTTTAATAAATTAATGTTCAGTTAATTGTTTGCTTCTTATTACGACACCCATGTTTAATAAGCTAGTTCGCCACATTTCTGCAATCCACTTTTGAGATTTCTGCTGCAACTCACGAGCGTTACCACGAATGTTACCATGTCCCCCACTATAAAATCATTTTGTAAATTCATTACTTTATCGGATTATCAATGTAATAATTTTATATCATTCCGGCAAACTACATAATGGTTTTTAAGTATTTGTGTGATAATTTTAAAACGGGATAGCGGTTGAAAAAATAAAAATTTGTGTTTTTAAAATTTTTTTTAGTAACATTCGTGATTTTTGTTTACTTTTTAATTATTTTCAATGAGCTTAAAAGCAGAAAAGTAGAGCCAGCTAGGTAAAACTTGGTACAAAAAGTATGTTGGCCAATGAAGAAATTTTAATTCTTGCTATAGAATCGAAAACATTTTTTTTTTAATATGGTAACATTCGTGAGTAATGGGACTCATTTTTTGGCAATACATTTTTTTTTTTAAGCCGTTAAACCTCAAACTCATGAACCACCACCTGTCAGTATTCAGGGATAATGAGGCAATGCTAAATGGCAAGAATTACCCGTATCCAAGTAACTTTAGGAAATCACTCACTTTTCCAAAAAAAAATATTTTCACCCATGAATATTATTCGATATTAATATTAATCTCCACTCCATATTTACTGTCGTTGTTACATTATTATTATTAATTTGTAATAACTTATTTTATTTATATTGTTTAAAATTTATTTATGTTATTTATTTAGTTTGTTAAAGGTTCCTTTATATACGTCATTGTGTTAGGTATATGTGTATTCCTTTGTGTCATTATTATGTTAATATTGTAAATGTAATGGTCACTGACTCCATTTATAAAAATTCCCTTTAAAAAATAAAAATTATTATTATTATTATATACAGGTCCCCCGAGCTAGAGGGGGTAAGCAAAAATCGTAAAATGTTATCCATAGTCATATTGATAAATGCAAAGCCTAAATTTCAAAATTAAAACATTAAAAAATATTTTAGATTTTTTTTGGGACAAGAACGGCTATCGGACTTAACAATACTGTCCATAGAAAGAGAAGAACTTGAGAAACTAAAATTGTCTGCAGCTATGGATGATATAATTAATACTTTGCCGAAAAAAAAGGCAAGAAAAGTATATATTTAACCACTATAATATTTTTTTATACGTATTGTTGTTTTTGTTATTTTCAAATATATTTTGTTTATGCGAGTGTTCCGTTTATTTTCCGAAAAAAAGCCCTCAAGAAATTTATTAATACAAGGCCCACACAGAGTGCATTACAATAAGAACAGCTAAGCATCAACGAGAACAGCAGAGGTGTTTTATACTAGAGATATGGAGGTTTCCATCATAACCAGGTTATAGATGCTTTTCATCGATTATACTCATAACACAATATGAGATACGTTATATAATATATTTTTCATAACTTTATAATTTTTCTATTTATTTTTTTGGCTTTTCAAACAACTTCCATCATCAGTACCTATCTAAAAATGTTTTTCAAACAAACCAATAAAAAAAACATTCTAAGATGTTCGTCGATTTATTAAAAAATGTATACTTCAATTATTCATAATAAAAAAATTCTAACTAACCTATAATTTGCTGATTCTTGTTAAAATGGTAAAAAAAGGTAAGAAAAGTACATATTTAATAACTTTTTTTTATTTTTAGGGTTTAAAAGAGGCCTTGCATTACAGCACCCAGTCAACGTCAGAAAAGCTCGGGGATCAAGGGGTTACTGAGGGACTGGGATTGGCCATCGGCGGAACTATTGCGCCGATCGTCTCCAGCCCATCTTACATTGCCTGTTTCTGCTCCCGCCAGGAGCCGACGAATCGGCAGAACATCAGGTAGTCTGTTTCCGTCACCATTTGCCGTAGATCCAGTCCCAAATACGATCTTGTCCCATGAATCAACTCCAGCCTAGCTTGGTCGTACAGCGGACATTCGAGGACCACATGTTCTGGAGTCTCGATACCGCCGCACGAACATTTTTATTTAATCACTAGAATATTTTTTTTAGAGTTAAGTTTTTTAATATGTGATGTGATTTTCAAATATATTTTGTTTTCCGAGAAAGGGCCCCCGAAGAAATTTTGATATAGGGTCCTCTCAGGGCTAAGCCAATGGTTTGGGGTGAAAGAAAGTCTTTCTTATACAGTCTTCTACGTTCACTGAGTTGAGTGATATAAGGATAGTTGGTGAAGAAGTGAGTACTCCATTAGCTTCTGCTAAAACTGAAATATAAATAAATAATATAAGAAGGACTCAGTGAGAAGGCGACAGAAAGGCGACTTGAGAAGGTTTTGTTGATAGCTAGTTAAAGAAGTTATGACAAGGTGCAAGAGAGAGACCTTTGCTAAGTGTTCAATGTTGGCGTATAGACAAAGAGAAGTTTTTATGTCGTTTTAAATCCTGCTCTCTTCCCCACTTAGAATATTTATTGGGGCCTCGCTTTGAAACCCAAAAACTCCTCTCTCCCCCCCCCCCCCCCCCCCCCTCGTCTTTTTATTTAGCACCTCCCCTTTCTAAACAGCTTTAACAAGAGCTCTCTCTCTCTCTTCCTTGTCAACCCACTCTGTCAATCCAAATGGCGTTCTAACTTAGCAAGGAAAAGTAAAAAAAGAAAGAAATAAAAAAAACATTTCCATTTGAACCCTCTTTTATGAGATCTAAAGTGAGTTTCTCGACTCATTTTATCGGAGAGTGATCATTGGACAATAAGTTACATAAAAAATAACTACATAATATATTAATTATCCTATATGAGGTATAGGGGAAGTTATGTAACTATTCTAATTCCAAAAATAAGTAAAAAAAGTCTTCTTGAATCATCAACAATGTACTTGTTCATTTTTTAAGTTAAAAATTGTTGCTCATACTCTGAAAATTGAGTGTCAGTCAGGCAGCTGTTTTATGGATTAAGTTAAAGAACATTTAGTAAGATGTAAAAATAGCTTTTTTGTGTTTATTTGATCCAGTTTTCTGATATTTTACGTATATTAAATTTTATAGTTTGGAAGCACAACAAAACAATTCGACATTTTGAACTAAAAATCAATAGTTGACTTAATAGAGGCCTTTTGAATCCTCACACTAAATGTTGTGTCCATACATTCATTATATCGGCTGATATTGGGGTTTTTTCGATTTGAAGAAAGGAGCCGCGATAGAGACATTCAGCACATCCTGGAATCTAACTATAACCTCACCTACAAGGATATTTACGGCTACAACGTCTACTTAAAGCTGAGGACGAATATCGAGAGGACGAGAGTGTTGGCTCAGATACGGCTGTGTAGAGAAAGCCTGGCTAGAGTGACGGTGGGAGGAGTTACCTACCTCATCAACAGGGAAGAGAGCTGTAGTGTTTGCAACGAAGACCGACCGGATGACATCCACCACTTCTTCGTGAGGAAGTCACAAGTGCAGACAGAAGGGCACGTATTTCATAAGTCAGTACAAATCCTGGCCTATGCGGACGACATAGACATCATCGCGAGGAACAAGTGGGTATTGGAGACGGCCTTCCTTGCCCTCGAGAATGCAGCCAAGAATGTTGGACTGCAGGTGAACGAGGATAAGACGAAGTACATGGCGGCAGGTAGAGGAGTAAGACAGAACCTATCCACCATGGAGATCGGGACACACTCCTTTCAGGCTGTCCGAGGCTTTGTATACCTGGGCTCATACGTCAACTTCGACAACAAAGTGAGAGAGGAGATAGACCGGGCGAGTTGCTGCGACCAATCGAAGCTACTATGGGCTCCAGCGTCACTTCACGTCTCGACTGCTTACCAAGCCATCAAAGGTGCAGCTCTACAAAACTCTGGTCAGGCCTGTCCTGACTTATGGGGCAGAGACCTGGACGATGACCAGAGCAGACGAGAGAAGCCTCGAGATATTCGAGAGAAAGGTTCTGCGGAGGATCCTAGGTCCGGTTCAGGAGAACGACATGTTCAGGATTAAAAATAATGCCGAGGTCGTTGCGGAGTTTGGAGAGCCCAAGGTCACAGACGTGATAAGAATGGCGAGGCTTAGATGGGCAGGCCATGTGCAAAGGATACAGGAGGCTGAAACCCCATGAAAACTGATGGTAGTGATCCCAGAGGGAAACAGAGGACGAGGAAGACCCAGGAAGAGATGGATGGACGCAGTCGATGGGGACGCAAGGAACCTTCGGCTGCAAAACTGAAGAACACTGGCGCTGGACAGGAATCTTTGGGGAAGTCTCTGGAGGAGGCCAAGGCTCGAATGGAGCTGTAGCGCCGAGGATGTATGTATGTAGTAGTAAGTTAGGTAATTATTATGACTCATGCCCGGGCTTTAATAACGAGGTCACATTGCCTACTAATTGAGCGCTCTTCCGTCTAGTGGATATGAGCCCAACTCTACTATGGAAGTCCTAAATTTTGCTTATCCTAAATATTTATTACATCGTACAGGCTCGAGACCATCGCTTAACCTCCCATTCGAAGGTCGACGTGCTCAATGTTTTTTTCACCTTCCAGATAAAAAATTGAAGGTCCATGGGTTTTGAAACTGGTATCTTAACCTCAGTAAGAATCAATCAGCTAACTCTGTTAAAATTAATTTTTTTATGTGCATCTCAACTTCATCCATTACGCAGATAAGCATTTTGACGGGGTTCCTTTATGACAAAGATTTAAAACAGTCATAAATATATAACGAAGAAGTTATGTTGTAGCCGGAAGATTAACGGGCGTGGAAGACATGTAAACGGCTTTTGGAAATGGGCTTAATTCGGAGTGTGAGAGGTATTAGGCCGGGTAAACCGAAGTGACGGAAATGCGGTAGAGTGCAGGAAGCATTGTCTCCAAGGGGAGATTTCTTTGTCGAGGAGCACATTCACTTAACTGAAGAACAGTGTCAGTTCTCCCTCTGGGCGATCCTTCTTTAGGGGATGGAACCTCTTTAACAACATCCGCTCACTGAGAGCGTTTCTCTCCCAACATAATGGAACCACAAGTGTAGTTTATCCTCCCTCAAGTGTCCTATACAAACAAAAACATACATACAGGCAGTGCAGAGACTACACAAATATTTGTTTTCTTCAGAGCTACATTTTATTTTCAATATTTACAATGAACCAAAAAAATTCATAAGCAAATTTGATGTTTACAATGTAATAACATATGAGTATATGTCGCAGGATAATTTAATAGAATCAGCCTTTTTGTTGAAAACCTAGTCTTTTTAGAAAACGTCGCCTTTTTATTGAAACGAACGAGACTATATCAATATAGAAGGAAATCGAGGTTCTGTCGTGTAAAAGAAAATGCAAAATTTGGCCAACGTTTCGAAAACTATTTATTTTCTTCTTCAGGGCCTTATAATGACTTGAGTGGATGTGTGTGGTGACGGTGTTGAGAGTTTGCTAAGGAGCACTCACTACACTGGACACAAACTCTCAACACCGTCACCACACACATCCACTCAAGTCATTATAAGGCCCTGAAGAAGAAAATAAATAGTTTTCGAAACGTTGGCCAAATTTTGCATTTTCTTTTACACGACAGTACCTCGATTTCTTTCTACATTGAAAAGATACTGTCGACTCTATTAATCATTATGAGACTATATCAATTAGGCTGATTAAGTTGGCCTTTTTACAAAAAGGCGAAAGCATTTCAGCCTTATTTTAATTTGATATGTCCATTACAGAAAAGCTGACCATAACTTAGATATTTAGTAAAAAAGCTAGCAGTAACCTTATTGTAAAACCTCAGGCTGCCACAGAAGGCCACAGCGCGAAGGGAATATATTTATCTGCATGCTCCATACATATGTACTTCACTGTCGTAAGTTAAGAGTGGCCGGAGAATGGATGTGTAGAGTAAGAGGCAGTTTTCGAGCTTTAGATTAGATTTTCTGTCCATCTTAGGGTAAAGCATGGAGAATCGAGCGTAGGCTTCGGTTAGCTTCATGTTGATGTGGAACTTCCAGGTGAGCCTTCTGTCAAGTTGGAGCCCCAGATACTTGACATGTCCATTACAAACCTACCGAATATATCATTTACTATTTTTTATCCATTGTTACGTATTCTAATTAGTTTAATTATAATTATTCCTTTTAATAAATTTTAAAAATCACATTTTAAAGGGCAGCTATGACCAAATCGGTTGAATTGCCCCTTAAAAAAAAATATATAAAAAAAAATTGTCTGTTTGAAGAAGGAGACATTACATGAGTGTACATTGTTATAAATCCTAGGATACGAACTATACTAAGACCAAGTTAACAAGACAAGATGAAGTGACTCTGAAAGAACAGTCTTAGTGTGGGAGTCACATGGGTCTACCGCCTCGGTCGTCATGACTGAACTATACAACCCGTCTTGTACCGCCCACAATCACTCCCAAACCAAAACCTACATCAATAACAGTATTTATTATAATTCATTTCATTTATATCAGAAACTTGTGGGGTCTACTGATGAATAATGATATCAGAACCTAACAAGGAGATCTTCTGAAATATCTTATTATGTTATGAATGGAATAGATTATTTTTGTAAGTAGGTCACTTCGTAGTAATATTTGAACTCCCATTAAGTTTACTCTTATGTTCATCGGTTTATTTTTATTCAAATGATCAGTTTTGTTCGTTTTGTGTTGAAAGGTAGTTTTAATTTCCCAGCTATACGGTCAAAAATTCGAACTCTAGATTCCAAATATGAAAATATAGCTATTGGCCTAGACTAGTCACATTCAGCATCATGCACATTATTTTCTTCAAAATCTATAAATGAAATGATTGGTTTATGGTCACTAAAGTAAGTACCATACATTTTAGACTCAATCTTTTCCACGAAGGTTGCAAAAACAGCGTCTATAGTTGTGCCACGTTTATGTTGATAATCTCTTGTTGTAGTTAATTTTCGATCGTTAACCACTCCCAGTTTAAATGTGTCAAAAAGATAAATGACAAAGACAATCAATGGCTTACTTTTAAAATCCTGTGTACGAACCATACTAAATATTGTCCAATTAATTTTAACATTTTTGTTAGGTTTCGAGCAGGCCCTTCGTGAATCGTCAATCGTAAACAATAAAGAGGAAGGCCAGGTTAGTGATTAATGGAAATCTTGAGGAAGGGAGAAGAATGGAGAATTGATATTGATATTGGGGTCTTGTATGTAGACTTTAATAAGGAGAACCGCTGTACTTTCACTATGGCTATGGTGCCGTTCTGGATAATGCACTCTTTTGAGTTTATGGACTGCAACAAATCATCCATTCTCCTAGCATAATATCAGTTGAATCCATTTTACTCATCTTCAATCCACATCGGCGATAATGTCTTGTAGCTTCAAGGAGAAAAACTATCATATTCCTCCATCAAATCTTATAACATAACATTTACAAATATTTGAGTTATAAATGTTTAAATTAAATAAAACACAATTACAATAATAAAATTTAAAAAATATTTATAACTACTTGAGTCTAACACATCTATGATTAGCAGTAATAACATAAAATAAAATAAAAACTAAACATTCAAACAAAAATCAAAAGAAAAATTGTAAAAACTATTTCAATGCTTTTTTTTTTTTTTTTTATATTGTGGCTATTCTTCAAATCAAAGTTATATATTTTTGAGCATATATATATTTTGTAATTATAAATAAATAACAGTACCTTCTTTGCGCATCAATTTTACTGTTAATTCACACCTACTTAGTTCATCACATCTTAAGCCTAAACAACAACTCTCTGTCCACCTTCACATCTCAACCCAGACCAACACCATTGACTCCTCTACACTAATTCAAAAACAGTTTTGTTTTCTACTCATTTGTTTTAAAAGAAAATGTATTCATATTATTTATTAACTAATTCAGATGCTTCTTGCATTTTATAGAAAAATAAATATAATTAATTTTTTAATATTAATAATTTTTTTTTTTTTAAGAAGAAGAAATACTTTTTTATTTGTGCCAGTACTAAACATGTACTTTACACAAATTGACAAAACATGAAAATTTGAATTAAAATAAAAGGTCTTGGTACAGTCTCGGCTGCAGCCTGCGAGCCATAGGCTGGCTGAGACTATAGTGGATCGCTCCAGAGCAGGTTGGCAGACTTTCATGGAAGTCTCGGGTGAGTTTTTCGATGTGGGCTGCAAAAGGAGCAACTCCCAGTTCCCGATGGATTTGGGTGTTTCAGATAAACCAGGGTGCGTTTACCGCTATCCGGAGGACTTAGTTTTGAAATGTCTGTAATCTTGTTATATTGGTGTGGCTAGTGCAGAACCATACGGAGCAAGCGTAGGTTAAGTGTGGAAGTATTAATGTTTTGTAAAGTAAGGATGTGCATGAGTGTCTGAATGGTTTGTTCCTGTTTATGAGAGAGTAGATGAGCTTGTATTAATAATTTAAATGAGTCTATTTTTTATACATCCCATTATTAAGTAGCAGTCTGCTACTGTTGAAAGAAAATAACAGTTGAAAAATAACATATTGTTAAATAGGAACGCACCACCAACTCATTTGCCTATTTCCCCTACAGATACCCTTGTTGGTGGCTGTTAGCTGAAGAGCCGTCAAGTGGCAGAGAGGATTAGCGGTGGGTGCTACAAGAGACTATCAGACTGAAGAGCCCTCCTCTCCACTGAAGAGGGTGGTTTGTTTGTCAAAGAGGCGGCCCCCAGGGGCTATGACGGCCCCCCCGGGGGGCAGCCCCTTGGGTCAACATATGGTGGTAACAGGAGCCTTATTACCTTGCAATCATGACCCTCTGTCACCACACCACTCTCTGCACTCTTATCACCTATCATCACCCTCCCTCTCAGTATCTAGATGGTCGTTTAATACCCTTTACAATGGTTCCATTTTGTTTTCTTCTTTTGTATACTATTTAATAATCCTATTTAGGATTTAGAGCATTCTGGCGGCTACAAAACCCATATAAGGTTTCACGTATTAATTTTTTAAACACATGCTGTGCAGCTATTTTGTTTCAACATTATACACAAAATATATTCATTCATTCGAAATGACATGAACGAATAATTGTATTCAAATATTAAGATTGGACAAAAGAATAGTTCTCTTAAATAGATAGATAAACTTTTATTGTACAAAAGATTACAACCCTCATGACAATGAGTTTTTTTTTTTTTTTTTTTTTTTACACCAAATAAATAATAAAAGGATAAAAGAAACAATTCGAAAATTATATAAAACAAGATGTCACATGAATAAATAAAATAATAATAAAAAATATATATATCCATCTTACAGGCAACAAATTGAATTAAATTATTCTTTATTTTCAAAGCAACAGTAAAAAATAAAAATAACTAGTTAATTTTTCTAACTTCTAAATTAGTTAAAATATGCACAAATGTTTCTGAGTAATATTCTGTTTTATTGGTGAGATAATTGTGGAGAAATGCTTGCCTGGGGATACACAAGGAGGGACAATTGAACAAAAAGTTAGTTCTCTTTATAACTATTGAAATAGGATCTACTTATATGTGAATCTCCTAAGAGTACTCGTCTAGTTAGATAGAAAAGTAAAAAAAAAAAAAAAAAAAAAAAAAAAAAAAAAAAAAAAAAAAAAAAAAAAAAAAAAAAAAAAAAAAAAAAAAAAAAAAACTGGTAAACCTTATGATTTTTAGTTAGTTATTACGACTCATATCCGGGCTTTAACTACGAGGTTATATCACTTTCCATGCTCCTTTCACGCTCTGGTGGACATGAGCCCAACTCTAATGTGAGAATCCTAAATTTTGCCTACCTATGTTTATTTATCTAGAGTACTTGACATCACTAACGTCCCATACGAAGAATGGCGTGTTCAAGGTTCTTCCACCTCCAAGATAAAAAAAATTGATCTCAATAGGCTAGCAAGCGGTGTCCTAACATAGGAATGCTGACCGGTGGAAGAGAAGCACCTAGATGTCTTGCAAAGATGTATGAGGATATACTGAGTTGTACGAACTCCATTAATGAATCAAAAATGAAGTTCCGGACTCGCTGAAATTTTAGGATAATACTAGATGTGAGTTTTGCCCTGAAAGTTTCTGCAGGCTCCGTACCTTAGACGAAAAGGACGACCTTGTACATTTGTCATTTTTCACAAATACGTCTCCACAATAGCAATATAAATTTAGAATAATACTTGGAGGGTTTAGATGTGAGTTTTGCCCTGAAAGTGTCTGCAGGCTCTGTACCTTAGACGAAAAGGACGACCTCGTACACATTTTGTTCCATTGTCCCTCTCTGTTCATCCCCAGGCAAACATTTTTCTACAAATATCTCACTAATAAACAAAAATTCGACTCAGAATCAATTGTGTACTTTTTTGATAATGTAGGTATTGAAAAAAGTATTTTTATTTTTCACTATAGGCTTAAAAATTAAGAAAATATGTTAGTGCAATAAAAAGTTTATTTACCTTATTTAAAACAGTGATTTTCCGTATTTGTTTGAACATTTTTTGTAATATTAAGTTTTGAATTGACTTTTTATAATTTAATTAAGGTTACTTTGGACTAACGTAACAATTGGCGGGGTAAGAATCAACATGGTCTAAGTGACATTTTTAAAACTGAAGAAACTGTGCATTAAGGTAAATATATAATCTATAATTTATCGAAACTGGAAATATTTTGTCTTCTGCTTTTATGGTGAAAGTTGCTGTTAGCAAACCATAAAATTGAACAAAAATCTTAATTTCAAGGTCACTATTGATATGTTTAAGTAACTTGTTCATGTCACCAAAATGGAATAAGTGATTTGCCATTAGATCTCAGCACTGACTAGGATTTCACTTGTACAACTTTTTTCCTGAACAGATCTATCATTTTTGTACCTGATTATGCACTTAACGAAAAGAGAGCGCCGGTAGCTCAGTGGTATGCATGCTTGTCTTCTGAGCTCAAGATCGTGGGTTCGAAACCCGGCCGAGGCCCTTAGTTTATTTTATCTGGGAGGTAAAATAAACTAAAGCACGCCGTCCTTCGGATGGGACGTTAAGCGATGGTCCCGAGCCGTACGATGTCAGGTACTCGTTAAAGACCCCTACTCTAGGTGAATAAAAATGTAGGATAGGAAAAATTTAGGACTCCCAGAGTCGGGCTCATGTCCACCAGAGTGACGAAAGAGCGCTCTGGTAGTAGGCGATATGACCTCGTAGTTAAAGCCCGGGCATGAGTCATAAAACCTAACGTAACTTAACGAAAAATTTTCAAAAATGTCACTTGGGCCATTTCTAACCCCGTCAATTCATAGTTATATAAAAATGGTTCTGTATTTTCTTCTCGCATTTTGAGTTTGTAATGTATTTTTTTTTTTTTTTTTTTTAACTGACCGGGTCATTAAGTGTGTACATTGATTAATTATATCGGGAATTATCGTGTTGACAGGACAGTAAATTTTCTTTCTCATTTTTGGTATCAGGAGGTCGGTAAACATGAAATTCCGTTGAAAACTCACCGTTCACCGATTACACAACTTCCCATATACGTATATCTGAGGAAGTAAAGACAATACCCTTCCATCGCGTTGGGCAGTCGCGTAATAAGGTGAACCCATTTTGTTGTCAGAATTATTCCTAAGAAACGTACATAATGAAGAATAAATGGTCCATAGAATGGCAAATTAGCAACTATGAGAAGCCCTGAATGGACCACCCTTCATACACATATTTCATCAATTACGCTACGGTTGAACTCATTGAAAGTCCGTATCTAGACCGTACGAAATCTCTTTTCCACTCAACACAAATGAACCTTTTTCCCTACCCCCGTAGATCTCCCTCATTACAATTGGTTTTCCGGGTCATTTAATTCAACCCTCCATTCCTTCTAAAGGGTGGTCTTTTAAATTCTGGCCGGAACCAAGGGGCAGGAGTAGCAGGAAACTGGTTTGTGATAGTAAAGTTGTAGTGAAGTTGCAAGCCATCCTGTGGGACGTGTGTCTCTCTCATGAGCCGATTTGTAACAGATCACCTCTCTCAGCTCTGAGACTGAACACGAACTGTAAGTATCCGATATGGTTAATAACTTCAGTCAGTGTTATGGTGGCTATATGGTTAGAGTGACTAGTCTCCAACTAATAGAGGGCTGAGTTCTACAATAATTATTATTACATTTAATTTAATTAAAACTGCAATTAACGAATAATTTCAAAAATTAATTGTTTTATTGAATTTAATCACAATCGGCAATTAATTGCTATTACTTCCCTAGTAATATGAAGTATAGGGGAAGTTATGCAATCGGTCAAAAATCCGATGCGCAATTTTAAACGGAATTTCATGTTTTCCGACCTCCTGATTCCAAAAATTAAGGAAAAAATGCTGTTTATTTGTCTGTGAACACGATAACTCCCAACAATATGAATGTATCGACACGAAATTTTTTATGTGTATCCAGAATCCTCTTAGGATAACACCCATTGATTTTCAGCCAAATCGGTCAAAGGAAAGGGGGGATTAGGTGGAGTATTAATACAAAAAATATATTAACAACCGTTGTAGTGAATGTATTGACATGGAATTTCATATGAAGGGTTGAAAGCCATAGTGGTGTAAGTCACTTGAAAGTGTCACTGGATGTGTCATATTCACACCACTATTACTGGTATCAAAATAGCTGTTCCGTTCACATGTCTGGAAAATGCTGCAGTCTGTCGGCTAGTAAAGTAAACTAGGACTTACTTCACTCTTCCTCTGAACAGTTATGCCTATAAAAATTTTGTGAAAGAAGTAAGTCAATAATACAAAAAAATTGACTTATACCACTATGGCTTTCACCCCTTCATATGTAAATTGAAGAAAATAAAAAATTCAAAAAAAAACACGACACTTATTAGTGTTCAGCGGAATCGACAGAAGAAAAGGATCAGAGTGAGGCTCAACTCAAAAACTCCCGATATAATCAAAATGAAATTTCATAATTGAAGTCAAAACCTAATGAGGACATAACCTGTCAAATTTCAATGATATCGGCCAAAGGAAAGGGGGGGTTTTAGGTGAGGGGCTTAATTCATAAACCCTAATAACTGCCGATGCAATGAATTTATTGACACAAAATTTTGTATGAGAATTTAGGAGCCCCTAATAAGTCCACTGTTCAATATTAGTGCAAACGGTCGACTGGTTTTGGAGGAGGAGCGAAAAAATGGATTAATTCGTTCTGGGGAAGTACACCGCTGATTCACCGACTTTTTATCCGGGAGGGACATTTAAGACTCCCACAGTACAGAAGCCAGGTTAAGCCGGCCCCGGAAAATCGGATGTAGAGTGTATGTTAATTTTTTTCTCTTTCTGAAGAGAGATGAATATGATGGTGGATGGAGTCTAGAGCTGTCAGTCCCCGGCCCAGTTCTTCGGGTAAGAGGTGGCTATTCTTCCAGGATTAGCAAGGACCCCCTTGCATTCTGAAGAAAGGACTTCTACCAGTCAGCCTATCAGCGTCAAATATCAGTGTCACCCGGAGCTAAGCAGGATCAGCTTAACCTTTGTCAACAAGTAGAATAGTTTACCCAAAATACCCAAAAATAACAAACACAAACTGCCCTGAAACGTTTTTTTATTATTAATTTTATGTTTTCCAATGCCCTGATTCCGAAAATTGAATAAATGAATTTGACAGTTTATATACTCATTGGGGTTTGACTTCAAATATCAAATTTCATATCGATACGTTCATTACATCTGCAGTTATTCGGGTTTTTGATTTCTGACGATTCTGAAGAAAATCAATGTGTTGTCCTTATGGGGTTGTGAACGGCATTACAACGGCAGAATAGTCACAGACACAAACAGACAGACATTTTTTTTTTTCATATTTGAAATTTAGAGGACAAAATTATAAAATTCCGTAGAAAACTCCTCATCGAATTTTTTACAGATTACATAACTTCCCCTATACTACTTTGTATAGCTGAGGAAGTAAAGTTTTTCTATGAACAAAATAACTCCCCATAGAACGAATTAATCCGAAACCCCATAAGAATACCTATCAATTTACAGTCGATTAGGATAAGGAAGGGAGGATAAGTGGAGGGTGGCCCAATTAAAAATCTCTAAAAGCTATCGATGTAAAGAATATCGATATTTAGTGTGGTGATTCTGAAGTCCGTGAGTGGGACATCTATCGATTTTCAAACAAATCGGTTAATTGGTTTCAGAGGGAGAGCGAAAGCTTAGTTGATTATATATATATATATATATATATATATATATATATATATATATATATATATATTATACATACTTAAAAAAAACAAAAAATATCATAGTTTAACCAGAATATAGTTTAAATCACTATTGTGATCTAATGCTATTATATTTTTCCTAATATTATACATAATATTACTTATTACTATTTAATCCTATTATTATTTATCATTTATTTTAACTAGTCCTACCATAAATATTGTTACAAAGAAATATATACAACATTCAACAGAAAAACGAGTTCTTCAACAAACCTTTATTAGAAAATAAACTGTTATAAACATAAAATAAAGACAAAATAAAATTACCCAAAATGTCCCCCTTTTGCCTTGACACAAGCTTTTAGTCTCCGTGGCCAGTCATCAATGGCAGTACGCAGCAGTTATTGAGGAAAAGCTCAATTGCACGGATCAGTGATTGTTTGAGGCTTTCCAAGTTTAGGGTGTGCTCTGTGGCAGGCCATCCTCTTCAGTTCTGACCACAGCCGGTAGTCGGTAGTCGAGTGGGTTCAGATCAGGGCTTCCTCAGGGCCAATGCGAGGCGGAGAAGAACTCCGGAACGTTCCACTGCTGAGTTGACCTGGCCTTATGAGCAGGAGCGGAATCCTGAAAAACCCAGTCAGCGACTTCCAGCAAACAGAGTATCATTCAGAGGCTTCACAGCAGGTTCCAAAATATCGTCCTGATCATTTTTAACAGATGTTTTAACTCCTTTTTCACAAAATAGAGCTTCGTGGTGCCGGAATAGCTCACTCCCCTCCTTCCACTCTTCCAATCACTTCCTGAGCCTCTTTAGAGCTATGCGCATACACACAATCATTTTGGCGATGAAAGTTCTCTTCAATCGTAAAAATTTTCTCATCGCTGAACCAAATTTTCCGATGGAGACCGACAAAGGAGCACTTTTTTTTAGGGAAGCGGTCAGCCTTTGTCCTATCACCCTTCGGTATGCACCCATCCTAAGGTCACTTTTTATTATGCGAGGCATCGATCTGACAGAGATTACCATTTCCCGAGACATGATTTTTTGTTTCCGGATAGGATTTCTCCTGATTCGAGCAGCCACTTCTCTCACTGCATTATTCGTTCTCACAGTGCGGGGACGGCCTAATCGAGGTCTCACATCACGGATACGGTCTCATTGTAACGATTTATAGTGCTGTACACGAACATACGGCTGATACCCAAAAGTTCCAAAGTGTTGAAAATCTCTGAGTTAGGCTTTCCAACTTTGTATAAGGCGAGCGCGGCAATCCGGTTTTCTTTATCACCCCACTCCATGTTAACTGAGCAAAAATACAAACTAATTGGGATTATTAGCCTGATGAGCAAAGTAAACAATATGATATAGGTGATACCTATGTAAACAATACCCAACGATTTAATCAGTCCCACTTTTGTAACAGTATTTATGGCAGGACTAGGTATATATATATATTATATTCTGTTGTTTTTATAGTAGATAATTTAAACGATGACATGTGGCTGATGGTAAGTTATCGACAAACAACTAATCTGGGCTTTTTATATGGGGAAGAGGGGAAGGGATTATCGGTGATAACAGAGAGTGGAGAGAGGCTGGAAGGACAGATGTGTGACAACTGAAGAGACCAACAGATGCCACCAGTGGACGTAGGACGTACCTCTATCAGATACACGGATCTGACCAAAGGAGGCTGGGACACAGAGGCTCATTTGCAGGTAGTACTAGGAGCTAGTATAGTTTGCTGCTAGTGCAGCTCACTACTAGTACTAGTACAGTTGATTAATAGTACTAGTCAGTGCCCGATTAAGCCAGCGAGGGGCCTGTAGCAAATTCTCTCAAGAGGCCCTTGGTTTGCTTTAGGTTCTCAAGTTTAGGGTATTAAATAAAACAAAACTGTTACAAATAAACTTTTCTGGATTTAATATGGGCAAATTTAGACTATCGACTTCTTTAAGCAAATCATGCTCTATATTCATCAAAGTGAGATGATTTAGACGTTCTTGGCGCATCGTGTTCCTTATTAACTCATTTTTAATACGTTTTAATGTTGAAAAAGAACGTTCGCCACTGCAGTTAGTGATCATGAGAGACAAGTAAATGCGCAAGGCAATTTCTACGTTTGGGAAACACGATTCTAAAGATATACCATATAAATGTAAATGATTAATTTCAGATAAGATTTAACGTGACGAAATCTAGTTTTAGATTTTTAGGTGGGAGTAAAGCATAGCCTAAGGCATGCAAAATATTTTTACGCTCCTATCAAAATTGATATTTCTTTACGGTCAGACAGGCGTTGCAGCGCGGGGCCCCCCAATTCGCGGGGCCCGTAGCATTTGCTACTCTTGCTACGTGGCTAATCCGGCACAGGTACTAGTATAGTTCAGTATTAGTACTAATTTAGTTAAGTACTAATGTAGTTAGTTACTAGTACTAGTATAGTTTCCTACTATAAAAAAAAAAGTCGTCGGTGAATCACTTGCAATTTTCCTTCCCAGAACGAATTAATCAATTGACTTTTCGCTTTCCCTCCAATACTAGTTCGTCCTTATGGTGTTTTGAATTCTCATATGAAATTTTGGGTCGATATATTCATTACAACGCCAGTTAAGCCGCCCCTTAATCCCCTCCTCGCCCTTTGTCCGATTTAGCTGAAAATCGATAGGTGACATTATGGGGTTTTGGTCTCACATATAAAATTTCGTGTCGACACATTTATTAGAGTTTTTATGTTAAGCCTCCCCTCTAATCTCTCCTTCTATTTGGTTGAAAAACAATAGGTGTCGAATTCACATACAATTTCATGTCGATACATTCATCTTATCGAGTTATCAAGTTCACAGACCTGGGTCTGTGGAGACGTTTGAGTCTAAAGGTCGGAAAACATGAAATTCAGTTAAAAATTCCGCATCAAATTTTTTAACGATTAAATAACTTTCTCTGTAGGTACTTCGTATAGCTGGTTGAGAATCTATTGTATAATTTAATATTATGAAATTTATATAATTTTTCTTCTATTATTATTTATTTTTTATTACTATTATTGTTTATTTTTCATCTCATTTGTTATTGAGCTGAGTTTACGAAGCTCTTTCTTAGGCGACTCATGTATTTCGTTGTACTCGTACTCCTCCTAAACTCCTTTACCGACCACATTGAAATTGGCCACGATGGTAGTGGACACGGTGACGATGGTTTAATACTAAAAAAAATCTGAAATCGAACATATCACGGAGGAATAATCACCGAAAAACGAAATCCCCTAAGAAATCAATTGAGAGACAAAATTCTCATGCAAAATTGAATTTTTCGATTTCAAATGTAAAAATCCGGGCGAAGCCCTTTTCGGTTTACCATCGGACACCACCACTTCCGTTGGAATCATGCACCACAGCCACATCTCAAACCGTTCACCATAACGCCTATGTCAACTGACTTCAAATCTAAGAAAACTATCATTGGTGATTTAGAAATTGTGTCGTTTGGTCGAACAGATGTTCACGTTAAACACCGAGAAAAAGTTCCGGTAAAAGTGCGCAAACTTGAAAACCCTACGGTTCCATCCAGTGATCACAAACCGGTTCATATGCCCCATTTCAAATGCACCACATTAACAGTATGATTCAATAAATTTAGACTGACTCAGCTCAGTTTTTGCAAACAGCAGAATGCATTGCACACCTAGTTATTTATCTCATTTAATTGTATGACGTATTCAATTACCATTTTATAGTTTAACGGAAATAAATATTATTAGTAATCTTTCTTGACACTTCAATCTGACAGAGGATTTCAGTTATTATCATTTTGAAGAACTTTTTTGAATAACACAAAAAAAGTTTTTGAATAGAAACAGAAGTAAAGAAAATATTCCAAATATTAAGCATCCTCACAAACCGGATGTCATTTGACTTTCAGACTTTTAACAGAAGGCTGTCATCCTAAATCCTGCCCTCCTGAACCCAGAGTATTGTAAACCAAGACACAGGTAATAAGGCACAACAGTTCAGAAAGGGTCACCTCGCATATAGAGGTTTGTATATTTCAAGCATTCCTATTGAAATGAGATAACTAAAAATAATGAGTTATTGTGACGAGGTCATATCGCCTAATACCAGAGCGCTCTTTCATTGGTCAGGTGGACAATGAGCCCTACTCTTCTATGGGAGTCCTAAATTTTGCCTACCCTAAATTTTGTATTCACTTAGATGTTTAACGAGTATCTGACATACAGGTTGGAGACCATCGCTAAAAGTCCCATCATCAACTAGACTTACGCTCTGATATAGCCTCTATCGAGTGCTAAGATGTTTAACGAGTATCTGACATACAGGTTGGAGACCATCGCTAAAAGTCCCATCATCAACTAGACTTACGCTCTGATATAGCCTCTATCGAGTGCTAAGATGTTTAACGAGTATCTGACATACAGGTTGGAGACCATCGCTAAAAGTCCCATCATCAACTAGACTTACGCTCTGATATAGCCTCTATCGAGTGCTAAGATGTTTAACGAGTATCTGACATACAGGTTGGAGACCATCGCTAAAAGTCCCATCATCAACTAGACTTACGCTCTGATATAGCCTCTATCGAGTGCTAAGATGTTTAAACCTCAAAATTGAAGAACTTTTATTATTTGGTACGAATTTTACAACCAAAACTTAGAACTTTAGTTATTAAGGTCAAGGTGTAATTCTATTTCTCTCATCTTCTTGGCATGAAAAATTGTTGTTAAGTTGCAAATGGAGCCATATGTAGTCTTGTGTGAGGATGTCTTGAGATAAAAACAACCAGATTTACGTTGTAACCAGTTTTATATCCATCAGATCGAGTTTCCCCGAGGTACTTGGGTTATTTTATTCCATTCAGTCCAACAGAACTGTTGTCAACTTTACAGTTCCATCGTAAATGTCCATGTAAACAAGTAACTAGGTCACAAGCTGCCATCATTTGACCAACACAAGTGGATTTGTCAACACTGATAGAAAACATAATCATATTAAAATTATTCTAAATATTGGAATATGGGCTTCAAATCGAGATAGTTAATATGCTGTAGCATATGTTTAGATGTGTATATATATGTATATATATATATATATATATATATATATATATATATATATATATATATATATATATATATATATATATATATATATATATAAATGGAGGGCGCCGGTAGCTCAGTGGTAAGAGTGCTTGTCTTCTGAGCTCAAGATCGTGGGTTCGAAGCCCAGCCGATGCCCTTACTTTATTTTATCTGGGAGGTAAAATAAACTTAAGCACGCTGTCCTTCGGATGGGACGTTAAGCGATAGTCTCGAGCCTGTACGATGTCAGGTACTCGTTAAAGACCCCTGCTCTAAGTGAATAAAAATTTAGGGTAAGCAAAATTTAGGACTCCCATGTCCACCAGAATGACGAAAGAGCGTTCTGGTAGAGTAGACGATATGACCTCATAGTTAAAGCCTGGGCATGAGTCATAATAACTAACTATAAAAAAATGTGATGTGACCATTAACGGACATTCTTATATCAGCCACGCTTACAGATCAGTCTCTCTCCCCTTCCCCTTCTCAAAATCTTTTCGGCATTATTAGGTAAAAGAATGTCTAATCTCAGAATTTCGCTATACAAAGAGACAAAATGAAATGATTTTGAGAAGGGGAGGGAGAGAGAGAGAGCGATTTTGTGTGTGTTTCATCTTAGTGTTTTAAAACTACTTTTTGGTGGTTCTGTAATGGTCACATACATCACATATTTTTAAGAAATATAATATATTATTCTCACCAAAACTTTTTTATTTTTTGCAGTTCATTGGCCATAACTTTTTAAAAATGCATTTGCGGAATTTTTTTATCTTATTTTGTTCTCTAGAATACACCTACACAATATTACAAAAAAGACACGAAACAGAACATAAAACATTAAGGTGTAGTCAAGGTCCACGGGTTTTCCGTGAAAATGTCGGGATGAAATCATTTTTCATTTTCTTTTCGATGCTGCTCTTGCATTTGCTCGGCACTAGACTTTTTAAATTCCTTTTGATGAGAGCTTTCCTCTGATTTCTATAATTCCGCGCATATTTACGATTCATGTGAGACATCTTTAATTTTTTTGCAATTTTCAATTTAATACCGATTTTTACATATATTTCGGCGAATATTTTTATTGTGACACTTTGAGTTCTAATAGTGCTCCTCAAGTTCTTTACAACGACAACCGAATCAACGTCCTATCTAAACGCGTTATCACGCTACACTAATTTCTAATTTTACACAACGCCAATTCGCAACAATCATCCGCCGGCGCCCACACTAGCCCGATAACGTCACAGGCAAAACAAACACTGCACAACAAATACGTACATAAATGCTCTATCCATTGTGACCTCAACCGTTGTTATCGCATTAGTCTCGTAGTTATTATCGATTGAAATCTGACGGTATTTTGTAACACAAGAAAGTTTGACCGGCTATTACTGTGCTTAACGAACGAATAGACGTTTTCACGTCAAAAGTTCACACATGTTCCAAACTGTACATATTTGAAAATCCAGGTAAAAAAATTAAATTTTGTTTTTTGAAATATTATCTTCTCTATTATCTTCCACAAAAAAAATAGGTTTGTCTTATTACGAATTTTCATAATATCCTCTCGTTTCTCAACCTAGAACCTCTTTAAGAATAATTCTGATGAAACAAAACTCAGTTGAGAATGGAATGTCTATTTAAACCTGCTATCCAAAAGAATATCTTATTCAGTCCATATCATATGCAGCCTGACGCGATGATGTCCACTTAAACAATTATATAAAAAGGGGAAAAACAAAATAAAATGTACGGAACAACAAACGATTTATTATTTTTACATATATATTTGTATAAATACACATACTTATTTTAAAGACTAGAGCAAAACGATTGGTTCAAAAACATATCTCTCATTTGTGAATGTAACATTTTATAGAGTTGTACAAAACTGCTTCCTGAATGTTATACTAAAAGTTAGATGGAGAGGTCGAACTCTGTAACAGACAGCTGAGCTATTCTAGCTCTGAACTTCACTTTTACTGTAATAACAAATTTTAATAATTCGTTCAACTTACCTTCAAGATTATAAATAAATATCAGATAACGTTTACATCATAAAACGGCTATCTATGAGGAGGTTCTGTCTCAAAGTGATTTGGTGACGGGAGTTTTACCGCATGATTCGTGTTTACAGCACAACAAACCGGAATCAAATAAATAATTAATTTAAAGAAATATTTGTCATCAAAGCAAGGAAACTCATCATCGCGCGAACCGAGTTGTAGAAAAGTTGATTAGACGACCAGAGGACAAGAAAACAACTCTTCTTCGGGGCGAAATTGAATTGCGCTAATACCTGTTATTTTAAGTTACCCTTGTTTATGATATTTAAAACTATTGAACTGCGCCAAACATCTTTCCAACTCATATTGAATTCCTCCAACTGTATTTGCTGTTTAAAAGATTTGTATTCTATTTTCTATCTGTTTGAAATTGGGATGAATCTAATTCGCAAATTCAGTTTTTTCGTTCTGACTGAGTGTATATTCTGTATTAGTCCGACAGTCAAAGTCCTGTGATATGTTATAAAAATGTGCGATATCGAGCTAAAGCAAATGGAAATATAATTGATATATTGTATCGTTTATATTGAGAAATAAATGTATTTTTATTATATGTGTCTCTATATCAGGAGAACCTGGACTGTTTCACGTGAAGGACCGACGAGAGGGTCAACATTTTATTTCATCGGATACATCAACTGGATTTACAAAGAGTAAATGGTTTCTATGGCAGTGTTAATAAAATGTGTTTTGGTGGAGTTCAATGTTTTTCAATTTGTACCTATTTTCAAATGAGCACAGTTCAATACAAGGATTATGTGAAGGTATACGATTTGGCGCAATTCAATTTCCACCCCCTGGAGGACATTGAGAAAAATGATCGGGTACCTAATAGGATACAATATAAGAAAACATCTCTTTATAATGGGTCTTGTTCCGAGTCCATTCTGCAGGAGATGTCAACTGATGGAGGAAACCATGCTGCACATCCTGCGCCTATGTGAAGGACATTCATTCCGACCAACCCATAGTTAAATACTAGTGAAGGGCTATTGATTGGGTCTTCTGGCCACTTCTTTGAAGTCTAACCTCAAACTTTCTGTTTATTTCTCATAATTTGCATTTCGTTAAAGAAACGATTTCAAGAATATCTACTTGCACATTACTGGTGCTTTGAATGTAATACTAGTTTCTTCAATTTTTTAAGTAATTTTGGGGAAACAATATTTCAGTTGATCAATGGGATTGCAATGCAATATCGCTCTTCGAAAATTGTTATTAATTTTCATTAAAATTAAAAAAAAAAAAAAAAAAAAAATAGTCAACCCTTTTTATTTTTAAAAGAATTTCAAATAAGTCTTTGAATTATGTATTATTATAAGATCATTTTGAGAAAACTTCAAGAGCGTAGCCATTTTTGGGATGATGTTTAGGAAAATTTTCGAATGTGGTCATGGAATACATAATTTGAAAGCTTACTTATACAAGGAAAAGTTTATTTTCTTTATCGATTTGGGAGAGTGTGAGAGAAAGTTTTGAAAAGAGCAATATTCTTTTTCAATAGGCCGTCATTTTGAAATAATGGAAGTATCAATAGACAGTCAGTATGCCGTTAGAAAGGTTAGGTCCACTAGCTTTCCAATGAATCCTCTCCCAAATTTTAGTACCGAATAGGATCTGATCTTCCCTAACTTTTACATCGTACATTTAGAGAGCGCCGGTAGCTCAGAGGTAACGTGCTAGCCTACTGAGCTCATGTTCGCAGGTTCGAAACTTGGCCGATCCCTTTCATCTGAGGTGAAAAAATGTTGAGCACGCCGTCCTTCAGATGGGACGTTAAACGATGGTCCCGAGCCTGTGCGATGTCAGGTACTCGTTAAAAGCCCCTGCCCTTGGTAAGAAAACCTGAGTTCGCAAAATTTAGGACTCCCATCAAAGAATCGAGCTCATGTTCACCAGAGCGCTCTGGTATTAGGCGATATGACGTCATAGTTAAAGCCTGGGAATGAGTCACAATAACTAACATTCTATATTTCCCAGGTATCCATGACTGTTAGCGGTTGAAATGCCATTAAAATGTCGAGAAAAAAAACAGAAACGTATAAATAATGATTGATTGGGTCGACAGTATCTTTTCAATATAGAAAGGAATTCGAGGTTCTGTCGTGTAAATGAAAACTCAATATTTGACCAACGTTTTGGAAACTATTTATTTCCTTCTACAGGGCCTTATAATGGCTTGAGTGGATGTGTGTGGTGAAGTTGTCACAAACATTCCCCACACACATCTACTCAAGTCATTATAAGGCCCTGAAAGAAGGAAATAAATAGTTTCCGAACGTTGGGCAAGAGTTTTTATTTATACAACAGAATATCAAATTCCTTCTATACAGAATCGTAAAATTTCAGTGTTATGAAAGTCTCCAGAATGAGAGGTGCACCAAGGCGGCATGTTATTCGGGGTGACAATCACTAAGAGGCATATTCACAAATCATCTTAATGTCACTAACCTCGGAGAAATCCTGCATTACAGTTAATACTGCGCGAACCAGGAGAGCAAAGATTACAATAACAAAATAAACGTCTAGCTCAGTTTCAAAATGATAAAATTGTTAAGACTAATATTATACAATTTAAGTTTTGGTTTTAGCTGGGTATGCAATGCCGTCGGGTCACAGGATACAGGGTGGTAATGGGCGGCGGGTGCACTGAGCTCCAATCTCCAGGGTATCTGAAACAATAATATTACAGTTGTGTAAGATCACATATTGAAGTGTTTCGTAGGTAAATATTCACCATAAAATTGCAATGGAAAAAGACAATTCCTATGAAGACATTTCTTTCAAATTCCTCTCTTAGGTCTATCAAACTACAATTATATGTCAAATTTGAAGAACTTTAACGTATTGAACGGCAGCCATAAACTATCCTGATTCAAGCCAGGTGCTTCAATATTTCTAAAAATTTAGGACTATTATTGTAGAGTCGGGCTCATGTCCACCAGAGCGACATAAGAGCGCTCTGGTAGTAGGTATGACCTCGAAGTTAAAGCCCGGGCATGAATCACAATAAACTACTAACAATAACGGGTTAGGATGGATTACCTGTCTCCAGTTGACATGTTACACTGCATGAATATAGGTGCTTCCAAGTACAGCTTAGAGAGAACCTCACTTCGAAGAGGACTCCACTCGATTCCTCTGTAAGCTTCAGATATGGCCAACTCACTGCCTGTTTTCTGGTTCTCATATCTGGACAAAATATAAACAAAATATTATTCGTTATGTTTCAAGTTTGCAATGATTAAGGAGATTTCTGATAAAGTTTATACAAAATTATTGATATAAGTCTATACTTAGTTAAAAAGTATACTTAATAGTAACTGTTAGGTCAGAGAATATTGAATAGAAAATAAAAAGAATATTATTTATTAATGGAGAATAATTAAATTATTACTAATATATAATTATTAATGAATTATATTTATCACCTATAATTTAGGCATACATCAAGAAAAACCCTTATACTTTGACAATTACAATTGAAAATGAATCTACTTCATGGACTGCTTTAAATAAAACACTTCTTTTTGGAACTCCAGATGCTCTACATCGATTGAAATGCACTTAAAATTTGTTTTCCTGTTGTTCAACGTTTTACAAACAGGAAATTTAATAACAATTGAAGTAGATTTTCCGTCAACGCTATATGAACACTATACTGTTTACATTAGCAGGTTAGGACAGAAGGGTCCAAAATGGCGGACCAGAATACCTATCTTTTCTAGTGCTCTAGTTAAAGCCCAGTCATGAGTCACAATAATTAATAAATATAACTTCCCCATACTATGTCTATCAGCGTAAGTAATAACTAACTGCTACTCCATAGTAGTACCTTGCCTCAAATTGATATATTATCTAATTGAAATAGTAAGTATAAGGAAAGTGTGTTGTTACTTTTTGAGTGTATCGAAGTAGTCGGCAAGCGCCTGGTCGCTGATACTGCTCTTACACACCTCCAATTCAGTCTTGGGATAGTAATAGATATAGTTGACACACATCTCGTCTGAGATGGCGAACCCTCCCAGGGTGATGTTGTGTCGGGTCCGGGTGTCATACCAGCAGGTTGTCACCAAGGCGTCGCCCTACACAGACAAAATTTAATCGTAAGTTTCTTGGTTGAATTCTGCTGATAAAGCACTTTACTGATACTCACAACATATAAATACTACTTTCTTAATAATGTCAATCTGTAAGGAAGTTCCTTACTTCTGAGTCAACTTGTGACAATATTATTTTTGATGTGTAAACATCATCTTATCTCTCGGTATGGGCTATATTAGACCGTAAGTCTCGTTGATGTGCGTGCGTGTGTGGCGGACGGTTGCGCGCGCAGCGCACACACACATCCACACACTTCTTTATCTGTGATGTCAACTGTTTTTGATCATATTTACCGTTGTAGTGAATTTATCTAGAATATTAATATTACGAACTAGAAAATGATCTTTTGGAAAGAAATTTTTAAGTTAAGATGCTTCGATAGCTTAAAGTCACAATAAATAAAATTTGTGGTAAAAGAAAATAATATAGCAGCGTACATCTAAAAAAATATAATATATAATATTTCTATATATTATATTATATTGTTATCAATATATAATAATAATAACTGCTGAAAATACAGACCAATGTAGATCAATATATTTGTTGTTATTGTCACAAAAAATAATATAATGTTTTTACCCATTGCAGGAGATACCGAACAGCTTATTTCATTTTTAAATGACAAACTTAATCTACAAATGAATACGAATCGAAGCATTTTAACAACAATTTCGAAAACTACCATCGATGCTGTATTCTCGCGGTATTTAAAGACACTACCATCACAGTTGTATATATCTTATTTTAGCTATCACAAACCTATAATTTCATGTATAAAAAAAAAATGAAGAACAATAAAGAAAGTTTAATTCCTCATATTACTTTTCTTATTGTAACATTATAAAACAAATTTTAATCAAAATCTGTACAGGAACCGCAAATTTGTGAAACTAAAGCAGATGTTTACACATCAATTCTCGTGAGTAGCACGTCACTCAAACATTTGTTTTTCCTTCAAATTCAATTACACCTTTATTGGTAAAAGGTGTAAAGTATTGACTTTCTATCTGCACTTGAATGTGCGGATTCTGTGAACTATCATAATGTATATAAATAAAAAAACCATTCCTTAGTCCTAAGAAAACAATCATGTAGGTAAGAAAGAAATAAAACTTCTGAATAATGTGGAGCCTGTTTGGTACAATTTGAAGCAGCCGGGGCTTCAGACGACGGTGAGGCAGAGGGCCCTCAATGCCGAAGGCAGTGGCTTCAGGAAAATTCTGCAGCCCAGTTCTGAATCCTGTCGCTACACCCAACTCTCTATGTACCAACCAAGGGCGTTTACGGCAAGGCGGTGGATTTTTTTTTCGAACCTGACCAGTTAAATGTGGTTTGGCTTGTGTTTGAGAAGTGGGTAGAGTGAGGAGAGCCTGGTGTAGGCATGTGAATTAATGTGTTGGCTCCAGATAACTCACCGTGTTGGTGTCAAAGGGATGTTTTCATGGTTGACGTCTAGGTATGTCAGTGTGTCGCAGTTTATTCATCGCAGTGCAAAAACTTTAGTTTCCGTCTTGTACACATTAAGCTTCAACCTATTAAACCAATTCCCAAAGACATCCAGCCCCTCATGAAAAGTGCGCACGGCTCTATGAAGCAGTGGCGTAGCATAGGTTTCTGCCGCCCGGGGCCGGCGCCCCCTCTGCTCCCCCCACGCTACGCCACTGCTATGAAGATCACAGTCCTGTGCTACGAGAAGCATGTTATAGGTGGCAGACCTGGGAGCTCAGGTAAATCGTGACAGAAGAAATTGGAGAGAAAGGATTATATTTTGTATAAAATATACTTACAGGGAGAAGGCGAACTTGCCGGGGGAGGAGTCGAATCTCCTGGAAGTGTGTCGAGTAGTGAGGATCTCCGTTCAAAGGAGGCAGCTCTATACCATTTCTGAAATGTCGGGTCACTATCTGGACCCCGGTAAGGTGGGTGTGCAGCTGAGAGGCAAACACCAGCACTCCTTTCTCTGGAAGGGCCTGCAACACATACACATTAGTATATAAAACTAAAAGCTAGAATAAAAAAGCCTAGAAGAGATGGACTTACAACAGAAGTGCACTGAGGGACGCAGAATCCGGTGAGAGGGAAGAAGGGTTGACTAGGCGGTATGCCCATTTTATCTATGTACTCCAGTCCTAGTTCTATGACGGAAGCATCGTTGGCACGGAGCCGGCGGGTTAGGTACACCCGCAGTCCTGAGTCGTCCACCCAGTCTGAAACAGGTAGCTTTCCATCAATAATAAATTTATTATTTTCAATCAATATTTGTAACGCTAAACCTTTTATTTTTTTTTTATTTTAGCCATTATTGATAGTAAAAACATATTTGCTGTCTGCAACAAAAAAATCTATTCTAGAAACCTTTCTGAAATTTCTGTAGAGGATGTGATTTAGAGTGAGAAGTGATTTTTTCACACATTATAAAATAAATGTATAGTTTAATCTCTCACACATTTTATTATTTTGTATTAGCCGGCTTTCGAAGTTGCTGATGACTGTTTGCTAAAATATGTTCAAAAAGTAAAATGAATAGATAAAATAAAAGTGAGGCCAATCTTGAAAGCCAGCTAGCATAAAATAATAAAATCTGTGAGATCAGATTACGTTTTTATTTTGTAATCTGTGATACATTTTATATTGTCATCAAATTATAATCTTCCCGTTATTCACCTATGAGTAAAGTAATCCCACAATGTTGAATCGAGATCTATAAAGCCTATGAAAGTATATTTCAATTTTCCTTCGAAATTCGCACCACACAACATGCGATTCCTCTTTCATAACCTATGAACGAACCAAATGGAAGATTTTTGGTGTCCGACTCAAGGGGCCTTCCTTCTTTCTACAAATGTCCTAAAGTAACGGCAAGCTTCCCAATGCCCTGTCCACAAATGTCCTGATACCATACAGCCTCCTGTCCTCTAGGGTGTATCCTGTACTTCATAATTAAATTATCTCCAGTAGGGTGGATATGGTGTATTGGGAACAATCAAGAAGACTGGATGGAAGTGCCACAACCCGGGTTGAGCATATCCTAAAGACATAATCTGATAAAAAAAAATCAGACTCCTTCTAAAACCAATCGACTGATATAGCTGAAAATCAATATGTGTTGTCCTTATGGATAAACATATCAAATTTCGTGTCGATATATTCATTATAAGGGGGTGGGAAACACAAAATTCCGGTGAAAACAATACACCGAATTTCTGGACGATTAAATAACTCCCCCAATACTTCTTATAGCTAATAAAATTAAACTTTTCATTTTCCTAATTCAATCTCATTTACTCATTGAAGTCATTATTTCCTGAACTGCATCACATTAAATAAAAATGATACATTTTACAAAAAGTTACACATATTTTCGGAAAACCACCTCTTGCGACTAGCCAAGTTGAAGTCATTGCGTAACGCATTGATGTTTTAGTAGTCATTGCGTACAAAATATTTGCTGTTTTAAAGAGTATATTCTTCTTACTAACCTGATCTCATCTCAGGATTATTGTAGTGTACTTCGAGCATAGCGTAGCCACCATAATCAGGGCCCCCCACAGGTAATCCAGCTTCCTGCACAATTCAATATTAAATTAATAAAAATATTAAAAATCTAAATAAGAAGCTACTTTACAGACCGGACTTTCAACCTCTCCAATCACTCCTTCCCTTGCAGGACTACAGTATAAAACATTAGATACTGTCATGGATAGATAACATTTATTTGGCATTATGGCCTCCCAAATACATATATGTATTATAGAATATTATACAGAATATTCACCATTTGACTACTCATAAATTCTTATTATTGATTACCTTATATTTCACTTAGGCCACTTTGACTCCAACGTAATCAATAATATTGATATTAATTTAAGACAAAAATATATATTAGATATTGTGATAGACATAAGTATTTTAGATAATAAAAATAAGTTTTAAAATTGCCTGAACGTCATATATCTAGTGCATTTACAACTGGTCTTAAATCAAGGATCCTCCCTCCACCACAGTATAAAACCACAATTTAAATACAAGGATAAGAGAAACATAATTTATTTGTCCTAAGAATTTTAGTCTTTTTAGGGTTCCATATCACAAATGATAAAAACAGAACCCTTATGATAAGCTCACGGAGTTCGTCCGTTAGTCAGAGCGTTATAACTTTTAAATCGTTTAACCTAGAAAGCTAAAATTCGATATATAGGTACGTTATATGTGTCCACAGTCACAGTCTCATTATATTTCTGAAAATAACAAAATATCGGATTTTAGGAGTAATTAATTAAGTGGCTGAAAAAAAAAAATATATATATACATATATAAATCCTTTGGAAAATGTATTATGAGGAAAAAGTGCGCAGTTCACACGCGGTAGAAATGAAACCTTCAGAAAACGAAACTGCGAGAGAATGAGACGAATGCAGTATCAGGAGTGGGATAATTATAGGGTTTATTTATTATAATATTGGTACCAAGTTTAAAAATTATTTTATAATTTATTATTCAAACTCCATGATTTTAATTTCAACAAATGACACGAGTGGCTTATGGTAACTAAAGTATGAAATAAATGTTTCCTTAATAAGTTCTTAAAAGTCTAAAAAAATTCACAATTCCAAACTTTTTGGAGGGAGAGGAGGAGGCGATGGGATTTTTCATGATTATCTTTTTTGTGTCGCAAGACTAGAGAAGAAGCATTATCGGCAATGGTGCTAAAGAAGTTTTCCCTTAAAAAAAAAAAACATCTTCCCTGTAACAGTTGTAAAACTAGAAATGACGATACTTTTCAAATTCTAACAAGATCTTTCGGCAGTGTACTTCCCAAAATAGAATTATTTGTAATCAACTAATTTTTCCACCTTCCTCTAAACTCAAGAGATTTCTCAGTCCACATATAAAATTTCATGTCGATACATTCATTATTTAGGCTGATTTAGCTTAAAATCAATGTGTCGCCTACAAATGGTTCAGGATACACATATAAAATGCTGTGTTCTGTGCATACACATAACATGAAATTGTTTTTTAACTTTTAAATTCAGGGACTTTAATTACAGACATATCTCCTACTACTAGAGTGCTCTTTCGTCGTTTAGTGGCGAAACAGCGGTTTATGAAGTGCGCTGTACAATGATTGTCCCTCTTTCCGTATAAGAATTACCTCAGGATATGAAAATGGTGTAGCCCCCATGGCCCAAGCCGCTATAACCTTCTTGCATACCTCTACAGGCTTCGGCTTACGATCGCAGGACCCTCTGTAAAATAGATCAAATAAACAATGTTTAGGCCATTTAAAAGTTTCTTGTTTCCTGCAAGGCTTGTCATGATCTTGGATTTTTGAAATGTTCAAATCTTTTTTGAGAATAAACATTAGTGTTCACCTTGTATCAATATCAATAACAAGTTTCTTTTAATAACATTAAGAAAAAACCCATCACATTGACTGTCGGAGCACAATTAGATTTGTGTCAGACCTCATCATAACCTCGCGACTTTGTAGTAAGGGAAGAACGACACAACCGCTGTCATTTTTGGAAGTAGCAACATGTCATTCTTCCACATAAAAATATGCGGATTTTGCTATACATTTTCACAATAAACTCGAAAATGGAAATTTTTGAGTTGTGTCACTATTCTTGTGCACCAACGATATACATAATTATTTTATTATATTTTTTAATATAATTTTTATTTTAAAAAGTATTTTTGAAAGTAGAATGTAATTAAGTTATTCAGTTGAATGTGATCTGTAATATTTATAAATTGCTGTTAATTATATTCTATGTTCTCTTTTTTAAAACATTTTTAAAAGTTTTACAGAATGATACATAATTATGTAGTATGCATAAATTGCTGTCTCCATTAATAATCAGGGTGACATTTTGTATTGTTATTGCAGTGTATGCATAAATTGCAGTTTCTTAAAGCACTCATTCACACAAACATACTCTAGGTTTTTGTAAAGTTCTTATGGATCCCCCAAAATATTTTCTGGATCCGCGCAAAGCTCAAATACAAAAAAAAATAATAAAACTTACCTGTATAGTGGCAACTCGTCCCATTTGTCGGTCTCGCAATGAAACAGCTCCATATGATGCACCAAGCCTTCATTACCCCGAGTTATCACTGGCTCAAACTGGGCACAACATGCAGTTAGTACATACAAAAGTAATTACAATAATCATCTTGATTTTGTTTAGGTCAGAACATATTATATATAATGTTATTATTTTTACAATAATGTTCTTTGATTATAAATAAATACAAAACATATTCCTTTTTGATTTTTAAGGCTTATGTCGGGGCTTCAACCATCGAGGTCATATCGCCTACCATTAGACGACTTTTCGTTGCTCTGGTGGACAAGAAACAGATTCTACTTGCTTACCTAGATTTATCTAGAGTAGGTGTCTTTAACAAGTACCTGTAATGCACTGTAGCTTAATGTCCCATCCGAAAGACGGTGTGCTCAAGTTTTTTTTTTTTTACCTCTCATATTTAGGTTTTTAACAAACGTCTTGCTATATATATATGTGTGTGTTATTATTAAACATAGCTGGCTATACACAAGACAATTTTAGCACTTAAAATCGACTTTTTAGTATAAATATGGACAATAAATAGAGCTTATATACATATATACATCATACAAAATGAATAAACAAGTATTAGAGAAGATAGGAGCATTAGTCCTATGTGTATTGACAAAAAATATTGAGATTTATATGTGATAATAAGATGTGGGGCGAAATTTCTGATTGAAATAAATACTTCGTCTTCCCACCAATGTAGACTCAAATGAAACATTAATGTCGAATTGTCAGTGTGTTTCATTGAACTTTACGCTTTATGGGTGGGATATGCCACTGATGATACAGTTCCGTTACAAATTGGTTCTGCTCAGAAATATAAAACAATGGGAAGATTTTTTTTTTTCTATAAAAATATTTAGATTCTGTAGTCAGGCTGACAATTCGAACATCAATTTGGGTCAGAATGAAACTCAAATTTTGAAGTTTTTTTTTTTTGTTTCTATAAGGTGTTAAGTGGAGTAAGTTGAGGCTGATTGCACATTATTAGGTTAACAATTTCAATAAATACATTTTTAGTGAGAAGTACACATCAATTGACATTCTCATGTGAACAATGAATACAACATTTCACTCAAACATTCACATATTGCAAAGCTACTACTCAAAAAATAACAATAATTAAAAAATAAATTATTTAATGGAATCATTTTGCAGATAATATCTTCATTTTCTAAAACATGTTATTAAGTATATATTTCGGCCTAACTAAAATAATTCAGCAATAATTTTCACAAAATATTTGAGAATAACTTTTAAAAATCGACATTAAAACTATCAGAATTCAACAATAACAAGGAATATTTACATAATTCAAATAATATTAGAAACTATTTTAAATAAAAACTATACATGTTGTTTTGCATCAGTTTTCACTTCCTCGTTATTATCAGTTGTTGATAAAGACATATTATTCATACTTTGTAACATATCACTAAAGTAATAATTGAAGTTTTCCCTCAACAAAATATTCCATAATTTATTACTAGTATCTGAAGACGATATATCTTCTATTTTGTGTAAAAATGAGAGCAATTGCCCCTGAAATTCAGACTCTAGTTGATCAACTCTTTCTGAATAGATTTTATGATTTTTAACATCAGCCAGAGAACCGAGAAAAGTGACGAATTCGCAGAACTCTTGACAGGTACTCATGATTTTTTGAAAGAGGATCAATAGTTCAGGATTTGTTAATAGACAATCCCGCATACATTTTTTCAAAAAAGTCCAATGTACGTCTAACAATGAATCAATTGATTCAACAGATTTGGCTAATTGTAAAAATTCAACCCAATTTGGTTCAATAGCTTCTTCCATCATATAATATTCAATATTTTGTACAAAATAAATCATTTTGTGACGTAGAGCAAATGCTTTTGAAAACTCTTTGGACTTTGAAAATGGAAGTGCTCGTACAGATTTGTCCAACAGCCAAACACCAGATAATAATCTTTCAACATATTTACAATAAAATAAATGTCGAAAAAGCATTTGATAAGCAGAAATAACTGTAAAGTTAAAAACAAGTGAGACTGGCCACATACAGCGAACCGAGAGTGTGAAAGCTTGAAGCCCTGTCAGACAATTGAGGCGTTCAAGATCATCTTCATCTTCAGTGAGGATGTTGAGAATCTTCTTCACTTGATGAGTCAAATCGTACGATTTTAGTGTCATCATTATATCATCACGAAATTCATCATCAGAGGTGGATGGAAGTCGAACAGACATCTCCATTAATGTTGCCAAACGTGTAGGAATGCAATTGGCAATCGGTTGACATAATTCCTCTTCACAATTGTCCAAAAGTTGAACAACAAAATCTCCCTGTTGTAGTAAAAAGTATCTTTTCACTGACTTAATCCTTTCAAAAATTGAATATTCATCAATCATCAATGAAAGTAAATACTTACTTGAATGTTTATATGCACGACCAATTGCATCTAAAAATGATGTTCCTTTAAAAGTATATTTTAAGTCTTCCTCAGTCGCTAAACGAACGTTCCAATCCGCCTCGAGACATTCTTTAATAACATTCAAATATTTGCCAGCATTAAGTATAGTACTTTCAACACATCTTAAAAAACTGGGAGTACAACTTTTCTTTATTTGGTACCTCTTACTCCAATATTCATCAGGAAACCTTTCTTTGGACAAGTGAACTCGTGGATTTCCTACAATCATAAATTCATCAAATGGATCATAAATTACACCATTGAAAATCCACTTCTGAACGGAAACCATTATTGGTGCAGCTGCGCGTTCGGTAAGAAAAATGCACACTTCTGTATTTTTTGATAAATCCATATGATTAGTTGTATATTCAACAAGATAATTTAATGTATCTGCTCCTTTTGTTTCATTAGTGGCAAGAGTCTTTGCTATATTTGCAACGGTCTGTAATGGGTGATTCACAGCCTGAATTAGGTACCAAATTGTATGTAAATTGAGTTGTGACTTAATATGTTGATTTTCTAATTCAATAACATAATTAATGTAATTGTCTATTACCTCATCCATGGCGGCAGCTAAGGCCTGATTGACACGACCAACGGACAACTTTCTGTTCTCTTGAATGTATCGACTGATCATTGAATAGTCTGATGCCATTGTGAGACATTTTTGAGCAAGACCTGCTAATCTTGAATCAATACCATTATTGACAGAAAATGTTCTTTGTCCAAATGGATCATTCAATGGATCGGCGATAATGAATTGTCCATTGACACCAAGGAAACACGATAAGAGATCTTCAATTATGGTATATTCTTGTGAAATAACAGGACAAGGTTCTATATTCATTTCAACAACCTGATCAGGAAAGTCAGATGACATATTTGGACGAAGCTTGGGCCAATCAATGATCTCTGTACTTTGTTGAGAAACTAATTTTTTCTTTACCTTTTTCTTTTCCATTGCTTCTTCCATAGCTTTTCTTAGACGGTCCCTGACGGCGGGGATATTATCAGAGTTCACGGAAGACATTATTATTAAAATTAACTAAACAAAATAATTAAAAAATAAATCAGTATCTCAACAACACACACTTCAGATGAACTTTAACGAATTATTTCACATCACTCAGATAAAAGTAAGTCATCTTCATAATTCAGTACCTAATGGGTGTACAATATCACAATAGTCCACATGATGATGAAAAAAATGAAGATAACAGTTAATCCATAGCAAAAGGAACTCCAACGAAAGTTTGAATTCACTAACACAAATAAACAAAAAGAAGGTTATAATGACCGATAAAACGACGCTTGCGCTACGTGCTGGCATCTAGCGGTCAATACCAGAAATATGTCTGTGATCTGGCGCTCTCTACTGGCATCTGGCGGTCCATACAAGAACTTATATAAAAAGGCTATCTCACTTTCATATTACAAGACAAAATATTATAATTTTTATTTACAGTTATTTCAGTCAACCTTCTTGAATTAATAATATGATATAAAAATTTCTTAACGCAACACGAAAGCTCTAATAACTGCGCTTGACACGAAATTTAGTAAGAGGATTCAGAAGTCTCAGTCTAAGTCTAACTACCTATTGATTTTTAGCCAAAACGGTCAATTAGTCTTTCAACGTAGGCAAAAACTTAATTGATTAATTCGTGAAATGGGGAAGTGCATTTCCAGTGATTCACCGACGATTTTTTATTAGCATTATTTGTCAGCGAAACGCCGACGCGTTCCTAAATGTGAGTGTTTCCAATAATATTATTCGATAATTACCACTAAATAATAACTCCTGAAGCTGCAAAAGGACCTAATTTCTGGAACTTACGAGCTACAGACATAAAAATTATATCTAATTGCTAGAAAACTCTTAAAAGATTAAACTAAGCTATTCTCAATGTATCAAAATTTGAATGCAAACATGAATTGGTAGACATGCATCTCTTTAAATAAGGTTGAAAAGGAAATGTACAAGAGATATTATGAGAACAATGAAGACAAATGTACGTCTTATCTGGAGGTATTGTGTTTGTCCAGTCAGGGAGGTTCTGCAATGGGAGGGAGCTACAGATATCAAACCTAATACTAAGAGAACAGGGGCATTATTCTTCGTCTGGGGGATGAAATTTAGGTAAAAAACCGGAAAACGAATACCTTATAATGAAGTGCTTAACAATCTATCCCTATCCTATATTTGAAAATAACAAATTTCATGTAACTTTGACCCCTCCCCCTTAAGTTTACAATTTAAACTTATTTGAACTATTCCCTACCAAAATGTATTGTACGTTATCCGGAGCGCTATAATTTTTTCCTTATTGGCCTTATCTTTAGTTTGAAAATTGACGTTTTGAAATTTAATAAGGAATATTTTTGGTAAGAATCAATTTTTCGATAGGACAAACAGTTTTTGCGTATATCAAACAAACGTCTAAATAAAATGGGTTTCAACACATTTTATGACGGTTTTCGGGATGTATCTCGCAAACTTGGCGACCTTAAAACAAATGTATTGTATATAAAATGAGCCTTTCTGTTTTCTCTACAACTTTAGAGAGTTTTCATTAGGTCATAAATTTAAGCGGTACCTTATAAAATGTACTTAGGCCCCGAAGTCAAGTCTAATCCGATCTAAGTTCGCACATACTTATTTCAAATTTCAAGTTTATTTCTACAATCGTTTTTGTGTTTAGTACTCACAAAGTTCAAATCATATACACACAGAAACACAGACTAAAGTTATATAAGTAGAAAAAATAAATAAAATAAAAAATATATATTTATATGTATATATTAAAGAGGGCGCCGGTAGCTCAGAGGTAGTATGGTTGTCTACTGAATTCAAGATCGCGGTTTCGTAAATCACCCGAGGCCCTTAGCTTTTTTATCAGGGAAGTACAATTTAGGACTTAAACTGTAGAGTTGGGCTCATGTCCACCAGAGTGACGGAAGCGCTGTAGTAGTAGGCGATATAGTCCGGGCATGAGCCAAAATAACTATCTATATATCGCACCTTTACAGGAACAGTGACCTTTCTCCTAACAGTGGCCTATTGAGCTTAGTCTCTGTTTCCGCAAAAAAATTAATTAATTAACTAACATAGACTTATATATTGCTTTGATGGAAAATATCCAGTATTTTGCATTAGGCCCTTTTTCTAGTAAAAATATGGATAATTTTTGACCGAAAAACGTCTTAACCTGAATATCGAAATTTTTTGAGTTAGGTCACTGTTCCGGTAAAGGTGCGATAAATATATATTGTTTGTGTATATATACATATATATCGTACTTAGTAGCCACATTCGTTTTTAATGTACTCGTGAAGCATTGTTTTAAATATATTTTTAAACTTTAAAGTTTCATATTAAAATATGAAAGTTTAAAAATATATTTAAAACAATGCTTCACGAATACATTAAAAACAAATGTGGCTACTAAGTCTACTAGTCAAATTTAACAGACGTCACACACTCGTGACATGGTTTTTTAATGGTCTTCAACCTATGGAGGTCTGAAAACCATGAAATGAAGATGACACGGTATTAAAACGACGGTATCACAGCTATTTTGAACTTTGCTGCTTTGTCATGTCCGACTGGACTGGACGATTAGAGCACGCTACAGGCCGGCTCTTATTTACAGTAACCTTCAAGGATATTCCCTGACAGAAGTTTAATATTTGTAAAGGAATTAGGGAAAAAATGTTTGGATTGGAAGGCAGCGTAACGTGGGCATAGCGAGACAGATTGAAAGTATTACAAAATAACTGTAGAAATACTGTTAATAGGTCAACGGAAAAAAAAAAAAAAAAAGGGAAAAGTGTTATTGAGACGGGGAAAGGTTTGATGTGCCCTTCATAGACCCCTTGGGAAAGTTGATGGCAGCAGACAGCTTGAGAAAAGATATGACAGACGTATAACTTTCATCTCATAACTCCACCTCAACGGAGGACGCCGATAGATCAGTGGTAGCATGCTTGCCTACTGAGCTCAAGATCGCGGGTTCCAAACCCGGCTAAAGACCCTTACCTTTTTTATCTGAGAGGTGAAAAAAAAGCTTGATCCCTACGTCCTTCGGATGAGACGTCATGCGATGGATCCGAGCCTGTACGATGTCAGGTACTCCTTAAAAATCCCCATCCTAGGTAACAACCTGAATAGGCAAAATTTAGGACTCACACAGTAGTTTCCGTCTTATGTCCACCAGAGCACCCTGGTAGTAGGCGATATGACCTATCTCGTAGTTAGGAGCCATAATAACTAAGTCCATCTGGACTAAATGCTGGCCCATTTCCATTCCCTAAAGATATCACCATTAAAATTTTAACGGCTCTCAGTAAATTTCTACAGAAACACGTTTATGCGCTCTTCCGATTGGCAGTGCCAGATTTACCATATAACCAATGCCTGTGAGCCTCTACCAATTGAAAAAATCGTTTACCATATGACAATATTGAGTGGATAACATTTTTTTTTTTTAATAGGGAACTTTGTTATGAAATATTTTTAAAAAGTATAACTTTGTACCTAAAATGCAAAAAAAAATAGAAAAACCTAATTGTTATCTCTGTTTATTTATTTTTTTTAATGCATCATTTTTGAAAACAGAACAGCATAAAGCAATAGCCAACTTGAGAGATGGAAAAAAAGAAAAAGTTTTTGAAAAATATTTTCATTTTAAAGTGTATAAAAATAAAATAAATGGATCTATTTTATATATGATACATTCATCACTACATTATTCTTTCAATTTATTTTTTAAAAATTAGTGAACGTTTCGGGAAGTACTCAAAAATAGTTCAAAAACAAGTTAAAAATTAACTAATTAGTATTATGTAATTAATGGATGGTACCATATAACAAAAAGAAAAATTAAAAAAATTAATTCTCCAGTAGAATTTGTATTTAAAACACTGGAAACGTGTTTCCCAACTCCTTTCCTTACCACCCTAAATCCTCCTCCACTTTGCCCAATTCAGCTGAAAAAAACAATAGATGCCTTACTCTATTTTTATTTATTTATTTATTTTATTTTTTAAATATTTTCAGAAAACAATTTATTATTTTAAAAAGTATTATTTTTTTTATCTATTTCTTATTCTTATTATTATTTTATTTATTCATTTTTTTTATTTATTCTTTAGATTTTTTTATTTATTTTTTATATTTGTTCAATATATTGTTTTTTATTATTCATTTATATTTGTTATTGTTACATTTTTTTTCTTTCTCTTTTCTATATCTCGCACATTGGGACCAGATGAAGAAGGGACGCAGGAACGTCTTGAAAAAAACAACAACTTCCGGAATATGTAGTTATAAAAAAATGTATCTACTTAAATATAAACTTATCTATGTATAAAAACTCATATATATTTCTAAGTATTCATTTATTAATTTTTTATTAACTTAATTTTATTTTTTTAATAGTACATAATATGTAAATTACAATATTATTGTTATTACTAATCATATGTGTGTCAGGCTCAAATAGTTATGAATCTAATTTATAAGCTATCTTAATGTATACATTCGTATGACGTATCCTATTACCATGTATTGGTTTAACGGAAATAAAATTATTATTATCATTATTATTATTATTCAGAGACTTAACCTGAACTATTTCAGTCCTGTCCTTGCTGGCTACTCCTCATCGGCATAGGTATAAAACTACAGAGATTGCAGGAGTAATATTTAAACAGAAACTATTTTTTGTAAGACAAAACTTATGAATCAAAAATATGAAAATTGACTCAAATGTGGTTGAAATAAATATATAAAATGAAAATATCTAAGATCCTGACCTGGATAATGTGATGTTTTTGGGTGAGCTGGGACGGGAGCTTGGTGACATGACACCAGTAGGTGGTGTCATCACTGGGTACATGGACATTGTTGGAGGTGACAGTGAGGTGCCAGGACTCACCACCATGTGGTACCATGGGTAACTCTGGCTTGAGGAGTTGGGTCCGGGTGAACCCTCCAGTCACTGAACAGAGGCTTCTCCCCTCTAGTCGACCCTTGTCTGTCCCGTACACGATGTGCGTCGTTCCTTCCTGACAAAAGAGAACTAGGTCAGATCACACAATGAAGGGTTTCATAGATGCTCACAATAATATAACACAAAAAAAGGCATTTATGTGTTTTTGTGTGGACACATTAATTTTCAACATAACATGAAATTTTATATTTTTCAAATTAGTGATGTGGCCATTACAGGACTTTCTTATACCAACCACGCTTACACATCACTCTCTCACTCCCCCGCCCCATTCTCCGTTATGGCCACATTTTTTTTTATTTCATATAGTTTTTTAAAAAAAAACTACCAATAATAACCATGGACTTGAAAAATAAAATAAAACTTGTTTATTTAATATATTGTCTAATTTCACTAACTATATATACATGGGAGTACTTTCGGTATTTCTACCATCCTCAGCCAAAAGCATAAGAGATAAGACTATTAAATAAACAAGTTTTATTTTATTTTTCAAGTCCATTTGAATTATTTCACAATATCTCTGCAATAATGTCAGTTTTCATTAATAGTAACCATATTTTAAAGTTCGTTGCTCTGAGTGACGATTTAAACATTACTTAGATATATTCCTAATCAGTGCCGGATTAACCTATAAGCAAACTAAGCAATTGTTCAGTCCCTCACGTCTCTGGAGCTCCAAGTCCGCTATGCTATTTTTGAAATAGTTATTTATTTAAATAGTTAATTATTTCTCAATTTGTATTTTTTCTGCTATAATTTTTAATTAAAAATGGAACTAATATGTTAAATATAAAAACATTTATAGGCCGAATATTTTTTCATACCCTGCCGTAAACTTCAGATGGAAGACCAAATATCAAATCCTAATGGTTATGATACTGAGGAAGAAGAACTATCTGACGAACAAGTGCACGTATATGATGAACGAAAGAGAAATTTAGTGTTTAAAGAAATTAATTTTGAAAAAATTGATTTTCTTATTTTCTCGCTTAATTAATTTTGTCTTCGTTTTGTTCAATCGAGCTTAACTATTGAACTTACCAACACAAGTAAAACGTTAATCATATCAATAGTGAGGCAGGGGGCACCATAAGCTCAGAATGCTTAGGGCATCGAATAGTCTTAATCCGGCAATGTTCTTAATAGACATTTAGTTTACATTCTCCGGCCACTATAACTTTTGTCGTATTCATCCGTAACTCAAAGCTGAGAACTTATTAGCGATTGGAAATTTTATAAGAAACATTTTCGAAAAAAAAAAAAAAGTCGGGAAATCAAGGAAACGTCTAAAAATATATGTTTCAAACCTACATTTCAATACGGTTTTTGGCATGTATCTCAGAAACCGGACGACCTATAAACCGACGAATTATGGCGGACAGCCAATGGGCTGCTACCTCAAAGCATGTTTTATTTTATGTCAATTACCATTAATATTAATTAATAATAAAATAAATTATTAAATAATAATTATTTAAGTTATGAGCAAAACTGTTTAATAGTTTAATAAAGTTATTTTAATAATTAAAAAAAAAAAGTTAAAACCACGAATAGCGATACTCCAGTTTCAAGAAATGGAGGGTTTCAAAACACAGTTCCATCTCCTCTTCAGTCTCCTGGGAGGATTGTGTGGCAAGTGTAGTGAAGAAAGTGAGTGGATGTAAGGATTCGTATGTTTGTGCAATTTGCTATGGAAACGTCTAAAGATCCTGAATTGTGTCGTGTACTGTTTTGATCATGAAGTCATTGTGGAGTGTTCAGTTGCTTATGTATGGTGGGCATTGAGTAATCAGTCTCAATGTATTTGACTCGAAAACCTGAATATGGTTTAGATTAGATGTTTTAGACGAAACGTAAATTTTTGAGTCTTATATCTAGAGTGGTTTGATTAGGAATGTGTAGTAGTTAAGGATAATTTTGAATGTCTGTTCAGTAAGGAATAAAAATTTTTTAAGACGTTTGTTTAGTGTACAGGTGAATCGTGTAGGGGGTTTCATGTCAGCCTTCATTGCAGTGTCTCAAATATCTAACGGTGTTAATCTGAGGGAGGGACTTGTAAATAAAAGATGGGACACGTATCTCACCTTAGTGTATGTGTTGAGATTTGGTGTAACACTTGGAAAATCACACAAAATAAACAATTGTAAAATATGTTCGATAAAACAAGACTTAATGGGCCTTACGTTCTCCAAAATGTATTTGTTTTTTATATATCAGTTGACGTTTTATCCATTCTACCATATATATTTCAAAACATTTTTGAAGTTTTTTTGTCTAAATACTAATTTAATATTGAATATTATGGCTCACATGTGATAATAAGTATTTGAACGAAAAAAATTAAGTTTTGGAAATAGTTCAAAAATAAATTTTAGTTAATTATTGTGACCCCGGGAATTAACTACAAGGTTATATCGCCTACTACTCTCTTGTCACTCTGGTGGACATGAGCCCGACTCTACTATGGGAGTCTTAAATTTTGCCTATCCTAAATTTTTATTCACCTAGGGTAGGGATCTTTAACGAGTACCTGACATCGTTCAGGCTCTGGAGCATCGCTTAACGCCCGAAGGACGGCTTGCTTAAGTTTATTTTACCTCTTAGATAAAATAAACTGAAGGCCTCCAACCCGCGATCTTGAACTCAGTAAGCAAGCACGCATATCACTGAGCTATCGTCGCCTTCAGAAATAAATTTTAAAAAATAAATAAAGAGAGCTGTTTATCATTATTCCAGTATTCCTATTTCCAGACGAAAGCTGATCGAGCAGGCCTTGACTCAGAGATGAGTTGTAGCTCCGATGATGTTGGTTGTTTATCAATTTATGTGAAATCAAGGACGTACTTTCACCAACAAAAACAATTGCTTGAATATTTTGTTATCATATAGCAAAAGGTCGTAATTATATTTGAGAATTGGTGAAAAGATAATTTTTAAGTCTTTCTTTGGGGGCCATGGTGGCCGTGCGGGCTAGAGCGTAGGGCTTTGGTCGCATGGTCTCACCAAGGTTTGCGGGTTCGAATCCCGTCCGGGAGTGAGTTTTATTTCGTAGATAGAACTCCCTCCCGGGGCCATGGATGTCTTAAATAATTATATATAACACATTGACATGGCTAATATGCACCGTAAATAAAGCCAAAAAAAACAAACAACAACAAGTCTTTCTTTTGTTTATAAAATGCACAGATATTCTTCATTATTTTTCGTATAAAATTACCACATGTGTCTAATTTTAGTAGGTTAGGTTTGGTTAGGTTTTATGACTCATGCCCGGGCTTTAACTACGAGGTCATATCGCCTACTACCAGAGCGCTCTTTCGTCACTCTGGTGGACATGAGCCCGACTCTACTATGGGAGTCCTAAATTTTGCCCACCCTAAATTTTTATTCATCTAGGGTAGGGGTCTTTAACGAGTACCTGACATCGTACAGGCTCGGGACCATCGCTTAACGTCCCATCCGAAGGACGGCGTGCTTAAGTTTATTTTACCTCCCAGATAAAATAAACTAAGGGCCTCGGTCGGGCTACGAACCCACAACCTTGAGCTCAGAAATCAAGCACGCATACCACTGAGCTACCGGCGCCCTCTCTAATTTTAGTATTTATTTTAGTTAGTTATTACGACTTGTGCCTTTAACTACAAGGTCATATCTCTTACTACCAGAGAGCTCATTCGTCACTCTGGTGGACATGAGTCAGGCTCTACTATGGGAGTTCTAAATTTTGCCCAGACTAAGGTATTCACATAGGATAGGAGTCTTTAACGAGTACGCTCGGGACCATCGCATAGGAAGGACCGCGTGCTTAGGTTTATTCTACCTCCCAGACAAAATATACTAAGGGCCTCGGCCGGGTTTCAAACCCACGATCTTGCGCTTAGTAAGCAAGCACGCATACCACTGAGCTACCGGTGCCCTCATTTTTATTATATCTTTAAGTAAAACTTTAAGTGTGTAGTTTGGTAGGCAAGATAAAGAAAATATATAGCTTCTAAGCCAACCATGGAGTAATATATATAATATATAATATATATATATATATATATATATATATATATCGCCGAAAATAATGTTGAATGCAGATCCAGTCAATAGAATGTGGCATCATAGCCGCATTATTAGAAATATGGAGCCTCCTTCAACAATACGAGAGAAATTAAAAAGTCCCAATATAGAGTGATATATGAAAGGTACCTGTATAACGTAGTCGCGTTGATGACATGTATCAAACTTGCGGCTGAATGAGAACCTGGTGGCGTTGCCCATTGAGGGAGTGTATCTCAGGTCCATACAGTCCTGATCGGTGTCTATGTGGATGAGGCACATGTCGTCAGTCCAACCGTCCTACAGACACACAGTAACAGAAAATTAATATTTATAGTAACACAACTTAATAATAAATCATAATACCTCAACAACAAAATTAAAGCATCACTTCTAAAACCATTTGTCGGTGCATCATCGACTACTGAGTCTCCATCTGAAATCAATCTACCGAATTCGTTGGATATGTATTGATATCTCTGGGATTTCAGAGTCCTCATATTAAACTTCGTGTCGATACATAAATCGATAGATATTCGAGTTTTGGGTAAAGCCCTCTCCTCTGATCTGCATATAAAATTTGGTTCAATACATTATTTCTCCTCCTTCTTGGCCTCTCCCCATTGCCTTTAGCTTATTCGTCTGAAAATTAATAGCTGTAATATTTACTGGGTTTCGAAAATACATATGAGATTTCGTGTCGACATTCTTTACAATCGCGGTTATTGGCTGAAAATAAAAATCCCCTCTGACCCCCTCTCCCCTCCGGCTGATTACGCTGAAAATTAATAGGTGTCGTCTTTATAGGACTTTGAAGTAACTGATGAAATTTCGTGTCAATAAACTAATTATAACGGCAGTAATTAGAGTTTTTGTGTTAAACTTCCCCGTAATCCCGTCCCACAAAAATAGCAATTTATAAAACAGTCCTGAGACCGGTCGTCACATATGCGAATGAAACCTAGGTCCTGACTAGGAGGGACAAGCTTACTCAATACGAGGGAGAGGAAGGTATTGAGAAAGATATACCGCCGTACTCCAGAGGGGGATAGATGAAGGATACGAACCAATAGGGAGCTGAGGGACCTGTACAAGAGCCCGGACCTAGTGGCCTTCGTGAAGCAGGGGCGGCTGCGATGGCTGGGGCATTTACAGAGGATGGAGCCAGACAGATTGCCAAGGAGGATACTGGAGGGACACCCGAGAGGACAAAGAAGAAGAGGTAGACCCCGCTTACGTTGGCTGGAGGACGTGGAAGACGACTTCAGAACGATGGGTGTGAGAAGATGGAGACGGGAAGCCGAGGATAGAGAAGAATGGCGGAAGATCGTTGCGGAGGCCCAGGTTCTTCAAGGACCGTAGCGCCAGGGAAAGCAAAGTAAAATAATCCCGTCTCACGTTGGTCGATTTGGCTGAAAATCAATAGATGTTGTCGATACAGAATTCTGGATACAAATATAAAATTTCGTGTTTCTTCATTCTATCGGGAGTAATCGTGTTCACAGACGCAGAGTCACACAGACAGGCAGATATATATATTTTCTGTTTGTAATCAGGAGGTTGGAAAACATGAGATCCCATTGAAAACTTCGCATACGTTAGTCGACCGGTAGTCGCCTCCGGCCAGCCATAGCCTCACTAGAGCACTTCCCAGATCTCGAGCTCCCTCCACAAAGATGAAGATGGATGGTGTTGCATATGTGCAAGATGCACCCAAAAACAATAAAAGGAATGGGAATAGTTATATAATTCGGAATGTAAACTAGGGAAACGTAACGCTGCGGAGCTGTCTGAAGACACTTGAAGACAAGACAAGGGGATTGTCCTCAGGTGAGATCTGACAGAGGACAATAGGTTCAATGCGAGGCTATTAACTCACCAAAGAGATACTCATCTGAAAGGTTTGTATGAGAACTTAGTAAGGAGCATTTTGTATTACGATAAAAATTTGATCTTAATTCCATTGCAGAACTTTTTTTTATATCAACCAACGCTTTTACAGATCTTTTTTTTTATTTAAAATATTTATAATAAAATACTTGTATCCATTTATTTCTTTAGATAAACTTATAGAAGATTACACATAGTTAGCATAAATAGGCAAACAGAAACAAAAAAAAAATAACTAAAAAAAAGAAAATAATTTAATGTTTAAATTAAATATTGAATTTTATTTGCTGTCAACTCCCCACTTAAGTAGTCTGCATGGCTAAATTGCATTTTTTTATTTTTTTTTTTAATTAAATAATGAAATAAAGCAGTATAAAAATACTAAATAGAATAATAAATTGAATAAGACAAAAAAAAGTAAGAGTAAATAAATAATTTAAAAAAATGTAACAAATAAAAAAATATTTAAAACAATAATAAATTTATTAAATGTAAATAATTTATTAATTAAATGAAATAATAATAATCGTGAATCTGTAATACTACACTAAGTGTAGTGATATTATTTAATATCAGACATAAAAAAAAGGTGCTGAGTTAAAAACTCAATTTTGAATATTTACTTCCCGTCACTTTATTGAGTTTTCACAGGAATTTCAGGTTTTTCCAAAAGTTCTTAATTCCAAAAATAAAAAAAAAAATTGATGGTGAATTATCGGCAATGTGCTTCCCCAGAACGAATTAAAAAACAATCATCACCAAAATCATCAATAGTGGTCTTACATAGAGATTGCTGAATCAATGTTCATTAAATAAATAAAACAAACTTATTTTTTGAAATATTGTCCATTCCACCAGAGATATTTACAAAACTACCGGTTTCGGCTTTACACCATTGTCAGGTCTAGTTATGAACTAAGACATTCAGTTCATAAGTAGACCTGACGATGGTGTAAGGCCGAAACCGGTAATTTTTTTAATATCTCTGGTGGAATAGACAATATTTCAAAAATAAGTTTGTTTTAATTATTTATTACAAGTTTCACAATATGTCCGCGTTCCTCAACTTAGAAGTTGTCAATGTCCATTAGATCCTCAGTTATTAGGGTTTCTAAGTCGAGCCAAACCTCCTCTGATTCTGTCGGTCTATTATTCAGAAAATTAATAGGTGTCGTCCTTATGGGGTTTTGAATTTACATATAAAATTTTGTGCCGATACATTAACAATTAATAACGTTTAATTTTTACTAAGCCCCCCCCCCCCTCCTCCCCGGCACCCATTCCTTATATATTTAAATCCGAAACACCATAAAGACAACTCCTATTGATATTCAGTCAAATGGGTCAAAAAAAAGTGAAGGATTTGAGGCGGTCTTAACACAAAAACCTCAACATCTGCCGAAGTAATGAATGTATTGACACGAAATTTTATACTTGGATTTAGGACCTAATAAGGACGACATAGTCGGTTTTCGACAAAATCGGCTGAAAGGAGTTAGGGGATCGCAAGATGAGGCTCAACTGAAAAAACCTTAAAAATGTCGCCATAACGAAATTATGATCAGGAAACAGCGCTCTTTCGTCACTCTGGTGGACATGAGCCCGACTCTACTATGGGAGACCTAAATTTTGCTTACCCCAAATTTTTATTCACTTACGGCAGGGGGCTTTGACGAGTACCAGACATCGTACAGGCTCGGGACCATCTCTTAACGTCTCATCCCAAGGACGGCGTGCTCAAGTTTATTTTACCTCGGCTAAGGGCTTCCAGAAGGCAAGCACGCATACCACTGAGCTACCGGCGCCCTCTATATGTCCTTAAGTGAGACACTTATTGATTTTCAAACAAAATAGTAAGTTGTTTTCATAAGCAGAGCAAATTCTTAGTTGAATCATTCACTATGGAGAAGTACATTGCCGGTGATTTACCAAATACGTTTATCTATATACTTTTCTCATAAATATTTGTTAATATTAATATTAATAAATATTAAATATGAAATGTATATAAAAGCTGTTATTAAGTCTGGGTCGTGCCTCCCGTCGTGGGTCCCGGCATAAAATATGACATTAAATCGGAGATAGGAGGTTCGTAATAAACTTGGCTCGTTATGCTTGCTTTATGACTACATGCTCGTATCTTGCTCGTTTAGCAATAACAGCAGTCATTGAGGGATCTCATATCACATATTACTTCCAAGTATAGGGGAAGTTATGTAATCGGTCAAAAATTCGATGCGAAGTTTTCAACGGAATTTCTTGTTATCCAACCTCTAGATTCCAAATATTTTTAAAAAATCTGTCTGTCGGTGTGTCTGTGAACACGATAACTATATAATGTAAATTCAGAACCCTCTAATGACGACACCTATTGTTTTTCAGCCAAATCGACCAAAGGAGAGGAGGGATTAGAGGAGAGGCTTAACATAAAATCTTTAATAACTGCCGATAGAATTAAAGTATCGACAAAAAATTTTATATGTGTGACCTAAACTCTTTAAGGTCAACACCTTTCGATTTTCAGTCATATTAGACAAAGGGGTGGGGGGATTAGAGGGGAGGCTTAGCTCGAAAACCCTAATAACTGCCCTTGTAATGAATTTATCGACACAATTTAGTATGCGATTTAGGAGCCCCTATGTAGGCCAATTGATGAATATTAGCGCAAACGGCAGATTTTAAAATTCTCAAGGGGGGGGGGGATGTATAGAAAATTATAGTTGTCCCACAAACAAAGCACCTAGGTCTTAAGTAATTAAATTTTTGGAAATAAATATATTTTTTTGTCCCTTAACAGCGAGTACATTCCTTCAAAAACCGAAGTTCGCTAGCTGGGCCTCATACTTGACAAACAAATAACGTGGAACAGACTCAAAAGACAGAAACGAACAGACTTTACAAAATGTTACTAAGACTACTAGACAAATCATCAAAGTTAACTCTGAGAACAAAATTACTAATATATAACGTAATGCGTGCTTGTCTTCTGAGCTCAAAGTCGTGGGTTCGAAACCCGGCCGAGGCCTTTAGTTTATTTTATCTGGGAGGTAAAATAAACTTAAGCACGCCGTCCTTCGAATGGGAAGTTAATCCATGGTCCCGAGCCTGTACGATGTCAGGTACACCCTAGGTGAATAAAAATTTAGAGTACGCAAAATTTAGGACTTCCACAGTATAGTCGGGCTCATGTCCTCCAGAGTGACGAAAGAGCGCTCTGGTAGTAGGCGATATGACCTCTTAGTTAAAGCCCGGGCATGAGTCATAAAACCTAACCTGTTATCATACAGAAATCCGATGTTGAGTTTCTATCGGAATGTTTTCCGTACTCTTAATTTCCAAAATGAAAAAAAAAAAATTGCCTCTGTGTGTATCTGTGACTACGATAACTTCCAATAGAATAAATGTATCGATAAAACACCTATGAATTTTCTGTAAATCAGCCAAAGTTAAGGAAGAATAGGGGAGAGCCTAACACAAAAAACTTTGTAGCGACCTATGTATCGGAGGATCCAACATGGATTTAGGAACTCACCATACAGCTTCCATTTACGGCCGACAGGTGCATCCAAGTCAGTCCTCAAGAAACCTTTGTACAAGCTTGTTCCGATTAAAATTGATGTCCCCAAATAAATGTGTTGGGTATTAATATTATTAGAATTAAGCCCCCAACAATTGGTGACCCCGTATTGAACTGTTCAACATTATTTATAGTGATATTTCATGTAAGTAGTGTAAAATGTCTACAAGTGAAAGTGGGACCGGTGCAGAAGCACATTTTCCTAACATGGCCGAAGCGAGCCACAACCTCGAAGCAAGTAAGGTTAGCATTAAAATTCCCCCTTTTTGGCAACAAAAACCTGAAATATGGTTTTACCAAATTGAAGCACAATTTAATATTAATAAAATTACATCGGAGGAAACAAAATTTAATTATGTGGTATCACAAATGGATCCGAAGTATATAGAAAACATTTGGGATATCATTCAAGGGACTGCTACAAATAAATATACTAGAGCTAAGGAAACACTTCTTAATATTTTTAAAGAAAGTGAACAATGTAAGATTAAGAAATTAATTACGGGATTAGATCTCGGAGATATGAGGCCTAGTCAATTATTGAGAAAAATGCGGAACCTGGCTGGTACTGATATTTCTGACACAGTTTTAAAAACACTCTGGTTAGAAAAACTCCCAGATTCTATAAAGAATGTTCTCATTGTTAGTGAGGAAACTTTAGACAAAATAGCCATTATAGCTGACAAAATTGTGGAAATGAACCCACATAGAGACATATGTAGTGCTGATAGTAGACCCAGTCAAGATGCTCTAATTCAAGAATTGTTAACTAAAATTTCAAGCCTCGAGTTACAAATAAATGAAATCTCCGGTCGGTCTCGTTCTCACCACCGAGACCACAGTCGCAACCGTGGTACTAGCAAACCCAGAAAACGATTTGACCCACAGGGTAAATATTGTTTTTTTCATTTCCAGTTTGGAAAAAAATGCTACCCTGATAAATGTCGTCAACCATGCGCCTGGAAAAGTCAGGAAAACTCCAACCTGCAGTAGAGATTGCGACGAGCTCTATTGCAGATAATATTGAAAATCGTCGAAATTTCCGCTTATTTGTTAATGACAAAAAAACGGGTGGGCGATTTCTTATTGACAGTGGAGCCGATATTTCTTTAATTCCAGCCAAGGCTACAGATAAAATTACATCTTCTAACTTTAAATTATATGCTGCAAACGGCACGTCCATACCTACCTACGGCGTCACATTACTGACACTGGATCTAGGACTTCGTCGTGAATTTAGGTGGTTATTTATAAAAGCTGACATAACTCGAGGGATAATTGGTGCAGATTTCTTGAATCATTTTAACTTATTGATTGACTTACATAAACATAGATTAATTGATGCAGTCACTAAACTTAGCACTTCAGGTAGTGTACTGGCTGTATCAGGAAACGAAGTCATTAGCACAATAAATAAGTCTCAAGCAAAGTTTGCACATCTGTTCACCTTATACCCTGAATTAACGAAGCCATCATTTTCGCCCAATCACACGAAACATAATATTCAACACTATATCACCACCACAGGATCTCCAGTGCATTGTAAGGCAAGACCTCTCGCTCCTAAACGATTACAACAGGCCAAACGGGAATTTCAATTTATGTTGGATCAAAATATTATCCGACCATCGAGTTCAGAATGGGCAAGTCCGTTACATGTAGTTGATAAAAAAGATGGATCTATCCGTCCTTGTGGTGATTATCGCTTATTAAATGCCAAGACCGTACCAGATAGATATCCTATACCTCGCATAGAAGACTTCCATCACATATTAAATGGAGCTACTATTTTTTCTAAAATAGATTTACATAAAGCATACTACCAAATTCCGATAGCAGAGGAAGACAAAAGCAAAACGGCTATAATTACACCTTTTGGTTTATACGAATTCAACGTTATGAGTTTTGGTCTCAGGAATGCCCCTTCCACCTTCCAACGATTTATTAACACAGTGTTTCATGGTTTGGATTTTGTTTTTCCGTTCATGGATGACATCCTGGTCGCTTCAGCTACGGAAGAAGAACACTGTGAACATCTTCGTCTTATTTTTGAACGACTACAACGTTTTGGTCTCCGCATTAATGCTTCAAAATCAGAGTTAGGTGTTGAAGAATTACAATTTTTGGGCTACTTGATCACGCAAGATGGTTCCAGACCAGTACCTGAGAAGGTAAAGGCAATCAGAGATTTTAAATTACCAGAGACAGTACAACAACTTCGTGCATTTCTAGGTGTCATTAACTTTTATAGACGATATATAAGAAATGCAGCGGAAACTCAGGCTATCCTTCATGACTACTTAAAAGGTTCCAAGAAAAATGATAAAACTAAAATAGTCTGGACTGAGGAGGCTATACAACAATTTGAACGCTGTAAAGATGATTTAGTAGATGCTACACTCCTAACTTTTCCAGATTCACGATTTCCGCTGGCGGTTTTTACTGATGCGTCTGATATAGCAGTGGGAGCTGTATTACAGCAGCACGAACAATCCGGATGGAAACCTATCGCTTTTTATTCCAAAAAATTAAATGATGCTCAAAAAGCCTATAGTGCTTACGACAAGGAATTATTAGCAATTTATTTGGCAATTAAACAATTTAAGCATCTACTGGAGGCACAAACATTTACAATATTTACCGATCATAAGCCTATTACATATGCATTCTTCCAGAAAAATGATAAAGCATCGCCACGTCAATTACGCCACTTACAATATATTTCGCAGTTTACAACCGACATTCGACATATTAGTGGAAAAGCTAACATAGTGGCCGACACGTTTTCAAGACTTGAAGAAGTTTCAGTAATTGACTATGAAGAAATTGCTCGCAATCAAGAAAATGATCAGGAATTACCAACATTATTACAAGACTCCAGTTTAAATATGAAACAATGCAACATAATGTCAAAAAAGCCTCTCTGGTGCGATGTAGCTACGAACAATATCCGACCCTACATCCCAGAAGCGTTTCGCTACGAAATATTTAAGCAAATCCATAATTTGGCACATCCAGGAGTCAAAACAACAGTGAAACAAATAACGTCAAAATTCATATGGCCAGCCATCAAAAATGATATTAGAAAATGGACTCAAAGTTGCTTGAGTTGTCAACGCAACAAAGTGTCACGCCATACAAGGTCAGAAATAGGGACGTTCGAACCACCGGATGGACGATTTAGTGTCGTTCATGTGGACGTCATTGGGCCATTGCCACCCTCACAAGGAAATATTTACTGCATGACCTGTATCGACCGATTTACGAGTTGGATGGAAGTAATTCCTATGGCTAATAATACTGCAGAAACAATTGCAAAATTATTTTATAGTAATTGGATCGCAAGGTTTGGAGCGCCAGCTTCCATAGTAACTGACCAAGGCCGACAGTTTGTTAGTGAACTTTTTACCAATTTAGCTTCGTTATGTGGAGCAAAAATACGGCATACGACACCTTATCATCCGCAATCGAACGGTAAGGTGGAGCGCTTACACAGGACTTTAAAAGCCGCAATTAGGGCTCAGAATAATCCGACATGGACAGATAGTTTACCTACAGTCTTGTTAGGAATGCGTACAGCATTAAGGGATGGTTCGAAACATTCCATCGCAGAAATGGTTTATGGGACTACGATAAGAATCCCAGGAGAATTTTTTGATCCATCGTCACTTCCTGTGAATACAGACAATTTTGTGTCTGATCTTCAACAATATATGGCACAATTAAGACCAATGGATACACGTAAAGCTTGCAACAAATCACTGTTCAGGCATAAGGCTTTGGAATCGTGCCCACACGTATTTTTACGAGTAGATCGTGTCAAAAAGTCTTTGGAACCACCATATGAAGGGCCATTTGAGGTAATCGTTCGACAAGATAAATATTTCACCCTTAGAATTAAAAACAAGGACACCAACATATCTGTGGATAGACTCAAACCTGCACATTTAATGGTAACTGGATTAGATCATAGTGACACGTTCAGTGAGGGTACGGGCACGAAAAAATTACAACCAAAGACGAGCACAACAAAGATACCTCCAACAACCCTTGCCGAGCATCAGCAACAAAAGTCGTCCCGCAGTGGCAGAATTGTTCATTTCCCACGACGTTTTCTTGACGAGCTACAGGCAAGAGAGAAACATACCAGACGATGAGATGGGGCTGTCAGGTTGCCTTGTGTCGTTACTTAGTAACTGAGGAAGGAGTATTGTAGCGACCTATGTATCGGAGGATCCAACATGGATTTAGGAACTCACCATACAGCTTCCATTTACGGCCGACAGGTGCATCCAAGTCAGTCCTCAAGAAACCTTTGTACAAGCTTGTTTCGATTAAAATTGATGTCCCCAAATAAATGTGTTGGGTATTAATATTATTAGAATTAAGCCCCCAACAACTTTAATAATTGCCGATGTAATGAATGTATCGATACGAAATTTTTTATGATGATTCAGAACCCTGAAAAAGACAACACGAAATCACCCGAAGGATGAGAAGAGAGGGACTAAAAAAAAAATAAATAAATCTGCCGGACACAAAATTTAGTATGAGGTCTCAGAAGTCCATTTCTAATTCCACCAGCCCCCCCCCCCCCCCCCCCCGCCCCCTCCTGCCCAGAGTAAAAAACCAAGATGAAAATTAAATAAACTAAACAAATCGTTTTTATTAAAAAAGGATTGCTTGCAAGTTACCAATAGAATAGGATCTTCAAATTTCCCATGCGTCTGCTTCCTAAATCAGCAATCAGCTGTTACATAAATGTACATATACAAAACAAGTCATATTATATTTATTTAAATATGCATGAATTCGATCATTTCATTTCCTCACTCAAAATCGTCATTTATACTCTTAAAGCTGATTTTACATGCGCAATAAAAATGCAAAGCGCAGCAGCTGCAAATGCACGCTAGTCATTTAATTCTAAAAGTACAGAAACCACAGCGTGCATTTGCTGCTGCTGCGCTTTGCATTTTTCCTGCTCATGTAAAGTCAACTCAAGTATTACAGTAAGTGGTTACCTCAGGGGGAGCTTCTAGGGGTCCGAGTTATAAATTAATAACAAATAGTCTGCAGCGCTAACCACGAAAACTACGGGCTGTGCCCCCGGGTGTCTATGCCTCTTAGCCTAACTTTGCCCCCCCCCCCCCCCCTCCCCCCCCCTGTTCAAAATCCTGGCTGCGCCCCTGAATTCAACTATTGATTTTTAGGCAAACGGTCAATTGACTTCAGAGGGAGAGCGGAAACATAGTTGAATAATTCGCACTGGAAAAAATGAAATTCCTGAGAAAACTCGACATCGACCGATGTAAAACTTTTACTATACATGGTACAACTGGACAAGTAAGATAAATATTAACATGTTTCATGAGTACTAGGTACTTACAACCATCCTAGCTCGGCCAGTGGGGTCCGTCATGAGGAAGCAGAAGTCAGCGTTGAAGCGTTCTCCGCGGTCGGAGAAGCCAACAGCGAACCAATGGCCCGCTGGCATACTAGCCTTTATTTCAATGTTGATCACACCTACAACATATTAAAGCAAACATTTTTGTAATGTCAATAACTTCCTTCTGTGCTAGCAACTCGGGCAGAAGGACAAGCTGAAGTTACTATGACGACATACCATTACAATAATTCAAATCGAAATTTTATATACCTACTGAGGGCGCCGGTAGCTCAGAGGTATGCGTGCTTGTCTTCTGAGCTCAAGATCGTGGGTTCGAAACCCGACCAAAGCCCTTAGTTTATTTTATCTGGGAGGTAAAATTAACTTAAGCACGCCGTCCTTCGGATGGGACGTTAAGCGATGGTCCCGAGCCTGTACGATGTCAGGCACTCGTTAAAGACCCCTACCCTAGGTGAATAAAAATTTAGGGTAGGCAAAATTTAGGACTCCCATAGTAAAGTCAGGCTTATGTCCACCAGAGTGACGAAAGAGCACTCTGGTAGTAGGCGATATTACCTCGTAGTCAAAGCCCGGGCATGAGTCATAAAACCTAACCTAAATCGAAATTATTTATTGCTAATAGGAACGATGAAACATCCCTAAGGAAGGAGTTGGTCCTTTCTTAAGTTATAAAATTAATTGGAACTAACAGAACTTTCTTATACCACCTTTACACTCATCAATCTCCCTCACTTCACTGAAATTCATTTCATACTAGCGTTACCTGGATATATGAAAGCAATGTCCTTGCGTCAGCAGTTTTCTTTGTTTAAATGTACAACGTGGTTCTGACATTGACTTTCATATACCCAGTAATGCCAGAAATGAATTTGAGTGGAGAGAATGAGTGATCTGTACCAAAGTGGATGATATAAGAAAGCCCACATCACATATATTTCATATTTTCCTTCGGATGGGACGTTAAGCGATGGTCCCGAGCCTGTACGATGTCAGGTACTAGTTAAAGACCCCTACCCTAGGTGAATAAAAATTTAGGGTAGACAAAATTTAGGACTCCCACAGTAGAGTCGAGCTCATCTCCACCAGAGTGACGAAAGAGCGTCTGGTAGTAGGCGATATGACCTCGTAGTTAAAGCCCGGGCATGAGTCATAACAACTAACTTAAAGAAATATTTTTATTTTTGGGATTCTATAACTTTATTGATTTTTTCTATCTCAAATTTAATTAGTTTAATAAGCAACATTTTTTGTAAGGACCAATTTTTTGATAGGAATATACATTTTTGCATAGATCAAGCGAAACTCTAAAAAAATGTATTTCGAGACTTTATTCTAAGACATTTTTCGGCATGTATCTCGTAAATGTTAAGTACCTATCATGAAATTTTGTTTTATTTATATTAAAAACTCAATTATAACACCTATTAATTTTATGCGAAATCGGTCGAAGGGAAGGCTGGACTACAGAAGACTCTAATAACTGTCGTTGTATTGAAATCATTGGTATGAAATTTAGTATGAAGATTCAGTAGTCACTTGTAAGCCAACTATTGATTTTTAACCAAAACTGTAGACTATAGTTTAAGAGAGAGCGAAAACTTAGGAAAACTTAGGTAATTGATTCGTGCTGGGGAAGTACATTGTCGGTGATTCAGACATTTGTTTCACATAGCAACATTTTCGAAAAAAAAGTTATTAATTATAATATTTTTTTAATGTTTTCTTAATGTTTACTTCCTCGAACATCTATCTTGAGAAATCAGATCAGAAGAGGGGGATCTGAGAAGAGAGGCTCGAATAAAATGCTCTAATAATTATCGATGTATTGAATGTATCGGATCAAAATATAGTGTGAGGATTCAGAAGACACTTTGTAAATCAAATATTGAGTTTTAGCTCAAACGGTCGATTAACATCGGAGTAAGAGAGAAAACGTAATCGACTAATTAATTCTGGGGAAGGACGTAGTCAAACTCCATAAGGAGAACATCTAACGATTTTCAGTCAAATCGGCCAAAGGCAGTGCCGGATTAAGCGAGTAGGAGGCCCTAGGCCCTTAAAATTTTTGGGGCCTCCTTTTTTTACAAACTGCAATAAAATGTTTTTTTATGCATTTATATGCATTTAACAATGGATTTATATTATTTCTAAGGTATAAACATGAAAAAAATTTGATTTTTTGTTAAAGTATAAATTCTTTTCAGAACTAAAATTACAAAAACATGTTATAAACAATATCATTTTATAATATAAACGTTGATGTAAGATTTGTCTTTAAAAATCTTTCTCTCTAGGTACTCTTGAGGTCGCTAAAATCATTGAGGGTGTCTTCAAAATCAATTTGACGAAGAACATCTGATTCAATAAACATCAAACTCAGCATGTCTAATCGTTCTTGATGCATAATGCTCCTTTGCTCGCTTTTGATTCGTTTTAATTTTGAAAAAGAGCGCTCTGCAGAACAATTTGTTATCATGAGCGTTAAAAAAATGCGAAGAGCAATTTCAACGTTTGGAAAAACAGTTGCAACATTATCTCGAATCAAAATATCGTTAAGTTCAGAATGAGTGAACTGGGGTTTTGATGGAAATTTCGATTTAACATAAGTGTGAATCCACTTTCAATTTTTACGGGGGCCCTTCATCGACGGGGGCCCCAGGCCATGTCCTAGTCCGGCCTATTGGGTAATCCAGCACTGGCCAAAGGAAACGGGATAAGGAAGAGGCTTAACTCAAAATCTCTAATAACTGCCGATGTAATGAATGTATCGATACAAAATATGGTATGAGGATTCAGATGCCATTTTGTAAATCAAATATTGAATTTTAGCCCAAACGGTCGATTGACTTCGGAGTAAGAACGAAAACGTAATCGATTAATTCATGCTGGGGAAGGACGTAGCCAAACTCCATAAGGAGAACATCTAACGATTTTCAGCCAAATCGGCCAAGGGAAAGGGGGATAAGGAAGGGTAACTCAAAATCTGTAATAACTGACGATGTTATGAATTTATCGACACAAAATTTAGATGATGATTCAGAGGCCTCTATATAAGTCAAGTTTTGAGTTTTATATAGGTATATTACGATTAATTCTTGCTGGAGAAGGACATAGGCGGTGATTCACAAAAGATTTTTTTTTTATATTGGCGAGATACAAAGAGATAAGTAGTAGTTCTGAATGCCATAAGGCTTCTATTGGACATGGAGGTACGTTTATGGCTCAATTTGAAGAAAAAAACATATTAAATATGTTTCTGACTGACCCCATTCCCTATAAAATCAAATGAAAAATGCCTACCTTCTTGTCGATTGAGTGTCCAGTACATCTTATGCTTGGCCTCGGAGTCGAGCGGCACTTCGTAGACCCCGGGGGGCGGCATGGAGGCAACGGCCCCACAGCACATCACCACCAGAAGCAGGAGCATGTCTGTAGGGTAACGATGAGGTTGGCGGTGGCAAGAGGGGAGGGGGCCGTGGATCCACGAGCATAGCCGACTGCAACACCCCAAAACATACAAATATACATAAGCATACAATTATTGGTATATTAGTCAGGAAATTTCACTCAGGTTCATTTCCTGTATATTCTGTCGTAAAATCGCGAGGCGTCGTCTGATTTCCCGACATTGCGCTCGATTACGTGATCCTGACTGTCATGTGTCACAGTCCTATTATAAAGAGTTCCTTCTGCTCTCTTCACTAGACTAAGCGTGAAAAGAGGAGAAATTATGAAGAAATAAGCAAATATTTAATACAAATTTGAACGAAAATAAAATAGATTAATAAAAAATAATCTCAATAGCCAAATCGTTCGAAAGATTGCAACAATTCTTCAGTTAAAAAATATAAAGAAAAACGTATGTTTTATAAAAATATTGTCTATTTCACAGAATATATGGGAGTATTTTCGGTATTACTAACATCTTCAGCAACGACTTAACAAATACTACTCTGCAAAAAATGTTAAGTTCCATCTTCGGATAATGTCTGTCTGTTTATGAAAAAAAAAATTTCAAGCATAAAACAAACTTGAAAATTTTAAATATCCGAACAGAATTTGGCGGATATCACATGGACATAAGACCACTTCTGGGCCCAACTAAATAATTATTATTCTGTCTTTAAATGTCAACAAAATAAAAATAGTAGAAAATAAATTGTCGGTGAATCACCAGCTGTGTACTTCCCCAGCACAAATTAATCAATTACGTTTTCGCTCTCCCTCCGCTTCTGAATCTCCATATTATTTTTGTGTCGATACGTTCATCATACATCAAACTTTTTTGAAGTTTTTGAGCGGAGCCCCGTCTCTGGAAGATTAGTAGGTGCCAATTAAAAATTAAAATATAAAATTTCATGTTGATATATTCATTACATCGGCAGTTATTGGAATTTTTGAGTTGAGCCCCCCTTCTGGTGCGCCGGTAGCTAAGTTGTATGCGAGCTTGTTTACTGAGCTCAAGATCGAGGGTTCGAAATCCAAGGTCCTTAGGTTTTTTATCTAAGAGGTGAAAAAATATTGAGCACGCAGTCCTTTGGATGGGACGTTAAGCGACGGTCCCGAGCCTGTACGATGTCAGGTTCTCATTAAAGACCCCTATCCTAGATGAATAAATATTTATGGTAGGCAAAATTTAGGACTCCCATAGTAGAGTCGGGCTCATGTCCACCAGAATGAAGAAAGAGGCCTTTGTAGTAGGCGATATGACCTCATGGTTAAAGCCCGGGCATGAGTCTTAATAACTAGCTCTAAGCCATACAATCTATACAGAGGCTGGGTATACTTTTTTGATATGCTTTTAATTTGATATTATAAAGTATTCTGATGTATAAAAAGAATACACACATTAAATTATTACCAATAAAAAAAAATTAATTATATTTATTTTTTTTATAAAAATCTTTTTTTTTTTAAACAAATAAGTAAAAAAACAAAACACGACCATCAGGTGTTTTTTAGTGAGTGTAGAGACGACTCGAGGTCTGAGTCAATTGGGACGGTCTGAGTGCAGATGGAGAGTTGTGTATAGGCTTAAGATGTGATGAACTAAATAGTTTTTAATTTTATAATGTAGTTGTAAAAAAATAAACCCAAATTATTTGTTCTCGTAAATTCTATGCTATTCATTTTACCTGTTGGTCCAGTAAGATAATTTGAAAACCTTTGGATTAGATTTAATATTCTGGGGGTATTGAGGGTCAGTCAATGAAGAAAATACTATTCAAATGCCAACGTTTCGATATATTTCATATCCTCATCACGGCTATGAATATAGATGGTTGAGGAGAAGGCATGAAGACTGTGAGGTCTTACGTTCAACTGAGAGTTGAACGTAAGACCTCACAGTCTTCATGCCTTCTCCTCAACCATCTATATTCATAGCCCTGATGAGGATATGAAATATATCGAAACGTTGGCATTTGAATAGTATTTTCTTCATTGACTGACCCTCAATACCCCCAGAATTTTGAATTCTACAGTCGCTAGCAAACATCTACATTAGATTTAATATTATTGGAAAGTAATTAAAAATGGCATCTCTTTAGATCTCAATCCAAATGAAAAGTTTGTTAATTGATTTTTTTTTAAATATACGTGCACTTTCTTAAAAAATGCATGTCTTGAACTATTGATATCTTTTTAGGGCCCTTTTCGGAAATTACTGTTGAAATCAAAATTTAGTAAAAGAAAAGAGATAAAATTTCCACAGGAAACGTGGTAATTTATTGTTTATTTAATTATTAATATTTCATTATTATTAGTTTCAATTAATATTTATATTTTTATTTATTTGTCATTATTTAAGATTATTACTTTAATTTTTACCACAGTACACAAAATAACACAAGTAAATTCAAACTAAAAAATAGTGGAAAAAGTAGTATAAAAATATAAAAACGTTTTAAATAAATTCAAAATTTAAAAGAGCATCGCTTGTTGTTGAAAGGCAGAATGTTTGTCACCCCGCAGGATGTTTGTCACCCCGTAGGATGTTTGTCACCCCGTAGGATGTTTGTCACCCCGTAGGATGTTTGTCACCCCGTAGGATGTTTGTCACCTCGTAGGATGTTTGTCACCCCGTAGGATGTTTGTCACCCCGTAGGATGTTGTCGGGATGGCTCATGGAGTGCTTGAAAGAGAGAGATCGGGACACCTAGCAACACGAGTTGACTCACCCTTCTCTTGGACCACCCCGAGTTCTGCGATAGAAGACTGACTTTTGAACAGTATTGTCGTCTGCTACTCGAATGACTGATAGGATTCCAGAAGTATGACACAACAATGGCGACCATCTCCCATGACTTATCGGTGGATATGGTCAGTTATGTCAAAAGTCGAACACCATGAAAACCTTACACGACTGACACCATTTTTCAATATCGTACTACTTTTAGGATAAAAGAAATCAAAATTTTTGTATTCATTATGAAATGAGTCGCCTAGTTCCAAAACTGGTCTTTCGAAAACAAATATAATTTTACAGGAGAGATGAAAAAACAATATTTTGATATGTTCTCTTCTCGGTAGATCAAAGGAACTCTCTCAGTAATGCTCTAAATAAGGTTCACATTTTTTCTTGTAATTTAAGTTTTTACAAATTTTTATTATTATTATTTTATTTGATTTTTTTTACGATGCATTTTTTTTTCTTCAATTATTCTCTGAACTTTCAACTTTTTTCTATTCTCCTGTCGTTTAATTGTGATAGTTTTAAATATTATTATTAAATTTTAAAATGGATCAATTTATATAATTATTTCTTCTCAATTTTATTATTTGCCAATTTTCAATTCTTTTTTCTCTTCCTGTTTAATAAAAATCTATAGTCGATACATTCATTACAACACCTTGGATTACAACGGCAGTGATTAGGTTTTGATACATTCATAACACTGCCCGTTATTAGAGTTTTTGAGTCAAGCTTCTCCCCTAATCCCCCTGTCCCCTTTGATCGATTTGTCTGAAAATTAATAGGTGTCATCGTTAGAGGGGTCTGGTTTCATATATACATTTTCGTGTCGCTACATGCATTCTATCGGGAGTTATCGTGTTCACAGACACACAGATATTTTTCGTTTCATATTTGGAATCTAGAGGTTGGAAAACATGAAATTCCGTTGAAAACTCTACTTCGATTTTTTGAACGATTACATAACTTCCCTTATACTTCAGGGACGTAAAAGAAAAGAAGCCTTCAGGAATTATTTAAAGAAATATTAAATGTGATATTTTCTTTATATAATATTTCTTTAGTTAATTCCTTAAGGCCTCTTTTCTTATTTCTGTTTCAATTGATTGACACTTGTATTCTTGGGTTTATCTCTTATATTATTATTATTATTATTATTATTATTATTATTATTATTATTATTATTATTATTATTATTATTATTATTATTATTATTATTATTATTATTAGAGGACGTATGTCCCAGGCCCCAATAAAGGTTATTTTTCATTTTTTTTCACGTTTTGGGGCATATTCTTAAAGAAATTAACACATTCCATTCAATAAACTTAAATACATTAAAATAACGAAATAATTATTTAAAAAAAATTGTTGAAAATAATATATCTTACTTTCTATCTTAAGGAATTCAGAACTTGAACCACTGAAAGCCGGGGTGTATGGGTTAATAAAAGATCATTTTGAACGGAGGTATGTCATGATGAAATTCCATTGGAGGGAGCTCATTGCATTCTATTGAACCATGAGAATGCCGCGTCTGACCTCATTATTTGGAACATGCCTGGCAAAAATATGAGTCGCATTTCAACAAATTAAATACTTCACTATCTGTCATGCATTTGGAGATAATCTGCAAATTAATGAGAATCTGAACTATTTACTACTATTTATATCTTCAGTGTTTGTCAGCTGATGTCTTCTTCACTTAACAAAAAGGAGTTGTTATATGTTGTAGTCCATTTGCCAGTAAAGTCTAAGATCGCCATCCATTGTCCCCAATCATTAACAGAAAATCAAGTTTGAAGTCAGACGTTATGCCAGGGGAACTTTAAATGTTTCTCTTAATATCCCTCATGCGATTTCTAGGATTTGAGAAAATCAAGTGTTGGATCAGAACTGAATTCTAATGTCGAAATTAACGACTTAAAAAATCAATATGGTGGCAATTAGAACTATTGTGTCAGAACCGTTTATATCCGATATATCTATTTATTGCTAGAGAAATTAGCTTTTACACAGATAATAGTACTTACTTATTACCATTCTTTCTATGAGTTTAGTACGAATACGATATTTTTTGAGTTGTGACAGTCTTGTTCTGAGGTAGCGATACGTATGTATTTAGGGGTTAATTGTGTTCCATATATCATTTATCGTACTCAACATTAAAATAAGTATCCTCCGATATAAGATAGAGGCAATACGAACAAAGTTATAGCGTCCCAAAGAATGTACAATAAATTTCCGTAGGAATGTTTAAATTGCAACGCACAGCAACGAATTCAAAGTATTTTTTTATTATTGTTAGTTTTATATAAAAAATAAGAACAAAAAAATATATAAGCTGTGGTCATAAAAGGGCATTCTTATACTAACCACTTTCGTAGGAAGTGAAGAAATCGGTTAAAAATTGGATGCAACATTTATATCAGAATTTTATGTTTTTCGGCCTCCTGATGGCATGAATGAAAACATTTCTGTCTGTTTGTATGTCGGTGTACCCGATAACTCACAAAAGAATTTATGTGTCGACACATTTTATATGTGTGTCCAGAACTCTCTAAGGACACCCATTGATTTTAAGGATGGGGGAATTAGGGGAAAGGCACAATCACAAAAACTCTAAAAACTGCTGTTGTAATGAACAGCGCAAATCCTGCCTTTGTATTCTAACCGATATTAATCGTTATATTTAGGATTTTTAAAAAAATTCCTACCTTAGACATATGCTAACGTTACACAATTTTTATCAATTTCAAATACAGGGAATTTAGCGGCTGGTCGCTTTAAACTGAGTAATTAATTGGCAATTATGTCGACGGAAAAATATTTGTAAACGTTTTCCGGATTTGTTGGTAGTCAGTTTAATTGAGAATCTCTCATGACTCAATTAATTAAATTCTTGAACTATCTGAGGACCAAGTTTTTGGGTATTAATTATACATACTGTTTCAGAATTGATTTCGGGGAAAACATCGAGAAAAGCTCCCAATTAAATACAAATAGTTGTGAAGTAATGAAAACTTTTATATGCCGATTGCCCTGAATTAATTTACAACGGGGCTTTGTACTATAAATTTCAGTTAATGGCAAATTAAAGCTATTGAATAAATAGACAGATAACGGCCCAAAAGATCACCCTCCCTCCCCCTCCGCCATCTCAAGTAATTTCATACAAGCATACCACACCACATATATTTTCCATTTGACATAGCCAACAGGGTTCGTGTGGTGATTATAAACACGATTTTTACCCCCCCCCCCCTCCATTCCGCTCAGAAATCATAATTCATTTTTTTATATCACTAAATACTAGTTTTAGTACGCACTTTATACCGAAAAAAACATGGGTACAAAGCAATAATAAAGCAGGAAAACGTTAGTAATTGATAAAATTAATTTGATGAAAAGTAATACATACAATATTATGGCGGGTATAACTTTATATAACGAAAAAAAAACTACAGGCACTCATTGAAAAATGTTTAATTTAAACAATAAAACATTCTAAAGTATTTTAGCAATTCTAATTTGTTATCATCCGTATGGTAACACTGTTGATTTTAACGGTTTATTATTTTGAAGTCAGATGTCTGTTATCTAGTTTAAGATTAAGGTTAGGAATGGTACGTTTTGTAGTAAGTTAGTGTTTAAAATATGTTATTTAGGATTTAGGGATTTTCGTGATTTCTTGATTTGTACTATTTTTTTTTTCCTACTTTGTTATATTTATAAGGTGCAAAGTGATTCCTGGAGAAAACACAACTTATTTAATCATGTGATTACTGAAGTATGTCTTCGGGAATTAACAGTCTGAAGATTTTTATGAGTCTCTTTTTTATAATTTTAATTATTGAATTTTTTAAAGAAACATATAAAAATAAGTTATTTGATAGCGTCCGTAATATAAACAAATAAGGGGGTTCTGTTATGAAAAACGTTTCTTCGGCATTATCCAGTTTGAAGAGAGAAATAAAGGATTTCGAAGAACGATTTGAAACAGGAAAAAACAGATTAGTTGTTTGTGGTTCTGATTGTTATTGCAGGCGAGCAGGTAATCATAAAATAACTCGTAGTAAATATCATAAAGATTGTATTAGTATGAAAAAGAAACCTGCAGCTAGTGTTAAGAAGTGTGAATTGTCTTGTAACAGGCATAGTCGCAGTCTAGATAGAAAAGAGATATTTACTTTGGAAAATGCACACGTTGAAGTATCAGTGAAGAATTCTACAAAAGATTTAAAGTGTACTTCAACTAATAATCCAAAATGTGTTGTTGAAGTAGAACAAAATGAATGCAGTCAGAAAAGAGTGAAGTCCTCACCAGCCAAATTGGTTCAAATGGTTGATAGCGGAACAGACCCTATAATGATTGTTGAGTCTAAATCAGAGCCGAAACAGTCGTGGAGCAATCTTCTTCGAAAGGGCAGTTGTGATGAGGGTCCTAAGGTGCACAGGAGTCGTTCTCCTTTGAGATATCCTAAAAAAGTCAATACACAAGGGTCCTCATTGAAAAATATTAAAACAGCCTACAAATCGACAAGTGAAGCGGCACCTCATTCATCCTCCTCTGAAACGTACCTTTTCAATTCAGATGCTTTACGGCATCGTGCCGTTATTGTCTGCGATCATGCTGTTCAATGTTCAGATTCAAATATGAACGGATCTGTACTTAATTCACCTTCAGGGTTTTCACTGTACAACCCTCTGAATGCCCTTCAGTTTCTTATGGGAGAATTGAAAGATTATGGTAAAAAATCGAATGGCGATAAAGGTAAGCTATCATTTTAGATATAATTGTACTAATATTTTGTGTTCAAATTATGTTGTATATGCTGAGATCACTTGAAGATTAATTAGTGTTGAGCTATAGCCGGGGTGCTTTTTGAAAATAATTCATTTTCAAATGATTACTGGAACAAACTTTCGGGTATACTTCCATATGGGCCCGAAATTTTTTATGTATATTTCGTCCCCTCCTATATTTAATTTTTAAAATAATTATACCAATATTTATACAATTGGTTGGAATTAACACAATTTTTATTCAGTAAAAAAAAGAATACGGAAGTTTAGGCTTAGCATCGAACTTGCCTGAGAGTATGGTCTCGTTGAATTGTATTAGTTGGTCAGTATTTTGGAGATTTGACACCTTATAATAATTATGTTCAACCTTTTTAATTTATACTTACCAAATTTTGGAGAGTGAAGAACTTCGTGTAAATTGGTGCCGTGATCAAGGTTTGATTATGCAGATTCCTGTTTGCATTTTATGAGGTTCAGGCAACAAACGCATACAAATAAATTTTGAATACAGGTGCAGTAAAATAGAATCTTCGGTACAGATTTATTACAATTTTTTTTTTTTGTAAATTTGAGAACCTGTACTGCTTTACTAAGAGGACCGACATAAAGTTTTATTTCTTCGGATAAGTACATGATACGAGAAAAACAAATCATATACGGCGGGTTAATTTAGTACTACGTGCGTAAGTTTTTCATTGGCGGGCGCATAAGGAAATTTGATGCTAAGCTTAAATTTTGTTTTGTTCTCAATTTTTGTTATCTTTTATTCACATTCAACACCAATATTATTCATTTTCGACTATGGGACTAATCCTCGTCTTGAGTTTTTGCTGAAGTTAATATAGAGTATAATATATATTAAAACAAGAATATGAATTTAATAATTAGTTGAGTGGTGTCCAACCCTGATCTATACCCATACCTATTAGACAGAAAAAAATGGAAGTGGAACTAGGGTATCAAATTGTCTTAATGTTTACAGTAAGCACGCCTATTTAAACTATAAAGTACTTACAATCTGAAGATATAGAATAGCTCGTCCACAACTGGGTAATCTTGAAACTATCTACACTTTTTTTCTATAGTTCTGTTAGTTTACTGCACTGAAATGTTTATTAATCGAATAAGATATGAGATGAAAATTAATTACGATTTTATTCTTTCAGATGGTGGCAGTCTCACTTCAATTATATCCGATATGGATTTTGCTTTGAGAAAACTAGCTTTTCAAGCCGACACCGCTTATGGAAAAGGAAAAAGTTGTCCACCGAAGAACCCTTCAGCAAACTCACTGTTTTCAAAGGTATTTACAAGTTTTCTATAAATATTGTATTGATATTTTATTATTATTTTTTTTCATCAATAGTTTTTATTTATTTTTGGTTGATAAAGGAAATGTCGGGTTCTTCAAGTGGACGAACTTCTCAAAGAGCTGAAAAGCTACAGAAAAAGTTGGAAGACACATGTTTACATCTACAGATCACATGTCGACAACTGGAGGAGGCTTGCGACAAACTGAGAACGGAAAAGGATCAAGTCACTGAGTGAGTTATTGGTTTTTTAAATTATTTTTTCTAACTATATTGGGATTCTACTCTGGGAATCCTAAATTTTCTCTACCCAGACTAGTGTTTTGTTTATTTTATACGTTTACTGATGTATGCTGGCCAGTCTCCCTCTCTCCAATAATGTCCTCCTCTGGCTCCAGTCCTACCTCGCAGATCGTTCCCAGTCCGTCAAATTCCCCAACTCTCCCGCCTCATCCTTGCTTCCTCTCCACTCAGGAGTTCCCCAAGGATCCTCTCTTTCCCCGCTCCTATTCTCCCTTTTCCTCTTGGATCTTCCTCCACACATACAATTTTGTAAATACCACCTCTACGCGGATGATCTGCAGATTTATTTATCCTTTCACCCCTCCAGTTTTCCTACCGCATACTCGCAAATATCTGATGACATCAATTCCATATCCTCCTGGGCCAAACAGAACAAACTCCTCCTTAATCCTCACAAGACTCAAGCGATTATATTAGGTAACAAAAAACTTCTCAATAACTTAATTGACCCCCCTCTCTTAACTCTGGACAACACCAACATTAACTACTCTAGCAGAGTAAAAAACCTGGGTATCATCCTCGACCAATCTCTTTCCTGGGAAGACCACGTATCCTATATTTCCCGTAAATCGTTCCAATCCCTTGCACAATTTAAACGTTCCCGTCACTCTCTTTCACAAAACTCCCGGAAACTCCTCGTATCATCCTTTGTTTTCCCCCATTTCGACTACGGGTGCCTGGTTTATAATGATCTGAATAAGGGACTCGATATCAAACTCCAGCGAATCCTGAACGCTCATGTCAGATTTGTTTTCGATGTCCCTAGAGAAGCTCATATTTCGCCCTGGTACTCCGAGTTGAAATGGCTCAAACCCTCCTACCGCCGAAACTACCTCCTAGGCTCCTTCCCCTTCCTAATGCTTAAATCCAAAGAACCCTACTACCTCTACCAAATGTTTCAATTCCAGTCCTCGGTTCACCAGAGGCACACTAGATCCCGTCCTTCAGACCTCTTCATCCCCTCCCATCGCTTCTCGGCCTTCCACAATTCATTCCTTGTCCAGGCCTCCTCTCTTTGTAACTCCTTGCCTCCCCCAATCCGTCACTCTCCTTCCGTGGCTTCCTTCAAATCCTCACTATTCCAATATCTCTTCACTAAACAATCCACTCCCCTTTGATCTCTCCCCCATATTCTCTAATCCGTCAACCTTAATTATCTAATCATTCAAATTACTTTTCCCTTTTTTTTTCTCTCTCTTTTTTGTCTTTGTCATTCTCTATTTTTATTATTTATATATATATATATATATATATATATATATATATATATATATTTTTTTTAAAATAATTTTTCCCAAATTATTCGATCATAATCAATATTATTCCTTTTTGTCTCATTTACACATAACTATATTTGTATTATGCATTTATTTATTTTTTATCCTATCTTATTTTCTGCTTTCTAAATAAATTTTATTTTTAACCTTGTCTGGGCATCCTTCCTTCTCTTTTATAATCAACCATCATATTACTATGCTCGGTCGATTTATATTTATATTATCAATTTTATTTCTTTCTTAGGTGTATAGATTTTCTTTTTTACTTATTCTCTTTTATTTTTGTAGATACTTTTAATTATTTATTTTATTATTATTTTTTTTTCATCATATTGAAGTTGTTAATTTTATGTTTTTTCCTGTTTTTATATTTCCTGTTTATCTATTTTTTAGTTGTATAGTTTTTCTCCAATGTAGCACTAATTTTTATTTACCAACCTATCTTTTTATTTATTTGTACTGATACTATATTTCATTGTTTCATTTTTTTCTTTACTCTGTATGTATTTATTCTTAGGGGACCTCGGTCCCAGAATAATAAAATTTATTTTCATTTTCATTTCATTTCATTTCATTCATTTTCATGTATGAATACGGAAGTATAGGAATAAATATATCTGCAGAGTGATGCCAATTTGAGAGAGGTGTGAGAGATCTGTAAAAACATGATTTAAGAGAGTCTTGTTACGGCCACATCACGTACATATTTGTTGCTTAACATTTTTTGCAGAGCTATTGTGAAACACTTAATAAAAAATGAAGAAAAACGTACGTTTTTTAAAAATTATTGTCTATTTAACAAAATATATACAGTATAGGAATACTTTTGGTATTGCTTCAGCCACGACTTAACAAATACTGTCATATATGTTTTTGAGCTGCGTAAAGTGATTCTGAATTTATATATAATATATTTATCACAGTTATACATATTTCTCCTATTTATTTTTTGGCTTTTGAAACCTAGTAGTTACAAACCTTTCGAGGGTTTCAAATCCCTTGTTCGGGCAAGCGCTGTGTGTTATTGTGATTGTTCTGTGTATATCACTAGGCGTTGGCGGGTGGTACAATGGCAACTGATAGTGTGTTGTTGCTGTTTTCAACATAGTGATTTTGATAGAACACTATTTCGCCAGTTTCATTACAGTGATTTTGAGTTAAGAACATTTCCCTGGCTGTCGTGAAGAAGTCGATAAGTCAAAACTGTCCACTTTTCAGTAGAGCACTGTAAAGATTTGATCATTCTCCAAAATCCTGTAATTAACCTAAAGATACCATTTGGGCCAAAATATATACATTTCGGTGTCATAAAGAGGTTGTTAAAATTTTAAATGTGCAGTGTCATATTTTGTTTGGTTTATGTCGTTTTTAGTTAAATAATTATGACTTAGCTTGTTATGACTTATCTTGACTTGTCTCTTAAATAACACTTTACGATGCAAATATGAATTTCGGAAGAAACTGTTAAGTGCACTTACTTACCTTATACAAATAATAAAGAACTTCCAGTCAACTCCTCTTACCGGTTTCTTCTAGTGCGAATAAATTCGGACATAACAAGATAAATCAACTTGCCTATTTGTTAAAGAAAATACTTCGCGTGAACAACCTGTAAACTTGACATACAATAATTTCAGGATATTCTCGTATAAGGAATAATAAGATATAACGAGTTACTATAATTAAACCAAAAATAGTAGTTAACTGAAAATTCACAATCTGAGTATCACGCCTTTTAGGTAGGAGCACAACTTAACCAATTTTTCACAACGTAGATATTAATAATTGAGTATTGAAGGCACTGTTAACTCGTTTTCAAGGTAAATGGACATCGACTTCTTCACGACAACCACCGATTTTACCTTTGTATAGAAAAAATAAACTATTTTTTATTAAACCTCTTTACACGGGTCGTATTGAATTATACTGTTATTATGTACATTAACAATCCTTATCTCATCAATCAAAATATTCTTCATACGGAACATATTTATTGAGTCTACCTCTATGTCCTAATTCCAAGTCAAAACTCTCCAAGAGTGCTTCTCAAAACGTGTGTAAATATTAGGTTTTAAAAAGCAAAAAATAACTGGGAGAAATGTTTTGATAAATATTTATATATATATATTATATATAAAAAATGTATTTAACAATTCGTTGCTATGCGTTACAGCTTAAACATTATTTGAACTATGAAGGCGCGGGTAGCTCAGAGGTGCTTGCTTACCGAGCATAAGATCGCTGGTCCGAAACCAGGCCGATGCTCCTTCGGATGGGACTTTAAGCGATGGTCCCTGCGATGTAAGTTACGCGTTAAGGAGCCCAACCCGAAATTTAGAACTCCCATAGTATAGTCTGGCACGAATCCTCTAGAGCATCGAAAAAGCGCTCTAATAGTAGCCGATATGACCTCGTAGTTAAGAGTCCGGGCATGATTCTCAATAATTAACTAAATTCATCTGAACTAAATGCTGGTCCTTTTCCATTCCCTGGAGATGTCATGATTAAAATTTCAACGTATAGTATAGTAAATTTCTATAGAAATGAACTTATGCGCTCCCCCGGTTGGCAGCGCCGGATTCACCATGTAGGTAATGCCAGTAGGGACCTCCACCATCTTTGTGCCTCTGCCAAATGAAAAAATCTATTACCATGTATTAATAACTAAACACGGGTAGGCAAAATTTAGGACTCCCACTGTTGAGTCAGGCTCATGTCCACCAGAGCAACGAAAGAGGGCTCTGGTAGTAGGTGAATCACAATAGCTTACTAACCTCATTATTTTTTAATATAAGTAGAAAATGTTTGTTAATTGGAGTCGTCCGAATTTTTTTTTCCTCTTACTTTATCTTTACAAATATGTTTCTAAACTTTGGCTAATACATTTTGAATCCTCTGTAGTGAAGATTTAATATATAATGTTTGATAAATGTTGTTTAGGAAGTTCTTCGAGAAAGGCCGTGAACTAGAGTCCTCGCTAAAACGTGAACTGGAGTACCAGAACAAGCTGAGAGAGGCGAGTAGAGCGGCCCAGACCATGTCCCTCAAACTAGACCAGTACACGAAGAGTCTGGAGGAGATGTCCGCCCATCTCAAGAAACTCAAGGAGGAGAACAAGGTGATTTCAATCTAATAGTTGTATATGTTTGCGTCAAATAGCTTAACTCATCATTTCGGGTAAACTTCGAAGTTGAGAAACGTGAACTTATTGTGGAAATGTGTAATAAGTAAATAAAACAAACTTATTTTTACTTTCTATATTATACTTCTATGTTATGACGCCAATTCATTACTTTCGTATACCCAGTTATGCCAGTATGAAATGATTGAAACTAAGACAAAATTATGAATCACCGGCTATGTACTTCCCCAACAAGAATTAATCAATTACGTTTTCACTCTCTCTCCGAAGTCAATCGACCGTTTGAGCTAAAACTCAATAATTTGATTTATATACTGGCTTACGAGTTATTTATTAATTTAAAAAAAATACTATATGAATAAATAAGTAAAATAATTCCAGTGATTGGAAGACTTTTTAGTGTTTTTCGTAAGTGGTATCACAGTTGGAAGTAGATTAAGTGTAAACTGCATTATTAACTCACCAATCAATATCATTGTTATATATTACATTATTAGAGGAACATGTCTCCCATTTATTTATTTTTTTTTGCCCTCTCAAATGAAATAGCAATTACGAAAGTTTCGGGAGTCACTCCCATCATCAGTATTCATAATTCATTTGTTTATGTTAACTATTCCTTCTGGCAATCAGAATCGTTCTTTTATAGAACCTGCGTAAATAATGGGTGTTTTTTTTAGAGGTATAGAACTTTAAACTTAAGTAAAACACATAAAAATTGTGGCATTGGCCATGGTATTGGCTTTATAGGAAAGATAATTTTATGCCATTAGTGTTTATATATGATTTCGGGCATATGGCCGCCAAGGCTGGCTTGAGTAAAGCGCAAACTGGAAGTCCAATTTTCTTGAGCAACTGAAGCCGTATATCGGGAATAACGCGGAGAATGTTCGCTTCCAAATCGTCCATCGTTTCTGGTTTATCGGCGTAGATTAGCGACTTCACATATCCCCACAGAAAATATTCCAAAGGTGTTAAATCACACGATCTTGGAGACCATTTCACAGGTCCATTACGCGAAATTATGCACTCATTGAATGTTTCCTTCAATAAATCGATTGGGGCGTGCGCTGGGTGGCATGTTGCACCGTCTTGTTGAAACCACAGCTCTTCCACATTAATGCGATTCAATTGGGGAACGAAAAAGTTAGTAATCATGGCTCTACAGTGGTCTCCATTGACTGTAACGTTCTGACCGGCATCATTTTTGAAGAAATTTGGACCAATGATTCCACCAGCCCATAAAGCACACCAAACAGTGACTTTTTGTGGATGTAACGGCGTCTCAACAATGGTTTGTGGATTTTTTTCACTCCAAATGCGGCAATTTTGCTTGTTGACGTAGCCATTCAACCAAAAATGAGCCTCATCGCTGAACAAAATTTTGTGGTGAAAATGAGGATCAAGAGCAAACTCGTTTTCGGCCCATTCACCGAACGTACGACGCAAGCGATGGTCAAGCGGCTTCAATTGTTGCACGAGCTGGATCTTGTAAGCTCCTAAACCAAGATCTTTCCGCAAAATATTCCATAAAGTGAATGGAGACAGCTCTAACTGCTGTGCGCGATGGCGAATCGACTCATACGGGTCCTCCTCAACACTACGCTCTACAGCAGCAATGACTTCTTTGGTGCGCATTGAACGACGTCTCTGCGGATGCGTATTATCAATTAGAGTATGCCTGGTGCGAAAACGATCCATGGTTATTCGAATTAATTGATCGGATGGACGATTATGTCGACCGTAAAATGGACGTATCACACGGTAAGTTTCGCAAACTGAACCACGATTTTGGAAATAAATTTGCACAATTTGTAAGTGTTGTTCTGGCGTAAGTCTATTCTATTGAAATGGCAAACCAAACTGAGCATAAATGACATTCGGGTTGCCCGATATGACCACTGTAGAACAGTTTAATCCCTATTCGAAAAACAAACCTCTGAAAAAAACACCCATTATTTATTGAGTCGACTTCTGTATTTAAACACTTAATAAAAACTGCAGGTGTTAAATATATAAGATAAATTATAGATACTGATATTGAGAGAAGTGATGCTGTAATAATATATTTTATATGAGTGACTTTTCAACAATTCCATTGGCTGGAAGGGGGTGAGTTAGTTATTATGACTCATGCCCGGACTTTATCTTCGCCTACTACTAGAGCGCTCTGGGGACATGAGCCCGACTCTACTGTAAGAGTCCTAAATGTTTATTCATCCAGGGATAGGGGCCTATAACGAGTACCTGACATCGTACAGGCTCGGGATCATCAATTAACGTCCCATACGAAGGACGGCATTCTTAAGTTATTTGTTGCCTCCCAGATAAAACTAAGGGCCTCGGCCGGGTTTCGAACCCCCGATCTTGAGCTTTGTAAGCAAACGTGCATATCACTGAGCTACCGACGCCCTAGTAAGTATTAACTAATTATAACGTATACCATCTTACGATAAAAAAATTATATCTGTTAGTTAATTTATTGAAATGTTTATTGCTGAGTTGTATTGTTATTGTAATTGTTGTCTTATTAGTCATGTTATTGCCTGGTTGGGTCAGTCGCTCCAGTTGGCTGAAGAGATGAAACTGAACCTACACTCGCAGCTGATGGAGGCCTCTCGGGAGAACGATCGGCTCAACACGGAGATCCAGCTGATGCTCCTCGAGAGGGAGAAGAACAAGGTGCTCATCAGCATCAAAGAGCAGGAGGTGAACAAACTCAAGAGCGAACTTGTGTAAGTCATTCTTTATCTCTACTTTGGTATTTGATTGATTGATGGAAGGGGTGGTTAGTGTACCCATGCTAACGTAAGCCTGAAGGCCCATATAACTGCCCCTCATTAGTACTTACCTTTCGAAGCTCTGTTACCTCAACTCGAAACGTCTCATCGGAGGTGTGAATACCTTTATATACGCCCAGGATTCCTCCATCACTTCATATCTTCTATAGAAAGATCCGGAACAAGACACATTATAAAAACATTTTTTCTCACGAAGTGGTCTATCAAACTAGAAGATTTTGTCATACGGTCTTCTAATAAACTTTTTTGAGTCTTTCGCGCCGATGGTGAGTTTCCTTTCCGCAATGCCCATTCCTCCAGAACGGGGTCCTCTTCCGTTGCTGCAAGAGGCAGTTTCTCGGCTCGTTCATCTGCATTTTGGTTTTTAGACTTTCTTACGATAGTTATTAGGATTTTAGAGTGACAATAAAGACGTTATGACTTGTCACAGACTGACTCTCACTTACATTTTGCATGAGTCCTACGTTCAGTTGGAACATCTCCCCCTACTTTTTGTCGTTACTGGAGTGTGTAATAATTGCTTGTGTGTGTGTGTGTGTATTGCAGGTCAATCGGGGGCCTGGTGTCAGAGAAGCGGATCAGTTCGACGACGATGGGTGGAGGGGAGGTGACAGGGGGGATCCTGAGCTCCACCCTCGAGTCAGCACCCTCCTCACATGATCGGGAGCTGGTCTCCTCCTCTCCAGAGGGCTCCAACTCCTCCCCCTCCAAGTCGTGGGCGGCTCTCTCCTCCATCATCAGTGGGGGTCGGGGCCTGCCATCAGCCCGGCCTCGGCATCACCCTCCGCCCAGGCCGCACACTATGGTCGGTTCCACCCCTGGTCTTCCCCACCCGCCCCCGGCTGTCAGACGGCCCCACACCTCTTCCGACAGTCAGGCCAGCGCCTCTCTCCCTCAGAAGCCACCTATAGAGTCTATAAGGAATCTCAAGAATGAACTCAGGGAACTTTTTGCTCAGGTATTTATTAAAATACTATGAAGAAAATAAATAAAAAATTGATAAGAATCGTTCAAATTAGGTCACCACACGAGATAAATACGTTTTATTTAGTCAACGTTTCCGTTATTTGTCATCACGAGGACCTTATTACAACAGAAAGCAATGAGGAAAGATTAATAATATTAATTATTAATTGATTCTAACCTTGTGACACTAGTGTGTGCTAATTGCCTTATTAGACCGAGTATACTATGTACTTTTTCATCACTTACACCCTGTGTCACAAGAAATATTATAATTATCGCAACATATTATATTTTGATAACGCTTATTATTTATATATATATTGTTTGAACAGATGAAGCGTCAGACTGAGCTATCGGAGATTTCACTACCGGAGCTGAGCCATGAGACTTGGACGAATGCGACAGACTCCTCAGACGGCTATGTGAGCATCTCCATCTCAGACATGAGTGAGACCAACACGACCTGAGATTGTCGGGAGGATCCTGAGTCTACTGACAGGTAGAGGAGAAAAGGAGAGACAGCTGTGGACAAGGAAGGAAGGGGCCTCTAGCTGCTCGGAGCCAACCGGGACCAGTAGTGAGGACGTCTCATCTAAACTGGGAGAAAAAACAAGATATACCACAAATATACCATAGCTATGTTTGTGTATCCCATGTTTCTTATTTTACTTAGGATGGATAGGTTTGAAACTAATGAAGTGAGATAAATAAAATAGTTAAATTAAAAATTTAAAAAACCCCTGACACAAACTTTTTTTTACTGAAACCTTGGTGGAGAGGGCTTTTTTATGGGGGGGAGGGGGGGTGGCTTAGGGAGAAGGGCTGGCCTTATAAACATTTGAGCTCTAATCCAAGTCTCTAGCTGAAATAGAGGCTGAGATCCCTACACATGCTCTGATGAAACCTGAACATCTTGGAAACAGCATACCTATTTCCACCAAACATGGCCAAGAAACATCTCGCAAATGCCAGCTTTTGAAACAAAAAAAATGCTTTGAAATCAGTTCAGCCGTCTTGGAGCTATGATGCCACGGACACACACACACACACAGAAAAAGGCTTCAAACTCCTATTGCGTTGGGGGTTAATAAAAACAAAGAACTTGTTTATCTTTTATATTGTCTAATTCCACAAAAATATATACATAAACTGTACCAGCACTAAGTTCAAAAGTTAAATTTAAGTTTGCTAGTTTGTCATATTTATGCAATCCTCAGGTTACCTGAGATTACCTAAGGCTGTGACACCCTGTCCTCTAGGGAAGTTCAAGGAGGGAGTGAATCCTCCCTTAACAGAACATGTACAAATAAATATTTGTTGTTGAGTTGTCAATAATATAAAGAAATAATGAAAATACAATAATGAAAACAAGAGAATATAATAGTAAGAAATTAAAAAATAAATTTAAACTAAAGAATGGGTTTATAGTTGAATACATAATATTTGAGAAATAAGGGGGTGCCGGTAGCTCAGTGGTATGCGTGCTTGCCTTCTGAGTTCGAAACCTGACCGAGGCCATTAGTTTATTTTATCTGAGGAGGGTCCCGAGCCTGTACGATGTCGTACTCGTTTAAGACTCCTGCCCTAGGTGAATAAAAATTTAGGGTAGGCAACATTTAGGTCTTCAACAGTAGGCTCATGTCCACCAGAGTGACGAATGAGCGCTCTAGTAGTAGGCGATATGACCTCATAGTTAAAGCCATGAGTCATAATAACTAACTATAGAAAATAAGGGATATTATTTGATATAGCGATGTCGATATTATTTCTTATAGCTTGGTTGGTTGGTTATTGTGACTCATGTCCGGGCTTTCATTACAAGGTCATATCGCTTACTAACAGAGCGCTCTTTCGTCACTGGTGGATATGAGCCCGACTCTACTGTGATAGTCCTAAAGTTTTATTCACCTAGGGATAGGGGTCTTTAACGAGTACCTGACATCGTACAGACTCGGGACCATCACTTAACGTTCCATCCGAAGGACGGCGTGCCCAAAAGTGAGCAACGGGCGCCCTTTTATTTCATTCATACACTCAGTATTCTACTATAAACCCCATTCTTTAGTATACTTTTTGGTAGGAGGATTCAGAAGCCCCTATCCAATTCAACCCCAGATTTTTAGCTCAAACGGTCGATTGGTTTTAGAAGGAAAGCGACGTCAATTAATTCGTTCTGGAGAAGTACATTGCCGATGACTCCAACTTTTTTTTCAATAACGTAAATCTATCTTAGGTTTACCAATCAAAAACAAATACAAAAGGAAGAATATATGAATGGGTCTCTGGAAAAATGGCCTATGTCGTGATTTTTTGAAAAAACCTGTTTTTTCATGGAGAAGGACCTATGTGATGTGGAGCAAGCACCTGCATAGTTTTAAGTTCAATACTCTGCCACTAGACGCCATGAACCTTGAATAATGAAGGCGCGAACGGAGGTCACGTGGCCATGTTTAGTAGTGTGATGAAGATTATTTAAAATAATAAAGTAATGAATAAAATTCTATAAGTCGTTCGTACCTTCACATTAGTCACTTCTTACTACTTTTACAGTATTTTGTATTAATCAATAATTTTTTTTTATGTTCCGTTCTTATTTTGGAATGAACAAATCGTAAAAAAAGTATTCTTGTTTTCAGTCTTCCAATGGAAAAAGGGCCTGTGTCATTTTCAGCAGGTTTTTATTATATTGCAATTGTTTCAGTTCAAAATTGCGCTCCTGTAAAATTTGAAAAACCTGACATAGGTCCTTCTTCCAGGCACCCATTCATATTTTATAACAAACAAATTCCTAACTGTACAGCCACGGGGATTTCCTAGTTGAAATTTCAACTTTCCTTACCTGATATATAAGAGCAAGCCAGTCTTAAGTCTTAGATTATGAATAAACCTGAGGATGGTGTAGTGCCCAAACCTACAGGTTTACATATACTACAGTATATGTATACAATTTTTGTGGAAGTGCATAATATTTCAGAAAGAGTTCATTCAGGAGCTTACTAGTTCATTGTTATATATTGTACGATGATAGAATAGAATATTGGCAATATGCTGTAAAGATAGGCCATTTTATTTTCGTGGAAACAGGCCAAACAAATCCTAAATTAATCCATTGTTCCTACACAAATTGTATTTTTGATAATGTTTTACAATAGAAAATGAGATTGAGAAATTCTACCCATAATTCTAAATTTCCTAAGGAAATAACTGAAAAGAATTAATAACTTTTATGAATGAAATGAAATATAATTAGTGCTAATGTTTCTATCGCTTATTTTATTCTGTCGACCTTAAAACTAATATATGATCTCTTGAATGAATTTTCTTAATGGTGTCGCCATGCATGTGATACATGAATTGTGATACAGTGTACTAATTTTAATTATTTTTGTATCAAGAATAAAATGCTTCGATTTGTATATTTTTTTAATATTTAAAAAATTGTTTACATGTTTAATTAAAATGTTATCGGGTCAGATCTCCTACTACCAGAGAGCTTTTCGCCGCTGCAGTGGACATTCGACTCTACTCTGGGAGTCCTAACTTTTGCCTATCCAGATTTAGTTAATGTGGTCTTTAACGAGCACCTGAAATAGGACAGATTTGGGACCATCGCTTAATGGCGTCCTCAAGGTGTTTTTTTTTAATCTGTCAGATGGGACCAAGTGTACATTTATGTAAATAAATAAATATATTTTACTGTTCACATTTTCTTGTTCCTATATTCTTTGAAGATGTTCCAACGGAAAAATAAATCTAGTCGATTGAGGCTATGAGTACCTCTATAATCCTAGTCAAAATTCTGTCAAGAAACTAGACAGGGATATAAGCCAGAGAGCAATATAGAGATAGCGTCAGAATAACATATGTTGGGCCTGAGTCAATTTGACGAATAGAACTGTAGTTTTTGTTTTAACGGATTTCTTTATGGAAAACCAGTTTATGCGCTCATGTGCGCTATAACTTCCGACTTTTATTTCCAAATACAGTAAGACTTTTAAATACTGTTTTACAACGAGTCAAAGATCATCACATGAATTACACTGAAATGATACTCTTAAAGATTTCTTCTTTTTTTTAACTAATGTTTCAAGTAATGTTTATAAACCTTTATATAAAAAAAAAAACCACGCATAACACAATATGTAGGTACTTTTTTTATATAATTTGACTGAAAATAATACAAACTTCCTTTTTCCGAAAATAAGTTCCATTTTTTTGTTCAATTTGGTATCTTGGCACCTATAATCAAGATCCCTTGATAATCCGGCACAGCTTGGTTCTATATCCATCCGGATTATCGATTGTATATTCATTTTTCAACTAGTTGAGAAACGCTGACATATTTTTAAATACACTTTTAAAAAATGAGTTTTTGATGACCCCTCAACTCTAGTTACAAGCTGTCAACCATTCTGTATTTTTACTTTCTTACATCTATAGTATAAGGAAGTATTGTAATCGTGCAATAATTCGAGATGTAGGATTCAACGGATTTTCACGTTTTAAAGTCTCCTGAATACTTTTTGACCATTTTCGCGATGTAGTCTGTCAGTGTGTATGTGATTATAAGCGAGCGAACGATTGTAGCTATGAACTTGCTATGAAATTTGGAATGAAGAAGTCACATGTGCTAACTTAGAGCTGATTAGTTTTTTGCCGAAATCACATTACTTCTGGGCCAAAGTACATATTACAAGATACCGCTTATGTTTATGACCTAATCAAAAATAGTTTCAAGTAAATGTACAGAAAACTGAATTACATATGTTATAAGGCAATACGAGTTTTTGCAAGCCGTTCTGTTTTTCAGATACATACCGAAAACCGTCTTGAAATGTAATTTTGAAACATATATTTTTAAGAGTTTTTTTTATTTACCCGAAAACTGTAATTCCTTGAAAAACTGTTCCTTACAAGTAATGTTTCTTATTAAATGTCTATTCGCTAGTAAGTCCTCAGATTTCAGATAGAATTAGTACGACAGAAGTTATAGCGCCTCAAAAATGCAAAATAAATTTTCACAACAAATATTTGGTTAGGTTAGGTTTTAGGACTCATGCCCGGGCTTTAATTAACTACGAGGTCATATCGCCTGCTACCAGAGCGCTCTTTCGTCATTCTGGTGGACATGAGCCGGACTCTACTGTGGGAGTCCTTAATTTTGCCTACCCTAAATTTTTATTCACCTAGGGTAGGGGTCTTTAACGAGTACCTGACAAAGAAATATTTGAAAATAATGTTTAAATTGTATCTCATAGCAACTAATTCTGTGGTGTTGGAGTAAAGGGGTATATGTCAGTTTTTCAGTTTTCAGAGAACTCCCATGTTTCTCAGTTGTCCCCCTTTTCACTTCCTTTTTTTTCAATGATGTCATAAGATTCTGACTTATTTCTCTTTACCCCAACAAGTTATGACTTGCTTTAGATAGGTGTTACCCATTTTCACAAAAAATTGACCCTTTACCCAAACAGCACAGAATTATAAAATATTTTTCTACCATTATTGTGGTAGTTTTTATGAAAAACTATAAAAATGAAGAGTAAAATAAAATATAAGTGATATGGACATTACAGGACTTATATCAACCACGCTTACAGATCAATCTCTCTTCAACTCCCTCTGGTCAGAATCATTTCATACTGACAATACTGGGTATAAAAAAAAAGTCACTCTTAGAATTACGCTATGCAAAAAAACAAAAAAAATACCACTGATGCCAACTCAGTAACTTTCTTGTAGTAATTAAAGAAATGATTTTGAGGGGGGAGAGTGGTATGTAAAAGCGTGGTTGGTATAACAAATACCTGTAATGGCTAGATAACATGTATTTTATTTTTCTATAACCATGTAACCATCATGTATTTTTCTATTAACCAAGTAACCATCCTGTATTTTTCTATTAACCATGTAACCATCCTGTATTTTTTTTTCTCGCTGTTGTTTTCTCGAAATAAGGACAATAGTAAATTTTAAAAACAATTCACTCATTGTCTGTGAACTAAAAAAACAACACATTTTTCAATATCAAAATAAAAAAAAGGTTTAAAAAATCTTGAACAACTAAAGTATTGAAATGTTCAATGCAAAAATAAAACACACAAACAATATATGGTTCATTGTTAGCCAGCGCCAACAATGTTGACTTTACATAACATTTATTATTTAACAAATTAAAAAATAAAATAATATACAAATATAATCATCAGTAAACTAAATAATGCGGCTGTTTTTTTCATAATTTGTTTGCTATTTACGTCATTCCAATGAGTGACGCTCTGCACTTACAGCCATTTCATGTCATATCGAACGTTTGATCCTTCACTCAGATTTCTATAATTTTTGTACTAATGAGAAAACAAAAAGTATTTCAAATATTTATTTTATTATTTTTTTTTGAGGAATTATTCCAGATATCTTGAATATAGATATCACATTTTTACGATCTGTGTCGATATAGTGGAAAGATAATAAAATAAATAAAAACAAACAACTTGTTTATTTATGTTGTCTAATTCCACAAAAATATATACATGAAGTGTACCGGTTTCGGCTGATGCCTTTGTCAGCACAGTGTTACTTTCGGACGATAGTGTGTACACATTTTTGTGGAATTAGACAATATAAAAGTTAAAACAGGTTATTTGTTTTTATATATTATATATAGAGGGCGCCGGTAGCTCAGTGGTATGCGTGCTTGACTTCTGAGCTCAAGGTCGTGGGTTCGTAGCCCGACAAAAGACCCCTACCCTAGATGAATAAAAATTTAGGGTAGGCAAAATTTAGGACTCCCACAGTAGAGTCGGGCTCATGTCCACCAGAGTGACGAAAGAGCGCTCTGGTAGTAGGCGATATGAACTCGTAGTTAAAGCCCGGGCATGAGTCATAAAACCTAACCTAACCTATATTATATATATAATATATTATTATATAAAAATGAAGAGCTGAATGAGTATGAATAAGTCACTAATTATTATCTCAGAAATAGCGTCTGAAGGGGGCTCAGAATAGCAATTTGAAATGTCCCCTCTCTATCTCAGAATATACACACTGAAAAAATTGTTAATAATGCGCTTTATGAGCCTAGGAACAGCAATAAGTTGAAAATACATATTGTGTATGTGGAGAGCGCCGGTAACTCAGAGGTAGTGCAGTCTACTGAGCTCAAGATCGCGGGTTCGATACCCGCACGAGACTCTTACTCTGGGTCTCTACAGCGCGACGAAATAGCGCCCTGGTAGTAGGCTTGAGTCTACTAAATTTTGTGTCGATATATTACTTCGGCAGTTATTAGGTTTTTTTTTTTTTTTTTTGGGTCGAGGCCCTCTCCTCTGATCCACCCCATTCTCTTCGGCCAATTCCGCATAATATTAATAGGTGTTGTCCTGATAAGTTTTTGAAATTACATATGAAATTTTGTGTATTACATTCATTACAATGGCAGTTATTAAAGTTTTTGTGTTAAGCATCCAGCTAATCCCCTCATTTTGGCAGAAAATCAATAGATTTCAGGATATACAAGTAAGATTTTGTAGCGACACATTCATTTTATCGGAAATGTTCACAGTACCACACACCTCGTTTTTTGCGCTAAACTTTGGGGCGAGGTTATCTGCGCGATCACTATGAAAATATTATGTAAAATTAATATAAATTAATTTTTTGAGCAAAGTATATGGAAGATAAGAAGAAATAGCATATGGTTGCTTGATAGAACGTCATCAGAATTAATAAACATGAAAAATATATTTGAACTTTGTGTGTAAATATTACATCCAAAATATAGGATAAAGTTCCAAGGTAAATATTGTCAAAGGTGAAATAATCACTGCACATTACAACTGGAAACAGGCGCCACATCTAGAGGGCGCCGGTAGCTCAGTGGTATGCGTGCTTGTCTTCTGAGAGCTCAAGACCGTGGGTTCGAAACCCAACTCTTAGGCCCTTAGTTTATTTTATCTGGGAGGTACCCAGACCCCCTAAAATAAACTTAACCTCCCAGATAAAATAAACTTAAGCACGCGTCCTTCGTATGGGACGTTAAGCGATGGTGGAGAGTCTGTACGATGTCAGGTGAATAAACCCATGTAGGCAAAATAACTCCCACAGTAGTCAGGCTGTTTACCAGAGCGACGAAATAGCGCCCTGGTAGTAGGCTTGAGTCACAATAACCAAAGATCTTTTATATTATTTGGTTGCTCTGTAAAATGGGGGCCCACACCCACCTTGATATAACCCAATTTGAGTATAACCATTTGAAACATCCAACACAACTCCAATTTTGAGTTTTTCCAGAGCATATCTCTAAAATTGTTCAAAAAAAAAAAAATGAAAATTATTCTTTTTGTATGCTCGTCCACCAAGTACAAAAATCATAAAACTTAGAGGGTCAAGGTTCAAAAATTGGGTAATTTGACATGGAATATATTAAAATAAAATAACAAAGAATACTGATGAAATTAAGGAACAAAAATTGCTAAGTATAGTGACAAAAAATTAATTAATTTTTCCTTCGTGCGCCTTTTTTCGATTTCTTGTGAAACGCCGTGTCTTTGCGACCTGCAGAATCACAAAATTATTACTCATTTAGTAACATATGTAACATTTTTCAATTTCTTATACTTATAGCAATTGTATTATAATTGTTCGATAGGATAAGTATTGTAATCGTCCGAAAATCAAGATCGAGTTTTAACGGAATTTCACTTTAAAGTATCACTGAAGTACATTTTGACGGAGGGCACCGAAGCGTGCTTGGCTTCTGAGCTCAAGATCGCGGGTTCGAAACCCGGCCGAGGCCCTTAGATTTTTTTTTTTTTATCTGGGAGGTGAAAAAGCTTTTAGCACGCCGTCCTGCGGATGGGACGTTAAGCTTCGGTCCCGATTCTGTTCGATGTGAGGACTCGTTAAAAACCCCACCCCTCGATGTCGGTAGAGGCTATGTCAGACCGTAAGTCTCGTTGTTTATATCTTATTTTAGCTATCACAAACCTATAATTTCATGTACATATAAAAGAAATTAAAGAACAATAAATTTGAAAGTTTAATTCCTCATACTAATTTTCTTATTGTAACATTATAAAACAAATGTTAATTAAAATCAGTGCACGACAGCAAGGTTTTGAAACTAAAGCAGATATTTACACTTCAATTCTCGTGAGAATACCGAATGACACACATTGCTTTTTTTTTCATATTTCAAATCTGGAGGTCGGAAAACATGAAATTCCGGTGAAAACTTCGCATCGAATTTTTGACCGATTACATAACTGAGGAAGTAAAAAAAATACATACTTTTTTTTGGAATTAAGATGTGATGTCCCATTCGTTTAGACTTGGGGAGTTTAAACTTGGATGGGGACATTGCAAGATTGTTCGGTATCTTGTACTGTCTGATGAGCACATTTGTACCCTCTTCGAACCCCATGTAGTTCTTCAGAGGCAAAGTTGTATACGCTGATATACTGTCAAATACCCATTTATGTTGAACTGGTATGGCACGGTACCTCCGACATTCATCTGAAATAAATATTTAATACATGAAGCTCAAATAAATTCCATATAGATCCATATAAATTAAAAATTTTAAAAACCCCCGACACAAAAATAAACCGTTAACAAGGGGGGGGGGGGGGGCTTGAAGGGATAAGGGGGGGCACCGCAACAAAGTAAATAATGTAATTGTAGCAGTCAGCTGTTCTATAGGTTAAGGAATGGCTATTCTTTAATGATTTAGTTTGTAGTAGTCGACAGATGTTGTGCTGAAAATAGTGCCCACGTACATTTTTATAACCAAAAACCAACTTTTATTATCATTTTATTTTTTCTTGAGCAATATAATTTTCCATACTTTGTCATTATATTATTTGTATTATTTTTATTACAAAAGTGGTGACCCCGACGTGATTAAAGAGATGGAAGATTCGAAAGAAGTTATGTCATCAGCGGAGGAACCTCAGGTTAGTGCAAGTAGTATAGGTTCTAACGTACGTATCCCACCTTTCTGGAAGGTAGACCCAGAATTGTGGTTCTGCCAGGCAGACGCCGTTTTTGCCACGTCTAGAAGAACCAGCTCGCGAATCAAGTCCCAGCTGGTTATAGCGAACCTGGATTTCAAAATCCTTAAACAGGTGGCAGACCTCGTAAAAAAACCCTCCAGCCGAGCCGTATGAAGCCTTGAAAAACCGCCTAATACGCACGTACGCTGAATCCGAAAACCTCAGGGTTAGGAGGATTTTAGAGGACAAGCACCTAGTCGATGGTGAACGACCGTCCCAACTGCTCAACGAACTGAAACGACTTGCAGGTGCCTCCGTAACCTCAGACCTTTTACCCACAATGTGGCTGAGGGCACTACCAGATCGTATGCAGGCGACACTAGCAGTGACGAGCGAGACTTCGGTAGATAAACTGGCTGAAATCGCCGATCGTATTGCCGAGGTCTAAGAGCCCAGTATCAATGCCGTCAACGAACACTCCACACCGTCCCGACCTCCACCAATTTCACAGCTTGAGGAAATGTTCCAAAAATGGAGCCTCGAAATCGGCAAACTCACGAGCCGAATTTCCCGGAGCGAAGACCGCAGCCGAAACAGACCTCGCAGCAAAGGAGGAAGTTACTGCTACTTCCACCAAACCTTCGGGGAAAAGGCACGCAAATGTCGCCAGCCATGCGACTGGAAGCCTGCGGGAAACTAATTTCAGCGACCGACGAGGCGGAATCAGTCGCTGCACACCATAACCGTTGTCTCTTCATCACGGACAAGGCAACTGGAGACAGATACCTTGTGGACACCGGAGCCTCCATATCTGTTCTCGCGAAGCGACGTGTGCACCGGACAGTGACCAGCCTCACACTATACGCAGCGAACGGCACTCCCATTAAGACCTACGGCGAGGAGAGGAGAAACCTCAACTTAGGCATGCGAAGACCATTCGCCTGGAACTTCGTCGTGGCAGATGTCAGTCACAACATTATAGGGGCCGATCTCCTGTACCACCGCGATATACTAGTGGACCTCAGACGATCCCAACTGGCTGATGGCAAGACGGGTCTTACTTCAAAGGGCATAATTACCACGCAGAACATTCTGTCTGTACATGCATTCCCAATGGGTCAATGGCATTCAGAGATACTTCAAAAGTTTCCGAATATTACTCGACTTTCACAAGTCCTCCAAGAGCCGACCCACTCCATTAAACACTACATCGACACGAAAGGTCCGCCCATCAATGCAAAGGCTCGAAGACTTACGCCTGCCCGATACAATGCTGCACGCCAGGAATTCCAAAGAATGATGGAAGATGGAATATGCCGTCCGTCGAAGAGTCCGTGGGCAAGCCCTATTCACATTGTGATGAAGAAAGATGGCAGTATTAGACCTTGCGGAGACTACAGACTGAATGCACAGAGTTTACCGGACAGGTACAGCGTCCCCAACATCCACGACATGAGTAACAATCTCCATGGCAAGACAATATTCAGCAAGCTCGACCTTAACCGCGCCTACTTCCAAGTTCCAGTCGCTGAGGAAGATATAAAGAAGACGGCGATCATCACACCCTTCGGACTTTTCGAGTTTCTAAGGATGACGTTCGGGTTAAGGAATGCCGCTCAGACGTTTCAACGAATGATGGACATGATCCTCACACTGCCATACATCTTTGTCTACCTCGATGATATCTTGGTGGCCTCAAGCAATGAAGAAGAGCACAAGATCCATCTTGAGGAAGTTTTTCGATTACTCAGCAAGCACGGACTCACTATCAACGTCGAGAAATGCGTCTTCTGCAAACCCGAGGTGGAGTTTTTGGGCTACGTAGTTGGCTCAAATGGCATTTCTCCAAATCCTACAAAAGTCCAAACGATCTGCAACTTCCCAGCGAACAGAGGACAACTACGCCGTTTCCTGGGAATGTTAAATGTCTATAGAAAATGTCTTCCAAAGGCTGCCGAGTGTCAACGACACTTGAACCCTCTTATCGGAAACACCAAGAAGACCGATTCGACGCCCATCGAGTGGACACCTGCAGCTGAAGAAGCCTTCGCACAATGCCAACGGGACATTCGCGACGCCGTGACCCTCGCACATCCGTCAACCGACGCTGAAGTCACTCTGGCTTGTGACGCATCCGGTACGGCAATTGGAGCTGTCTTACAGCAGCGAGAGGGAGACTCATGGAGACCCCTGGGTTTCTTCTCCAAGGCCCTCACACTAGCGCAACAGCGCTACGCAGCTTACGATCGTGAGTTACTCGCTATATACTCAGCGATCAAGCACTTCCGTCATGTATCGAAGGTCGCGTATTCAGCGTCCTAACCGACCACAAACCATTGGTTTTCGCCTTCTTTCAGAAGCCGGAAACAGCAACGCCTATTCGAATTCGGTACGTGAATTACATCAGTCAATTCACTACCGATATTCGACGTGTCTCTGGAGCAGAGAACATCGTGGCCGACACTCTGTCACGAATGGAGGAGATCCAACCCCCAGACGACATGGAGAAGGTTTCCGAAGCACAGCAAGCTGACTCCAGCACTCAGGACATGATGAAAAATCCCAGTCTACACCTGAAATGGAACGGCATGCCCCACCTTGCGGAGCCACTTCTCTGTGAAATGTCCACCCCGAAGCTTAGGCCATACATTCCACCGACCCAGAGGCGGGATATCTTCCAGAAGCTTCATGGCCTCAGTCATACCCAACGATACTTGGAGAAAACAATTTCAATCGCATTTTTAGATGGGGCACTATAAAAAATACAATCAGTCCATATCGATAGGAAATTTTCCGCTCTACAACTTTGGTTCCCTGTAATTTTTGAAAAAAATACATAGTTTTTGCTACATAAGAATATTTTACTACATTTTGAAGTAATTCCATTATGATAGAAAAAAGTTACGCCTGGTTAAAAATGTCAATTTTGGCGTTTTTCTTTAAAAATGGCCAACTTTGCAGTTTTATATCTCCAAATCTACTGGGCCGATCAAAACATTCCTGAAATAGTATAAAAAAAACAAAAAAATTGAGCCCTTGTGGATCTTATTATGTTGTGATTTCGGAATTCGGCGCCACTTTGAAGACATACCAGATTTAATGAAAATGTGTACACATTATAAGCGGTCTAGATCGAGGTATTAACAAGATAACTCCAATTTTGAGATAAAAATACATATAATAACGAATCATTTGGCGCCAGTAACATGTCTATACCTATTTTCAACGCTGAGAAAACAATTGTTGAAGAATAGGCTATTTTTAGCCCCTTTTAAGGGCCGCAGGAGGGAGGAAATGGATCTATAGGGCTAAAACTGTGGGAATCCTATTTTTTTGGTACTTTCATGTCCTAAAATTTGGCGCTATTCCGAGAACCCGACTTTTTCGAAATTGTACAAAAGGAATTACCCATATATATATATATATATATAAAACAATTACCTAGAACTGCAAGTGTCAGCTGGGAGTCCAAATTGTAAACAAACAGCCTAGGAAAAGGTAAGGTATGATTTTCAGATGACTTTCCAAAATCACGCACATCCGTGACTAACGTTGCACCTCCAAGACTGCACAGAGTCTGTAAAGTGGTAGTAATTTTTATTATTATTATATAGATCGAAACGTCGTATATTTAGTTGTTGAAGGATGACCTGTTCAAAATAATCAAATTAGTAATAAATGTATTGACACAAAAATTTAGTATGAAGATTCAAAAGTCCCTATGTAGATCAACTTTTTTTTTTAATTTTTAGCCCAAACGGTCGATAGTTTTTGAAGGAGAACGAAACCCTAATTGATTAATTCGTTCTGGGGAAGTTAATTGCTGGTGATTAACAAATGACTTTTTTTTCTTGTGAAGTTAATAAAGGATTGTTACTTTTATGCTTAGTGATTTCTATTTTGTAAAGTTGTCTTATTTCTCTCTTGGACCTGAAGGGTAGATAAACGTATGCTGAATCGTGAGTATAGAGATATTGAAATGGTTCATTTAAGAATTATCACCCGAAAAAAAATTAAGATAAATAATAATAAAGACAAATCATCGTATTGATTATTATCTCACTGCTTGTTGTTCTCCATCGAAAACACTATCTTTTTTATAGCTTTTCGGTTGTGTTAAAAAATTCTGAACTATTAGTCAGAGTGCCACATGTTGCCTACCTAGGTTTATTCACCTTTAACGAGTACGTAACATTGTACAAGCTTGGAACCATCGCTTAACGTCTAATCTGAAGGTCGGCGTGCTCAAGGTCTTTTCACTTCCCAGATAAAAAACACCTAAGGGCCTCCTATTTATTTTTGGCCTTTGAAACCTAATAATTTGAGATGTTTCGAGAAGCATTCCCATCTGTCAATCAATCAATTTTCCATTTATAGAGCATATTTATTGAGTCGACCTTTATATTCAAACACCTTTAAATTAAATATAAAGGTTTAAATTAAAAAAAAAGAAGTCGCCTAAATCTGTTCTATAAAAGGAGGATTCTAATTGACAGAAGGAATAGTTAACCTAAAGAACACATGAATTATAGATACCGATGATGGGAGTGCTTTCCGAAACGTTTGTATTTGTTATTTTTTGAGGAGGGAAACAATTAATATTATTACGCTTATTTAATTAAGCTTATTTTATACCTTAATTTTCGTATTATTTTTATATTTATATTTTATTTATTTCTATAGGTACTTATAGGTTAGGTTAGGTTTTATGACTCATGCCCGGGCTTTAACAACGAGGTCATATCGCCTACTACCAGAGCGCTCTTTCGTCACTCTGGTGGACATGAGCCCGACTCTACTATGGGAGTCCTAAATTTTGCCTACCCTAAATTTTTATTCATCTAGGGTAGGGGTCTTTAACGAGTACCTGACATCGTACAGGCTCGGGACCATCGCTTAACGTCCCATCCGAAGGACGGCGTGCTTAAGTTTATTTTACCTCCCAGATAAAATAAACGAAGGGCCTCGGTCGGGTTACGAACCCACGACCTTGAGCTCAGAAGTCAAGCACGCATACCACTGAGCTACCGGCGCCCTCAGGAGAAATGTGACAGTTCCTTGCCGACATTCCTTGCAAGTACCGATTTTAGTCTGCTGATGACAATAGTAGTCCTACGAGCTCCCAAAGTCCTGTTGAAGATCCCTTCACTAGATAACTAAACCTGTGTAGGTCAAATTTAAGATACCCACAATAGTGTATAGTCACCAGAGCGACAAAAGAGCGCTAATAGGCGAAATGATCTCGAGTTACAGTAGTCAGCTTAATAAATAAAATAAAATTACAGATAAAACACTTATATTGTCTAATTCCACAAACATATACTTAAATGTGTACCGGTTTCGGCTTACGCCATCGTCAGCACAATGTTCAACAATGTGTGTCAAAAAAAGTGTTTTATCTATAATTTTATTTTATTAATTAGTATTTCCACTATATCAACACAGAACGCAAAAAATGTATTCGGACAGTAGTCAACTTGTCGATTGTTCGTGTTTTTCCTAGTCAATGCGTGTAAAATCATAGTTTCTCATTTTTTATGGGTCTCCTTGGAGTCGTTCGAGATTTACTCTTCGTCCTTTGCAGCTCTTTCCGTCCATCTTTTGGTAACAGTTTTGGATACGACTCAACTCCAGCCTCATATAGCTGACTCCTTTCTATATTCCGCATATTCAGGGTCCCAAACTTAAGTTCGTGTCCACAAAAACAAGCAAAGAATTCGTTAACATAAAATTAAGTGTTCCGGACCTTCCTGACTAACGAACTTCATCTTCCTATTTTATACCTTAATTTTCGTCTTATTTTTATATTTATATTTTATTTATTTCTATAGGTACTTATATCTTATATGTGACAGCTTATTTTGGTTATAATTAGTTTATATTGTTTCTTTAAATATAACATTTCAGTTTTCATGCTTATTATTTAAGTTAGTTATTATGACTCATGCCCGGGCTTTAACTACGAGGTCATATCGCCTACTACCAGAGCGCTCTGTCGTCACTCTGGTGCACATGAGCCCGACTCTACTGACCTAAATTTTGCCTACCATAAATTTGTATTCACCTAGGGCAGGGGTCTTTAACGAGTACCTGACATCGTACAGGCTCGGGACCATCGCTTAACGTCCCATCCGAAGGACGGCGTGATTAAGTTTATTTTACCTCCCAGATAAAATAAACTAAGGGCCTTCGGCCGGGTTTCGCACCCATGTTCTTGAGCTCAGTACGCAAGCACGCATACCACTGAGCTACCGGCGCCCTCCTTATTATTTAATGTTAATTGATTGGTTTAGTCATATTTATGTCATGTCTTTTATTCATATCTACATACATTATAGCAATATATTTTTACATGTCAATACAGGCCCTGAAGAAGGTACACTCAGTGCCGAAAGGTTGGCAGAAATTTCACTATTTTGTTTTATTCGACCACAAGGCTGATCTCCCCTCCTTATAATATATAAAAACACTATAAAGTATAACAGACAAACCTTGATGATTTCGAAGAGGGGATATTCTACATCAAAAGAATTTCCTATTTTTGGACAAATACTAATTCCCACAAATGGAGGTGGAACTGGCTCCAGAGATCGCGAAGGTCCTCCATTTTCTCTTGGAATATAGCCTGTCTGTTGAAAATATAATTTCAAATTTAATATTATATCAACACTTTTAAGATTGTATAACTGGTGTAACATTAATTTGCCAATATTGCAATAATAAATTCAATACCGTAGGTAGGATCCTATTGCGAGAGATGCACTGATCGACCCAGGCCATGGTGACGATATACGCTCGATACGCAATAGCCAGATGATACTCGACTGTCTTGGCTCCACCAGGGCCGATCACAAGATGAGTAGTCTCATGGGAAAAGTCCTTGTGAAGTTCCGACCTGGAGAATCGAGCTAGCTGTCCAACCCGGGTCGTCTGCTCCTCAGAAAGGCAGCAGGTGGCGAATGACAAACGACCCTAAAAAAGGATAGTATAAATATTTTTGCTCAGCACTAGAAAATATTAAGAAGTCGAGGTCGAGTATAAAACACCTCGCCATGATTATTGTTATTGAAAGCTATTATTCGATTGATATTTTTTTTTTACGTCAGTAATACGTTTGTATTATTTCAGATTAGTAATAAATGAAAGTAAAGAAATTTCGCTCTGGAAACATCTGTCTTATTTGTGTGATAACAGTAGATCAATGATCAGTTTTAGCCGGTACAATGGGGTCTTTATATTAACGTTCTATAGTGTCTTATTTACACTACAGTAAATACACACTATAGCCACAGTGTATTATAACAACGGTTTCTATAATGTCATAAAATCAATAGTACGGCAGCTGGTGACGGAAACCGGCTACCCAATGTTCAGCCGATTTGTCGCCTCCAGGCAGAGAAAGAAGAAAACACTAAGACCCTGCGCCGGGGACGACTGCAGGCACCCGGTGGTCGCCCCCGCCGCCCCAACGTACTACAGCCAGCGAACGCCCTACAATTATCCCGGTGTCGTGGCCACAAAAAAAAAGGTAACTCGTTAAAGACCTATCCTAGGTGTATAAATCTGGGTTGGCAAATTTAGAACTCCCACATTAACGTCGGGCTCATGCTCACCCGAGCGCTCTGGTAGTAGGCGATGACATTGTAGTTAAAGCTCGGGCATTAGTCACAATAACTATCTATACTTAAAATATTCATGCCTGTTTTCGCTATTTATTTCTCAATTTGATTGTCTATAGAACATATTTAGACTTTTTTGAAGTGTAAACATTTTAGCTAGCATCCTCTCAAAAACCTTCGTACTGTAGTAATTCTCACGAAACTGTAATAAAAAAGCGAATGATTATAAATCATAAGCAGTAAATCCAGTGCGCACCCGAACTAAGTTGTGGATGGCATAGGTGAGTTTCTCAATAGTGATCGTGACTGGCTCTAGCTCTGACGGCGTCTTTACTGAAAGTTGTTGAAAATTCATTGAAAATTATTATCAACAATGTTTAAGTAATACATGATTTAATATTTCTAAAATTATTTCCAATTGGCTAATGATAACTAGAACAGTATACATAGATACATGTTATACAATATGTATACTATTCTAATTATCATTAGCTAATTGGAACAATTTTACTAAAAAATGAAATGAATAAATAAAATATTTTCCTACTGAAATGTTATTCTTTATTTATTTTCCAGTGAACATTCACACTCACAGGATATTTACACATAACTATGAGAATACTAATTGGACTCACACAGGTTTTTTCACCTAATAGTTAAAAAATAAATATACTTTACCGATTGTCTTCCTTGATTATCAGCTTTTTGTATAGCTGGCAAAAAACAGGCAACTTGGGCATTATTCCCGCTTATAATGGCATTTGTACAGATTGAGCCCTCTTTTGGTTGTAGATCTTTATCAGTCCGCATCTCGGGCCTAGAAAACCAATTGTATTACACTTTTATAAATAAAATTGTGAGTCATTGGGTATTTTTGGGAGGAGGGAGGGGAGTAAGGACGTAGTATTGGGGGAGGGAGGGGAGTAAGGACGTAATATGGGGTTGTGAGGGGAATAAGAACGTAGTGTTGGGGGAGGGAGGATAGTAAGGACGTAGTGTTGGGGGAGGGAGGGGAGTAAGGACGTAGTATTGGGGGAGGGAGGGGAGTAAGGACGTAGTGTTGGGGGAGGGAGGGGAGTAAGGACGTAATATGGGGTTGGGAGGGGAATAAGAACGTAGTGTTGGGGGAGGGAGGATAGTAAGGACGTAGTATTGGGGGAGGGAGGGGAGTAAGGACGTAGTGTTGGGGGAGGGAGGGGAGTAAGGACGTAGTGTTGGGGGAGGGAGGGGAGTAAGGACGTGGTGTTGGGGGAGGGGGGGGGGAGTAAGGACGTAGTATGACGGAGGGAGGGGAGTAAGGTCGTAATGTTGGGGGAGGGAGGGGAGTAAGGTCGTAGAGTTGGCGGAGAAAGAAGGTTGTCATTCTTTGTCGGGATATCGCATGTACTCATCTTCAGGTGAAGAACATAACGCAGTTCCTCCTGGGCAACCTGCTAGTATCATTTTTAAAACAATAGATATATTTTTTTTAAATAAATAAACTGAAAAGAAAGCATAAATTATTTTATAAAAACAAAAATTCATATATATTTTTTGTATTAGTTAACTTTGTAAGGCAAGCAATAGTTTGTTATCAAGCTGCGCTCATCTTAAGGAATTTACAGGCCACAGAGGACATACTGAATGAGAGAATACGGTATTAAAAATATTATAAGGATCAAATGAGGTTATAAATCTTTTTTTCGAAAATACTTTTCCACAAACAGTATCGATAACAAAAAAAATTAATTTCGATCGAAATTTCAAAACAAATATAATTGAATCTCAGGTGAAAAATTTCATAAACTTTCTGATCTCTCTTCTAGCTTAATAATGTCATTTTTAAAGCGTTAAGAATTATGATCTGACTCGTAAGTTTCTTTCTTCAAGATATAAATTTTCCACATTCATTGAATGTCAATCTTATTTGACAATATCCTTATTTTTACTAGAATAAAAATGTTTAAAGTTAGTATGCAACAGTTTTTAATAATATTTATATCAGGCAGAGTAACCATTTTTATAATGCAAGATTATAAATGTAAAATTGTTGAACTATTACATCATAATGATGTAATTATGTATGTATGTGCGTATGTACATACATATTATATCGTTATAACAGGAATGAAGGAAGAAACAACTTTTTCTTATTTTTTAGATCGTTTTATACGGAATAACGTTATATTCGGGTTTATTTCTTCACTTTTAAATAGCAAACCAAACTAGATACGGGTTTTACATCGTTATATCCGGAAAATATCAAGGATCGTTATAACAAGATTTTACTGTATATATATTGAATCAACTTAATAACATTTAGAAAAATTACATTATGCAATTAAGGATTTCTTTAATCTTCGAAGATGGCCATATATATTCAGTCTTCTCCACAATTCTGTTTTCTTCTTTCCATCTTGTAAAACCTCTTTGATTCAATTAAAAAAATTAAATCATTGACTTTCAAAAAGTTTTATACATACTATTATTCAAAAATCAATTCACCATTGCTACCAGTAGCGACTCAACCAAATTGTATACCTTAACTTAAAAGTCTTCAAAAGATTTTTTACAGATCTCGTGAAGAGCTCATATATTTGATTACTGAATTAATAATTTTCACCCAATGGTAATAAAATGTGAACAAAGTAATCAATGTTACATGAAATTTAAAACTTAATAAAATTAAGATGATATTCTATTTTCATTTCCAATCTGTAGAAAATTATGTTCACCTGCAACGAAGTTAGAATATAGCATCATATAATAGTTCCAACATATAATTTTATTTAACATACTAAACACCTATTAATTTTTGGGTTGAGATTCGGAATTCATATAAAATATATTATTACAGAATCACTTTTTTTCCCAATTTATTTTTTACTTCCACACAAATGAGCAATGATACAGACGTTTCGAAGAAGCACTCCCATTTCGATAATTTATCGGTTCTTTATGTTAACTATTCAGAACATATTGAGTCGACCTTTAAATTTTCTTTTGACTAGGTGTTTAGATATAAGTCGATTTAATAAATATGTTCTACAAAAGAAAAATTCTGATTGACAGAAGGAATAGTTAACATAAAGAAACCATGAATTATAGATACTGATGATGGGAGTGCTTCCCATTTTTGAGAAGACAAAAAATAAATGAGAGAAGTGGTGCTATAAAATATATTATGTACTAAACAAATAGTTACAGAAATAAATAATTGGCCGACTTACCATCTCAGCAGAAAAATAAATATTTCTCTTTACGGTATGGACCTCAACACTGAAAAAAACAACTAAACCCCGATACGGCTAAGTTATCGTGTTTACAGACTCCCCCTCCCATTTTTGCAATGAAAACATGAAACTCGTGTGAAGAAGAACTGAAAACTCTACACGAAATTTTTGGCCGATTACATAACACCTCCCTGAAGGAAGTGTATGTCTGTGAATACGATTACTCCAGATTAAATACATCGATACGAAATATCGATACGCATATAACTACCCCTGTATAGCAGGATAGACAAACCTCTTGCACTTGCGGGTCGCATTACAAATAAAAATAAGTCAATAGTAGGATCTATGGTAAAAATATTGGTAATTGTTTGGAATTGGGGCTTCTGGTCCCCAGCCGTCCTAAAATTTTTTTAGGTAGAAATATAATTGAGACTGATGTCATTAAACAAAAAAGAGGGGGAGCACAAAAAAAATTATTATTAACAATTTTAAACATTTCAATGATCAGTTAGATACATTTTAGAACCTGGACTGTTTCACTAAGGACCGATGGGAGGGTAAACATTTTATTTCTTCGGGTACATCAACTGGATTTTTGAAATTCTTACTGTGGTTTACAGTTTTATGCTCTAATCCTAGATTATTTATGCTCTAATTCTATATTATCCGAATAAATAAAATGTTGACTCTCCCGTCGGTCCTTTTAGTAAAACAGATCAGGTTCTCCTAGAGAAACCCCATGAGGGAGTATAAAAAAATATCTAGTTGAGATATTATATTGATTACATTGAGAAATAATTTTTTTTTATGCTCCCCCTTCATTTATTACTTAGTTTTATCAGATAAAACAAGAAAAATATATTAAAAAAATTCTAGGTCGGCTGGGCACCAGGAGCCCGAGTTCCAAAGAATTACCAAAATATTTATTATAAGAAAAATTCATATATGATATCAGTTAGTTTAAAACCAGCAATAACTTGGCTGCTCTATGGGCGATTCTCTGTAAACTCGTAATGGCCCATACAAACTCTGTCCTGGCATATTTTTTTAGAATTTTCGTGAAAATATAATAGTATTGCTTAGGAAAGTAACTGTTACTTTTAGTACACAAGAGGGCCAATTGAATTTATATGTATTTTTAAAGTTAATTTAGATTTTCTGATAAATCGCGACAGGGGACTGTTAAGTGCTAAATTCTTAAACTATTTCTAAAAACTAAATTCTTAAACTAATTCAATCTTTTTGTTTTATATTTTGAGCAGCAATCATTACATATAAACGAGTAAAAGTACCTTCTTTTTGGATCAATAGCACCAACAAATCACTTAAATTCAGTTCACCACTTCTTTAAGCCTAAAAAATCACCACTGTAATTTTTACACAGCTCGCCGCCATCGCTAGGCCTCGACTTCTTCACTACACCATCAATTGTTTAATGTTTTTAACTTAATATTTTAATGTGTATTTTATACATCACATGCCAGGCAGGGGACTGTGTATTTTATACATCACATGCCAGGCAGGGGACTGTGTATTTTGGTTTAGTTTCAAAATATTTACAAAACTATTGAAACATGATTCGATACGAAGTTACCGACAAATTTGGACACAAATCACAGACATATAGACAATTTATATAAATATTTAATATAATTAACATTATTAAAATCATTTACCAGAGGACTGTATGTCGCAACGACCAACACCCGTACTCACACCACAAATTGCGCTCGGACACTGAACAAAATGGCGGTCTGACGCCGTTTTCGGCAGTGTTACTAACTTCACACTGGTTGCGTTTCATTTCCCGCTAAAAAACGTTTGTAAACATAACAGATTTTTTCTATTTTAGGTTTAAATTTTTGACTGAGGACTGTCTAAGAAAACTTCGGACAACATTAACATGACATTATTACATTTAAAAAATAAGAAACTACACCTTGTTTTATGACATAAATATAAATTAATTATTCTATTTTTAGATATGAACTGCAAAATTTATTTAGTGTTCATAGTTTTTTTTTTAAATATTATTCTAAAGTGGGAATCCGTGAAATGGGACAGCCAGGGGACTGTGTTTTTAGGGCTTCAATATTTTTTAGAAAAAAAAGTAAAATTGTTATCGTTATAAATATAATAGCACTATAAAGTTCAGCGTTTAATTTAAATTAAGAGGCATAATTATATTGCTATGCTTTATTTATTTTTTTAAAACTCGGTGCGGACAGCCGTTTACGAGTTTACAGAGAATTGCCACTATATTTAACCGTTTTTGCAAATTAAATCGAATTTTTTGCTAAAAAAATAAATTTTTTGAACCCTCACAGGACTATGGGTCCACATGTGATTCGTGCAACTACAAAAATCCCTATACATTACCAAATTATACAACAAAATAAAATAAAGTACGTACCTCTTATCAGTGATATCAGAAGGCCGCCTCCAGAGTTGGACTTGGTTGCTGTTGGCTAGGAACCCAGGTAGCCTCCTGTTCATCAGTTCCCTGTCTCCATCATACACTCCAACTATCTCCACGTCGTTATCACCAGCTATATTCAACACTTGACCCATTGTTGGATCTCCATCAGGGATCATCAACTCGTCTCCATTGTTAATCATTTCTATTTCCGCTGTATGTTGGTCTCCATCCGAATTTGAAGTATTTACAATATCCTCGAGACTGCTTGAGCTATCATCTTGTATGATACATAGTTCGTTATTGTCCGGAATCTTAATGAGTCTTCTTCTCGCAGGCTAAATCCAACGATAAATTATTAAATTAATGAATAAACTAGTATATTTTACAATGGAGGTTATACAGATAAAAGATGGGTAACCTTCCAGGTGGCTACAGGATGCCATCTCATTATTAATACAATGGAGGTTATACAGACTAAAGATGGGTAACCTTTCAGGTGGTTACAGGATTATAAATATTTATCAGAAAGCTGCTTGCTTATAATGCAATTACAGGTTGTTTCCTAACCTTTAGTATAAGGAAGTATTGTAATCGTGCGAAAATCCGAGATCGAGTTTTCAACGTATTTTCACGTATCAAGGTCCCTGAATAGGTTTTGACCATTTTCGCAAAGATGTTTGTATGTGTGTATAAAAAGTAAACCTATAAAAATATAAATACTTTTGGAAGGAAAGTTGTTTTAACGGATTTCTATAAGAACTCAGGGGGTCAATTGACAATTTTGTGACAGGGAAGGAGGGGTCAAAAATTACGTCACATTATTTAAGGACGGTGGCTAACTCCTGAACGCTACCCAAAGGGTCCAACGGAATCCTGTAGTCTTGAGGGCGCCGATAGCTCAGTATATATTTGTATTTATTTTATTATTTTATCCCTTTTATTATATGGTTTCTGTTTATTCATTTACCACCATTTATTTCGTACATATTTTATTTATAATTTATTCTTATAGTCATTATCTTAGTTATTATGACTCGCCTACTACCAGAGTGTTCTTTCGTCCTGGTGGACATGACCCCGATTCTACTATGAGACTCCTAACTTTTGCTTACCTAGGTTTGTTCACATAAGGTAGGGGTCTGTTAACGTCCCATCCGTAGGACGGCGTGCTCAAGTTTTTTCCACCTCCCAGATAAAAATCTAAGGGCCTCGTCCGGGTTTTGAACCCGCGATCACAGTAGGCTAACACGCTACCTCTGAGCTACCGGGCGCCCTCTAACAGTATTTCATTATTACTTATTACTTTCTTATACTTACAGTAGAAGTATTGTAATAGTGTAAAAATCCGAAATCGAGGTTTCAGCGCATTTTAATGTTTCAAGGTCTCATAGACACTGAGCTCAAAATCGCGGGTTCGAAACCCGGCCGAGGCCCTTAGTTTATTTTATCTGGGAGGTTTAAAAAAACAAGTCCTTCGGATGGGACGTTAAGCGATGGTCCCAAGCCTGTAAGATGTCAGGCACTCGTTAAAGATCCCTACCCTAGGTGAATAAAAATGTAGGGTAGGTAAAATTTAAGACTCACATAATAGAGTCGGGCTCATATTCACCAGAGTGACGAAAGAGTGCTCTGGTAGTAGGTGATATGACCTTGTAGTTAAAGCCCGGGAATGAGTCATAATAACTAACGCATATAATAATGTGCATATTTTTAATAAATGTATGATGTTCCTGCGACCTGTGTCGATATAGTGGAAAGCTAATAAAATAAATTAAAAAACAAAGAACTAGTCTAATTCCGCGAAAAATATATACATAAAGTTCAGCGTATGCCATCATCAGCACAAAATTCAAAAGTAACGTTCAAGTATGTTAGGTTGTCATATTTATACAATCCTCAGGTTAACTGAGGCTATGACAACCTGTCTCCTAGGAAAATCCACGTCTCTATCTCGGAAAACACGCACTGAAAAGATTGTAAATAAAGCGATTTATGAGTCTAGGAACAACAATAACTAGTTGAGAATACAAATTGTGTATGTTATGACCGATTTTTTAAATTGTTTGATTGCTTTCTAAAATTAATGAAAAATGGCGCTTTATAAATTGATAAAATAATGAACTTGATGACGTTTCCTAGCAAACTCTCTTTTTTTTTTAAATTTATTTATTTATTTTTATTACGCGCAGAGGCCATTAGCCCCAGCACAACTATTATTATAGTAGATAGGGTGACGTAATGTGATTAAGGCTATCTCTCTGGCTATTAACCATTCCTCCGCGAATGGCACCATATAATTCCCTCTATTTGTAATTTCTTAAGTTAAGAATAATACCTGTTTATTATTGTTCTTTTTGATTGGTGAAGAGAAAGTCAACTGTCTTCTGGATGAAGCGGATGATCTTCCCCGATCTAATGGAGTACTTGAAGGTATTTCTAGAGAACTCTGGTCCATAAGAGCTGAAGCGTTTGCTCGCCTCCGCTCAGTAGCAGTCACTGGAGAAATAGCTCTGAACAAATAACAACAATATCCTTATATAATATTATTAGCAAAATTGAGTATTGTTTTGAAGTGAAGCTTCTTAAAGCGCACTGGGCAACTTGGGGACTAAGCTGGTAAATGAGTTATGAAATTATATGACGCGCTGAACACCTCCCAGACCCTGCTCCACACCAGTATTTTTTTTAGTTCGTCCCCCAAAAAAGTGGTTTAAAGCGTCCTTTTTTGAAAACAGTGTAGCTTGTGAAAGTCCGTTTAGCAAGGTGTCTGAGAAACGCAAGATCTCATAATAAATCAAACTAAAAATGTTACATATAAATTGGACTATACCTTATTCCTGGGGTAACTGTAGGCGTCCTCGAACTAAAATCAGTATCCTTTCTAAAAATAAAATAATGAATTAACAACAGCGTTTGTCACATAATAAATGTCATAAAGCTACACTATGAAATGAAAAATAATCTTTATTCTGGGACTTTCGTCCCCTAAGAATAATAACATAAGAAATAGTCAAAAGAGTACAAGTATCGACCACTTGAGACAGAATAAAAAGAAAAGAAAAGAGATCTTCAGCAATAAATATTAAATGTTAAAGAGAGGCAATGATTAAAACAATAAATAAACTGTTGAAAATTAATGAAAAAAAAAAAATAATAATAATAATAATAATAAAGTCAATAAAATAAAAAAATAGAAAAACAAAGTGTGAATAATAATGTAAAACATAATAACAATAGTGAGTTATATATAAATTTAATCGCTAAAACTGGACAGATGAAACAGGATAGTGACAATCTGTCCAGTGGAGTGAGACACTTATAGGAAGTGGGATTAGGAGGTATTAGGAGATAATGGAAAAGTAGGGACTTAAATGAATGAAGAGAAGGAGCAAGGCGGATCTGGAGAAGGAGAGGGTTCCAGAGGGAGTTAGCCTGGATAAGGAAGGAGTTGTGGTAGGTTGTTGTCCTGTGGGAAGGGAGATAAAGATCAGAGGGACGGTATCTAGTGACTTTCTGGTGGATATGGGATTTAAATTGGAGCATTTGGAAGATGCAGGAGAGCTTTTGGGAAGATATGGTTTGATAGAGGAAGGAGCCTAGGAAATATTGTCGACGAGAGGACGGGAAAAGCCATTTTAGGTCGGCTACTGGTAATAGAGGAGTGTCTACACTAATAAATAAATATATAATTATATTCATACCGAACATAATGTTGCTAATTTCTTCATTCACCAAGATAACAAGTTTAGCATTTATAATTGAACTTCGTAGTAAAGATCATTACAAATATATCGGTTTTGTCACTGTACAGGGTCGGAATGATTTTTTGTTTGATCAAAAATCAATTGTATTTTTATATAAAGATCGAAGAGACAATCAGTTCAATTTCTGTCTAAATAAATAAAACATACTTAGTTTTTTAAAATATTAATTAATTTCACAGCTCACGTATTACTTAAAAATTGTTCAAAATAGTTCAGAACGAATTTTCACAACACTTACTAGAATAGTACAGAATTCCACAAGAAATGTATAGCATTTTTGGCATTATACCATCGTCAGGTTTAGCTATAAGACTCTAGGTAACCTGACGGTGTAATGCCGGGACTGGTAATTTATGAATACATTTCTTGTAGAATAGACAATATTCCAAAAAACAAAGTTTGTTTTATTTATTTATTATATATTTCCACAATATGTCAGTTTTCTCAACATAGAAATGGTAATTTCTGTATGTTTGAGCTTCATTAGAAAAATACTGCAAGTATATTCATGAAAAATAGGAGAGGGATTGTGGTTAGAACCAAAACTTAAAACGAGTCTAGTTTTTTAATGGTTGATCGAATTTTCATACAATTTCATAGTAGCAACCATATAGGCCCTGTTCAGTGGGTTTTTAAAATATTTTGAATGTGAAGGGGGTCGTGGGGGGATAAAATGTGTGCTGGTTCTTTAATGGATGACAGTATATTCATAAAACTTGCCGGGTATTTCAAGGGTGGCCAAACTAAAGGATATTGGCTATAGGACATCTCAAAATTCAGAACAGAAGAGGGGGTTGTGAGTAGGGTCAAAACTCTTCAACAGATGATCGAATTTTCATTAAATTTTTCAAATGACATCCTTATACGTCCAGTTCAAACAGAAACCGTTGGTTTTTAACATTTTGAACACGAAGAAGAGTTAAAAATAAAGAAAACGTATGTTTTAAAAAAAATATTGTCTATTTATTTCGCAAATAATATATAATATGGGAGTACTTGCGGTATTGCTACCATCTTCAGCCATGACTTAACAAATACTAAATTGAAGTTCAACTAGATAGTTTACAATCCAAACGGTAGGTAGGTATCCTTTTTCAGCCCCTACGGGGTTTTCCTATCCTTTCTGTACAGTTAATATTTGAAATATATGTTAATATTTGAAATAACTGTACAGAAAGGATAGGAAAACCCCGTAGGGGCTGAAAAAGGATACCTACCTACCGCTTGAATTGTAAACTACCTAGTTGAACTTCAATTTAGTATTTGTTAAGTCGTGGCTGAAGATGGTAGCAATACCGAAAGTATTCCCATATTATATATTATTTGTGAAATAGACAATATATTTTTTAAAACATACGTTTTCTTTATTTTTATCAAGTGTTTCACAATATCTCTGCAAAAAAGGTTAATTATCACGAAGAGGAGTTGTACGGGGGGGACTTAAAATGAGTGGTTGACCGTATATTCACGAAACTTGCATGTTATTTCAAGGATGGCCAAACTAAGGATACAGGACAACTCAAATTCCGGACGGGAGAAGAGGTTGTGGGGGGTCGGAAACATAAAATTACTATGAGCTATTTAATAGTTGAGCAGATTCCATAAAATGTCACATTCATATGAGCCCGTCTAGTTACTAACCTGCTAGTTCGATATAAGATACTTACATACTTCTCATTTCTAGTTGCTTATCGCCAAATGTGAAGGAAGAGGATTTCAGAAGTGTATCGTCACCTTTCAATAGGGGGTGAGCTGCAAGTTTCATATTGAACAACAACACTTTCACAGACTGCGTGAATATGTCAGTTTCTGAGAATCCACGCAATTCTTTATCACAATCAACTTTGACTCTTTTTGGACTACGCACTGTAAGTTCTGATGAAGTCCTACGTAAAAATCTTTTTTTACATTTGGGTCCGGGAGTATAGAGCATGGAATCGTACTCTTCCTCCACTGGAGCAGATGGTTCAATTGAACCACTATCTCCTCCTTCGCCACTCTCCCTCATTTCTTTAGGAGAGTTGTCAACTATCACATTTTCTTTGGTATCTTCAGTCACCTCAGCCGTATCAAGGGACGGTTCAGGCTCCGTTTCTGCATCACTCATAGCAACAGTACTACAATCTTCAGTCACCTTAGCCGTATCAAGGGAGGGTTCAAGCATCGTTTCTGGATCACGCATAGCAACAGTACTACAATCTTCAGTCACCTCAGCCGTATCAAGGGAGGGTTCAGGCTCCGTTTCTGCATCACTCATAGCAACAGTACTACAATCTTCAGTTACCTCAGCCGTATCTAAGGACGGTTTAAGCACCGTTTCTGCATCACGCATAGCAACAGTACTACAATCTTTAGTCACCTCAGCCGTATCAAGGGAGGGTTCAGGCTCCGTTTCTGCATCACGCATAGCAACAGTACTACAATCTTCAGTCACCTCAGCCGTATCAAGGGAGGGTTCAGGCTCCGTTTCTGCATCACGCATAGCAACAGTACTACTATCTTCAGTCACCTCAGTCGTATCAAGGGACGGTTCAGGCTCCGTTTCTGCATCACTCATAGCAACAGTACTACAACTTCCCAAACTCCGGATTGAAATAGTCTCTGTCGGATCGTAGGCTGATTCCCCGATCGACTTATCCCTTTCAACATCTACAACCTTTGTTTTGAACACACTACACTCTTTCAATAAATACCGATGCCTTTCAGACAAAAGTGTAGAGCTATCATCGAATCCATGAAATTCTAATTCTTCATCTTCCAATTTAATTACCGCATCCTCCAATTCACTCGTTGCTTCGTTTTCTCGTATTTGCTTTCTTGAGATATTTCTTAAATTTTCCAAAACAACACATTTCTTCCGAGCGTCAGTAGATATAGACCCAAAAGAAACTGGCGCATCTTTAGATATGATTTTTTTTCTCGGGGAAGTACGATTTCTAGTATTTTTTTGGGTAGGACTAATCAGTGTACTAGCTACACTAACATTCAAGCCAATATTTTTTGAATGGTTTACAATGTCAAATGAACGATTACTTCTAGTTCTTCGACCCGGTAAAACAATACTATCATCGGATTCTTTGTTATCCTTTTTTGAATAATATCGTTTCCTAGTTAAACCATCGACGAACTTAGAGCAGCCTGCAATATCAAGCTTATTCACGTTGTGATCCTTCAATTCGCTAAGTCTTATCTGCAACATTCGCATCTCTAATGATTTATTGAACGGTTCATTATCTTTTTCCTTCTTCTTTCTTGAATTAGGTTGTTTTGTTTGTTTTTTCTTGGTTTTCACAGACTTACTCTGAACTTCTGCGCTTTCTATGGTAACATCAACATTTCTTATACAATTATTTAATACTTTATTGCTATTAGCAGAACTTTCAACGCATTCCTTCGATTGAATAGTGTTGCATATTCCATTCCATTCCAATTCGCTACTATTCACACGATGTTCACTATTCTCTGCTGGGCAATGATTCGCTACTGATTTTTCAGGATGAGGCTTTTTAGATTTATTGGTTTTTTGTCGTGTTTTAATGGTGACATTTTCTCCATCCTTGTCAAGCTCATCTGGTTGTTCTTTAAGAGTTCTATTAGGCTCAATACCTAAAAAAACAATAAATAAATTAAAGTCCAAAACATTAGAATGATTGCTTCAATGAGAGAAAAAAAAAGTCGGTGAATCATCGGCTATATTAATCAATTATTTTTTCGCATTCCTTCCAAAGTCAATCGACCGTTTGGTTTGATACATTCATTACGTCGGCAGTTATTACGATAAAAAATAAAGAAAAACTTATGTTTTTTATAATATTGTCTATTTCACAAAATATATACACAATATGGGAGTACTTTTGGTATTTGTACCATCTGTCGTGCCTGAAGATGACAGCAATACCAAAAGTACTCCTATATTTTATAAATAGTTTGTGAAATAGACGATATTTTTAAAAACATACGTTTTTCTTTATTTTTTTTATTAAGTGTTTCACAATATCTCTGCAGAAAATGGTAAGTATCGGTGTTTGTTGAGTCGAACCCCTTCTCTGGTTCCCCCTTCCTGGGTTCTGACCATTTTCGCGATGATTACAAGATGGAAGCTCTAGTAACCACATCCTATAGAGCATTGGATCATTAGGTCCCTAGGTGCACCCAATATATATATATTATTATTATTAATTATTCCATTTCAGGCAACTGAATGTGAATCTGTTCCTAACCAGATTTTTCTTAAAAATTCTTTCTTAAAAATCGTCTTTGATGAAAGGAAGATGAAGTTCGTTAGTCAGGAAGATCCGGAACACTTAATTTTATGTTAACGAATTCTTTGCTTGTTTTTGTGGACACGAACTTAAGTTTGGGACACTGAATATGCGGAATATAGAAAGGAGTCAGCTATATGAGGCTGGAGTTGAGTCGTATCCACAACTGTTACCAAAAGATGGACGGAAAGAGCTGCAAAAGACGAAGAGTAAATCTCGAACGACTCCAAGGAGACCCATAAAAAATGAGAAACTATGATTTTACACGCATTGACTAGGAAAAACACGAACAATCGACAAGTTGACTACTGTAACTCGAGATCATTTCGCCTATTAGCGCTCTTTTGTCGCTCTGGTGACTATACACTATTATGGGTATCTTAAATTTGACCTACACAGGTTTAGTTATCTAGTGAAGGGATCTTTAACAGGACTTTGGGAGCTCGTAGGACTACTATTGTCCTCAGCAGACCAAAATCGGTACTTGCAAGGAATGTCGAAGCTGTCACATTTCTCCTGAGGGCGCCGGTAGCTCAGTGGTATGCGTGCTTGACTTCTGAGCTCAAGGTCGTGGGTTCGTAACCCGACCGAGGCCCTTAATTTATTCTATCTGAGAGGTAAAACAACCTTAAGCACGCCGTCCTTCGGATGGGACGTTAAGCGATGGTTCCGAGCCTGTACGATGTCAGGTACTCGTTAAAGACCCCTGCCTTAGGTGAATAAAAATTTAAGACTCCCACAGTAGAGTCGGGCTCATGTCCACCAGAGTGACGAAAGAGCGCTCTGGTAGTAAGCGATATGACCTCGTAGTTAAAGCCCGGGCACGAGTCACAATAACTAACTGTCACATTTCTCCTGTCAAATATAATCTACACTTCCATTGCAAGTGTACATTTTCAGCACTCAAGAAAACTATACGAAACAATATCGACTATTCAAATCCTAATTAGACTTAAATTCTCTCAACGTATTCAGTAAAACTTTTGAAAGAAATATACAAATATAAATTTGTATTAAATAATCCATTGCAATTTGAAAGGTAACTAAATAATTTCTATTTTACAACTTAAAATTAACCTATAAGTTATAAACTATATTTAAGTATATGTGATGCGACCACGAAAGGACTTTCTTATAACAACCACACTTTTGCAGATCACTCTCACTCCCCCTCCCAAAAGCAGTAACGCCATATGAAATAATTTTGGAAGGAGAGAGGAGAAGCTAGAGTGATTGGTGTAAGTCCTATTATCGCACATCGCATATATTTTAATTTCCCCCCTTTTAATAAAGAACAATAATATAATTAATAATAAATATTATACCAATAACATTTTCCATTCTTTGTGTCGCTATAACTTTGGTACAATTGGTCTTATATCAATTCAGAGGACACATTAGCGATTGGCAATTTATAAAGATTATTTTAGGTAGGTACCAATTTTTCAATAAGGCTAACCTCAATTTTTCGATTGGGTTTTCGGTTTCAATTTCTGTGGTCACAGGGAATTAATTGGTAAGTCTAAATTCGTGACTTTTCAGCGCAGCACTTTTTTACATTTTGCATCGTGTAAATCCAGTTTTTTGAATGAATAAATTATGTTTGCATCAATATTAATCATATACCTTCTAAATCTATAGGAGTGAATGAAAATGTATATTGTTAATCCTTTCTTGAATTTTCCCTTAGTTACCTAATCATTCCCCATCATTTACCTAATTATTGACCACACTTACCTAATTTTTAACCATACTTTTTGAAATACTCGTGAATGATGCGTCTGTAAAGTTGATTTAACCGAAAACGCCCTCTTCACTTGGAATAGTCTGCTGTAGTGAATAAATGGTGAAATGCAGTTATCTCGTGAAAGATGAAGAAGTAGATTAAGTTGATTTAACCGAGAACATACACAATTTTACGAGATACCAAGAAACCCACACCTTTATAATTCCGAAAGTATTAGAGTCCTCAGCTCCCAACTTATACCCAGTGCGCATTGGGAGATGCTCACAGTACACTTAACTCATTTTGGCCATTTTACGACTTAACAACTTTTTCCCTACGTCCTTAGATTTTCTCCACAATTTTTGATAAGGTCATAAATATAAGCGGTATTTTGTAAAATGTATTTAGATGTGGAAGTTATGTGGTCGCAACCAAAATCGTATCAGATCTAAGTCAGCACAAGTGGCTTCTTCGTTCCTAATTTCAAGTACAAAGCTACAATCGTTTTTGCGTAACAGCACTCATCAAGTTCCAATCACATACACACAGAAATCATCGCGAAAATGGTCAAAACGTATCCAGCGGACATTGAAACAAGAAAATCCATTGAAAACTCGATCTCGGATTTTGCAGGTTTACATATGTAAAGAAAGTAAAAAAAAAGGACTACTTAATATTCTCACCTGTAATTTCAGGTAATTCTATATCATTTGCATCATCCCCACTTGGTGGAAAGTCTAGAAAAAATCATACAAATAAACATTTACCACATAGTCAAAAGTAAAATCGCAAGATCATTTCACTATCATTCCTTTTAAAATAATAATTGAAGCGGTCATTGTTGAAAGGGGATATGTAACAAAAATAAAAATTTTGGGGAGCTCAATAAAACTTGCTAAAGAATTGCGTCACATACCTCCTTTCAACAGTGACTCAGATATTCTCAGCTCCACCACAGCCAAAGAGCGCACTGCACATGTCATTTCAACACAGAAGATGTGTTCAGTCCTCAAGATTATGAAAATATAAAAAAGTCGTTTTGACATTTGATGTCACATATCCCCTTTTAACAATGACCGCTTCAATTATTATCTATCTCTTTAATATCTAAATGTGGTCACAAGGACCATACATCTTTTTTAACCAAATTTAAAAATTCATATGCTTCCATGTACAATGTACATCCTGTAGAATGTTATGTAGATGTGTCTTTTGGGGTGAAATTATCAATATTTTTATGGCTAAACATAAAATGAATGCTAGTTCTTTAACGAACAATCGAATTTCCATGAAATGTAACATCTCATAAGCCCTGTGCAAACATAGGCCATACGAAACAATAAGATACTTAATTATTTTGACTCACGCCCGGGCCTTAACTAAGAGGTCATAACGCCTACTACCAGAGCGCTCTTTCGTCGCTCTGGTGGACATTAGCCCGATTATTATAAATAAATGTGACTAAATTGTATTTTATTCATATTTGATTTCTTTTAATGATTTCAAAAATGATTTTTGAATTAAAAAGTATCCAAAGTGATAAATAGAACGAATAATATACCAGGAGAACCTGGATTGTTACTTTTTGAAATCCCAGATCCTGACATACTGTGAAATGTGATCTGAACTCAAAAATAAAATACGTTTCCTAACTTCTGCATACATTTATTCATAATAGATTAAATTGTATAAAAAATTTTTAAGCGGCGTTAAAGTAAAAAATATCCCATTTTAGATATTGATGAAGGGAGTTTTCGAAACCTATATTTGCTAGATTGTAAAAACTTGAAAAATAAATGGAAGAAAAAAATATTATTATAAAATTGTACGTACTTTGAAATAAACTGGTGGTTGGATTCCGAAGTCGTTCAGCAACTTTTGTTATGAATTCTAAAGACTTATATTCATGTCTTACTTCGATTATTGATCGGCTACAATTCGGACACCAAGATCTTCGTCCTGAACATTTGGAACAAACTATATGTCCGCAGGGTATTATAACTTTGGGTTTTTCCACTGTCTGACGACTGAAAATAACATAAATAAGAAATTAAAACAAGTGATAACATACAATCTTCAAATGTTTCAGTGATGATATAAGTAATATAGATGCTGCACCAAAAAATCTGTGAACACTATCTGCATTTTATTCTTCAAATTATTATCGGCAAAAAATTGTTTTCTTATGTCAATAAATAATTTCATAACAATAAACTTTTATTTTATATTGAATATCACAATATTTATTTAGAAAAAATTCGTTTTGTTAAAGTTCAAAGTGTTATTCATTAGGGACTCTTTATTTAGTATTTATTTACCTGTTGAAATGGAAGTATCAAAACCTATCCGTGAAATAATTGTAAGTTTGCGAAAGAAAAAAAATATATATATTCAAGAAATTGGAATAATTGTGGATAAAAATGCTTCAACTGTGTTCAATGTAAATCAAAGGGTATGAAGAATTGGAATGTGTATCTTGCAGACCACGTAGTGGATGGGCACAGAAACTAAGTTTTGTTCACAGTACATGAAGAACCAGGTACAAGTGAACTTAAAATTAGTCAAAATATGACATGAATGTAACAACACAGATAATTAGAAATAAATTGCTTGAGTCTAAATATTATGAAAAAAAAAAAAACGAAGTAAATCAAAAACGTCAACTGGATCTTGCGAAAGAATACTTGTCAATGCCTTGTACTTTCTGGGACTCAGTTGTTTTTTTGGGTGAGTCGAAATTTAATGTTTCCGGATCTGATGGACGGCAAAAAAAAAAATGAGGCGATGAAAATGAAAAATTTACAGCCCACTGTAAAATTTGGAAGCGGCAACATTCTGGTCTGGGGGTGGATGAGTTCTAAAGGTGTGGGTAAGCTACATATAATTAATGATACAACGGATCAATACATTTACATTAATATATTGAGGGGAAATATAAGTGAAAGTGTAAAAAAATTAAGACTTGGAGGGAAGTTTTGTCTTTCAGCTAGACAACGATCCTAAACACACCGCCCTAAAAACACAGGTATAGCTTCTATATAATGCACCCCGTCGCCTAAAACACCTCCCCAATTCCCCAGATCTGAATCCCATTGAGCATCTGTGGGATGAAATCAGTCATCGATTAACGAAACGACAGTTACGCAATCGGGAAGAATAAAAATAGTTGTCATGGAAGAATGGAATAAAACTCCTGAAGAAGTTACTAAAAAGTTGGTAGGATCGATGAAAGCCCGTTTATTAGAAGTTATTGAAAACAAAGGAGGCCATGTTTTTAAACATTAAATTCAATTGAGACCCATCAATTCATATGTACATATATCATAATGATTAATAGAGTCGACAGTATCTTTTCAATGTAGAAGAAATTCGAGGTCCTGTCGTGTAAATGAAAACTCAATATTTGGCCAACGTTTCGGAAAACACTGGACTCAAACTCTCAACATCTTTACCACACGCATCCACTCAAGTCATTATAAGGCCCTGAAGAAGGAAATAAATAGTTTCCGAAACGCTGGCAAAATATTGAGTTTTTATGAATGCCATTTCATAGTGTTCACAGACTTTTCTTGCATTAATGCAGTTTTTTAAATACAATTAACTATCATTAATTTCGGTAAAAAAATATTGTTTTGTATCTAATTATTTTATTGATTATTTTCATGAAATTATTTATTGTCTTACAAAAAAATTGTATTTATGACGATAATAATTTAAAGAATTAAATGCAAGTAGGGTGTTCAGAGACTTTTTTGTTGCAGTGTATATATATTTATAAGTATTGAATCAAATTAAGAAAAAATGACATCAAATACAGAATCAATTTGTAAGCGTAGAAGCAACGGTGTTTCTACGCATGATATAATGGACAGAACAATCAATTGAAAATGTTTTCAGCGCCAACAACGCGTTACTTAAGCTAATTCAGGTATTAAATAATATCTACTTAAAAGCTTACATAACGTTAAAATGCACAAAATTAAAACGATAAACTCAGTGTTCGGACCCTTATCTTCGCCCAAGAATGAGTTTTGATTTGGAAAATGCATTTCCAAAAAACAATGATGAACATGTATAAATGGTAGAAATAAGCTACACAAATTTTGAGTGGTAAAACAAAAATTTAGATGATTAACTACTAAAATTCAATCAATAATCTTGTGAAAAATTATAAAATTCGGAATCTGCGCATTATCTTCTTATATCGTTATAAAAACGAATTATTTCAATGTTTCTTCTCAGAAATTATTTCTACAGGACATAAATATTGAGAAATTCAATTACAGAAAACACTTTATTCCTAACATTGAGTGTGAACTGTTTTCGAGAGTATAACATATATAACAAAAATACCAAGTAGAACAGGTTCTGAAAGCGATCTCCAGCTGACTGCTCCAAAAGAATGATGCTTGAGAAATCATATTTTCTTCATAACATAACCATAAAACATGAAAAAAAACAAAAACTTAAGACTAGTAACTAAATTCACAAGTTGTAACAAGAAAATAACATAACCTCCCATCTACTATAAACCCCACCATCAAAGTTTGTGTGACTACCAGTAGAGGTAATCACAGTGATTAATAATCACAAGTTATTTAAAGGATCACTCTTAACCCAACCCCTGTAATTGATCACTGTGACTGGATCACTGTGAATATTTACTTATTTTTATATTAATTATGCCCCTTAATTAATACTAGGTATATTTATAAATTAAATTTGCCTTAATCTGTCAAAACAATATTACAGAAAAGATTGATCAGGTCACAGCCTGAAGGGTTCCGATGGCTATATTGCATTGATGCAATACTTAAGACGCATTCAACAATTACAATAGTAATATTTAACATTTTTGCAGAGATATTGTGAAACACTAGATAAAAATAAAGAAAACGTATGTTTTTTAAAAAATATTGTCTATTTCACAGATAATATATAATATGGGAGTGCTTTCGGTTCAAAACGAACTAAACAACCATCACATCATATAACTCAGTAAAATCAACTTTCGCACAACACATCAAGGAACACAAACACCATTTCGATATAAATACAGGCGTACAATACCTACATTTTTGTGACAAAGGTACATTACTCAACTCACTGGAACAACTAGAAATAAACAGAGCGCTACAAAAAGGAAATTGTATGAACGATGAGACCAATCTCAAATACTCACCCCTTTTATCGCCAATAATATAATCGTCCAGTCTCTGTGTATAAATACTTACTCTCTCAAAAAACTGTATATTTTATTTTATAAAACTTTTTATTATATTTTATTCATATATTAACAATTGTTATCTTTAATTCATTTCATATATGCATTTAATCTACACATACTATTTCAATTTCTTTATTTTTAAGATCCCAATTTGGGACGAAATGTCATTTTTTATGTTTTTACATATTTCAAATATTAACTGTACAGAAAGGATAGGAAAACCCCGTAGGGGCTGAAAAAGGATACCTACCTACCGTTTGGATTGTAAACTACCTAGTTGAACTTCAATTTAGTATTTGTTAAGTCATGGCTGAAGATGGTAGCAATACCGAAAGTACTCCCATATTATATATTATTTGTGAAATAGACAATATTTGATAAAAAACATACGTTTTCATTATTATTATAATAGTTATTATCATGCCCGGGTATATAACTACGAGGTCATATCGCCTACTACCATAGCTCTCTCTCGTCACTCTGATGGACATGAGCCCGACTCTACTGTGGGAATCCTAATTTTATTCACCTAAGGTAGAGGTCTCCTTTCCTTGATTTACCTATCTGAAACTGTTAATCCTATCGAAAAATTGTTTCCTACCATAAATGTTCCTTTTCAAATTTCCAATAACTAATAAGTCCTCAGATATGAGATAGGATCAATATGACAAAAATTATAGCGCCTCAAACAAGGAAAAATAATTAAAAATTATTACCGAATGAAATTCTTCAAAATAATGTATTAAATATATTTATTTTTTTTTTAAATTATTATTATTATTATTATTTATTTATTTTTTTATTTTTCCCTTGTCCTTATAATTAATATAAATTTTCGTCCCGAGGACCTACCACTGGGTGGCCTTCCTCTCACATGCCATTCACGCCAACGTCTCCATACCTACCAACATAGATGCTGGTTGTTGCCCCCTAGCAACAGTTGCATCTTTATGAATAAAAGCCAAAAAAAAAAAAAAAAAAAAAAATATATGGCGTAATCGTTAAATAGTTATAACGAGTTATAACATATTTTTTTTATTATTGGTAGTTAGTTATGCCGGATTAAGACTATTCGATGCCCTAAGTAGGGATGGACGATAGTACGCTAGTCCAAGTAACTATCGATATTAATTTTTCTTCATTACAGGGGATACGTTTTGAATAAAAAATAAGTAAATAAAAATTAAAGAATCAAATAAGATATACTTAAATAAAAATACAAAAAAGAAGCAGTTTATCGATATGTTCTATATACATTTTAAAATAGTTGCTTAACTTTTCAAGCCAAGTTAATCAAAGCAGAAAGATACGTCCATTATGATTCAATGACGGACCTTCTTCCAAGAAACTCCTTACCCTTATTATTTTCCTTCTTTTCAGTTTCCTTTCTATTTAACTCTATTTCTCAGTTTGAGTTAGTGTGTTGGACTTGGAAATGTAAAGCGTAGCGTGTCCATTTCAGTATGCCGCCAAGATCGGACCTGTGACAGTTTTTTTTATCAAATAGGATGATGGGGAAAGTGCTAAATGTACTTTGTGCAAAGTTTTGATTATTTTCGACACAAAATGTTATTTCCATAAAATAAAAGTTCGATTTGAAAGAAAAATTATTTATTCGATTGATATTTGTATTCCCCTTTCATTCTCCATAACATAGAATAATTTAAATTCGGTAGATATACATGAAAAAATAGAATAAAATAATCATAATATAATATTGGAATTGAAAAGTATCCCGAGCCCTAAGCATTCTGAGCTTATGGTGGCCCCGCCTCACTATTGTTAATATTAACGTCTTATTTATGTTGGAAAGTTCAATACTTTCATTTGCTCGAGTGAACAAAACGAAGACAAAATTAATTAAGCGAGAAAATTAGAAAATCAATTTTTCAAAATTAATTTATTAAATATGCGACCTATAAATGTTTTTATATTTAACCTATTAGTTCTATTTTTAATTTAAAATGATAGCAGATTTACGAAAAAATAAAAATACAAATTGAGAAATAATTAACTATTTAAATAAATAACTATTTCAAAAATAGCATTGCGGACTTGGAGCTCCAGAGACAAGATGCCCTGAACAATTGCTTAGTTTGCTTATAGGTTAATCTGGCACTGACCATAGGTGAATCAAAATTTAGGTTAATAATAATTGATTTTGTAATATATTAATAATTATAATGTGTGCAATTGTTTATATCACAGCATTAGGACTCCCACAGTAGAGTCGGACTCATGTCCACCAGAGTGACGAAAGAGAGCTCCGGTAGTTGAAGATATGACCTTGTAGTTAAAGCCCGGGCATGCGTAGTAATAACTAAAATTATTATTGGTATTTTTTTTGATAAATTATAAAAATTATGAAACAATAAAATATATGTGATGTGGCCATTACAGGACTTTCTTATATTAACCACGCCTACAGATCATTTCATAATGGCATTACTGGGTTTGAGAATTTCCCTTTCAGGAATACGATGAAACAAAAAAATACAGCTGATTCCAACTCATTACTTTCATATACCCAGTAATGCCAGTATGAAACGATGTTGAGAAGGGAGAGGGGGAGAGAGATTGTTCTCTAAGCGTGCTCGGTATAAGAAAGTCTTGTAATGGCTACATCACATTTTTTTTTTTCTTAAGGAATATATTCCTATTTGCATTATAAGATAAAAGTACTGATAGGATTTCGCCCTTGAATGTGACCTGCATCCTGATCAAAATGAGTACATTTGTACCTACCCTGTTGAGCAAATAAATTTATCATTAATTAATTCGTGTTAATATGAGGTGACCGAAGTATTCCTATTACCATAAATAATATATATAACACTAGGGACAGGAACTCGTTGCCCTTGTAGGCAGAACGGCCACCACCTACAAACCTCAGTGACAACCCTAGTCACAGTTTGTCATTCAATATTTCAAACCTGCTTCAGAAACAATGTTAGTACGTATATGTATGTTTCTAAAGCCTAGTCCACACTAGTAGACATGTTGCGCGATTTTGGTCTCTGAGACGTGTCTCAGGTTGTCTATAGACCAATCCCCGTCTACGGGCCTGTTGCGAGACCAAAAATCGCAGGTCTAAAGTCTCCCGATCGAAATGGGAGACCGCATGCAACGTTAGATATATTGCGCAACATTTTGACAGTGTGGACGTCACTCGACCTCTAGAGGCGAGACACGCAGCTTCCAGAGTGGTGTGGTTCGGCTCTTTACAGTTATTTTCCAAAGTTTTACAGTTCTTTTGAAAACATGTGGTCTAACGATAAAGTTTTAAAACTAATTGAAGATTACCATGCGTCTTATTGTTTGTGGGATGTTATGAGTCCCGACTACAAAAACTGGGTAAAAAGAAAAGTGGCCCTGGAATCTCTGGCTGCCTAGGTCCTTCTGCGAGCACTTCGCGCGTCCACCAACGTTTACTTACGTTTTCGCGATCTTTCACTTGTAATTAGCACTAAGCAGGAATTCATTCCACACAAAACAATGTACTCCATGGTGGACTGCGAAGATGAGACTGAGAAATTCACATCGTAGTGTGGACGCTAGACGAGACAAAGAAGGGTGTCTCTAGACTGTCTATAGACTGTGTCTCGAGACCGCTTGTAGACAAATCGCGCAACATGGTCTACTAGTCTGTACTAGGCTTTAAGCCAAACATATATATATTGTGATGTAAACAATGACACACATTACAGTTATTAATATATTACAACATCAATTATTATTATTATTTGTATAAAAAAATAGCTGTTAGGAGTGAAGTAATAAATTAAATCGTGAATAAATATACAAATATGGACCAGTCGCATTTTGTTTAAAAACGAATGGTGAACAACCAATGAATGGATAACAAATGCCGACGATCAGCTGTTTAAAATAGAGATACACAGTCTAAGGAAAGATGTTGAAGGGTTAAGATGTAGGAGTGAAAAAAAAAATAACAGTTAATAAGTGTCAACAGCCTAAGGAGAGTGGTTTCTCCTTATATATTACTAGCAGTAATACCCGGCGTTGCCCGGGGAACTTTGACTTTTCTCCCAATATCTCCTATAAGGCTATTCAGTTCCTCGACAGTACATTCATGATGTTATAATTTTCAATTATTCATACGGAATAAAGCTTATAGTCCTTCAACTGTAGTAACGCTAGCTTTGGAGCTAAAACTCATTTATTCAAAAAGATTTCTCATTAATCGTTGCAATGGTTTTCGAGTTACAAAGATTGCGTGAGTGGATGCTGAGATGGACCAGGGGTTGATTAAAAAATAGACCTTAACCTTCCGGTAGATAAAACTTATCTATTCAAAAAGTTTCCTCATTAATCATTGCAGTGGTTTTTGAGTTACAAAGATTGCGTGGGTGGATGCTGGGATGGACCAGATATTGAGGTACTAATACGCCTATAACCTTCCACAGACGATGACGAACAAATTAAAAAAAAAATTAATCAAATCCATCAAGCCGTTCGTGAGTTATAGCGGTACAACGCACAGACATTTTCAGCTTTATATATATGATATGTGCCCAATATAAGAATTTTAAAGAGTGGTTACAATAAAAAGAAGAGACTAAGTAATTTTAGAAATTAGTTCGTAAGATTTTTCTTGTAAATAATTTGATTTTTTTATTTCCCAATCTTAGTTTTTAAATTTATAATGTAGGTTAAGTTATATAAACCCAATATTTTTTCTCTATTCTATGCTATTCATTTTCCCTGTGAACCAAGTATAGATAATACCTTGAAAAGGAAAATGAAAATAAATTTTATTCTGGAACCGAGGCCTAAAAATATTTAAAAATTATATTTTATTGATCTGGTACTTCACTGTTTGGTTTGTGATAACTTTGCTATTGTCGAACAAGTTCCGTTGAAGTTTTTGGCACTTTTAACTGTTCAACATTAACTCAGAATAAAATTAAACATATTAAATTAATATACAAACGTATTATTTTAACCCATAAACCACAAACAAACAAGCAGCAAACAACAGCTGATGCATCCTAAACTCGTAGTTGACTTGTACGCATGCGCCCCCTCTCGTTAGCGTTTCATGTTTGATATTTATGTGGAGGTGATTCCGATTCTCTAGTCTCGCTAAAGAAGTTTCACTTCAAAAATCATCTCGAAATATATCTTTTCCAGCTTATAAACAAAAAGGCGATGTGAGGAGTGTCTAGTTAAAAAAATTTAGTTGGATAGATAAAACAAAAGTCAGTATTTTATAAAGTTGTTTGTCATATGTTCAAATGTTCAGGGTTTCTGTTCTGTAATATCTAGTACTAAGATGGAAGACTCGAATCCCTATTAGGACAACACCTATCGATTTTCAGCTAAATCGGACGTAGGGAACGGGGGGGGGGGGGATTAGGGGGGAGGCTTAACTCAAAAACTCCAATGACTACCCATGTAATGACTGTATCAACACAAGATTTAGTATGATTTTCTGTCGACTAATTTTTTTCATTATTTGTAATTGAGGGATCGGAAGAAATGAAATGAAACATAGAATTTCTAACAGATTGTATAATTTCTTCTGTACCTACCTCGCATAGATGGGAAAGTCAAATGTATCAATGGCAAGTAACAGGTATTGGTATGTAACAGTATCAATCTGTACCTGGTACTGCAAATGGCTGCCACATCTCTAGCTTATGTTGAGAAATCCTACCTTCCCTTTTGTAGATGATCTCATTAGAACAGTTAAAGAAAGAAAAAAAGGAAAAAAAAAAAAAAAAGGAGTCGACTTTACATTGACGACGTGCCATTTGTCATGTATTATATATATTTACAGTTGATATCTATATTATATATATTATGTTGCAGCATTAGTCAGAGGCAATTTTACGTAAGATCGTCTGAACTCCAGACTTACAAACTAGCGATAGGCGATAGTCGATTGTTGGCCACTATCGACAGTCAATACTAACGGTGGACACTATCGATAGGTCAGTAAGTTGCCGCTTTTCATGCAAAATACTCTTCAATTCCAATATTATGAGTATTATAATATCATTATTTTATTTTTATTTTTTAATGTACATCTACCTAATTTACATTATTCTATGTTATGGAGGATGAAAGGGGAATACAAATATCAATCCAATAAGTAATTGTTCTTTCAAATCGAACTTTTATTTTATGGAAATAACATTTTCTATCAAAATAATTGAAATCAAAAAATTAATTACCAATTGACCAGAAATACTTTTGTAAAACTTTATGGAAAAGTAGGCAGTGATCCAGCTTCTGCAGTGGGTTGTTTGATCCTGGGTGCCGGTTTATAAGTTTCTTAGTGGCATCTCAAGAAATGATCCCTTAAATTGGATGTGTTGTAAGTAGTTTTGAATAAAACTTTGCACAAAGTACATTTAGTACTCCCATCATCCTGTTTGATAAAAAATTTCGACTCGTTCTATTTTGGCGGCATAGTGAAATGAACACGCTACGCTTTACATTTCCAAGTCCAACACACTAACTCAGACTGAGAAATAGAGTTAAATAGAAAGGAAACTGGAAAGAAGAAAAATAATAAGGGGAAGGAGTTTCTTGGAAGAAGGTTCTTCATAGAATCATAATAGACGAATCTTTCAGCTTTAGCACTCTATACTAGGAACTGGATTGGTTTTGTGTTCACAAGTGGCAAGCGTTCATTCAAAATATTCAAATATTTTAGGAAAACAATCTGCAGCATGGATTGAAAAATTACCCAACTTTTTTAAGAATATATATGAACATTTCGATAGGTAAACTTATTTTTTTTATATATTTTTTTTATAAATAAAATTTAAAGTAAAAGTTCTAAAATAACTTTCTTCAAAACGTATCCCCTTTAATGAAGGAAAATGCATATCGATTGTTACTTGGACTATCGATGGAACTATCGACTATCGGCAATCCCTATTACAAACTAGTCTATAGAGCGAGCGAGGCGGACGACGAACATCTGACCATGAGCTCTCCGCTCTCCAGACTGACCTGCCTTCCACTGTAGTGGGGGAGCCAACTCCCATCTCCTCAGTCAGTTCTCGAGTCTCGGCCCGGTTCTTGCTAAGTGTGTGTGACATCTCATGTGAGTGTGTGTTTGTGTTGTGTTCACCACCTCTTCTCATATTTCTTCTCCATCTTCCTACAGGTTTACCAACTCAGCTATCGCAAACTGACATGTTTGTATATTATTATATATTAAAAATATACCAGTATTTTATAATAATTTATTGAGCCTTATTCGTAAATCCAAGAAAAAAAATGTTGTTATCCTTCGTTTCATTATCTTTACAAACAACCATATTATAGAAGCTTATCTCTTGAATAAATGTACATAAAAGGAACTACATAATAACAGTTATTTATACAATTTATTACATTTTGATTTTGTTTATATGTTTAGAATTCCCTCTCTCATTCTTTATTAAGGAATTTCATGACAGCGAGAATCTTTCTATATTTTAATAACTTTTTTAATTGACAGAAGATATAAATGGGAGTTATAATGTTGATTGTTTCCAGTTACTTGAGGTTTTTGTTTCCTCAAATTCATCTGGCCAAAAACAAGAAACATCTGCTACTTTTCACTTTATATAGACGAAACTGTAACTGACTTGGTTCGAATTCTACCCCGACATCGCTCATTAAACTACAAAAATGGCAACATTTACACTAAGTAATTAGTAGAAAAATTGAAATGCCCCAATATTTGGAAAAATAAATACTTATATAATATCTCACCAATATATTCTGAAGAAGGAATAAGACTTTTTGTTTCATGTAACAGCGCTTGATGATATTTCAAAAAGAATATAAGTACATTTTCTTCACTTAAGGGCTGTGCTAATTTGGTGTATTTCCTCAGATATACGAAGAATAGGGGAATTTATGAAATTTGATGTTGAGTTTTCCATCGGAAAGTCATGTTTTTTGACGTTCTAATTTCAAAAATGAAAAAAACAAAAGCCTGTCTGCCTGTGTCTGTAAACATAATAACTCCCGATAGAATGATTAAAAATTTTATTTGTGTTCCGCACCCCAAAAAGACGACACCCATTGATTTTCAACCAAATCAGTCTAAGGAAAAGGGAAAAATCAAAGGTTTTTTTTTTTTTTTTACAAACAGATATTTACAACTGTATAAAAATAAATACAACAAGCAAATATGTTAATAGTGAGATAATGGCAATGTCAAAATGTCAAGAGGGGAAAAATCACCCAGTGGTGACACTTCCTAGTCACTGATTTCCTCTCATTTGTAACTAATCACTGTCACTGTCACTGCTGCTGCTAAGGAGATCTCTAGGCCATTGACGCTTAAGCCGTCGCTGGGGAAGTGTGGCAGAATGGAGGGCACGGACTAGAGGATTATTGTGGGAACAAAGAAGGGAAAATAATTTTTTATACTTGGATTTAGCGACTTCGGTGACAAAAGGTACGTTAAGGTCAGTGTGAAGAGTTTTGTTGGAGACGTAATAAGGAGCATTGGCTATTTTATGGAGGATTTTGGATTGAAAGGATTGGATATGCTGGAGATTGGAAGCCTTGGCAGAACCCCAGAGTTCGAGTCCATAAGTCCACATAGGTTTGAGTACTGCGTTGTATATAAGTCGTTTTGTTTTCAAAGTTAATTTGGATCTTTTGTCTAGTATTCTTAGTAAAAGTTCATAACGTCTGTTCATTTCTTGTCTTTTCAGTCTCATGTGATGATTCCAAGTTAGTCGTTCGTCGAGTATGAGGCCTAGATAGCAGACTTCGTTTTTTTGATGGGATGGGATTTTTGTTAAGGTACACTGGAGGGCAGGTATATTTTCGAAGAAGGGTGAAGACGATGAACTTAGGTGGAGGGCGCTTAACTCAAAAACTGTAGATTTAATGAATATTTTGACATGAAATTTAGTATTAGGATATAGAAGTCCCTGTAAGTCAACTATTGATTTTTAGCCAAAATGGTGGATTGATGAGAGCGAAAATTTTATTGATAATTCCGTGCTGAGGAAGTACTTTTCTGGGGTTCGCCGATGTTTTTTCTTTTGGTTTTTTGGATGAGTAATTGAAATCTGTATGCTTTTGCTTTGATGTCTGTTAGTCTTTCCAATTGACTGTAACTTTGTCCATATTTGTCCTGTAAAAGATGCTTCATAAACCAAAAAAGTTTCCATAGGAAATAATGGATATCCGCAAACCTTTATCCTTCATAGAGAACAGGTACCTAATATAAGGTTGAGACTGCCAGTAACAGTTTGTTGTGTTGTTATTCCCTGACAAAGGTCTAGTTAACCTCGTTAATCTATACTGTATTGGTGAAGAAAAGGAGCAAACTCTGCGCAATGGGACATTTCCTGCGCTGCACAACACTGACTCAGGTGACTGTCTGCCTAGATTACATGACAATCTTCAGTATACCGCTACATAGAATAAGTCCAAAAGACAGTGTGGCAAGAATAGAAAAATATTGTGGAAAATACTAATAATGTAGAGAAAGAGTTGGTTTCTGTCCTTGTCAGTCTGCCACCACTGGAGGATAGAGGTTGCCAGAGCGATATGATTTAGGCTACCGAGTTTTACTTCCCCAGCTATACGAAATATCAACCGAATTTCATGTTTTCCGAGCCTAGATTCCGAAAACGACACCTATTGTTTTTCAGACAAATCGACCAAAGGGTAAATGGGATTACGGGAAAAATTAGGCTTATCTCAAAAACTCTAATAATTATTATTACAATTATAATTGCTGTTGTAATGAATGTAACGACACAAAATGTCATGTGTGAATTCAAAACCCCATAAAGAAGACACTACAATTTTCAACGGGATCAGCAGGAGGGAAGTGGAGGAACAAGGGGGTTCAACTCATAAAACCTTGAGCATCCCGTCCTTCGGATAGGACGTTAAATGATGGTTTCGACCCTGTTCGATGTCAGGTACTCGTTAGTAGTAGGCAATATGAGCTTGTAGTTAAATCCTGTGCATGAGTCAAAATAACTAACCATTTATTATGCTTTTTTAAATAATTGATATATATATATATATATTTTTAGGACGCCGGTTGCTCAGTGGTATGCGTGCTTGCCTTCTGAGCTCAAGATCGTGGGTTCGAAACTCAACCGAGGCCCTTAGTTTATTTTATCTGAGAGGTAAAATAAACAAGCACGCCGTCCTTCGGATGGACGTTAAGCGATGGTCCCGAGCCTGTACGATGTCAGGTACTCGTTATAGACCCCTGCCCTAGTTGAATAAAAATTTAGGGTAGGCAAAATTTAGGACTTCCATAGTAGAGTCGGGCTAATGTCCACTAGAGTGACGAAAGAGCGCTCTGGTAGTAGGCGATATGACCTTGTAGTCAAAGCCCGGGCATGAGTCATAATAACTAACTAACTATATATTTATTATTATTATTATATTGTTTTTTTCTGCTTATCAAAAATTTTAAAAATAATTTCTTTCTTGCTTATAAATTTGTGTTGTTTAGAATTAAAAGTTTTATTTTTTGTTCAATTTTATTATATTAATAGCTAGTTATTGTGACTCACGCCTCCAGGCTTCAACTACCTGTTCATATCGCCTACTTACTCGCGCTCTTTCATCGCCCTGGTGGACATAAGGCCGACTCAATTTTTTTTTTTTTGTGGGAATCCTAAATTTTAAAGGTCTCTAACGAATACCTGACATCGTACAGGGCCGCTGCAGAGAATATAATAATGAATATATCTGTATCCATTTATCGTTTTTTTTATCCAGTTTTCTAATTTTTTGTTGTGAATTAATTTTCTGAAATGTAAGTAATGTTGTTTGTTTTAGACTAGTCGGGATATCAAGTGATTACTATTAGTAAAATTCTGAATAAAGAATATCACACTTTATTGTGGATTATTGTCACAAATAGACTTGGAATTCTGTGATAATATTTTCCGTTTTACATTTGAGCTTGACGGATTCTGAATTATATCCACTAGATCGTGTTCCACTTTGCATACTAATCAGGTGTTCGCTGGGTAAGAGGCGGTTTTGGAATTCGCTCTCCTCCATTGACGTCATTCAGTTTGACATTGTATACGGGCGGGCGGAAACATTGTCTCATTATATAACAGATGTCTGCCTACGTACCTCCATGTTTGTGGTTGTGGTACTTTCAACCTTCTGTCAAGGTGTCACGTCTCGAATAACTGAGCAAAGTTCTCAAGTATGAATCTACCCCGATGATGTCAGCAACCTGTTGAAACTTCTAAAGTCACCTCTTTAGTGGCTCATAAGTCTGTTAAGGATAAAGAAATATGCCCGTTAAATAGGGAAAGACGTCCTAGTGATGCGCGAAGGACTTCTTGCGGTCTTGCGCACAGAATTTAATGACGTCATTCGTTTATAGCATGTGTGGGCAACCTTTGACATGTTGCGGGCCAAACTTTAGTGTGCAAATACGTTCGCGGGGTGCGTAGATGGTTCAAAATAAAATAACGTCGGACTTTAAAGTAGTGTTCATAATTTTTAGCGATAGATATCAGACATGAAATAATAAGACAATGTTATTATAATACAATTTATTGAAATAACAAAATGAAATGAAAAAAAATAGGTACAATATTATAATTAAATCGTGAAATTTGGAATTATTACAAACTACGAAAGTTAAGTAGCGACACCGAAATCAATGAGACACTTGAGCTTGATGATATAAAGACGTAAAGAATTTTCCAAATTATCTTCAGTGAGCCTTGTACGATGTTTTGATTTATCAACTTTCATCATTGAAAAGAACTGTTCGCATTTATAAGTACTGCAAAACGCACAAATCAATCAATCTTCTTGCGAATTTTCTAAGCTGCGGAAAATGGTCTTCTTCGAGGTATTTTTTGTATAAATCGCACAACTCCACGTCAAACCCCATCCTACTTGATCTTCCTAATTTGGAGTGAGAGTGAGTAAGTAGTGTAATATTATTTTTTTTTTTTAATTGGGTTTTTCAAAATGTCTCGCGGGCCGGACCAAATCTTACAGCGGGCTGGATTCGGCCCGCGGGCCGGATGTTGCCCACATATGGTTTATAGACTCAGACTGTTACTCAATCTGTTACTATTATAATAATATTACAGTCTTGATTATTAATTCATGTGCTTCGTCAAACCAGCCAAAATATTATACCACCCCCCTGATGAACATCCTGGATCCGCCTTCGGTCATAATCAGAAATAACAAATAAACATTTTATTAATATATTCATTAATAGATGTTGATTAGCGACTGTAGATTCTAATTGTAGGAATATTGAGGTTCAGTCAAAGATGGAAGAAAACAGGCAACACTATTCAAACGCCAACGTTTCGTTATATTTGATATCATCAACAGGGCCTACAAACATTGGGGGAGGGGGGGGGGGGATCTAGATTAAAATCACACTTAAACAACATTAGTGTGTTGATAAACATTACTCAACATTAAAATAGACATTGTAACAAGTTAAAAATGGAATCTGACTTACTATGAATACATTACTAAACGTTAAAATTAAATATAGATACAGTGTTAACCATAAACATGAACGTACACTAATACAAACTAAAATTAACTATGAATACATTACTAAACATTAACATTAATAATCATGGAAATAGACAAATAGGTGGAACATAATAAAGAGTAAACGTAGTAAGTAATTAAACTGACTTACTATGAATAAGCAGGGTTGGGGAGAAGGCATGTATACTGAAAGGAGTCTTACATTGCAATGAGTTGGTACAATAATACAGGGGTGCTGAAGGAACCAGGTATAGGGAGCTAGGAAAACCCCGTCATAAATGTCACATTACAGCCCGAATTGTTGAAAATATTATAAAAATAATGATTGAAATAGTAGAAATATGGTGTCTGCTTTGGCTAAGTAACCTTTTTAAATTAACAATTACTAGGGTTGTTGGTGTCTGTGTGCTCTAATAAACATATATAGATAATATAGATATTCCTCCTAGATTTCCCCCCTATGTTGTAGGCCCTGATGATGATATAAAATATATAGAAACGTTGGCGTTTGAAGTGTTGCCTGTTCTCGTCCATCTTTGACTGGCCCTCAATATTCCTACAACTATTCATTAATAATATAGATTCATTAACTTTATTAATATATTTATAAACCAACGATTTCTTTTATTAAACACAAGAAAATAACAAAAGTCGTCGGTGAATCACTGACTTTGTACTTCCCCAGTATGACGTAATCAATTAATCTTTGGCCTCCTTCTGAAGCAAATCGATCGTTTTATTTAATCGGCTACTATTATGGTATTTGAGTCGAGCCTCCATTCTCTGCTTCGTCTTCTCGGAAAATTGATAGGTGTCATCCTTATGGGATTTTGAATGTTAATATAAAATTTCATGTCGATACATTCATTACATCGGCACTTTGATTATTGAGGTGAGCCGCCCTCTGACCCCCCCTTCTTTTTGACTCCGCTGAAAATTGATAGGTGTCATCCTTATGGGATTTTGAACGTTAATATAAAATTTCATGTCGATACATTCATTACATCGGCACTTTGATTATTGAGGTGAGCCGCCCTCTGACCCCCCCTTCTTTTTGACTCCGCTGAAAATTGATAGGTGTCATCCTTATGGGATTTTGAACGTTAATATAAAATTTCATATCGATACATTCATTACATCGGCACTTTGATTATTGAGGTGAGCCGCCCTCTGACCCCCCCCTTCTTTTTGACTCCGCTGAAAATTGATAGGTGTCATCCTTATGGGATTTTGAATGTTAATATAAAATTTCATGTCGATACATTCATTACATCGGCACTTTGATTATTGAGGTGAGCCGCCCTCTGACCCCCCCTTCTTTTTGACTCCGCTGAAAATTGATAGGTGTCATCCTTATGGGATATTGAACGTTAATATAAAATTTCATGTCGATACATTCATTACATCGGCACTTTGATTATTGAGGTGAGCCGCCCTCTGACCCCCCCCTTCTTTTTGACTCCGCAAAAAATTGATAGGTGTCATCCTTATGGGATATTGAACGTTAATATAAAATTTCATGTCGATACATTCATTACATCGGCACTTTGATTATTGAGGTGAGCCGCCCTCTGACCCCCCCTTCTTTTTGACTCCGCCAGAAAATTGATATGTGGTATGCGTGCTTGACTTCTGAGCTTAGTTTATTTTAGCTGGGGGGTAAAATAAACTTAAGCACGCCGTCCTTCGGACGGGACGTTAAGCGATGGTCCCGAGCCTGTGGGATGTCAGGTACTCGTTAAAGACCCCTGCCCTAGGTGAATAAAAATTTAGGGTAGCAAAATTTAGGACTCCCACAGTAGTGACGGGCTCATGTCCACCAGAGTGACGAAAGAGCGCTCTGGTAGTAGGCGATATGACCTCGTAGTTAAAGCCCAGGCATGAGTCATAAAACCTATATATATAGTCTTTAATCGTACAGGCTCGTGACCATCGGTCAACGTCCCATCCGAAGGACGGTGTGCTAAAGTTTATTTGACCTCCCAGATCTTCTTCTTTTTCATATTTGCAATCACATTCAACTCACTGCAATGATTGTTATTAGAGATTTTGTGTTAATCCCTAATCCCCCCTTGCCTTTGGTCGATTTGGCTGAAAACCAATAGACTATTTCGTGTCGATAAATACCTCAGTAGGGAGGTAGCATGTTCACAGACAGAAATTCAATAAGAGACATTTTTGCGTACCAATTTGTCCATAGAACTAACCGTTTTTGCGTGTTACAAAACGCCATTCAGTACGTTTTTTGTCAGGTATCTCACGAACCACACGACGTTTGAAAAAAGGTACTGCATATAAAAACTTTTATTTGAAAATATTTTTTGTTTTTAAATATAAGCGGTGTCTTGTGAAATGATAGCTGTACCCTGAACTAAAGTCTCAATTTTCGTTCGATTTTGGCCAAAATAGAATCAGATAGGTTGTAAAAACAAAAACAAAAGTCGTCGGTGAATCGCCAGCAATGTACTTCCCCAGAATGAATTAATCAATTAACTTTTCGCTCTCCGCTCCTAAATACTCATATTAAATTTTGTGACGATAAATTCATTACATCGGCAGTTTTTTAATTAAGCCTCTGTCTCTAAAAACTGATAGGTGCTGTTGTAATAGTGTTCAGGTCACATATATAAAATTTCGTGTTTATACATTCATTCTATCGGCAGTTACTATAGTTTTTGTGTTAAGCCCCCCAACTATTTCCCCCTTGCCTTTAATCAATTTGGCTGAAAATCATTAGGTGTCGTCTTTAGAGGGTTCTAGATTCACACATAAACTTTCATGTCGATACGTTCATTCCGTCAGGAGTTATCGTGTTCACAGTCACTCACACACACAGATATTTTTTTTCATATTTGCAATCTAGAGGTCGGAAAAGATGAAATTCCGTTAATAACTCCGCATCAAATTTTTGATCGATTACATAACTTCCCCTATACTTCGCATAACCGGAAAAGTAATACATGGAAGAAGAATATAACTATGTAGAGGTAGCCGGTAGCTCAGTGGTATGCGTGCTTGTCTCCTGAGCTCAAAGGTCGTGGGTTCGAAACCCGACCAAGGCCTTTAGTTTATTTTATCTGGGAGGTAAAATAAACTTAAGCATGCCGTCCTTCGGATGGGACGTTAAGCGATGGTCCCGAGCCTGTACGATGTCAGGTACTCGTTAAAGACCTCTACCCTAGGTGAATAAAAATTTAGGGTAGGAAAAATATAGGACTCCCACAGTAGAGTCGGGCTCATGTCCACCAGAGTGACGAAAGAGCGCTATGACCTCGTAGATAAAGCCCGGGCATGAGTCATAAAACCTAACCTAACAAAACCTATAACTGTATATTCAAAATCTTCTTACACAACCCAAAAGTATAAATATCATTGTTTTGGGATTTGAAGGTCGTCTAAAATTTCTTTGACCTTATTTATTGTATTTCTATTTTTAAAATAATTGTAAGATGATTCTATTTTCACATCACGTCATTATCTTTATATTATTATTATTATTTATTTTTTTTATAATTGAACCATTTCGAATTTGTCACTACTGAGGCCTGACTTGAAATATTTAGTTGTTGTTTGATTATGTAATACGAGATGTCACTCTTTTAAAAATAAAAGGTTTTTTTACATCATTATGTTTGTGAAATAAATGTACGAAGTAACTATTTCTTCTTTACCTTGAGCAGTAGTTAGGAATACATAAATTATGAGAACAAAAATTATAAATATCAATAGTATAATTGTTTTCATTTTTATTTTATTTATTTATTTCACATATTATTTCCCCAGCTATATAAAGTATAGGGGAAGTTATGTAATCGGTCAGAAATCTGTTGAATTTTCACTGGAAGCTCATGGATTTTATGGATTCCAAAACTGAAAAAAAGAATTTTATGTGTATGTGTCTGTTTTTGACTCCCGATATAAAGTTTCATTATTTAGATTTCAATTTGAGACGAAATTTTATTTTTATGTTTTTTATACCGCCATCTCAGCTGCTGCTGAACTCATTTACCTTCATTTACACTACAACACCATCTCACACAAATTAAAAACTGGTGCAACACATGAAAAATAAAATTTAATACAGAAAAATCACAGCACATCACATTTACACTTCGACGAGAAACATGCCCCCCCCCCCCCCCCCCCCCCCCCGTTTTCATCTACGACAAGCCCCAGTCAAAAACCCTCAGACTGATAACACAGTGTCCCCATGCATAAACAACAGAACACTTCATAACGATCTTATGAAGTACTTTATCTTCACAACACTTACCACAAAACCCCCCACGAAGGTTGAAGAGAAGATGGAACCGCGACTTACTGCCACCTTAAATCCTATACATACCCATCCATCAAAATTGTCTTTCAATTCCTTTTTATCTATTAATTTTTTTTAAATTTCTTTCTTTATTATTATTTTTTTTTTTGTTCTTGTCCTAATAATTAAGATAAATTTTATTCCCGAGGACCTACCACTAGGTGGCCTTCCTCTCACATGCCATTCACGCCAACATATCAATACCTACCATCATAGATGCTGGTTGTTGCACCCTAGCAACAGTTGTATCTTTATAAATAAAAGACAAAATAAAAAAAAATTTGTTTCCATATTTTTACGACTCAACTGCACAGGAGGGACAGGGAAAAACCCCATGGGGGCTGGAAAGGGGACAATAGGATTATAAATGTGTTGAACTTCCATTTAGTATTTGTTACATCGTCGCTGAAGATAGTAGCAATACCGAAAGCACTCTCGTATATATATTCCATATATTTTGTGAAATAGACAATATCCAAAAAAAATGTTTTCTTTATTTTTTTTTTACTATCAGTATTCCCCGGCGTTGCCCGGGGAATTTTGAATTTTCCCCATAATATTTCCCATCCGATTCCTAGGCATTTCTTCGACAGTACATTCATGACGTTCCAATTTAATAATTATTATATTATATTATCAATAATAATTCGTATGCAATTACGCATATAAAAAATCCTGAAAAAAGGCAACAATAAACATTTATTTTTTTGGTATGATAACAAAGGGGGCCGAGTAGCGGTATTCATCGCAGCTAATAATTGCGAAGCAACAGCGGACCCCATCTATCGTGTGTTGAGAAACGCTTGGCAACCCAACTAGTATGTGCGTAGCAATAGCGAAAACCCTCCCATATATTTCATATATTTTGTGAAATAGACAATATTTAAAAAAATATTGTATGCCACTTGGGTCGTTTTTAAAAAAAAATTTGGGTATAATGTAGAACTACTTAGTTGGAACATAATTTTGTGTAAACGTTTTCACCGAAATATTATGTCATTTTGAATTTTGAAGTATTTTATTAAAAGTTCTCTATGTAGCTAGTATATATCAAAAAGCTGTCAGGTTTCTATGAAGTTTTAGTAATAAAAAAATATTTACAAAATAATAATTATTGCTAATATGTTTTAGAATTATATTTTTCAAGATAGTTTTTCAAAAAATTTAAGTGGCACAAAGAACTTAAAGGAAACCCTTTTTAGCTAAGGAAATATACATTATGTTGAAAAACTATGACTCTGATTGATATCTTTTCTATGTATAATCGACATTTTCTGAGCGTTTAGAGAGGTTCTATTTTCCAGAAAAATACCAACAAACCAAATTCTTCCCATTAATGTACGTTTCTTCTTGTCCAGACGCGGCACTCAGTTAGTACCACATTAAATTATATTTTTTAGAATAATTGGGATATGTTTCGGTTGTTGAATTTTGCAAACGAATACAAACTAAATATTTAATTTTTCGTTGACATTTCCTTTCCTCATTATATTTTATTAATCATTTTTTAAGATTTCATTAGCTAGATTAGATTTCCTTCAGGTTTCCTTCAAGTTGATGTGACGTAGTATGCGAATCCTTTCGGACTCTTTTTTTTTTTTATGATGTGTTCAAAATGTCCCAAATTACTCAAAAAAGGTGGTTACCACCGAACGTTTCGACGGCATAATTTTTTTTCTGTTGCAATAAATAAACGTCCTTTTTTCCATCTATGTTGCGAAAGTTTATATATGATGTTAATGGAAATCGAGGTTCTGTCGTGTGAAAGAAAATGCAAAATTTGGCCAACGTTTCGAAAACTATTTATTTTCTTCTTCAGGGCCTACAGAATATAAACAAACAAATTAGACATTATGGACAATGATACAGACAGAGACTTTATAATAATTTGAAAAAAGAGATGGAAAACAATTTTACATATATGAAAGAGATAAAAATAATAATAATAACTAAATAACAAAAAATAAATACAAGTTTATGAAAGATGTTGTGATGTGTTTCCTATGTAGCTTGCCGGACTACATAGGAAACACATCACAACATATGAAAACACGATTAAACCAACACAAAAACGACTGCAAAAAAACATTCATATCGGACACAAAAAACATAGACAATTGCAGCTCACTTGTAAAACATTACATACAACAAGAACACTCTTTCGATTTTAACAACACAAATATACTAGGCAACGAGACAAACTGGTACAAGAGATACATGCTGGAAGTAATACATATAGTACAGGACAATACCACGGTAAACGAAAAAACAGACAAACAGCCCCTAAACAATAGTTACTGCAACATTATAAACAAAAAAAGAAGTTAGCTCCACCATACACGTAACACACAACATTATTATTATTTTTATCTCTTTCATATATGTAAAATTGTTTCCCATCTCTTTTTTCAAATTATTATGAAGTCTCTGTCTGTATCATTGTCCATAATGTCTAATTTGTTTGTTTATATTCTGTAGGCCCTGAAGAAGAAAATAAATAGTTTTCGAAACGTTGGCCAAATTTTGCATTTTCTTTCACACGACAGAACCTCGATTTCCATTAGCATTGAAAAGATACTGTCGACTCTATAAATCATTTATTTATGATGTATATCTCAGAAATTAGGCTATGGTGAATCTGCATATACGGTTATATAATAATTTTTGCTGTGTAGAGTGCTTCGTGCACTAGAAACAGAAATAAAGCTTGAATAAAAAAAAAAAAAGTTTTCTTTATATTTTTTATTAAGTGTTTCACAATAAAATGTTTGTTTATGTTAACAGACGAGGTGCTGAGGCCGGACCGTCGATGGGGTTCAGGGCCCCTACCTAGCCCTCACTTCCATGGAGTGGTAAGTTACCTAAATCGCAAAAGTTACAGTATTTATTATTACTAGAGCCCGGATTTCGTGAAATAAAAAGGCCAAAACGTGAAAAAATGTGCAACAAAAAATAAAATCCTTCCATTAACAGTTTTTCTGCGAAAAAAAAATTTGATTCAATTTGTAAATTAAACAAGCAGGTTCCTGGATGTGTGCACACATAATTTTTTCCAAAAATAGTGTAAACATACTGTAATGGCCTTGAAACATAACAATATGTTAAAATTGTTGATTTCGATTTTCGGACTTATTACAATAACTTCCCTATATGCTGGGTCTCTTTTTTCTACATAAAATAGGGTAGGGTTTAAAAATAAATCTATAAAATAAAAAGCCTAAAGGAATTTATTTATTAAATTTATAAAAAATATTTACTGAAAAGACAATTTTTTTTTACCTCCATGTTTTAATTTACAAAATCATATATTATTTTTATACATATAATTTTTGATAAAAACAATACAAGAGATACTTATGTAAAATACAAAACAGTTCACCACATTACTCGAGACCAAGTATTTGACTTCAATTAAATTTATATATTTTTTCATTTAAGCATTTGATGCGTTAAAATTTACCACTAAAACTTTTCAAAATTCTTGTCTGAAAAACTGTGCCGCCTGTCGCTAAGTTCATATGTGTTTTAGCTGGGAAAACGATCTTTCGGCGCTGAAGCTTGTGATGGGGCATTGTGGCCACATTGTACTTTTTGAGTTGGTCATATCCGGAATTTTTTCTTAAAACTGTTGTAAATTTTTCGATTAACAAAAGTATACATTTTCAAACTAACTTACAAATACATTTTTTAATTACGACAAATTATGCAATTTTGTGCAGTAAAAATCTAAAACTTGCAATCTTGCCAAACCAAAAGTCACCAGGATGCCTTAATTCATAAAGATAAATTGTTATTTAATGATTTCAAGCAAGCAAAAAAAATGCATTTGCACGGGAATCCGGGCTCTTATTATTAGGAACTGAATCATTTATTTTTGACACTAGGTCATTTCATATATTCATTGTTAATCTAGAATGACCAGAGACAAGTTCTTGCAAAAATTCAAGATAGTTTTTTCAATCGATTTTCCTGTTTTAAGATCCCTTGAACACGTTTTTGACCATTTTCACGATTATGTCTGTCTGTGTGAACGTCAGAGACAAATGTAGCAATGAACTTGAAATTTGACATGAAAATGTCAGATATTGGCCGAGGTCAACCGAAAATGAAAACCACTTTAATTCGTGACCTAAGTACATTTTTCAGGGTAACAACTAAATGTATGACCTAATCAAAAATCTCTTCAAATAAAAGTTTTAGAGAAAAAATAAACGAATATTTTATATACTATACCATTTTTTGAAGACTGTCTGATTTACAAGATACATGTCGAAAACCACCCACCAAAATGATATCTCGAAACCCATTTTTTTAGAAGAATGCTTCATTTTCGCGGAAACTGTTAGTTCTATAGAAAAATTGATTCCTACCAAAAATGTTCCTTATTAAATTTCCAATAGGAATAGAAACACATTTTAGAATATATATTTATTTTTGGTAGTTTTTTTTTATTATAAAGGTTAAATCTAGGAAGGGAGGAGGGGTAGGGAGAGTGATCTGTAAGAAAGTAGTTTCTATACGACGACACCTACTGTTTTTCAGCCAAATCGACAAAAGGAAAGGGAGAGATTAGGGGGAAGGCTTAGCTCAAAACTCTAATAACTGCCAATGTAATGAATTTAACGACACAAAATTTAGTATCAAGATTTAGAATTACCTCTAAATAAGTAAAACGTCGAATAAAGGTCGACTGGTTTTGGAGGAGAAGCGAAAAGTTAGTGGATTAGTTCGCTCTGGGGAAGTACATTGCCGGTGATTTACCGAGAACTATTTTTTTCTAGTCATAATCCTATGTATCTCATGAAGTGTGGTCTGTAATTAGCATCTTTTGAATAAGAAATGTACAGTAGTTATCTCCTTGCTTGAGGTCATGTTTGATTGTGTAGCCTTGTAGTGATGGTAAAAATTAACCAATGTACGGTCTTAATTTGAAATAGATATATATTAAAAAAAAAAAAATGTACACTTCTGGAAGATTTGCTAAAAATATGGAACATAAACATACCGGAGACGCCTAAAATGCACATTCTTTTAAATCTTCATCTCTTTTTCCAAAAACCTCAAGTATCTCATTAATTGAGTGGTTGACGCGAAAAAGGTTCTAAACGCCAAAATAACACTTCCTTCCTCTGCCATGTTGAGAACTACTGGTGGCTGTTAGAACCTTCTTCCATGAGGCTCAACGCTGACGTGGGCTCAATACAACCAACTGCTGCTGTAACGGCAAAAAAAAACTTCCCTACACAGTCCCTAGAGACATATAGAACCTGATTCCACAGAAATCTCATTTTCGACTAAAGTGGAGCTTAGAACCTTTTTCGCGTCAACCACTCAATTCTTATTTATTAATAAAAGTTTCATGTGTGCAATATAGTTTATTATGACTCATGCCTCGGCTTTAATTATGAGATCATATCGCCTACTACCAGAGTTCTATTTCGCCGCTCTTATGGATCATGAGTCTACTGTGATAGTCTGAAATTTTGACTACCCAGGTTTATTTATCTAGTGTAGAGAGAGGTCTTGGACCTTACATTGCTTGGGTGCATCGCTAACGTCCCATCTGAAGGATGGTGTGCTCAGGTGGTTTCAGCAAAACCTTAAGAGCCTCGGCCGAGTTTCGAACTCGCAATGTTGAGCTCAGTAGACTAGCACGCTATCTCTGAACTACAGGCGTCCTATGTGTGTACTATATTAGTGTTTCGGTAAAATGGTAGACATTCCCCGAATAACCAAAGATTGGCTTTTGATTGGCTGCTTAACTAAAAAGACCAATGGGAGAGTCAACATTTTATTCTTTATACATATTACATTATTATACTATTTGTATATATTATTTGTATATAAGGAATACAGAGGGCGCCGGTAGCTCAGTGGTATGCGTGCTTGACTTCTGAGCTCAAGAACGTGGGTTCGTAACCCGACCGAGGCCCTTAGTTTATTTTATCTGGGAGGTAAAATAAACATAAGCACGCCGTCCTTCGGATTGGACGTTAAGCGATGGTCCCGAGCCTGTACGATGTCAGGTACTCGTTAAAGACCCCTACTCTAGGTGAATAAAAATTTAGAGTAGGCAAAATTTAGGACTCCCACATTAGAGTCGGGCTCATGTCCACCAGAGTTACGAAAGAGCGCTGTCGTAGTAGGCGATATGACCTCGTAGTTAAAGCCCGGGCATGAGTCATAAAACCTAACTATAAGGAATACAATTTTGAATCTTCAGTTCTTCTTTTTAGTAAGGCAGTAAAGGTTCTCTAGATAAAAGTAATAAAAAAGTCAGTTCTTTTCATACAATGGCATTACATGATAATATCATATATATATGCTATGTTGATCACATTGATATTTCATTTGTAAAACATCGTTATACTCACTTTCCCCGAATGTCTAAGAACGTGGACGTCGGTAGCTCAGGGGTATTATGCTTGCTTATTGAGGTCAAGATCTCGGGTTCGATTCCCAGCGGAGGCCCTTAGGTTTTTTATCTGGAAGGTGAGAAACCCTTAAGTATGCCGTCCTTAGGAAGGGACGTTGAGCCTATACGATGTCACCAAAGAGCTAGAGGTAGGCTTTAGACGAATAGAAACATCTCAACACTACATCTTAACCCTAAAACATCTCTCATTCGACTGTTTCTCTCTATTTTAAACAGGTGATCGTCGGCATTTGTTGTCCATTCATTGGTTGTTCAACATTCGTTTTTAAACAAAATGCGACTAGTCCATCTTTGTGTATTTATTCACTAATTAGTTTTATTACTTCTCTCCTAAAAGCTGTTTTTATACAAATAATAATAATTTATATTGTAATATATTAATAATTATAATGTGTCTAATTGTTTACATCACAGCATAATTTAGAACTCTTATAGAAGGGTCGGGCTCATGTCCTCCAGAGCGACGAAAGAGAGCTCTGGTAGCAGGCGATATGACCTCATAGTTAAAGCCTGGGCACAATAATTGACTTATGAATGGGAACATTATCCGCTCTATGCAATACAATATCTTACGTGGTCGTGTTAACTCAATATTCACTGTCCTGCAATTAATTGCATTTAAATAAAAAAAAATGCACATAAGTTGTCATATTGTTTGACGTCATTTTTGATTGTGTAGCGTTGTAATGATGGCAAAAACCAACCCATGTAGTATATTGTTAAGTTGTAATATGTATTTATAAAAAGGAAATGCGTCTTTCGACTTTCTTTCCTGCAACGTTTACGTCATTCTAGTCTGTTTTATGTAATTATTCTGAGAACGTTTCTTGTTATTATTGTCAGGAACTGAATCATTTATTTTTGCCAGATGGTCATTTTAAGTACTAACTGTTAATCTAGGATCAAGTTATAATTTGTAACCTTATATTCGAACACTGTTGTTCATCGATTTATTGAGCTTAGTCATATGTTCATCTGTTTTTGTTTTTTCGGAAGGGGGGGGGGGGGGGGGGGGGGGGGGGGGAGCATAGTGGCCGAGCGGGCTTGAGCGTTCTGAATAAACTTTTTAAAATGTAAGTACTATTGTTAATTTTTCTAAGTTTAAACGTTATAAATAATAAAACAAATATTTTTAAATTTTGGCTATTCCAGGAAAAGTCATCGGTGAGTCACCGGCAATGTACTTCCCCAGAACGAATTAATCAATTCACTTTTCGCACCCCCTCCAAAACCAGTTCACCGTTCGCGCTAATATATAGTTGACTTACATAGGGGCTCCTAAATCCTTATACTAAATTTTCTGTCGATAAATTCGCTACATCGGAAGTTATTAGGGTTTTTGTGCTGAGCCCCACCCTCTAAAGCCTCCTTTCCTTTAGCCGATATTACTGAAATTTGACAGGTTATGTCCTCATTGGATTTTTGATTTAAAATATGAAATTTCATGTCGATACATTCATTATATCGGCAGTTATTAGAGTTTTTTGAATGAAACCTCTCCTCTAAACCCCCCTTCCCCTTTGACCAACTTGTATGAAAATCGATATGTGTGGTCCTTATGGGGTTTTCGCCACACATATGAAATTTCGTGTCGATACATTCATTACATTGGCACTTCATGGGGTTTTTGAGTTGAGTCACTCCTCTGATCCGCCCCTTCTCCTCTTTCGATTCCGCTGAAAATTGATAAGTGTTATCCTTATGGGATTTTTAATTCACATATAAAACTTTGTTTCGATACATTCGTGTTCACAGACACACAGATTTTTTTTTTTTTTTTTTTTTTAATTTTTGGAATCTAGAGGTCGAAAAACATAAAATTTCCGCATCGAATTTTTGACCGATTACATAACTTCCTCTGTACTTCGAATAGCTGAGGAAGTTAATTGGCAGCGGGAAATTCGGCAGTAATGAACCTGTTAAGATCCACGAGATCTGATTCCTGGGAGGCGAAATGCTACCTTTTCGACTCGATAGCTGAGAGTGTACTTCTATACTTGTCCGAGGTTTGGGGATGTGAGTACGTGGAGGTAGTTGAGCGGGGTCAGCTGGGCTTCTTTAAGTCAGTTCTAGGGCTTCCAGTGAGCACCCCCAGCGCCTATGTTAGAATGGAAACAGGCCGGGTTCACACTAAAGTGAAGATATTCAGCAGGATGTTGGGCTGGTGGCAGAAACTCCTGGCCATGTCGGAGGACCGTCTCCCAAGACTCTGTTACCTTCGCCTTGCCCAACTCAGCCGAAACTTTGTTTTGCCCTTCAACTGGGTCACCCAACTCAGGTGTTACCTGGCCTTGATCGGGGCTGACCACCTTCTGGACGGCCCCTATATTTCTGATATCCGGCCCCTCCGTGGTGATTTGGTAGCAGCTATGAGGAATCATCTGGTCTGTCTCGATATAAATTCAATAGTAAATTCTAAATACAACTCCCTCTACCGATTGGTCAGTGCTTTAGGACCTCAGGAAAGCTATCTTTCAATAAACTGCCATATTGAAAAACTCCGACTTCTAGCTCAAATCCGTCTCCACAATACCAATAAAAATTTTAGAATATTACTTGGAGGGCTTAGGTATGAGTTTTGTCCTGAAAGTGTCTGCAGGCTCTGTACCTTAGATGAGAAGGATGATCTCATACACTTTTTGCTCAATTGTCCCGCCTTGTGTATCCCCAGGCAAGCATTTCTCCATAATCATCTCACCAATAGACCAGAATATAACTCAGAAACATTTGTACATATTTTAAATAATTTAAAAGTTAGAGAAATTAACGATTTATTTTTATTTTTTTCGGTTGCTTTAAAAATAAAGAATAATCTAATTTAAATTGTGCTTGTAAGATGGATATATATATTTTTTGTTTTTATTATTATTACTTTATTTATTTATACATGTAGTATTTTTTTTTTTTTTTTTTATTTATTCATGTGTTTTTTTTGTTTTATATAATTTTCGAATTGTTTCATTTACACTTCTTTTGTTATTTATTTTGTGAAAAAAAACCCACTCATTGCCATGAGGATTGTAATCTTTTGTGCAATAAAAAAGTTTATCTATCTATCTATCTGACAGGTTATGTCCTCATTGGATTTTTGATTTTAAATATGAAATTTCATGTCGATACATTCATTATATCGGCAGTTATTAGAGTTTTTTGAATGAAGCCTCTCCTCTAAACCCCCCTTCCCCTTTGACCAACTTGTATGAAAATCGATATGTGTGGTCCTTATGGGGTTTTCGCCACACATATGAAATTTCGTGTCGATACATTCATTACATTGGCACTTCATGGGGTTTTTGAGTTGAGTCACTCCTCTGATCCGCCCCTTCTCCTCTTTCGATTCCGCTGAAAATTGATAAGTGTTATCCTTATGGGATTTTTAATTCACATATAAAACTTTGTTTCGATACATTCGTGTTCACAGACACACAGATTTTTTTTTTTTTTTTTTTTTTTTAATTTTTGGAATCTAGAGGTCGAAAAACATAAAATTTCCGCATCGAATTTTTGACCGATTACATAACTTCCTCTGTACTTCGAATAGCTGAGGAAGTAAAAATAATAATATATATATTCTATAAATATATCACATAATATTATAATAGGTTTATTATTTTCTTCTTCTTCTATCCTGGAAACAGGTCGGTGAATCCTTACAATTAGAGAAGGCCATTGTGGGCTTACTCGAGGATTCTGGTGTCCAGAGGTAGGAAGGGAGGGAGTGACGTCAAGCAAATGATACAATAGCCTTTTTGTGTACCAAAAGGTAATGAGTTCAGGTTTCAGTTGGTGTTCACTCCGCCTGCGCAACAACACATCTTCCTCCATCAGTATTTAAAAACCATTAAAATTCCTATTTATTTTGAAAAAAAAATTATATGTATATATTTAAATGTTAGAAGCTATTTTTTATTTCTATATATACTGTTTTTGGAATGTATCATATCATACTCGAACGTGATGCCAGTGTTAAAATATAAATAAAGTGAGTGGAGTTTCTAATTCTTGCAGTTTTTTGGTAGAAAGAAGCAAATAACAGGTAATCTTGCCATGAAGATATTATATATAGTTATTTTTAATTCCGCAGCTTTACGAAGTAGGGAGGAAGTTATGTAATCTGTCAAAAATACGAAGTTTTCAACGGAATTACATATTTTCTGACAGATTTTCAGAGGAATTAACCGAAGTGGAAGATCAGAGGAAGGGCTCAACTTAATAATTTCAATAACTGCCGATGTAATGAAGTGATTAACACGAAATTTTGTATTTAAATTCAAACCCCATAAGAGTGGCATCTATTAATTTTCCGCGAAAGGGGACTCAAATAAAAAAAATCCCAATAACTGCCGATGTAATGAATGTATCGACTCAAAATTTACTACGAGAATTCAGAAGCCACTATGTAAGACAAATATTGAGTTTTAGTTCAAACAGTTGAGTTCGGAGGGAGAGCGAATACGAAATTTTTCTGGGGTAGTACATCCGTCTCTTGAAGGAACACAGTTGGGGTAGTAAGTAGGTTTTTAGGATTATTTTAATTGTACAAAATTCAAATCTATACAATATATATATTATATTATTATTCATATTATATGATATGAATAATAATATAATATGATATGAATAATAATATAATAATATAATATGAATAATAATATAATATATATATTGTATAGATTTGAATATTAGGTTATATATATATATATATATATAATAATATATATTATATATTTGAAGTCGTCTTTCTATGCCCTTTAATTTGATATCCCTCTCAATGGATTTTTTTTACATTTGATTTTTTGAGCTTGACCAGCGTCCACCATTACGTTTTTTCTTTGGGGTCTCACCCAGCCTATGACGCGAATGCATATCCAAATGTCATATAGCTCATTAAAATCGATCCAGCCGTTTAGGCTCAGTGAGGGAACAAAAATATAACATACAACGTTGTGATAAAATAATAATATTTTTATAAATATAGGTATAATATATAAATATAGGTATAGATAACAATACTATTTTGGGAAGGATTGACCGATGATGTAATAAGAAGGGGGAGATATGAGGCTTGTGGTCGAATAAAACAAATTTATAAAATTTCTGCCAAGCTTTCGGCACTGAGTGAGCCTTGTTCAGGGCCTGTATTGAAATACATACATTATCAATAAGGTTATATAAGCTACAATTACGTTGTTAAAGCTAATTGATATGATCTAGGTGAGATATGATTAGATATATGTATAGATAACAATAAACTTCACACATATAGTTACACAAAACAATAAGAAAGTATGGTACATATATAAAATATAATAAAAATATTTAATTACAAATTTTAAATTCCCCGACACAAAAAAAAAAAAAACTTTAAAAGCTTGAAGGGCTTAGGGGGAGGGGCCTTAAAAACATTATATATCGTTACCTATATCTTATCATATCTCTAAATACCTAGATCATATATATCTTTACGAGATTGTTGCTTATAAGTTGAACTATGTACATATACGAGTATATATATCAGGGGCGTAGCCAGCACGTGCCCCCCACTGCCCCCCCCCTCCAGAGCAAAATACCAAGATAAAAATTAAATAAACTAAAAAAATAGTTTTTAATAAAAATGGATTGATTGCAAGTTACCAATAGGATCTTCAAATTTCCCGTGCGTCTGATTCCTAAATCAGCAATCAGCTGTTACCTAAATATACATGTACACAACAAGTCATATTACATTTATTTAAATATATAAGAATTCAATCATTTCATTTCCTCGCTCAAAATCTTCATTTTTGTTATACTTTATACACTTGAAGCTGATTTTACATGCGCACTAAAAATGCAATGCGCAGCAGCAGCAATTGCACGCTATTGGCTGTGAGTCATTTAATTCTAAAATCACAGAAACATAGCGTGGATTTGCTGCTGCTCCGCTTTGCATTTTTGATGCTCATGTAAAGTCAACTAAAGCATTACAGTCAGTGGTTACCTCAGGGGGAGCTTCTAGAGGTCCGAGTCTCTCAAATTAATAACAAAAAGTCTACAGAGGCTATACCCCCCACCCCTGTAGCCTAACTTTGCCCCCCTGCTCAAAATCTTGGCTACGCTCCTGTATATATAATGTATATATATAGCCACCGACGCTGCACAAAACTATCCATCTACTTTTCAGTAATTCAATTGAGACTAGTTAATCAGTTAAATACCTGCTATTAGCCAAGTCTGGAAACTAACTCATTTTGTTGACCTTCCTCTTAACTTTTGGTTAATCAATTATAATAACACTATGATTATAAGTTATTATTTAGATAGATCAGAAAAGACAAATTGAGTGTTGTTGTTAATGCCATGTAATTATAACAATTTCATAATCCATTTGGTCCGTTTTTATCATATCCGTTCATCTTCTCTTCGGGGCTATCTTCTCTCTCCACGATTTCTCCTGCCTGCCTATTAATACAGATAAATATTATATTTTATGATGTAGTAACACAGGTTTCTAGCCATGTCCAAATATTAAAATATGAAATTAATTTAACACATTTATTATTTTAATATATAATATTATGAGTGCGGGATAATGGGTCATTGGGTAGCCATTTCTTAATTAATCGCATAATAAATGATTTTCTCAGATATGCAAAGTATAGGGGAAGTTATGTAATCGGTCAGAAATTTGATGACCAGAATTTCATGTTTTTCGAACTCCAGATTCCAAAAATTAAAAAAAAATCTGTCTGTATATTTGTGAACAAGATAACTCCCGATAGAATGAATATATCGATATAAAATATTATAAATGTATTTATGTATTAATTTTTTTTTATACTCATATATTTTTAAGTATTTATTTATTCAGTTTTTATTAATTTCATGTAATAGTTTTGTTATTACTACTAATCAAACGCATGTTTGACTCAAGTAGTTATAAATCTAATTTATAAGCTATCTTAATGTATAAATTCTTTTGACGTATCCTATTACCATTTATTGGTTTAACGGAAATAAATTTATTATTATTATATGTGTATCCAGAACCTCATAAGGATGGCGGAACATATGAAATTTCGGTGATAACTAGAAATTAAGTTTCTAGAGCGCTGTTAGCTCAGAGGTAGCCTACTGAGCTCAAGATTGCGGGTTTATCTTAGACGTGAAAACATTTTGAGCATGCCGTCCTTCGGGTGGTAGGTTAAGCAATGGGCCTGTACGATGTCAGGTACTCGTTAAAGACCAATACCCTAGGTAAATCAACATTTAGTGTAGGTAATATTTAGGACTCCCGTAGTAGATTCGGCTATGATAATCAATTGATTACATTGAACTTAGATATAGATTTTTGAACTTCTTCGTACATATATGGTTTTCCTTATATTAGACGCTAACCTTAACCTATAATTAGCTGATTAAAATAAAAAATAAAATCAATTCACATTATTAAATGGAGGGGCATTAAAAAACACAAATTAAATGTATATATTGAAAGTTCAAGGCTTTCATGATGCAGAGATATACAGTTGTGATGTTTATAACTACAGGTGTTATTTAAAATTAAATCAGAGAACTTGTAAATATTTCTAAAGATCCGTTTTTCTTTATTGTTAGTTGTATTTGACATGACTGAAACGACAGGAGCTCAACAGACGGCTTGGTCTGCTTTACCGGCTGCTCAGCAGACAATACAGACTTTCTATTGAAAACAGACTATATACGAGACGATAATAACCGACTGATTAGCAGACAATACAGACTATATACGAGACGATAATAACCGACTGATTAGCAGACAATACAGACTATATACGAGACGATAATAACCGACTGATTAGCAGACAATACAGACTATATACGAGACGATAATATCCGACTGATTAGCTGACAATACAGACTTTCTATTGAAAACAGACTATATACGAGACGATAATAACCGACTGATTAGCAGACAATACAGACTATATACGAGACGATAATAACCGACTGATTAGCAGACAATACAGACTTTCTTTTGAAAACAGACTATATACGAGAAGATAATAACCGACTGATTAGCAGACAATACAGACGTTCTATTGAAAACAGACTATATACAAGAGGATAATAATCGGCTGCTCAGCAGACAATATAGACTTTCTATTGAAAACCTACTATATACGAGACGGTAATAACCGACTTCTTAGCAGACAATCCAGACTTTCTGTTGAAAACACACTATATACACGACAATAATAATCGGCTGCTAAGAAGACAGTACAGGCTTTCTACTGAAAACATACTATATACAAGACAATAATAACAACAATTTAGAACTTATATAGTAGACTCGGGCTCATGTCACCAGAGTGACAATAGCATATGACCTTGCAGTTAAAGCCCGGGCATGAGTCCAAAAAAACTAACTTATTTTATTATTATATTTTGTATATATTTGTACATATGTTATTTATTGTTTTGTATATATATCATTTATTATGTTAACACGCTCTTATATACTTCCCACTTTTCTTATTTTCTCACGACATCACATTACTTATGGTCATACTTACTGATTGTAAATATTCAAAATAAAGAATAATCAAATAAAAATAAAAAAATTATATTTGATATTTGGATAATTTGAGGGTCGGCCTTTAAATTTGTCGACTGGAATGGTAAAAGATCCCGACATTACTCCTCAAGGCCAGTGAATACATTTAAATTGATAAATTCAGATCTACGGACATGTAATAAATCTTTAAGGTAGGTGGAAGGCTCAAGTGTCCTGCGCAAGGCAGATAGATTTAGTATCCTGCTCGACTGAGCTGCTCAGATATTCGCCAGAGTCGGTGCGCGTCGACCTTGCTCCGCGACCCAGATTATCGCTTTCTCAAAGCTGCCCTTGCAGCCTCCAGCCTCCTTACTTCAACCTGCTCCTGATCATTTTTCAAGTATCCAGGGTGTCGCAACTTTATATGATCAGCTGTTTTTATCGGAAAATAAGCCTGTAATGAAGATATTTGCAATGGGTGACACCCTTAATTTTCACCAAGAAATCTATATATTTTTTTAAGTGGCAGTGTGCGGGAGTCCTACTGGTGCTGTCCTCGTCGAGTTTCTTATATATTTTTATTTATTTTATTAGTTTTATTATATGGTTTCTTTTTATTAATTTATCATTTATTTTCTGCATATTTTATTTATTTATTTTTGTATATGTTTGCTATTATTTTGAACTTATTCTTTCCTTTCTTGCTTCTTATTAATCGTGTTAATATTTTGTATTACTTATTATTTTATAATTTATTCTTATAGTCAACACTGCTGCTTATTGTTACAAGGTATAATAACTGCCTTATTTCTAATCAGAATATACTATTTCATGAAAAAAGAGCTTTGAACGAAAACAATCCATTGGGTTCTTGCTGAGATATACAATGTTCGAGTTTGAAAATTATATAAAGAAGTTTCCTAACAGTACTTCAGTTATTTATTATGACTCTTGCCCGGGCTTATTATGAGGTCATATCGCCCACTACCAGAGTGCTCTTTCGTACTGGTGGAGATGAACCGGATTCTACAGTGGGAGTCCTAACTTTTGCTTACCTAGGTTTATTCACATAAGGTGATATCTCACATGCTCGGGACCACCCCTTAACGTCCCGTCCGTAGGACGGCGTGCTCAAGGTAGCCTCGTCCGGGTTTTGAACCCGCGATACTTCCCCAGAGATTAATTAATCAATTAACTTTTCGCTCCCCCTCCATAATCAGTCGACCGTTTGCTCTAATATTCAATAGTTGACATACTTAGGGGCTCCTAAATCCTCATACTAAATTTTCTGTCGATAAATTATATGAGTTATTGAATTGAGCCTCCTCCCCGGAACACCCCCCTTCCCTTCGGCTGATATTGCTGAAATTGGTAAGTGTCGTTCTTATGGAGTTTTAAAAGTAAAATATAAAATTTGGTGTCGATACATTCATTACAACGGCAGTTATTAGCATCTCTCCTAATCCTCCTTTTCCGTTGACGCGATTTGGCTGAAAATCGATAAGTGTTGTCTTTTGGGTTAAGGTCACATATATAAAATTTCTAATCGATACATTCAATCTAACGGGAGATATCTTGTTCACAGACAGACTTTTTTTTTTCATATTTGGAATCTAGAGGTCGGAAAACATGAAATTCCGTTGAAAACTCCGCATCGAATTTTTGACCGATGTTATAACTTCCCCTACCCTTCGTACAGCTGAAGAAGTAGTATAATAATCTCACAATAAAAATACAGAAACCATGGAAACTATCGTCTTATTGTTCGGGAAATCGTTGAACATCATTACTATTCAACGTAGGTATAATAGTTTCTTTAAAAGTTTAACCTTATTTTTCATTACCTATTTGTCCCTGATAGTATAGTTACTTTCTAATAAAATCGTGCGCGGTAACTAATGTATTTTTCAAGTTCAATGAATGATCTCTTTCAAAAGCAGGAGTGAACTAAATAAAACCTGCACGACTACAAGCTCTTTGCTGACTGACATTTTGAAACTCATTTTTTTAGACGTTTCCTGAATTACGCGAAACGGTTGATTCTATCGAAAAATTGGTTCTTACCGAAAATGTTATTTATTAAATTTCCTATCTGTGTGACACAAATCAAAACTTTTGATAAAGAAAATAGGGAAAACTCAGGAAGGGAAACACAAAAATATCCGTTCTTGATTTTAAATTATAATCTCATTTTATTAATTTATATTCTACTCATTTCAGTTACTTTGTATTTTTTTTTAATTTTCTCTTTAAGAGTTTTTAAATTTACTCTTAAGCAGTAGCATTGTTCTAAATTTAACTGATTATTTTTGATTTGTATTTAGTGTATAACGGTAATGGTTAAGGAACCTTAAAGTATAATAATTATACTAACAATTATTGTACCTCTGTAAAGGCGGCTGTTAAAATAAACTCTTCTTCTTCTTTCTCTTCTCTTCTCTAATAATTGCTGATGTAATGAATGTATCGACTTGAAATTGTATGTTTAAATTCAAAACAAAATTAAAATGGCACCTTACACTTGTCCGCGAAATCGGTCGAAAGTAAGGGAGAGAAAGGGGACACAATATTTATTACGATGATTTAGAAGCCACTATGTACGTCACATATTGCCTTTTAGCCCAAACGGTTGATTGGCTTTGAAAGGAGAGCAAAAACTTAATTGAAGGGTACAGGGGAAAAACCCCGTCATGGCATGAAAATTGATTTTGAGAAAACGCAATTTAAAGTTTATCAATGAATAGAAAGAAGGAAAGTGATTCAAAAAATAAAACAAAAATTGTAAAATAACGCAAATGTATGTACATATGTGATAGTAAGATGTTGTGGGACTAGATTTCTAATAGAAATAAAAGAGACGTTGTCTTCCCACTGTTTTATTTATACCAGAACCGGTTTTCGACGCAACAGCGTCATCATCAGTGGTTCATCCCACCCACACAGCACACTGGCCAGTTATCTTCCAACCGCTGTGCTGTGTGGGTGAGATGAACCACTGATGATGACGCTGTTGCGTCGAAAACCGGTTCTGGTATAAATAAAACAGTGGGAAGACAACGTCTCTTTTATTTCTATTACAAATGTATGTATTTATACAATAGCGTGTTTTTGCATGAAATAATAAAAACAAGTCAAAGAAAAAGCGAACTACCCTTCTTCTTGCCCTGGATTTTCAGCGTCAATAGGCGGGTCATCGATTTAGTTGTCGTCAGGAAGGTCGTCAGCGTTCAACCTTTCTAGAATACCTTCTCCTCTGGTTTTTCTAAAAATTGGTTGAGATGAAGGAGTCTATTTACCAGTTTCCTCCGTTAGCTTGTGGGGTCTATTCGAGTTTTTGCCTCGCTTGTCGGTAGGTGATTTCCGTGTAGCAACAATAGTTATTCTAATGTATCTCACTTATTCTTCCGAGCTATTCTAATGTATCTCACTTATTCTTCCGAGCTATTCTAATGTATCTCACTTATTCTTCCGAGTTATTCTAATGTATCTCGCTTATTCTTCCAATACCTTCATAACATTTTTCATCTTAGCTGTTCTTTTTACGCTTCTTGTTTGTTGAATTCTTCTTTCCTTCATCAAGTTCGCTTGAATACGAGTAACCACTGTCCATTAATCAAAGAACTTACTTAAAAAATCACGTAACACTACAGCCAATATTCAATCTTACTTTGGAATGCAATTATGGGCTTTATCACTGATAAGGACGGCATATTTAGAATCTACACCTTAAAATCCAATAGATGGCGCCCTCAGCTCATTTTTGGTCGGGGTTTTTCCCCTGTACTCTTCAATTGATTAATTTGTGCCGGGGAAGTACATAGAAAGAGATCCACCAAATCCTGCCTGGAGGATGAGTGATGAGGAGGAGTGGCTATAGGCCAGGCCAGGATCAGGTGGATACAGAAGTAAATCAGAGCAGTGCACGAAGGTCACTACCTAGTTGTTGGCACAGTTAGCTTAGCCTACCTCCCATTGTGACTGGGGAATGTTGTTTCTAGCAAGCTTGTCAACACATCATTAACAACAAACTGGAGTCTGCAACCTGCAACCAAACACAACTTTAGTTTAGCTAAGTCAACATTTTAACAAAAACTAGTCTGCTCCATCAATATTAGACCAATTAAGTTTAAGTGACCAATAATTTGCTAAGTATCTAATTACTCTTGTAAACTTTTTTTATTTATTTTTTTCAAGAATGGCTAACAGAATCAGAACTATCATTAAAAACATTAGTGCCAATAACACTTTTTTTCTTTTTAAAGTGGCCGGGAGAAAAATATATTCCAATAATTCATCCTTTCATTGGTGAAAATAAAGAAAAAAACTAATGTTTAAACAAAAATGTGATGTGGCCATATTAGGACTTACTTATACCAACCATTTCTTTACAGATCACTCTCCTTTCCCCCTCTCAAATTCATTTCAGATTTTCTTATAACCAGTGATAATAGAAATAAAATTTCAGAGAAAGATATCTGTAAACACTTGGTTAGTATAAGAAAGTTCTGTTATAGCCCACTTATTTATATATATATATTTTATTACTTCCCCTTCTACATAAAGTATAAAGTTGTAATTGTTCAAAACTTCGATCCGGAGTTTTCAACGGAATTTTATACTTTCTTCTACGACTTCTTGACTCCAAAAATAAGCAAAAAAATGCTCTCTGTCTCTGTGTTCCTTTGAACATGATAACTCCCGATTAAATAAATATATCGACACGAAATTCTATGTGAATATCCATCACTCTTTAAGAACGATATCTATTGATTTTCAGCCAAATCTGTCAATGGGGAGGGGGATTAGGTTAGGTTAGGTTTTATTTTATGACTCATGCCCGGGCTTTAACTACGAGGTCATATCGCCTACTACCAGAGTGCTCTTTCGTCACTCTGGTGGACATGAGCCCGACTCTACTGTGGGAGTGCTAAATGTTGCCAACCCTAAATTTTTATTCACCTAGGGTAGGGGTCTTTAACGAGTACCTGACATCGTACAGGCTCGGGACCATCGCTTAACGTCCCATCCGAAGGACGGCGTGCTTAAGTTTATTTTACCTCACAAATAAAATAAACTAAAAGGCCTCGGTCGGGTTTCGAACCCACGATCTTGAGCTCAGAAGGAAAGCACGCATACCACTGAGCTACCGGTGCCCTCTAAAGGGGGATTAGGGGGAGGCTTAACCCCAAAACACTAATATCTGCCGTTGTAATGAATATATCGACACGCAATTCTATAATTCTATGTGAGTATCCAAAACTCTCTAAGGACGATTTCTATTGATTTTCAGCCAAATCTGCCAATGGGGAGGGGGATTAGGGGGAGGCTGAACCCAAAAACACTAATATCTGCCGTTGTAATGAATATATCGACAAGCAATTCTATAATTCTATGTGAGTATCCAAAACTCTCTAAGGACGATATCTATTGATTTTCAGCCAAATCTGCCAATGGGGAGGGGGGATTAGGGGGAGGCTGAACCGAAAAACACTAATATCTGCCGTTGTAATGAATATATCGACACGCAATTCTATAATTCTATGTGAGTATCCAAAACTCTCTAAGGACGATATCTATTGATTTTCAGCCAAATCTGCCAATAAGGAGGGGGGATTAGGGGGAGGCTTAACCCAAAAACACTAATATCTGCCGTTGTAATGAATATATCGACACGAAATTCTATGTGAGTATCCAAAACTCTCTAAGGACGATATCTATTGATTTTCAGCCAAATCTGCCAATAGGGAGGGGGATTAGGGGGAGGCTTAACCCAAAAACTCTAATATCTGCTGTTGTAATGAATATATCGACATAAAATTTCAAATTTGAATGTATAACTCCGTAAGCCGAAGGGGAAGAGACTCAAATAAAAAATCCCAATAACTGCCGATATAATAAATGTATCGACACAAAATTTAGTAAGAGGATTCAGAAGCCATTATGTAAATCAAATATTGAGTTTTACTCCAAACGGCTTTGGAGCATACAAAGCCTGGAAGTACATACCTTATAACTAGATATTTTTCAATGTATTTCACATTTTTCACTGTAGATTCCACGGCTTATTTATTTTCATTTTTTATGGCATATAAATCCGGTATATAGTTATGATTATAGACCAAATTTTCAACCATTTCCAGGAAAAATAAACTATGGAAGTGTTATTTTAAGAGTGGGATTGCATAGAGGTCACTGTTACATTAGATAATTTGTGGTGCCCGCCTCCTACATTGACAAATAGCCGGGACTCTGAGCACACAATCCTTCAGTTCGTTATTGGCATCCTCTTCAACAGTGGTTTTCATAGAAAAAGTAAATATATACCATTTTTTTTAGAGTGTTATCAGTGTAAAGAATTTAGTTTTAGTACCTAAATTTTACAGAAAAATCTTAAGACAAAATGTGAGTTCACAAACAGAGAAAATTATGGATAACCTGAAAATGTAGACAATGAAGAACAACATGATCTACTTTTACGTTTGTACTTTTATATATATATATCTTATTTGCTTTTTTAAGATGATATAATAGTTAGCGCCGGTTGCACAGTGGTTGCTTACTGAGGTCAAGATCGCGGATTCGAAACGTAAGCAGGCCGCCCTTATGGGCGATGGTCCCGAGCCTGTACGATGTCAGGTACTCGTTAAAGACTAGGTGAATACTTTAGGGTAGGCAAAATTTACGACTAAATATATATATAATTGAATCGGGCTCATTTCCACCAGATTGACAAAAAAAGAATACTCTGGCCGTAGGCGATATGACCTCGTAGTTAAAACCCAGACATGAGTCATAATAACTAACTAACTAGGTATGAGAAAGCATAGATTCCCAACTTTCACGGGGATCGAAATTGACTGTGCATGTTAAATTTTTTAAACGAAATGTATGTGAAGGATGATCTTGAATGAGATGAGGGCGCCGGTAGCTCAGTGGTATGCGTGCTTGTCTCCTGAGCTCAAGATCGTGGGTTCGAAACCCGACCGAGGCCCTTAGTTTAAGAGAAAATAACTTCCAGATAAAATAAACGTGAGCACGTCGTCCTTCGGATGGGACGTTAAGCGATGGTCCCGAGTCGGTACTACTCAGGTACTCGTACCCCTGCCCTAGGTGAATAAAAATTTAGGGTAGGCAAAATTTTGGACTCCCACAGTAGAGTTGGTCTGATGTCCACCAGACTTTAGTCGCATGGTCTCACCAAGGTAGTGGGTTCGAATTCCGTCCGAGAGAGTTTTTTTTGGGAGCCATGGTGGCCGTGCGGGCTAGAGCGTAGGGTTTTTAGTCGCGTGGGTCTCACCTTGGTTTGCGGGTTCGAAACCCATCCGGGAGTGAGTTTTATTTCGTAGATAAAACTCCCTTCCGGGGCCATGGAGGTCGTAAATAAGTAAAACACCATTATAAGAATCATGGCTAATATGCAGCGTACATGAGGCAAAAAAAAAAAAAAAATTGTTTGAAGTGTCAGATGTTTAAATATATTTTGTTATTTTATCAGCAGTGGATACGTTTTTCAATTGTTCTGTGAATCATTACGTTTACTGAGTTTATCTGTAAGGTATAGCTAGTAACAAATAAGTAATATTGTTGTGGAGATGTGGAAGGACAGGCACCCAGTCATGATGGGCCACCATCACCGCATCCCGCTCCGGAAACTCATCTTCTACACAATCATCGCCATGTACATCCTCGCCGTCCCCATCCTGATCGTGGTCTACTTCGATGAGGACCACCATCTGGGCAGCACCCATCTGGACACCATTCTCGACGAACTGTCCCCCTACCTTTGGATCAGTCTTGGGGTCGGCATGTCCGTCAGTTTGTCTGTGGTCGGAGCTGCACTTGGGATCTACACAACTGGGGTGAGCATCATCGGGGGCGGGGTTCGGAGTCCTCGTATTAAGACCAAGAACCTCATCTCCATCATATTCTGCGAGGCTGCTGCCATCTATGGACTCATTACAGCCATTGTCATCTCCGGCTCCATTGAGCCCTTCTCTGAGGGCGCCCTCCGGAATGACTACAAGCTGAGGGCTGTTAACTATATGTCGGGTTTCTTCATGTTCGGCTGTGGAGTTACCGTCGGGTTTGTCAACTTGTGGTGTGGTATTGCTGTTGGGGTCGTTGGCTCTGGTGCTGCGCTTACAGACGCTGCCAACCCAACACTTTTTGTCAAAATACTCGTGATTGAAATTTTCGCAAGTGCAATTGGACTATTTGGACTTATTGTTGGGATATACTTATTGTCTAAAGTCAAAATGGGTGACAAATTACAGTGATATCATTATATTATTTTTTAAACTTGTTTTCTACATTTTCATTTGTATGTTTGTAATAAATAAAGTATACTGCATGATGCAATATTTTTACTAAAATTACACGGATTTGGTGTTATAAAAAAACAAAATGAAGATAGATATAAGTCTCTTCTTATTTCAACATAATTTTTGAGTTTTTCCCCTTTGTGTTCATTACAGCACCTTCCGTATTCACTAAAAAAATATATTCCACCAGTTACGTTGGTTATTGTATACTCATGCCCGGGCTTTAACTACGACCTTACTACCACAATGCTCTCTCGTCACCCTGGTGGACATGAGCCCGACTACTATGGGAGTTCTAAATTTTGCTTACCCTAAATTTTTATTCACCTAGGATAGAGGTTTTTTAACCTGACATCGGGGACCCCTTAAGTTTTTTTCTACCTCCCAGATAAAATAAACTAAGGTCCTCGGCCGGATTTCGAACTCGCGGCGTTGAGCTCAGAAGGCAAGCACGCATATCTCTGAGCTACCGGCGTCCTCAGTATGTTTTAGTTACTGTGTACAATACATTTTAATATATCATGTTACTAAATGCAATTTTCTATTAAATACCTGACATGACATGTGATGACAGAGCCACACGAAGGATTTTCAGGGCTTGGGGCAATGCAGATTTTGGGGCCGCATGTCGTGAAAAATAGAATATTATTTTAAATACTAAAAAATATAAAAACTACAATAAAAAATATGCTAGACACATTTTTCAGTAGTGAATACATAATTATTACTCAATGTGTTTATGACTTTTCTCTGAGATAATAGTAGGTTCCTCTTTTCCGGCAATTTTTCTCTACAATGAACCTTCATTGTGACCCGAAGAAGGGACGTGGAAATGTACCAAAATATGTAAAAACAAAAAAAAAAAAAAATTGGGAAAAAATAAATCTTGATTTACTCAACATTTTTGTTTCCTCGACATTTTGGCGAAATATATGATAACGACGTCAAAACTCGCCATTTTGTGATATATACTTAGAGTAAGTAATCTGTTGGTTGAACGCAATAAATAATATAATGATTATTTTATTTCATTTTTCATTGCTGTCTCCAAATAAAGAGTTTTCTCTAACAAAAATATTTTTAATTGAATTTAGAATTTTTTTTTATATCTTTTTATCTCAAGAAGTGGGGAAGGGCATGAAAGAATTTGATTCTTTTTTTCGAAAAGAGAGGAACATAGTTCAGTTATTTTTTATGAAGTTGTTAATAATTGATTGATATTTTGTTGTGTTTTGCTTTTAGGGGCTATTGGACGAGACTTGTGGAGGCCGGGAGGGGCGGGGCCGAAATGGCGGCGGCTGCAGCTCGGGAACGGCGGGTTGGAGTGGTCGTTGGTCCCGCGGGCAAGCCTCCCCAAACACACCCTTCCATGTCCTTTGACGGTCAAGACAACCCCAGATATCCCCCGCCCCCGCCCCAACCCATCCTCTACCGTGAGTCAACACCGCCCCCTGCCCCCGAGGGATCTCCGGATAGTCCCTACTTGTCCCTAGAGAGTCTCACTTTGTCCAATCCAAAATCTGATCATTCCCCAGATCTTCCTCCAGCTCCCTATGTTGTCGTCTCTGATCATTCGGAACCCATAGATCTTGATCTTTCGCCTGATCCTGATTGGCCATTCGACTTCTCCCTTCGTTCCCCCGCCCGAAAGATCTCAGATTGTTCGACTTGCTCCACTCTCAGCGGCGATGAAGAGGTTCATCTATTGGAACTTCCACGGAAAAAGGTAGGTTTAGGTTTGTAATGTGAAAATGGCTCATGAAGTGCACAAGTTGCAAAATAGAAATGTACGCTGACCTGTCATAGATGTTATTATTTTATTTATTTATTTTTTTTAAAGTAAGTGGTATAATAAAACAAAATTCTCCAATAAATAATGTTTTTATAAAACATTTGAAATTATGTTTTTTAAATTGTTTTACTAGACTGCCATAAGGGCAACCACGAAGGCCGGCTAGTATAAATTAATAAAATCTGTGAGAGGTACTATTTATATTTTTTAACCTATGAAATTCAGGTTTATACATTTATACTCCCGATTTTCCGTCGAAGGATCTCCTATGTTGTGTTTCAACATTTTCGAACTGATGGAATTTTTTTTTTATTAAACATTTATTTTATTATTAGGTATATATTTTTTATAATATCCAAATTGCGGGCGCCGCGGTGCGCCGGTAACTCAGATCGTGAGTTCAACCCGGCCGAGGCCCTTAGTTTATTATATCTGGGTAATGAAAAAACGTTGAGCACATCATCCTTCGAATGGGACGTTAAGGGATGGCCCAGAGATTGTAGGATGTCTGGTACTCATCCTAGTTAACTAAACCTGAATAGGCAACATTTAGAACTCCCACAGTAGAGTCGGGCTCGTGTTTACCAGAGCGACGAAAGAGCGCTCTGGTAGTAGATGATATGAACTTGTAGTTAAAGCCCAGACATGAATCACAGCTTACTAATATTCTAAATTATAAATAAAAAATATGAAATTGTGGAATATAAACTATTTAGTAGGTAGGTTTTTTGTATTTGAACTTTAGCAGTCGGGTTTTAGTATACATATAGTTTGCTTAAGAAATGCTAATAATTAAACCATCGAGACGATTAGTCATTATTTGCCGGCCTTGTCTTGCCGATTCTCGTGTTATATCTAAACTTCCATTAGCTAAAAATGAAAAAAAAAAAAAAAAAAAAATGGAACTTAGTCAGGAAAGTAAGTGCAAGGCGACCTAGTTATTATATTTATTGCATTATAAATGCACTTCCGAAGCTCAAATTATACGTAATCAACATAATATTACTTTTTTAATGAACTTTTTTCCTCTTTGGCCAATTGAATAGATGCATTCCTTACTTACATTGGAAGTTATTGTTTTTTTGTAATTTCGTGTTAATACATTCATTATAAGGGCAGTTATTAGAGTTTATGTGTTAAGCCTCCCTTAGGCTATCACATAAACTCTTTGTCAAAATTACGAAAAAATCCAATAACTTCCAATGGTGGATTAGGATCCTCTCCTCCGTATTGGCCGATTTGGCTTTAGTCCTTAGTGGATTCTAGGTACTCATACAAAATGTTAGTGCCGATACATTCTTTCTATCAGAAGTTATAGCGTTCACAGACACACAGACAGACAGTAATTTAATGATTGATAGAGTCGACAGTATCTTTTCAATGTAGAAAGAATTCGAGGTTTTGTCGTGTAAATGAAATTTCAATATTTGGCCAACGTTTCGGAAACTATTTATGTTCCTTCTTCAGGGCCTTATAATGACTTGAAGAAGGAAATAGATAGTTTTCGACACGTTGGTCAAATTTTGATTTTTCATTTATACGAGAGAACCTCGAATTCCTTCTACATAGACAGAAATTTGTTTTTGGAATCAGGAGGTTGGAAAACATGAAATTCCTTTGAAAACTCTGCATTCAATTTTTGACCGATTACATACCTTCCCCTATACTTCGTACAGCTGGATAAGCGAAAAAAATTGTGTGTGTGTCTGTGAACAGGATAACTGCCGGTAGAATCAATATATCTGCACGAATATTTATATGTGTATCGAGAACCATCTAAGGACGACATCCATGGATTACCGGGATGGGAGGATTAAGGGGAGGCTCAACACAAGAACGTAATGAATGTATCGACATGCAATTTCATATGTGAATACAAAACCCAATGAGGACATTACTTGTCAAGTTTCATCAATATCCGAAGGGAAGAGGGGTTCAAAGGAGGGGGCTCAACTCAAAAACTTCAATAACTGCCGGTGTAATGAATGTATCGAAATGAAATTTCATATGTGAAGTCAAAACCCAATGAGGACATTACTTTTCAAATTTCATCAATATCCGAAGGGAAGTGGGTTTCAGGGGAGGGGGCTCCTCTCAAAAACTCCAATAACTGCCGATGTAATGAATGTATCAAAATGAAATTTCATATGTGAAATCAAAACCCAATGAGGACATTATCTGTCAAATTTCACCAATATCCGAAGGGAAGGGGGGGTTCAGGCTTCACTCAAAAACCCCAATAACTGCCGATGTAATGAATTTTGACATGATATTCAGTATGAGAGAAGCCCCTATCTAAGTCATCTATTGGTTTTTAGGCCCATCGGTCGGCAGGTTTTATAGGGGAGCTAAAAGTTAATTGATTAATTCGTTCTGGGGAAGTATGTTGCCGGTGATTCACCAACGACTGGGTTACTATTTTGTATTGTAGTCGTTTTCATGCAAGAAAACGAGTTCATTTCCGATACAAATGTAGACCTGGATATTATATGTTATCACTATGACGTCAATTGTGGGTATGACGTCCGTCTTATCTTACCGGCCAGTGATAAGTCAGTCAAAGAAGGAATACTTTTTTTTTTTTTGTGTGTGTGTGATGTGATATAAATATTTATTTTTCAGTTTTTTGTACAGTGTGTTTATTCATTACTGAATCAAAATTAGCCATTTGATGGTGGTTCTGTAAATTGCGTAACACTATTTTTGAAAATGTCACCCTTCACTCATCTGATCCCTCTAACGTAAAAAAAACCGGTTTGCGTCGCGGGACGCGCGGCAGGAGCGGAGCACTTAACACTCTTAACCCTTTTAAGTACTAACTCTCTTAACCCTCTAAAACTCTCTTAACCCTCTTAAATCCTCTTAATCTAGATCTACGATTATTACAAAAACAGCGTCTATAGTTGTGCCACCAGTTGTGTTTATGTTGATAATCTCTTGTAGTTAACTTTCGTTCATTAACCATTCTCAGTTAAATGTGTCAAAAAAAAACTTAATCAATGGCTTAGGCCACTCTTCTGCAAAATTACAATTGAAATCTCCAGCCAAAATCAAAGATCATATTCAATGATTGATATATTTATTGATACAAAGCCCGCCAAGATTCATTCATCCCCTCCCCTCAGCCCCCTCCCAAACCTTCCGTTCCGCTCCAAAAATGTTTTTGTTAACTAAAAGATGAGTGTTTACTAAATGTGATACTTTTTTACTTCCCAAATTATACGAAGTATAGGAAAAGTTATGTATTCGGTCAGAAAAATGTTGAGATTTCACCGGAAATGCCTATTTTCCGACCCTCCGAATCCAAAAACGAACAACAAAAATTATCAGTCTCTCTGTAATGAATAAATCGATGTGAAATTGTATATGTGTTAATCCAAAACCCCACATCAATGACAATTGTTTAATGATTTTCAGCGAAATTGGCCGAAGGGAAGATGGGTCTCAACTGAAAAATACTAATAACCTTTGATGTAATGAATAAGGATTCAGAAATTCTTGAAATTGTCGATGATCCACCGACGGCTTTCTTACGTTAATAAAAATAATATTCATTTCCGTCAATTATTATTTAAATTATGATTAATATTTTTCCCTTTCTCAGGTCTGAATGTGCAAAATATAAAAAATAAAAATAAATTAATAACAATAATAAAAAAAATAGCGTCAGTGAATTGGCAATTTATTTCCACAGCACGATTTAGTCAATTAGGTTTTTGCTGCCTCCAAAACCAATCGACCATTTGGTCTAAAAATCAATAGTCAACTCACATACACATTCAACATCGGAAGTTATAGATAGATAAACTTTTATTGCACAGAAGATTACAACCTCTATGACAATAAGTTTTTTTTTTTTTTTTTTTCTCAAAATAAATATTCTTATAGTTTAGTATATAAAATAAAATAAACGAAAAAAAATCTATACAGGGTGTAACAAGTCGAGAGGGCGATACTTAGGGATCTTATAGTAAACTTATATAGTAACTATAGTTCCTATAAACATAGGTCCGCAAATGCTTTGTTTAAAAGTTATAATAAAAAAACGCTAATACAACACTTAATCACTTGAAAGTACAGAGTAACTACAATAATTGTTCAAAATACTACCAGAGCGCTCTTTCGTCACTCTGGTGGACATGAACCCGACTCTACTGTGGAAGTCCTAAATTTTGCCTACCCTAAATTTTTATTCACTTAGGGTAGGGGTCTTTAACGAGTACCTGACACCGTACAGGCTCGGGACCATCGCTTAGCGTCCCATCCGAAGGAAAATATATATATCAATCTTACTTGCAACAAATTAAATTACATATGTCATTCTTTATTTTCAAGGTAACAGTAAATTATAAAAATAAGTTGTTAATTTTTCTAACTTCTAAATTATTTAAAATATGCACAAATGTTTCTGAGTAATATTCAGGTCGGAAGTTATTTAATCGGTCAAAAATTCGAAGCTGTTTTCAACGGAATTCAACGTTTCCGATCTCCTGATTCCAAAACAGAAAAAAAAAGTCATTGAATGAATATCTGATCGATTGCATAATTTTCTCTATACATTGTATAACTGGGGAAGTAATAAACCAATATACATAAAAATAAGGTTAGCTATCTCCACGTTGCCTTGACTTTTGCGCTCTGTGTCTAGTCTGTATTTTTTCTTATTTTTGATTTGTATCTGTTTATATGAGATGTTGGCTCTGTCCTGTCTCTCAGATTGTGCTCTGTGATTGACGTCATCACCCATGTTGATGTCCTTGACATTAGCTATAACGTCACTCTGGAGAAAAAATTTATCGGAATATAGTAGTCGATGTATCACTGGCAATGTATTTGTTCAGATCGAATGCATCTATTAAGTATTCTCTATTAATCTGAAACAAATCTACCAATTTGGTTGAAAATTAATAGGTTTCAGGCACTTCTGAATTATAATGAATTTCGTGTTGATACATTGTAAATAACAATTGATACATTTTTGTTGTTTATGATGAACGAATAGGTAGAATGTATTTATTATATATTTATTCTCTGGGGAGTTATCGTGTTCATAGACACACACACAGATACAAACAGGATATTTTGCTTCCCTCGTTAAACAAAGTAGGTATAAGGGAAGTTACGTAATCAATCAGAAATTCGATGCGGAATTTTTAACGGAATTTAAAATTTTTTGACTTTTTGATTCCAAAATAAAACAAACAATTTCTGTCTGAATTTGTGTTTGTGATAAGGATAACTCCTGATAGAATGAATTCATCAACACGAAATTGTATGTCTTCAGAACCCCATATTGATAACTATTGATTCTCAGAAAAATCTGCCAAAAGGAAGAGAGGGTGGCGTAACACAAAAACTGCCGTTGTAATGGATCTATCGACATGAAATTTTATATTTAAATTCAAAACCCCATAGCGAATGCACGAACTAATATCCCGTGAATTCAGTCCATTGGCTTTGAAGGAAGAGCGAAATGTTGGTATCCCATTGCCAGCTTTGCATTTATCACTTAGGTTTTCCAATAGAACATAAAAAATAAAAGTCATGTAAAGATTTCCATGATATATCCATCATATATATATATATAAATGTTGTGAATATTTTAATGTATGTGAAGACTGTATTTCTCTATAATTATTTATTCAATGTTATCTTGCTGAATTTGAAAATTTCAGTTATCAGATATAGCGGAATTGTTTTCTGTAATTTTTTTACTGATTTCTTCGTCTAAGAAAATAATATTCTATGTCCAAATATACAACTTTCATAAAATTTAAAGATTTGTATTGGTCTAAAATTCAATAGTTTCAAGACACATCATTGCTTACATGAATTTTTCAACTGACTTAAAAGAAAATATAAAAGTAATGTTTGTTTTTTCAAATGCGTATACGTAAAATTTAATTTACTCTATTATTTAGTAATTTATTTAATAATTATTAAATAAACCTTTATCCTCCTTTCTCATTTAATAATGTTATTAATTACTTTTAGTACATCGTATATAAATGCTTGCCTGTAAGAGAAAAAATTAAATTTCCATTTTTGGGTTGGATAAATATAAACAACTTTTAATATAAATATTATAATAAAATATTCCATTCATGAAATTACCATTTGTAAGAAAAATCTGTCTAGACTATGTAATTATAAAAGATGTCGACTCATAAAATATGTAGTATGTTATGTTTATGTTTGAAATTTTAAGTAAAATACAAATATATTAACATTAAAAAATAAATATGTCCACAGGTCCGACCAAAAAAAATATATTGGAACAACATTAGACAATTTTTACATAATTATTTGAAGTTTAGATTCTGATGATGAGATTTTTTCTCGATACGTCCATATTTGCCAAAAATAGATTATCGTAACTTATTTTTCAATTGTAAAATAATATTTAGTTATTTGTGTAGTTCAGTTAATATTAAATATTAATTTTTGTTATGTGTAAAACTCAAGTTTTGAATAAATGTTTATAGTTCGCGTAAATACCACTAGATCGCAGGAAGGTCTATTTCTTTTCTTACCCTGACAATGAATAGAATAACCATAAAATTGAAGGATTTGACTTTAAGTATAGGTTTTATAGAGACGTTTCTCTGATTTGTACACTAATATGTGTTATGGCCTGAAAACATAGTTCAGATGCATTGTTTAATTTCAATACCCTAAATATTCATCAAAGAAAAAAAATGTATGAGATGTGGTGAAAATTAACACATTTCCTGTAGAAATTATAGCTGGTCTTCTACTAAATTTTGATTTCTACAATAGTTTCTGAAAAAAAATTTATCGAAAGTTCAAGACGTCCAATTTTGAAGAAAGTGCACGTATTTAAAAAAATTTTAATTAATAATTATTTCAATTGGATTTCTTCTAAAGATAAGAGTGAGATGTCGTCTTGTTTTTTTAATTTGCAAAAATGTTGAATCTAATCCATAGGTATAAATTATCTTACTGGGTTCACAGGGGAAATGAATAGCATAGAATGAGAGAAGAAATATTGCGTTTATTTAACACTAATCTACATTATAAATTCAATAACTAACGTTGAAAAATAAAAAAGAATCAAATTATTTTACAAAAAGAAATCTTAGGAACTAATTACTTAAAACTATATCAGTCTTTTTTCTGTTTTACAGTGGCCACTATTTTTAAATCTTTTATATTTTGGGCATATATATATATATATATATATATATATATATATATATATATATATATATATATAAATAAAAAGTACCTTTTCTCTTCTACGTACTTCCAATGTTATAATTTTCACTCCTACATCTGTACATCTTCTCTCACTCAGACTGTTTCACACATTTAAATCAGCTGATCCTCCTTATTTGTCTCCATTCATTGGTTGTTCACATTTCGTTTTAATACAAAATGGGACTAGTCCATCTTTGTATATTTATTCACTATTTAAGTTACTTCATTCCTAATAGCTATTTTTATAGAAATAATAATAATAATTGATTTTATAATATATTAATAATCTTAATGTGTGTAAATGTTTTACATCACAGGCTGTAATGTGCTGTCATGGGCGGGTTTCTTTGTTTCATTGTACAGCCTAATTATGAGATTGACTTTCTTATACCCTGATATGCCTGTATGAAAATAATTTGAGAGGAGAGAAGACGGAGGGAGAGTAATCTGTTCAAAAGTGGTTGGTATAAGAACGTCCTTTAGTGGCCACATCACAATTTGTTTTTCTTATTTTTTTATAATTTTTCATAAAAACTACCAATAATAAAAAAATATTTTAGGTTAGGTTAGGTTAGGTTTTATGACTCATGCCCGGGCTTTAACTACGAGGTCATATCGCCTACTACCAGAGCGCTCTTTCGTCACTCTGGTGGACATGAGCCCGACTCTACTGTGGGAGTCCTAAATTTTGCCTACCCTAAATTTTTATTCATCTAGGGTAGGGGTCTTTAACGAGTACCTGACATCGTACAGGCTCGGGACCAGCGCTTATCGTCCCATCCGAAGGACGGCATGCTTAAGTTTATTTTACCTCCCAGATAAAATAAACTAAAGGCCTCGGTCGGGCTACGAACCCACGACCTTGAGCTCAGAAGTCAAGCACGCATACCACTGAGCTACCGGCGCCCTCAAAAATATTTTATAATTCGTTGCTACTCGGTGCGATTTAAACAGTATTTTGAAATATTTTGCACGAAAATTTATTTTTCATTCTTTGAGGCGCTATAACTTTTGTCAAATCTGAGGATATTATCGAATGGAAATTTAAAAAGAAACATTTTTGGTAAGGACTCACCGTTTTCGAGTAAATTAAACAAACGTCTAAAATAATGGGTTCAAAATGTAATTCTAGGACCTTTTCCTGCATTTCTACATAAAATATTTTATCTACATAAAAATGTCTGTTGGAAGAATTCAAAGTCCTATTCGTATCTTTACAACATAATGATATCCCTTATTTGGTTGATTTATTTGCATTATACAACTTTGTGACCAGTAATCACGTTTTTATTATTATGATTCTTTCTTCACTTTTACGTTATTGTTGTTAATTGTTTTAAGCATTTATAAACATCACAACCACTCCATTATACATAAAACTAAAATATATTTTCTTCAGCTATTTTCTTTTTTACTAGAGGCGGTTTTCAACGCAACTTCCTCATCATTTGTGGGCATATTCAGTGTTTCATTTAACTCCACGTTGTACACCCGGTCTTATTATGCCGAATTTGTGAATTTGGCTAACTTTTGATAATAGCCTAAACGTATAATAGTGAAATTACTGAACCAATGACAGTAACAACAAATATTTGGCTTTAAAATGTTTTGAAATGAGAATATCGTAAACTATATCTAAATGTATGCTTAAAACGAAGATTAGCATGACCTAAAAACCACCTTCCATTGTTGGAAAAACATTGAATGAGAAAAACAAACCAACATGAAGACAGAAGTCAACTTAATAACGAGGTCTTTCTTGTGTTCAGTTAATGAACCCATTAGTAAAACGGCCAGTCTCTTTAACGGAAGACAATAGCGACCAAGTATCTTATGGAGATGTTCTTTGCACTAATGGCAGGGTTCAAAGAAGAAAACCCAATGAGCGGCAACACACATATATCTTCCAGTGACTCTAATGATATTTCAGTTTTCTCATTTCCTTGGCTATGGCGGTAACTGAGAACGCGCATGCCGTAAACAAACTGTCGATTTTTTTTTTTTTTTTTTTTTTTCGGGTGTACCAGATTCCTGTGGGGCCACACCAACCTTCCGCCGCATAGAGGGGAAATAGGTATTTTTTATTAAAACTATATTCATGGCGTTGTAGGACCCCGCCATTCGCCGGAGCGATCGTTCGGGTCCTCTAACCTACCTTAACGGGCGTTTCCCGAGAGAGCACGGGACCAGGGCATCTATGTTTTATGGCTGCGTTGCACCGAGGAGGTCGCATGTGGGCCGTGTTACAGCCCCCAGCGGTCATCCCCGGAATCACGCTATACTGCCTTCTTTATAAAGAAGGTATACCCTCCGCCTGGAGGCGACGAATCGACTGGACTCTGGGTAATCAGCCTCACTCATCAGCTTCCGAGGGTTCAGCCCTGGTACGATCTTGTCCGGCGTATCAACTCCACACTAGGCATTCGAAAACTACGTTTTCTGCAGACTCAACGCCGCCGTAGGACAGCCTTCTTCTTTAAAAAAAAAAAGAGCTTGAAGTTGTCCCCGTGACTTAATAGTATCTGGGACGTCCAATGGTCCGGCTTCACCCAAACAGACTCAAGTCTTGCCCGGACGTTTGGAAAGTAAGCGCAGGTCGTTCGGCCGTCTGAGGATTGTGATCGTGATGGTTTCTCTTCTATCCAGTCTTGGACTATGTCCTTGCAACGCTCTGGTCTGGACTGCCCGAGTAGTTCCTCCTCCAGGGCTCGTCGGTATTTGCTCTAAGTGAGAGATTGCGTCTGCAGTAGTACGGGGCGACGGCCGTAGAGACACTCTGATAGGCCTTTGTGACCCTTAGCAGGACTATTCTCTGACCCTGGATAATAATAACTCGCTGCCGTAGGGAGAGCGAAGACCAAATAATTCTTGCTGGGGAAGTACATTGCAGGTGATTAGACGCATCATCGACGCAGATCGCAAAAATGCATTCTGACACTTCTTTAGACTAATTAGTTACCTACCTTAAACTTAATACCTTTCTTCTGTTTAACCGATGAACCTTTCAGAAAACCTGTCAGTCTCTTCAGGAGAAGACAATGGCAGCCAAACAGACCTAGTGTGTGTGGGGATGGGCGGTCTCGGTAGCTCCTCCCGCTAATGACAGGGTTCAAAGAAGAAACCGATTCAGCCGCAACCCTCAGGCATACACTAATAAATCTTCAGTTCTGACTCTAATGGTTCTGACTCCAGTTTTCTAATATGGATGGTGCACTGAAGAACGGCTCCTCTTCTAGCTTGTTTGATCAATTATTGACCAGAATCACGGGAGAAGTAACGTGCTCTCAGACTCTTTTTTAAAGCAACTTTTTATCAAAGGATGACTGGAGGGAATAAATTACCAATTGATTGAAAACATCAGATTCATTAAACGGAGTGTCGTTGCCCTAATGATGCTCTGTATTCCAGAAAGGCTGCATGTCCCGTTTTTATGCCTACAGTATAAAGAAGTATTATAATCGTGCGAAAATCTAAGTTTGAGTTTTCAATGGAATACACATTTCAATGTCATTTCTCAATGTCATTTTATCATTTTTATTTTATCTTAGATATCAGACGAAGAATTGTACTAGATACAGTTTTGACTGTCGTTTTGAAACACATTATTTTAGACGTTTTGAGGAGGGAGAGTTATCTGTCAAGAAGGGTTTTTTATAAGAAATGGAGGTGAACAAAACTTGAGCATGTCGTCCTTCGGTTGGGACGTTAAGGGATGGCTCCGAGCCTGTGCGTAGTCACACGACCCCCTTCAGTAAATACCTTAGGTGAATTTAGAACATTTAGAGTAGACAAAATTTAGGACTCCCATAGTAGAGTCGGGCTCATGTCCACCAGAGTGACGAAAGAGCGCTCTGGTAATAGGCGATATTGACCTTGTAGCTAAAGCCATGAGTGACAATAACTAACTATATTTAGAAGAAAGCAATTATTGAAGAGGAATTCTAAAATGAACTAACTCTATTTTAGTTTATCTCAGATCCTGTCTAACGAGCATCCGACACATGTTACCGAATTATTTGGCAGCTGCAACGGAGGGCAGCGGCATGTGTTTTTTCAACTCTACAAAAAAACCTGGTGTGTGAAGTTGTGCACCTGTTTCATCTCTGGAATGTAAAATTCTGTCCTCACATCGTTATTCCTTCGGGCTTGTGTCTACACATTTTTCACAAAGTATGTTCTGATACACTTTAAAACGAATTGAATATGTCCTTTTTTAAAAACTCATTAAATTGTCCCCTTTCCAGTGAAACGTCGTCAGCGACATTTTTGTGAAAGTAGAGAAATAGTGTCTGATTTGTCAATACATAATAATAATAATAAATTTATTTCCGTTAAACCAATACATGGCAATAGGATACGTCAAAAGAATGTATACATTAAGATAGCTTATAAATTAGATTTATAACTACTTGAGTCTAATACACCTATGATTAGTAGTAATAACAAAACTATTAAAAAAAGTAAAATTAAATTAATAAAAACTGAATAAATAAATACTTAGAAATATATGAGTATAAAAAAAAAATTAACATAATAAAAAAAACATAGATACATTTATAATAAGTAGACACATTTTTCAATTTAATAAAAATTAAAATAACTATTTTTTAAAAACTCTTAGGAAGTGCCTTTATCCCAATGATGTTTCGGGACGGTCTTACGTCCCATCATCAGGTCCCAATGTGCAAGATATAGAAAAGAAAGAGAAAACAATGTTAACTATAATAGTATATTAAAAAAATAATCGGGAGTTATCGTGTTTACTGACACACACAGACAGACAGTTTTTTTTTAACTTTTGGAATCAGGAGATTGCAAAAAATGAAATTTCGTTGAAAACTCCGGTTCGAATTTCTGCTCCAAAAATTTTGACTTACAGCGGGGCTTCTGATACATTCATTACATCTGCAGTTATTGGAATTTTTGTAGACCTCCCCTAGTCCTCTCTCTTTGGCCGATTTGGCTGAAAATCATTGGGTGTCGCCCTTCTGGATTCACATATAAATTTTCTTGTCGATACATTCGTTCTTTCAGGACTTATCGTGTTCAAAGACACAATCAAAAATTTTTTTTTTCTTTTTGAGATTGGGGGTCGTGAAAAATTAAATTCCGATCATATAACTTCCCCTATACTTCATAAAATGTGGAAGGGCCTCTTTCAAAAACTCGTTTCTGCCTAAGCCTCTGTTATGGGAGAATAACATATATACTCACATACCATAATAAATTTACTTAACGCCAGAAAAGTAATATTAAGCGTGCTGATCAATTTTTTATCTCCACAAGCAGGTATTTCGTGTACATTAACAGACGTTGTTAAACACATAAGACATAAATAGTTTTAAAAAAATAAGCATTTATGTCTGTAGTAAAATATGGCATGACATAGAAATGCGATCAAGATTAGGATAATTAGCTTAATATATGACGTTAATAAACTGCAGTTAATTCAGATAAATTACACAGGTTGAGTTGCACTGCATCTGTTTCCTGGTGACCATTAGTTTTGGAGAACTCCTTAATACTCCAGTAGTATTCATGTCGTATAGTCCAGGTAATAAAATACTAACTTATGAAAAAATGATGATTATATTTACCCAGCGCGAATTAATAAATTGTGTTTTTCGCTTCCCCTCCAAAGCCAATTGACCGTTTAAGCTAAGATTCAATATTTGATTTACATAGTGGCTTCTGAATCTTCATATTAAATTTTGTGTCGATATATTCATTACATCGACAGGGGGAGAGGAGCATTTCGCGTTGTGAACATTTGGAGTGATTTATTTTATTTGTAAAAACCTTTTGATACTGAGTTCTTTATTGGGAAAAATCCTGTTTCTTGTTTTAGAAAAAAAATATCATTATTTTTTTATGTTTTTTGAGAAGAATTAAATATTTACTATTCTTTTGATTAATATACTTAGATCACCAGTTACATAACTTCATTAACATTTGCAGTTATTAAAGTTTTTGTGTTAAGCTTCCATACTGTATTCCACCTTTCCCTTCAGCAGATTTCCCTGAAAATCTACAGATGTCTTCCTTAGAAAGCTTTGAGTTTAGATATGAAATTTCGTGTCAATACAATCATTACAACGGCAGCTATGTTTGAAATAATTTGTGTATGAAACACAATTTGTATATCGTGGTTATTTTATTATTTTTGAATATGATGATTTAAAAAATAAAATATTTAAAAACAACATAGATACCTACTTCATTTAGATACCTACTGTCAATACAATCATTACAACGGCAGCTATGTTTGAAATAATTTGTGTATGAAACACAATTTGTATATCGTGGTTATTTTATTATTTTTGAATATGATGATTTAAAAAATAAAATATTTAAAAACAACATAGATACCTACTTCATTTATTTTGGAATTATTAAATGGTAAAGACAGGCAACTACTGGTAAATTATTGCAAAAAGGCTTACGATTTCAGAAACTGTGAATTAAATAAATAAATAAATAAGAATACCATTTTTTTCCAATATATAGATGGCGCACCGATCGCTTGAAAATGCCATATTTTACACTTATCATTTTCAAGGCTTGATAACTTTTTGTAGTTTGGACGATATTTCCTGCTATTTTTACACAAACAGCCTACAACAATATGCCAACAAGTATCATTTATGCACTTTTTAAAATGATTTTACATTTAATACAATTTTTTTGGCTCATTCTTATGAGTTTTTAGTAGCCGGCTATGGTTTAAAATGAAAGATCTCATCATAAATAACATTTTTTATGCAGCAATAGATTGCAGATAAAAATCAATTAATACGTGAAATTGGCTGCATATTGTTGTGGGCTGTTTGTGTAAAAATAGCAGGAAATATCGTCCAAACTACGAAACATTATCAAGCCTTGAAAATGAAAAAGTGTAAAAAATGGCATTTTCAAGCGATCGGTGCGCCATCTATATATTGGAAAAAAATGGTAAAAAAATTCTGGTGAGTTATTTATGATAAGATCTTTCATTTTAAACCATAGCCGGCTAAAAATTTTTTTTTCGATACACCCTAATCTATATTAATAAAGCTGAAACGGGGTTTGTTTGTTTGTTTGTATGTTTGTTCCAGCATCACGCCCAAACCGCTGGACGGATTTTTATGAAACTTCACATGTAGCATTCTTTTGAGCCCGATTGAATAATAGGCTATGTGGCGTCCCAAAATGTTGATCGGGAGGGGGGGTTGTAAGGGGGGCCTAAGTATATAAATAGTGCTAACTCATTAACTAATGGTCAAATTGTCATGAAATTTCACACGTAGTCTTTTTAAAAGCCAAACAGGAAAAAAAGGTGTGTGGCGTCCCAAAGTTTTGAACGGGAGGGGGGGTTGTGGGGGGGCCTAAGTATAAATATAGAGCTAACTCATTAACTAATGGGCGAATTGTCATGAAATTTCAAATGTAGTATTTTTAGAAGCCAAATAGGAAAAAAAGGTGTGTGGCGTCCCAAAGTTTTGAACGGGAGGGGGGGCCTAAGTATAAATATAGAGCTAACTCATTAACTATTGGGCGAATTGTCATGAAATTTCACGTGTAGTATTTTTAAAAGCCAAATAGAAAAAAAAGGAGTGTGGCGTCCCAAAAATTTGAACGGGAGGGGGGGTTGTGGGGGGGCCTAAGTATAAATATAGAGCTTGCTCATTACCGGTTGGTCGTATTGTCACGAAATTTCACATGTAGTATTCCTGAAGGCCAAATAGAAAAATAAGGTGTGTGGCTTCCCAAAGTTTTGAACGGGACGGGGGTTGTGGGGGGGCCTAAGTATAAATATAGAGCTAGCTCATTAACGGTTGGTCGTATTGTCACGAAATTTCACATGTAGTATTCCTGAAGGTCAAATAGAAAAATAAGGTGTGTGGCGTCCCAATGTTTTAAACGGGAGAGGGGTAGTAGGGGGACCTAAGTTCATAAATAGTGCTAACTCATTAAGTAATGGTTGGATTGTAATAAAATTTCGTATGTAGTATGCTTAAAGGCCAAATAGAATTATAAGGTGTGTGGCATCCCAAAAATTTGAACGGGAGGGGGGGTTGTGGGGTAGGCCTAAGTATAAATATAGTGCTAACTCTTTAACGGTTGGTCGGATTGTCACGAAATTTCACATGTAGTATTCCTGAAGGCCAAATAGAAAAATAAGGTGTGTGGCGTCCCAAAGTTTTGAACGGGAGGGGGGGTTGAGGGGGGCCTAAGTATAAATATAGAGCTAGCTCATTAACGGATGATCGGATTGTCACGAAATTTCACATGTAGTATTCATAAAGGCCAAATAGAAAAATAGGGTGTGTGACGTCAAAAAATTGTGAACGGGACGGGGGTCATGGGGGTAGGCCTAAATTTGAAGATAGTGATAGGTCATTAACGGATGATCAGATTGTCATGGAATTTCACATGTAGTATTCTTTATGGCCAAATAGAAAAATACACTATGTGACATCTTAAAAATTTGGGAGGGGGGGGGGGGGGGCTAAGCCTAAAAAATAATACTGAATGATTAAAGGGTAATCGGATTGTCATGAATTTCACATGTAGTAGTAGCAACTATGTATTCGCTGTGGGGTCCGCTGTTGCAAGGCACTTACTAGCTGTGATGCCCAGCTTTCCTAACTTCGTACTAGCTGTGGAGTCCGCTGTCGCAAGGCACATACTAGAAGTGGTGCCCAGGGTTCCTAACTACGTACTACCTGTGGGGGTCCGCAGTTGAAGGGTACATACTAGCTGTGATGCCCAGTGTTCCTAACTACGTACTAGCTGTGGTGTCCGCTGTTGCAAGGCACATACTAGCTGTGGTGCTTAGCGTTCCTATCTACGTACTAGCTGTGGTGACCAGCGTTCCTAACTACGTACTAGCTGTGGGGTCCGCCGTCGCAAGGCACATACTAGCTGTGATGCCCAGCATTCACTACTACGTACTGGGGGGTGTGGGGTCCGCCGTTGCAAGGCATATACTACCTGTGGTGCCCAGCGTTGCAAGGGGGGTCCGCTGTCGCAAGGCACATACTAGAAGTGGTGCCCAGGGTTCCTAACTACGTACTACCTGTGGGGTCCGCAGTCGAAGGGCACTTACTAGCTGTGATGCCCAGTGTTCCTAACTATGTACTACCTGTGGGGTCCGCAGTTGAAGGGCACTTACTAGCTGTGATGCCCAGTGTTCCTAACTACGTACTAGCTGTGGTGTCCGCTGTTGCAAGGCACTCATTACATGTAGTGCCCAGCGTTCCTAACTTCGTACTAGCTGTGGGGTCCGCTGTTACAAGGCACATACTAGATGTGGTGCCCAGCGTTCCTAAGCTTTTACTAGCTGTGGGGTCCGCTGTCGCAAGGCACATACTAGCTGTGGTGCTTAGCGTTCCTATCTACGTACTAGCTGTGGTGACCAGCGTTCCTAACTACGTACTAGCTGTGGGGTCCGCCGTCGCAAGGCACATACTAGCTGTGATGCGCAGCATTCACTACTACGTACTGGGTGTGGGGTCCGCCGTTGCAAGGCATATACTACCTGTGGTGCCCAGCGTTGCAAGGGACATACAACCTGTGGTCACAAACGTTCTTAAGTAAGCACTGGCTAGGACGTCCAGCGATGCCAAGTATTCACTAGCTGTGGTTTCCGCCGTTGAAAGGTGCATACTAGCTGTGGTTACCAGGGGTCCTAGAAACTTACTAGCGTTACTATAGCTGAAGGACTATAAGCCTTATTCCGTATGAATAATTGAAAATTATAACATCACGAATGTACTGTCGAAAAATTGAATAGACTTATAGGAGATATTGGGAGAAGAGTCAAAGTTCCCCAGGCAACGCCGGGTATTACTGCTAGTCTATATATATACCTATGTATATTATTTTATTTTTATTTGTATTTTAGAAAGAAAATTTTGTTGTTAATAAGTTTATAAGATTATAAGTTTATATGATTATAAGTTTATAAGATAGTATTATTTATGTAAATCTAGACTCCTCAGGACGGCTTAGGCCATTGAGTTTGTCTTTATAAAAGGTCACATTATTGTGTATACGTTTTGTATGTAATTTTCTATTATGTTAATTGAATAAAGACTCTACTACTACTTTTTTCTTTTTTTACTACTATTTTTCCGAATAGAGGATTTTCTTATAGAAATGAGTTTCTTTATGAGTTACACTAAACATAGAACATTTTTCAACCACCTCCGTCCTCTCAATAAATAGAAATCTCCCAAAATTCCTGTCGTTAAAACAAACCTATGGGAATATTTTGTGCACGTATCTCGATTGTATAAATATTTTCAAACATATCCTAATGTTGAACATTTCTCAAATGAGATACTATTAATTATCTAAGTTCCGTTTTTAAAACCTGATCAAAATGTTGACTCACCCCCACGATAGAACAATTTGTTCCCTGTTGCACGTTTTGCAATAACTGCAAACCTTGCGTGTTTCTTCATCATTTGTACTCCCACATTCCAGACCTTTCATTTTAAAATTAATTAAACATTTCCATGTATAGTGAAAATTAGTAAAATTTAATAACATAAATTTAATCTGAACGAAGACCCTGACTCGTTTGTCATTCACCTACAACAACCTGTTATATTCAAAAAATAATATTATTTCGTAAATATTTTATATTATTACAATTTTACTTCCATAAGAAATATAAGGGAAGTTATGTAATTGGTAATAACTAGATTTTGAGTTTTCTCCAGAATTTCCTGTTTTCTGACCTCCTGATTGAACATGATAACACACGATAAAATGAATGTAATGATATACAATTTTATATTTACATTCGAAATCCTATCCGGACGATAGCTATCAATTGTCAACAAAATTGGATGAAGAAAAGGGGGGATTGAAGGTTGAAAATCGACACAATATTTAGTACGAGGATTCAGAAATCCCTATGTAAGGCAACATTTTTAGCACAAACGGTTGTTTAGTTTTGAAGATAAAGCTAAAATTTGTGCTGGGGAACTGTATAGCCGGGGAAGACAAGATCATAAATGGTGAAATAAACTTGAGCATGCCGTCCTTCGGATGGGACGTTAAACCATGGTTACTCAAGGTGAATAAAAATTTAGGACTCCCGTAGTAGAGTCGGGCTCAAATCCACCAGAGTGACGAAAGAGCGCTCTGATAGTAGGCGATATGACCTTGTAATTAAAGCCCGGGCATGAATCTATTATGACTAAGGACATTGCCGGGGAAGACAAGATCATAAATCTTTCAGACATTTTGTATTTTTGTAAATGTAATTGACCACCCCTACTTTTCGTTTCTCCGCTCACCTAATCTTGACTAAATTTCGTAAAAAGAATGCACTTACTTGCATTCAACAAAAAACCGTATATTTGTCTATATCTCTAATAACCTTGTTTATTACGTTATTATAAAACCTTCGTTTGTTCTCAACAATAAAAACGAAATTTAAATATATTATAACCCCTCCCTCAAACTAATACTGTACGATACCTAGGACCGTCTCTAAATCCAAGACTGACATGAAACCCTCACACGAAACACGCTGAACCGTCGACTCAAAATACTCTACAGACTTCTAAATAGACTATCAAAATTAGACACGATACAAAAACGGAACTGTTACACTTACTTACTGAGACCGATATGAACATACGGGTCACAGATATACGTTTCAGCAATAACAACCAACATCAAAAGAATTCAGGCGTTTCATTCGAATCAGACTGATAACACAATGCCCACATACATAAATAAACAACAGAACACTTCATAACCATCTCATGATACACACAATACCCGAAAACAATACAAACTACTTACGGGTTTTTAGCAAATTTTACACAAATACAAACACAGAAATATGTACATTGTCTTCACAACATTTAACACATAACCCCCCACGAAGGTTGAAGTGAAGATGGAACCGACTTATTGCCACCTTGAATCATATTCGTTATTAATATTTTTCAACATTATTTTCCTTTACTTTTATTATCATCTCTTACTATTCATCCATCAGAATTGTCTTTCAATTCATTTTTATTTATTTTATTATTTATTTATTATTATTTTTTTCTTTATTTTTGTCCTATAATTAATATAAATTTTGGTCCCGAGGACCTACCAATGGGTGACCTTCCTCTCACACGTTATTCGTGAACGTCATAGATGCTGGTTGTTTCACCCCAGCAACAGTTTCATCTTCATAAATAAAAGACAAAAAAAAAAATAATAATAATCACAATAATGATTAAACAGATGTTTCGATTCTACAAATGTATAATACAAATGTACAATATGAAATTTCATATTGAAATACAAATTTTTATAAGGGCAACATCTAATATTTTGCTTGAAATCGGCCTAAGAGAGAAGAGAGGATCAGAGGAGGGAATTTAACACAAAACCTAATAAATAAATGTCAATGTAATGAATTTATCGACACACAATGTAGCATGAGAATTCAGGAACCGCTGAATGCAAGTCAACATTTTTAGCCCAAACAGTCGCTTGGTTCTGGACGAAGAGTAAAAATTAATTAACATTTAATTAATTTGTGTTGGGGAAGTACATTATCAGTTGATCTACCGCGACTTGGCACTTGTCTCAATTTCATCTCAAGACAAGATCATCAATGTTCACAAACATTTTGAAATATTTTATTTATTATTTTTTAAGTTGACCAGACCTATTCTCTATTTTCCAGTTATTTATCTTCCTACCTTATCTATATATGAATCATACAATTACCATATTTTGATACAGGATATCTTGAGAAGGTAACCTGATATCTTCAAATGTACCAATTAATAATCCTTCACGGGGAACATATTTTTATCCTTGTACAATGTTTCTGAATATCACAATTTATATGTTGATCTGATTACCAGTAAAATTTTATTTTATTTTATACAATTGTGGCAAAACATAAGCCGGTCGAAGCTGCATGGAACATTCTCATAGGGCTGTAAATGTCCATTGAAAAGAGGATTTAATTAATTAATTGTAAGTAAAATTTTATACGATCATAGAAAATAAATTTCGTGTTCATACATTCATTCTATCGGGGGGTCAGAAAACATGAAATTCTGGTAAAAACTCAAAATCGAGTTTCTTATCAAAAACAACAACAAAGCAGTATACGGATTCAGTTCTGGAGGGAATCACCTTCGAGCGGTTTGTTTATTGAAATATAAATGAAAAATGTTTTCTCAGTTCTTAAACAGTAATCATTTTTAATAAATTTTCCCGAGAGCGGCGATTGCTTCATGTTTCAGAAATTCAATTGTACTATAGATTAATCGATATGACACTATAGGTCCGACTATCGATAGCTTGACACCACTACCTGCCATGATAATACATATTTCAAAGCCAAACTAACACCTCCGACGGTGAGAGAAGGAACTGAAAGATGTGCTAGATATTTAAATATATTAATATTTTATAAATATGCATATAAATAATTATGTTTGGTTTAAAATATTTTTTTCGATCTGATTTTTATTATTATTTTGTAATTTATATTTTACTTCTTTTACAATTTTCGTGATTACATTTCCACCTGTATAGATTTGCGTTAGTTACGTAAATGACAGTCGCGAAAGCGCATTAACACATATCTAAGTTTCTTCTTAGTCTCTAGATTCTTGGCACCCAGTGCGTTACGATATTCCCTCTCCAATTAGTATAAAAATCAGTGTAAGTTATGTAATCTGTCAGAAAATCAAAATTGAGTTTTCACTGAAATATCATATTTTCCAACCTTCTGATTTAAAAAAATATTAAAACAAAAATTATTAATAATTGTTTTAAAGATTATAGCATGCAACATAATAACACTACCAATTTTAAAAAAAACACTTCTTGTATTTTATAGTTCAGAATATTGGTTTACCCCAAGTTCTATGAGTTGAATTGTGCATATAAAAAACAATACATAATGTAAACAAACATTAATCACTTCATCTAACAAAAATGCCAGGTTAAAGTTAAGATTTCACTCTCTCTCTCTCTCTCTCTATGTTAGAATCTGACTTCTAGTTTACGTCTATGGTTGAAGAGATTTCAGTAAAAGAGAAATATAGCTGTAGTTAAAACTATTTACTCACACATGGAAGGTCTCTACCATCTACATTTGCTAGTTTAACACACTATAAATTTCAATTTTAAATAGTTTAACAATAACTTGCTTATTAACTAACATAAATCTATCTGCAGCGGGATGCCAACTCTTGAATATGAAAACAAATGAAAGACAAAATTCATTGTTGCCAACTGTAACATTATCTTTATCCCAGACTTAAAAATTTCAGTTGAATTAGACAAATATTCTGGTATAAATAAAAAACTGTGCCTGATAGCGATTTTCTGATTTCAGATTTGAATTTACCACATGAAAGTCCTTCAGAAAAACGTATTTTCATATAAGAAAATTAACCCTTGTCGAACAGTATTATATACGAAGCCTCATTAATAATAAGGCAGGTAAGGGACCATAAGATCCTTCAATTAAGAACAGCCAACAGATCCGGGATGACATTCCTTGCAGATTTGTCCGTTATTGATTCTCATGAGATATAATTCATCACTGGTTTTGACTTGATCATTTTCTCTTTTAATAAACTAGATTAATATAAGTCGAGAAAGAGTTCTTTAGATTGTAGCAAAGGTCGGGGAAGTATTCATTAAGAGTGATGATGGAGATAGAGACACATTAGAAGGAACGTTGATCACTTGAATTTCTGTCTCTCCTATTCATATCAACACTTCACCTATCACAGCACTCTTAGCATTCATCAAATAATTGTTAATATTATTGAATAACGAATAACTGAACATTGAATAGGGTCAGACAGCATAATTGAACCCATATAATCTGTTAGTCCGTCTGTATCCTAGCGATTCTTGGAACTATAGTCGAAGTTGAAACGTGATGTAAATAAATCAGAGTTTACGCATGGTACGCTGTACACTTGAATGCTATATCTTTCTGGGTCGTACAACCTAAAAAAATTAAGAAGAAATAAATTAAAAATAATAAATATATAAAAAATAAATAAATATAAAATGAAATAATAATAATAGTGATGTGTGTTTTCGTGAAAGTACACTTCAGTCAGAGTATTGGAGAGTTGACAAGATGGCTGACCCAGTCTGTAGAAGACTGCCCCAGGAAGGAGGGGGAGAGAGCTGTGGTACTTGATGATGATATAGTCCTCGATAGTCTCGTGTATCTGAGAGTTGCGGAGGAACCACTGCCATCCGGAGCATCTTGTTCTGGAAGGTCTGGAGACGTATCTTGGAGGGAGCCGCTCCACCCCACATCTGGCACCCGGAGGAGCCGAAGGATCGACTTGTAGATCAGTAAGGAGCATTCTACTTTGAGAGGAAACTTCTTGTTTGAGACGGGGTCGAGAATTGCTAAGCGGGCATGTGCCTGGAAGAGCTTGTGGTTAATGTGAAGTTTCCAGGTTAGATGGCGGTTCAGCATCATAACCGAGGTACTTGACTGCTTGGTCTCTTGGACTCCAGGTTGTCTCTATATCGTCTATAGTTAGCCTAGGAAGGTCCCCTGGTCTTATCCAAGTAAAGATCTTACCCATACACTTCCCATAACTTAACGAGCTTTGACTTGTTAAATTAGAATGGTCTTGTTTTTTACATTATTTTTTATTTTTTACTTTTTAGTTATTTACCTGCATTTTTATATTCTAGGAGGTGAGACAATCTTGAGCACGCCGTCCTTCGGATGGGAAATTAACCTATGGTCCCGTGCCTGTACGATGTCAGATACTCGTTAAAGATGCCTACCCAAGGTAACTAAACATGGGTAGACAACATTTAGGGTTCCCAGGTCAAACATCGCATCGCCGACGACACACTTATTACCTCGCCTCGCGTTAGAAGCTGGTTCAACACATCGTACAGAGCTTCTGGTAGCGCTGGAAGTCGGAATACCTGCATCAACTTCAAACCCGCCAGAAGCGAACATCAGCCTTCGTGCTCGTTAAGGTCGCTATGGGCGAAAGCCAGCAGCCGACGGAATGGTACTTTAGTCGCATCACCGCCACTGGACCTGATGACACACGGCCTGCGTGGCTGATGCAAACACCGTCAACGGATCCTGGTATACTTTGTTTGGGTTAACCCGAGTAGAGTGGGGCTGATGTCCACCAGAGCGACGGGAGAGCGCTCTGCTAGTAGGTGATATGACCTCATAGTTAAGCCCGGGTAACAGTCACAACTAACTACAGACATCGTCGAGAAAATGGTCAAAATTGTGTTCAGAGGACATTAAAACCTGAAATTCCATTAATTAAACTCGGAATTTCGTGAAAAATTTTGAGGGATACACATATAATGTATACATATTTCGTGTTAATACATTCAGAAGTTGGAAAACATGAAACTCCTTTTGAAACTGCTCATCCAATTTCTGACCGTTAACATAACATTCCCCATACTTCGTATAGGCTGGATAAGTAAAAGTTGCAAAATGATAGAGACATGTTGGATGTTAAATATTTCATAAAGAATGTGTGGAGAGGTGGATAGCTCGTTAGCTGTATCTCCGGAGATTAGACACTTTGTAGTTAATCTCTGTCACCATATGGGGAAAAAATAGCCAGAGAATAGTGTAGTGGTTGTCTGTAAATGGGCCGTTATGTCGAGAAATATCTGTACATAGATGTCCTCTTCTATGTCGGGATACCGTCATCTTGGGACGAGCTGCTTTTGAAAAATGTTCATCTGACATTATAACAAGTGTTTTCTATTTTTTTTTATGTCTTATACCTACTTCGAAGGTTGTCAAATGTACACATGCTTTCAAGACGCAAAACCGGATCAGAGGGTGGAAAAGTGGGGTGCTTTCCACGCGGCGGTAGCCCTGGGGGCAACACGCGTTATGAACTATGCAATAGACATAAAAAAACTCTGATCTGAGCTCGAAACATTATTGAGCACGTCATCCTTCGGATGGTACTTTAAGCTATGGTCCCGAGCCTGTACGATGTCAGGTACTCCCCTCCAGGTAAGACCCCTACCCAAGGTGAATAAAAATTTAGCGTAAGCAACATTCAGGACTTCCACTGTAGAGTCTGGCTCATGTCCACCAGAGCACTCTTACATAGTTAAAAGCCCAGACATGAGTCACAATAACCAACCAAACAAAAAATGTCGTCGGTGAGCCAACCGCAATATTCTTCCCCAGAAAAGTTCATTAATTAAGTAGTCACTCTCCCTTTAATTGTTAATTACAATAGTTGATCAAAGTGGAGGGTTCTGAATGGTTATGACACTAAATTTTATGTCGATATATTACGTCGGCATTATTCGGTTTTCCTTTCTCTGATCTATAGTGGGCTACCCATTGGCCGATTTTGTGGGTAATTAATAGGTGTGTTTCTTATAGAGTAATTTAAATATAAAATCACGTTGTCCTTATAGCGTTTTGAATTTACATATAGAATTTCGTACAGTACATTCATTACAATAATAGAGATTTTGTGTTAAGGTTAAATGTCCCCTATTTTATTATGAATTTATTTCAACAGATGGCACCACCAGTAACAGTGAAAGTATTAAAGTTATTTTGGCTTCCCATTCAGTGGAAGTACTCTGTTATCACCATGATCCCAAAACCAAACAAACCTGAGCATGACCCTTCTTCCTTTCGACCTATCAGTCTTCTCTCTTTTCTTTCCAAGATCTTTGAAAAACTTTTCTATAAACGCCTCATTTCTATCCTTTCACTTCATCTTCCCGATCACCAGTTTGGGTTTCGTTCTTTTCACTCCACCACCCACCAACTGCACAGAGTTGTCGACTACACAGCGTCTGCATTAGAGCGAAAACTCTATGCAGCCGGGGCATTCCTGGATATATCTCAGGCTTTTGATCGGGTCTGGCACGCGGGACTTCTATATAAACTTAAACCCCTCCTACCCCATACATATTATCTTATTCTCCAGTCATACTTAACGGATAGGTATTTTGCCGTCCGTCAGGGCTCAGCTATTTCCTCCTGCCACCCCATACTGGCCGGCGTGCCTCAGGGCTCAATATTAGCCCCCCTATTATACTCTATGTACACCTTCGACTTACCCACCGACCCTCTCACATTAACAGCCACATACGCAGATGACACCGCCATTTTAGCCTCTCACACAGATCCTCACACCACTTCACTCATACTACAGCAACACCTCAACAAAATTGAAGTTTGGAGTAAATCTTGGAAAATTAAATTTAACACCACAAAATGTCAACACATAACATTCGCTCTCCGCCGTGGTGACTGTCCCCCAGTATTCCTTGAAAACCAGCCATTACCTCATACGTCTTCCGTAAAATATTTAGGATTAACCCTCGATAGAAGGCTGACTTGGAACCCTCACACTCGGACGACACGACTCACACTAGACCGGCGACTTAGACTATTGTACAGTATTTTGAATAGGCGTTCTAAATTATCTACTCGACAAAAACTAAATTGTTATACTTATCTTCTCCGACCTCTCTGGACCTATGGCTTACAAATATATGGTACAGCCAAGACTTCAAACATCAAAAGAATACAGATATTTCAATCCAAGGCTCTCCGACTGATTACGCAATGCCCACCATACGTTAGCAACAAGACTACACCGCGACTTGAACATCACACCCATAGACACTAGCATTAAACATTTATACCAACGTTTCTACACCAAAATTTACTTACACACCAATCCGGAAGTTCGCAAAATCCTAAGTACTTTACCCCACAATCCCCCAAGAAGATTAAAGAGAGTTTGGCATAGAGATCTCCTGGTATGAAGTGATGTCATGAGGGTTCACCGCTGGGTGTTTTTCCTCTCTCAAGCCTTTCATGTCATATTTATTTTTATTATTTTATTTTATTTTTATTATTTTTGTATAGTACCTCATGTCAGCCCAGCCGCTGGTTGTGCATTTTTTTACATAGTTGTGGCTTTAAATAAATAAATACAAAAAAAAAAAAAAAATTGGCTAAACGGCTCAACTTTTTTTAAATATTTTTTTTTTCCTTTGTACTCAATATAAATGTAGGATTGATATGACACCCCGTTTTTTTTAATGGTAAATTCCGAATTTTTGTTTTTTTTATGTATTTTTCTATAATTTTTTACATGTTATCTTTTTAATTTTTTTAAAATTTACAGCTAGTGCGCCGAAAGTAGTTCAATGAGTTCAAATAAATTTTCAGATTCAAAATCGAATGAATAGATGAAACGGAAACAGAAAAATACGAAATCCCCTTACCTTAGACTGAAAAACGATAGGTGTCTTTTCACAGGTTGTCAAATAAAATGCAGTATGACCTCTCACCGATTTTTATTAGAAATAGCTAGCCGGCTTTCGAGGTTTCCCTCATCATCAGGCAGTCTACAAAATAAACCATCCTTAATATAATATAAAGGCAACAAAGATAAATATATTAAATTGTAAAAAGTTAAAAAATTTTTTTTAACTTTTTACTACTTAATATATTTATCTTTGTTGCCTTTATATTATATTAAGGGTAGTTTCTTTCGTAGACTGCCTGATGATGAGGGAAACCTCGAAAGCTGGCTAGCTACTTCTAATAAAAATCTGTGAGGTCATACTACATTTTATTTGACAACCTGTGAAATAATCACTTCTCACTACATCAGCCATCTTCATATTAATAGGTGTCTTTCTTATGTACTTCTGGATACACTTATAAAAGTTTGTGTCGATACATTCCTTCAATCTGGAGACACACACATATAGACACACTGGCAGACATTTATTTATTTTTTTCATTTTCGGAATTAGAAGTGCGGAAAATATGAAATTCTGTTGAAAACTTCGCATCGACTTTTTTACCGATTAAATAACTTCCCCTATACTTCTATAGCTGGGGAAGAAAAAACCTTATGTAATAAACATATGTCGAAAAACATGAAAATCTGGTGATAACTCAAGGTCGTATTTTTTACCGGTTACGTAACTTCCCCTATGCATTGTATAACAGGGGCAGTAAAATGATGTTTTCTGCATATTTAAATTGCGAAATTTCAAATTCAAAAATGCCCCTGCCAAACGCGTAGAATTCGTGTAAAAATAGAGAAAGATGAGATTCTAAATGTTGAATAGAATAGGGCTGAAGATACTGCCAGTTAATTGTGCGGGAAGCCTCCTCCAACTCCTTATTCTATAACTGGTCTCTTGAGACTAGATCGACTGTCGTGCCGCTAATAGCTTGGTCATCATCCGTGGAGTCTCCGATACTTAGATCCAGTCAGACGTTTATTGGCTATTAAAAACTCCGCAGGAGTCCAATTTATTTAATAAACAGTTGGTTCATTAAAAAAAAAAAATCGTCAGTGAATAACTTGCAATGTACTTCCCCAGAACGAATTAATCAATTAAATTTTCGCAAAACCGGTCGACCGTTTGTGCTAATATTCAATAGTTGACTTATATAGGACTCCTAAATCCTCATACTAAATTTTGTGTCAATATATTCATTACATCGGCCGTTATTAAGATAGTTGACTCGAGCCTCTCTCTCCTGCCCCCCTTTCCTTCAACTGATTTTGCGAAAAATTGATAGGTGCCACCCTTATGGTGTTTTGAATTTAAATATAAAGTTTCATGTAAATACATTCATTACATTGGCAGTTATTAGAGTTTTTGTGTTAAGCCCCATCCTAATCTCCCATTTTTCCTTCGGCCGAAATGCCCGAATATCAATAGGTGTTAATATAATTTTTAGATTGCATTATTTATTTATAATTTATTTTTATTATAACAATTTTTTGCACAGTCTTACTCAGCTCTTGAGAGTGCCTTTCTGGGATTGCAGGAAGCGGCAGCTGCAATGGGTCTCCGAATAAATGAGTCCATGACTAAATATATGTACACAGGTGTAGACGCGAACCCCCATAGCCGAAGCATATTGATTGGTCCATATTTCTTCGCGAGGGTCAAAGAATTTACGTACTTGGGCTCTCAAATCACTACCAGGAACGAGACATCAGCCGAAATTAAGAAAAGACTTACGGCAGCGAATCGATGCTATTTTGGATTGCTGAGGCATATGCGAAGCTCTCTACTGAGCAGGCATATCAAACTCCGGCTCTATAAGACCCTGATCCGTCCAGTCCTTATCTACGCCAGTCAAACATGGACCCTATCCAAGTCTGACGAGAAGGACCTGTTAATATTTGAAAGGAAAATCCTTCGAAGGGTTTTCGGCCCTGTGAAGGACGGACTGGTTTGGAGAATTCGCAAGAATAGGGAAACCTACGAGCTGTTTGGTGAGGCTGATTAGTGAGGGTGGTGAAGTTGGGAAGGTTGAGTTGGGCAGGCCATGTAGCCCGAACGGAAGAGGGCGAAGTGCCAAGAACGGTCCTTGAGGAGCCTTTGTACCGATCAAGAAGAGCAGGCAGACCGACGCTAAGATGGGTGGATGGTGTGGCAGCTGACGCGAGAGAGCTTTTTGGTCAGCGAAATTGGAAAGCAGCTGCACAGGACAGAGCCGAATGGCGGAGGCTCATTGAGGAGGCCAGTACCCACTAGGGTTGTAGCGCCAGATAGATAGATAGATAACAATTTTTAAATGTTATTTACTAAATTATTTTAATTAGGTTAATTTAAAAAAAAAATATTTTATCAGACGGCCTGATGATGAGGGCAACCTCGAAAGCCGGCTAGCCAATACAAATAAAAAATCTGTGAGAGGTCAGACTATATCTTATTTGACAACCTGTGAAATCAATAGGTATCTTCCTCCTAGGAATCTTTTTGTCTATACATTCATTATATCGGCAGTTATTACACGTTTTGTGTTAAGCCTACCCTAATCCCCCCTCCTTATGGTCGATTTGACTGAAAATACCTTGAATAATGAATGTATTAACAAAAAATTTAATACGACGATTAAAAAGCCCCTTTGTAAGTCAACTATTGATTTTTAGCCAAACGCTCGATTTTTTTGGGAGATAGAACAACAAAGTAATTAATGCGTGTTTCGGAAGTAGTATTTTTTTCCTGTTTCACATTAAAAATAAGAAAAAATGAACCAAAAGTAAAAAAACATCACATGAGTCTCTTGATGAAGCGGCTGCTCAGCGCCACCGCCTCCTCAGGCAGGAGGTCACGCGGCCAACGTCGATTTAGTCGCCGAGGAGGGTTTCCCGGCGAGGACCGGACCGACATTGCTTCCACCAGTGTGTTCGGATGTAGCTTGAACTTGTTGTGCAGATTTGTATATAGCTTGTATATAGGTCATTAGGTAATAACGACTTTTCACTTATACAATATTTCATTAGTCAGGATTGATATTCGTTTGATGTGGTTCATCACACAACGCTTCAATAGCTGAAGCAGGGATCGTGGAACAACCAGATGTGAAAAGTGATTTCTGGAGTTGATGATCGCTTGCCGAAACGCCAAAAGACATTAGTATACTTTCGGCACAAATTACTATCGAAACAATTTTTTTAAATTATTCTCTTCCCATGAAAGGAATAAACTATTATCGTTATGTTCGGGTCAGCTAATAGACGTTAGTAGCGTTATTGATATTAACCCTGTTTGTGAGCCGACGGCTGAACTACTTTACGTAAGTGGCGTACGTAAGCTTAAACTAAGCGGTGGAGTTTTTAACTGTTAGATGAATTGTTCTGAAAAGTACTCCGAAACTGTTATTCAAAGTATGTTTCGATATTCTTGCCAAGACCCCCAATTATTCTGAAGAATACCCCCAAATTGTTATTCAAAGTATGCTTCGATATGCTTGCTAAGACCCCCAATTGTACTGAAGAATCCCCCCAAACTGTTATTCAAAGTATGTTTCGATATGCTTGCTAAGTCCCCCCCAGTGCCGGTCGTGACGTGCCAACGTGTAGACGCTGTCGTGTTGCTTCGGCATTTATCTGTGATTATTTCATTATAGTGCAGTGAAAATCAAACAATAACTAAACTTAAACTATCAAAACTTAAAATTAAGTAAATTCATGAATGGGTCCGTGGCCACAAATCATGCAAATTTAATGTCAGATGAAAACACAACGACAAATGCCAATATCAACATGGAAGAATCACCCAATGAAAACTTTACACCCGTAGAATCTAATAGAAAACGGGATCGGGAACACACACCACCAATTTCCCCATTAAAAAAAAAAACAAATAAAGTCAAATAGATATTATACTGAACCAAAACCTTTAGTTACTAAAAACCGTTATGAACCACTCATGAACATTGAACCCGAAAATTCCAAGATTGTCACTAATAAAATTCCCCCCATATTTCTGTGCAATGCCAACAATTTTAAGGAAATAATTAAAGATGTCAGTGCAATATGCGAGGACAAATTTATAACCAAATTATGTGGTCACAAAGTAAAGGTTATGTTAAGTAATCAAGAAGACTTTCGTGCACTCACCTCTTTTTACGACAAAGAAAAAATAGAGTATTACACTTATGCCCTAGACAGAAAAAATGACCTGACTGTCATAATTCGTGGAGTTCCGTACAGTTTTAGTGATACGGAAATTAAAGATGAACTGATAAAAAGTTATCCAGTCCTATACGTTCGAAGGATAATAAATAAAGACAATTTTCCAACTCCATTGTTGTTGGTTACTCTAGAAAACAACGAAGCGGGTAAAAAAATATTTAATTTAGATAAATTACTCTATTCAATAGTTTCTGTGGAACCTCAGAGAAAATCAAAAAATATACCAATGTGCACGAACTGTCAGAGGTACTTTCATACTAAAAATTATTGCAAATTACCCAGCCGATGTGTTAAATGTTTGGAAAACCATCATTTTTCGAAATGTCCATTAAAAGAAAAAGAGCTGGCACAATGCGTTAATTGTAAGCAAAAGCACGCCGCAAACTACAAAGGTTGTCCCTACTACATCCAATTAAAAAAAAGCACCCACTCACCTTATGATAACAGCAAAGAAATCCCAACTTCATCTGCAGCACAAAAACCAAGAAGGCCCGAACGCACTTTTTCACAAGTACATGAAAACTATACTTATGCCTCCTTATTACAAAATAAAACACCAAACACAAATGAAAACAACTCTTCTACCAACATTTCAAACTCAACTCCATCTGACCCTCTGAAAAACATCCTGAACCTCCTGTTTGACATACTTCGGCCATGTTTACCAACATTGATAACAGCTCTCACAAGTTACCTCACCCAAATGTCAACATCTCCTTAATCCGATTCCCTCAAATATCGATTTAGAACAATGAACGCACAAAGTCTTCCAACCTTTAGAAACTTAATGTTTTTAAACTGGAATGCGAATGGAATAATATCCAAGCGTCAGGAACTGTTAATATTCATGCAAGCAAACAATATAGATGTGGCGTGCATCACCGAAACCCATTTAATCGAGACTCAAAAATTTACGATGCCTGGATACGCTGTTTACCGACATGATAGGGCTGTGTGTTGGGGAGGCGTCGCTATACTGGTGAAAAAATATTACCAACACAATGAAATAATTTTACCTAAACTAGATGCAATTGAGGCAGTGGCTATCAGCCTGAAGACTCATCCAAAAATTCACATAATAGCTGCTTACAGACCCTCAAACAAAAAGTTTTTTGAAAGGGATATTTTACTACTGTTTAATGAGCTTCCGAACTTGTTGCTAATTGGTGACCTCAACTGTAAGAATACTGTATGGGGTTGTCGAAAGTCAAATCCAAATGGGACACGTCTCTATGATTTAATTTCAGACCATGGAATAAATATTTTCACCCCAGAAGAGCCTACTTTTTTTAGACAGGGCAGGCAACCTGACTTATTGGACATTGTGCTTGCCAAGAATGTAAACTTTCCTATTTATTCTAAAACTGAAACTGCGTTAGGCTCTGATCACTTGCCAGTCACTATTCAGGGTTCGTTCCGAAACACTTCGTTTAAAACCGCGTCTCATTCAGGACATTATATTATGAACTTTTACTATCAGTTTTCCCTCCTTAAATTGTTCATTATGTTACTGCTACTCCAGCCATCTATATGTTTTAAATATCTGTTCATTTTATACTTTTTTCTGTTTTATTGATTAACTGCTTAAACATACTTTAAGGGGTAAATGTATCCCAAAAGTTATTTTCATTTGCCAAATGTTACTAACGCATAGATTTTCATTTATGTAATTATACCATGCAAAACAAATTCATGTTGATCTGGTAAATAAAGAATTTTATAAAAAAAAAAAAAAAAAAAAAAAAAAAAAAGTCCCCCCCAAAAAAACCGTCGTTGAATTCCCCAGTATGAATTATTATTAATTATTAATTTTGTGTCAATACATTCATTACATCGGCAGTTATCAGGCTATTTGAGTCGAGCTCACCATCTCTGCTCCCTCCCTTCCGCAGATTTTCTGAAAATTAATATGTGTCGTCCTTATAAGGCTTTGAATTTACATATGACATTCCATGTCAATACATTCATTACAGCCATCGCAGTCTGTTTCACGAAGGCCACCAGGTCCGGGCTCTTGTACAGGTCCCTCAGCTCTCTATTGAACCATATCCTCCATCTATCCCCCTCAGGAGTAGGACCGTATATCTTCCTCATAGAGTGGAGGTGAGAAGGTCTGAGGAGAGATGTGGAGGTGGTCAGTAGAGATAGTGTTGTTTTTAGGATTAAAATTATTTATAAATTATATAATTTTGTTTTTGTTCCGTATTGATATTTTGATTCAATTTATAATGTAGGCTTCTGCAAATAAACCCAATATTTGTTCTCGTATTCTATGCTATTCATTTGAACTTGCATTCAATTGCACATCTTGAACTTTCAATATTTTTTTAGGGCCAGAAGTGACTGTAGAAATCAAAATTTAATAGAAGACCAGACATAAAATTTCTACAGGAAATGAGTAATTTTATTATTTAATATTTATTATTTGTTTATTTATTTTAATAATTTATTTAATTATACATAATTTTCATTATGACACCATGGTGACATGGTGTCAGAGAACTGGTGGAGCAGTACATTTCAGTGGTTCACTGTCGACTTTTTCAACCAATCCTAAAGGCAATACATTCCACATTTCACTAGTCCTGTTCAGCGGGTTTTGAATTGGGACTCTTTTTTTTTTTTTTTTATTTAATTTATTTTTCTTCTTTGTGGGTTGGGCAGTTCCAAACACTTAATGAAATATATTGGGGACAGGTTCACACAGAGAGAACCGGTCATTCCATTGCTTCCCAACCATGACCCGACTTTAAATATAAAAAAAACAAAAACAGTTAAGACCATTCACCAGATTCATTGTTTTTTTTCTTCTGGGATTATAACATTCTGCAGAGTTTGATCTACAATATTGTGGGACCTTTTGGAGCTGGCCCTCTCCCCCCCCTCTCCACAAATTTCTTGAGGAAAACATTTTGGGTGAGTTTAGTTTGGGTAGGTACAGCAAAGTGTAAATCAATATTTCTAGAAAGTCAATGTTCGTAATAGAATATTCTTCTAGCATGAATGAATCAATTATGTTTTCCCTCTTCATACAAAACAGAACTTCTGAATCCTATCTATACTTTTTTTTTTTTTGTCTTTTATTTATAAAGAACAACTGTTGCTAGGGTGCAACAACCAGCATCTATGATGGTATTGATATGTTGGCGTGAAGGGCATGTGAGAGGAAGGCCACCCAGTGGTAGGTCCTCAGGACGAAAATGTATCTTAATTATTCGGACAAGAACAGAAACAAATAAATAAATAAACAAAATAAAATAAATAAAAAGAAATTGAAAGATAATTTTGATGGATGGGTAAGAGACATAATAAAAGTAAAAAAAAATGATGTAAAAAAAAAATTTAAGAACGAACATGATTCAAGGTGGCAGTAAGTCGCGGTTCCACCTTCTCTTCAACTTTCGTCGGGGGTTTTGTGGTAAGTGTTGTGAAGATAAAGTACGTATTTCTGGGTTTGTATGAGTATAAAGTTTTCTAAAAAAACCGTATGTAAGTAGTTTGAATTGTGTTGGATACTGTGTGTATCATAAGATCGTTATGAAGTGTTCTGCTGATTATGTGTAGGGGGCACTGTGTTATCAGTCTAAGGATATTTGACTGAAACGCCTGAATTCGTTTGATGTTGGATGTTTTTGCTAAACTGTATATCTGTGATCCGTATATCCATAATGGTCTCAGCAAGTGTAACAGTTCCGTTTTTGTGTCATGTCTAATTTTGATCGTCTATTTAGAAGTCCGTAGAGTATTTTGAGTCGACGGTTCAGCGTGTTTCGTGTGAGACGTGTGTGAGGGTTCCATGTTAGTCTTCGATTTAATGTTAGTCCTAGGTATATCGTACAGTATTAGTTTGAGGGAGGGGCGGGGCTTGTCGTAGATGAAAAAAAAGGGGGGGGGGGGGAGGGGGCATCTTTCTCGTCGAAGTGTAAATGTGATATGCTGTGATTTTTCTGTATTAAGTTTTATTTTCTATACTAAATTTTATTTCGATATATCGGCACATATTAAAAGTTGCTGATTTTTTCCGGCCTTTTTCTTCCAGAGGTGTCCCGAAGGTCTCTCTCTGGAGGAAGAGCGAAAACGTAATTGATTTATTCTTGCTGGGGAAGTATATAGCTGTTGATTCACCGACCACCTCCTTTTTTTTTTTTATTTTCTCTTTCACCGTCGACTCAAAATACTCTACGGACTTCTAAATAGACGATCAAAATTAGACATGACACAAAAACGGAACTGTTACACTTACTTAGACCATTATGGATATACGGATCACAGATATTCGGTTCAGCAAAAACATCCAACATCAAACGAATTCAGGCGTTTCATTCAAAAACCCTCAGACTGATAACACAGTGCCCCCCATACATAATCAACAGAACACTTTATAACGATCTTACGATACACACAGTACCCGACACAATACAAACTACTTACATACGTTTTTTTACAAAACTTTACACACATACAAACCCAGAAATACGTACTTTATCTTCACAACACTTACCACAAAACCCCCACGAAGGTTGAAGAGAAGATGGAACCGCGACTTACTGCCACCTTGAATCATATTCGTTCTTAAATTTTTTTTTTTACATCATTTTTTTTTACTTTTATTATCTCTCTTACCCATCCATCAAAATTGTCTATCAATTCCTTTTTATTTATTAATTTATTAATTTTTTTTTCTTTATTTATTTATTTTATTTTTTTCTCCTTGTCCTAATAATTATTATAAATTTTCGTCCCGAGGACCTATCATTGGGTGGCCTTCCTCTCACATGCCATTCACGCCAACATATCAATATCTATCAACATAGATGCTGGTTGTTGCACCCTAGCAACAGTTGCATCTTTCTAAATAAAAGAAAAAAATAAATAAAATAAAATTTCTCTTCCAAATCCGTAATCTATTTTGAAAGAGACAATGGTGTATGGTGTATCCAATTCCTAATCCAACCTTTCAATGCACCAGGTTCTTTGTATAAGAGACTTATATCACCAATCTATTCACCATCAGTTGTCCCCTTGAGGCCAGGAGTATATACACCAGAAACCCTGGAGACTACACACACACACCTCGTCCAGGATTTGTGAATGGGGGGAGGGGGGGTAACGCATGCGCGAGTCCATCCTTTGGTTCCCGCCTTCTCGCTCTCTGGTTAGTCGACCCCGCGTCGTCGCATTGTTCATATGTTCTTCGTTTGTGTCTTTCTTTAAATAGTGCGCCCGCGCAAACATCGCCATTTGAGACATACTCAGATGGCTTCGGAGGCTACTTAACGAACCTCCGGCAACTAAACACTTATAAATAAATTTAAAAATTATTTAAAAAAAATACAGAAGTTAAAGTGAAAAATAAAAATATAATCTCGTATATTTTTTACGTATTTATTTTTACAAAGTTTCTCTGAAAGGGCTTGATTCATTATTGAATAATTGGATGGAGATGAATCTAATTTATTTGTAAATTTTTTGAATATATTAATTATATTTTATTTGTAACGAAAGAGTTAAACAATTTAATTTTGATGTTACAGTTAACTAATGAAAATTCGGAAGAAAGACAAATTACCTTTTATTATTATTATTTTCCACCGGATTCTTTTGTTTTATTTTATTTAATTAATTTTTTATTTATTTATTAAAACAGTGATGCTCAAAGAGTCCTATAAGTCCCTTATAAATAATATTTCCTATAGAGAAAATGTCATTTCTAAATTATTTTTCCTTCAAAACCGTTCATAACAAATGGGTGCCCCAAAATTGTGTGTAATTATTTGTAACCGTTGGCATGGATACTGCAATGCATTTAGCGGCAGTTAGTAATATTGTGCCTTAGGATACACCGAGACGAAGAAGTTATAAGAAAATTCAGATGTAAGTTATAGAAGTTATCCAGTAAGAATATATTTTGAAATTTAACTTTATTGAAATTAAATAAATAAAAAGTGATACATTATTATCTACTCCTGGTTTTCTTAAATAAGGCACATTATCTATCATTAAAGGAAAGAAGCGTTAATCACCAACAATGTACACCCCCAGCACAAATTAATCGATATCGTTTTCGTACTCCGGAAAAAATCGACTGTTTGGGTTATAGTTGATTTACATATTGGCTACTGAAACCTCATACTAAATTTCCTGGGGCATCTGATCCCCCTTATCCTTTGGCCGATTCCGTTGAAAATTAATAGGTGTCGTCTTTATGGATTTCTGGATACACATATAAAATTCATGTAGATACATTCATTCTAGGAAATATGAAGATGGCTGATTTAGTGAGAAATGATTATTTCACAGGTTGTCAAATAAGATATAGTCTGACCCATTACAGATTTTTATTTGTATTAGTTAGCCGGCTTTCGAGGTTGCCCTCATCATCAGGCAGTCTATTAAATAAAAAAAAATTGAAATTAACCTAATTAAAATATTTTAGTAGGGGGCCATGGTGGCCGTGCGGGCTAAAGCGTAGGATCGCATGGTCTCACCAAGGTTTGTGGGTTCGAATCCCGTCCGGGAGTGAGTTTTATTTCGTAGATAGAACTCCCTCCCGGGGCCATGGATGTCGTAAATAACTAAGATATAACACACTGACATGGCTAATATGCACCGTACATAAAGCCAAAAAAATATATATATTTTAGTAAATAGAATTAATATTTTTTTATAATAAAAATAATATATGAATAAATAAAACCATCTAATTAAAAATTTCGGACAGATAAGTTGTTGAAGTTTTTAGATGGTTTTATTTATAGTTTATTTTTATTATAAACAATTCTGTGGTATTGGAGTAAAGGGGTATATGTCAGTTTTTCAGTTTTCAGAGAACTCCCAAGTTTCTCAGTTGTCCCCCTTTTCACTTCCTTTTTTTTCAATGATGTCATAAGATTCTGACTTATTTCTCTTTACCCCAACATAGAGATCACCTATCTAAAGCAAGTTATGACTTGCTTTAGATAGGTGTTACCCATTTTCACAAAGAATTGACATATACCCCTTTACCCAAACAGCACAGAATTGTAAATTATATTTACTAAAATATTTTAATTATGTTAATTTCAAATTTTTTTATTTTATGATGAATCTGGGAGAGGTCAGACTATATCTTATTTGACAACCTGTGAAATTCATTCTAGGGGTTGAAAAACATGTTCTAAATTTTGGATACCGATGTTACCATGTATACCGCACAGATTCCTTTCTAAGGAGGGTGTGCTCAAGTTTTTTTTGCGATTTTATAGTTGGCAAGTCGCAACCTCTATCAAAGAATATCAATCACAGCGACTATCATGTTCTTAACAACCAAAAGTTGAATTTTCAACGGAATTCCATGTTTTCCCGACCCCTGATTCCAAAAATGTTTAAAAAAATTTCCTTTCGGTCTGTGGTGTGTCTGTTCATCTATGAACATAACTCCCGAAAGAATGGATGTATCGACACAAAATTGTATATTAATTCTCAGTAACCTGTAAGGACGACACCTATTAATTTTCAGTCAAATCGTTCAGAGGGAATGGAGGGATTAGGGGGAGGACTGAACACAAAAACTCTAATAAATACCGATGTAATGAACATAATGTAACATTGTGCAACTTTATATTTAAATTCAAATCCCCAAAAGGACGACAACTAATAATTTTCTGCGAAATCAATTGATAATTGGAAAGTGGGATGTGAATGAATATATCGACAAAAAATTTAGTAACAGGATTCAGAAGTTCTCTGTATGTCAAATATTGATAGTTTATCGAAACGGGTGATTCGTTTCAACTATTGATAGTTAACTCAAACGGGTGATTGATTTCGAAAGGAGAGATAAAACTTGATTAATTCGTGCTGGGGTCGTAAATTGTCCAATTCACTGACAACGCTTTTGTTACAAGTATTAACTGTGTTTTAAATTAAATATAATAACATGTATCAGTTTTAATTTATTTTGCTTTACATGGTTTAAGAAAATATACAATTAGATACACATAAATATATATGCTTCTATATATCTGTGGTCACAGGGAATAAATTGGTAAGTCTAAATTCGTAACTTTTCAGGGCAGCACTTTTTTACTTTTGCATTAATCGTGTAAATCCAGTTTTTGGAATAAATAAATTTTGTTTGCATCATTATTAATTACTTACTTTCTAAATCTATAGGAGTGAATGAAAATGAATATTGTTAATCCTTTCTTGGATTTTCCCTTAGTTACCTAATCATTCCTAATTTGTATACACACTTACCTAATTATTAACCATAACTTCGAAATACTCTTGAATGATGCTTCTCTAAAGTTGAGCAAGTTGATTTTACCGAAAATACACTCTTCACTTGGAATAGTCTGCTCTAGTGAATAAATGGTTAAATGTAGTTATCTCGTGAATGATTCCTCAAAGAAGTAAATTAAATTGATTTAACCGAGAACATACACAATTTTACGAGTTACAGAAACCTGTCCTGAGCTCCCAACTTCTTCACAGTGTGCAGATGGCTTGGGAGATGATCACAGTACACTTAACTCATTTTGACCATTTTTCGACTTAACAACTTATTCCTTGTGACCATAGATATATACTCACAAGTAGGTAATAATCGTATGTAAACGACAGTATAGCGTGAAAAGATCATATTCGTCAAATTTATCGTAGAATTAATCTAATTTAACTATTTTTTCGTGACTGCAATAAATTATTCACATCATATAATATAATATTAATTGCATTAAAATGATTTCACGCTACGCTGATGTACATATATAACCTACCTACCTACATCTCTACTCTGCCAAAAGGTTTAATATATTTATTAATATGTATAATTGCGTCCATATCTCTCTCGTTTTTTAAAAATTTATTAATATTATTTTTACTGTTAGTTAAAAATTATATAAAAAATTACAGTATATTTACGTCTAAGCGAAAATAGCAGCGGTTCCAAAATTTGTATACATACACAGGGTTTTGGGAAAGTTTCACTCCTGTAAATCGAGGGGTTTCTATATTATTTATTTTATTATATAAACAAAAAATGTTATTTGAATAATATTAATTTTGTGTTCGAAAAGATCATCGGAACCAAAATTATAACATAAAAGTATTCACTGTTATAAATAAAACAACATTTCAAAATTTGGTAAAGTTTTTAGAAAATTACTTTATACTGGTCTACGATATTTGCAAAAACACTTCACTTCTTCATTTTTAGATAGAAAAAACTTTTATTAAAAAAAGTTCTTATACTTTCAAAAACCTATTAAAATATCCTTAATAAGTAATGGTTCTGCACATAACTTTCGGTTCGTAGTGAAAAGATGAAATTCTTAAAAAATACTTTACTATGAACAATTTTTTTCTATTTATTCAGTTTACAATGTGTACAAAAAATAACAATAAGCAGAAGTGATGACTATAAGAAGACATGATAAAATAATAAGTTATACAAAATATTTAAAACATAATAAGAAGCAAAAAAGAAATGAATAATGTAATGAACAAATAAGGGAAAATGAATAATTTATTAGAATAAGTTACTTAAGTATGAAGGAAATATTTAGTATAAAAAAAATTCAATCATTAGAAATGAAAATATATAGGTAATAAATCAGAGGGCGCCGGTAGCTCAGTGGTATGCGTGCTTGCTTATTCGACCGAGGCCCTTAGGTTTTTTATCTGGGAGGTGAAAAACATTGAGCACGCCGTCCTTCGGATGGGACGTTTGTCCCGAGTCTATACGATGTCAATCACTCGTTAAAAACCCCTATCCTAAGTGAATAAAAAATTTAGGATAGGTAGGCAAAACCTGGGATTCCAGTATTGAAAAAAAGGGGTCGAAATTGCAAACCCTGCTTCACACCATTTTCGACATATTCACCTTCCAGTTATTTTATGTATTATTAATTCATATATATTATTTATTTATACTTTTTTTTTTTTTTTTTCATTTTTTATTTACACACTTTCAAAAGAAATTGCGAAACGTATTATTATTTTTGTAATGAGAACGGAATGCTGTCAGAAGTATATTTATAGGGATCCAATTTGTTTGGAGGAAGTGTGGGTAAAGCTGGAGGCGTTGCCAGGAGATGGCCTTATAATGACCTTAGCTGCTTGTCTCAGCTGGTTTGATTTAGTGAGACCCAGCCATTATATTGGTGGGAAAAGTGGATGTTCAAGAGAACAACACTTGTTGACTTTTGAAAAAAACATAGAAAAATGTTTAAATTCAAAACAAATAAATCTCAAAAAAATCTCAACTGACAGGTCGGAGTGTGTGAGGGCAGACAAGCTAATCCCCTCTCTAGAATTGAGGAGAGGGGATTCTCCTTTCTTCCTTTCCAATTGTATCTCTATACTTTCAAATTCACCTTTCTTTCTACTTTTATGGACATTGTGTAATGACGAGGTCGAGCCGGCCTTATGTACTTTGAAGGTGTTGAAAATAATTCAGAGTCGCTCCTCAAAAATTAGCCCTTTCAAGTTCTCAGCTTGCGTACTGGATTTGTCTCTGAAGATCTTTCTTCCCGTAGCGTATTCTCTTGAGGATTCCACTTATTGCAATAATTGCAGCTACATTCCACGTTTCTTCATCGACTTCATGCTCTGTTCTCTAACAAGATCATCTCTTGGAATCTGATGTGGTCTTGTATAGTCATATCAGAACTACGGCGTATGGACGTATTGTGTTACCACGATACACAATCTATACATAATAATATAAATATAACAAAATTAAAAAATCTAATAAAAGTTATAGAGAAAACTGAAAGGAATATTTTATATTAAATATGATTTTTACTACGTCCCCCGGTTTGCGAGATGAAAACCTTCCTGAAATGTTTTGAAACCATTTTTTTTTTTTTGTTTCCTCAATTTATGCGAAAACGGTTAGTCCTATTGGAAAATTGTTTCTTATCAAAAATGTTCCTAATTAAATTTCCAATCGCTAATGTATACTGAAATTTGAGTTCAGACCAGTACCACCAAAGTTATGGCGCTAGCATTAAAACCGCTGACGCAAAACGTTACTTTCATATACCCATTGATGCTAGTAAGAAATGATTTTGCGAGGGGGTTTAATACGAAGGGACTGTAAAACGAACAGGAGGGAAGGGCGGGATTAGGGGGAGGCGTAACACAAAAACTCTAACATAAGTCAAAACCCAATGAGGGCATAATTTGTCAAATTTCAGCGATTTCGGCCGAAGGGAAGAGGAGTTCAGGAGAAGGGGCTCAAATCTAAAATTGTAATAACAGCCGATGTACTGAAATTTAGGACTCCCATAGTATTGACGGGCTCATGTCCACCAGAGCGACAAAAGAGCGCTCTGGTAGTAGGCGATATGACCACGTTATTAAAGCCCGTGGATAAGTCACAATAACTAACCAACAATACATAACAAGCAAATGTGATACATTAATAAATAAAATATCGTGGATATTGAAAGAGAAATCATTCATTAATGACACTCCATTATCTTGTGTATCAGCTAATGAAAGAAATAGAAAATAAAACAAGATAAAAAATTGTTAAATGATAAAAGAAAGCTATGTTATAAAAAATGTGTATGATTAAGTCTTCAATCAACTAGTAGGTCTCGAGGCCATTGCCGCCTCAGCCTCCTATGAACATAAGACTTTTTTCACAAGAATGCGGACTAAAGGATCAGGGTGAAAGGATACGTAGAATCGTAGATTTTATTACATCCCTTACAAAGGGGATCTTTGGATACAGGATAGCATTAGAGACATATTTCGAAATAACTTATTACAGGGAGTTTGCTTTGACCGCGTATACGCAGTATACGCTATGCAGTCATTCTTTAACAGTATAAGAATCTATAATTCAAATAGGAAATTTCAGAAGTTTTTGTTCTAAGCCTGCTTCTAATCCCGCCCTTCCCTTCTGTCCATTTGGCTGAAAATCAATAGGTATAATAGGTTCTGAATTTATATATAAAATATATGAATATAAATATATGAATACATTCATTCCTATCGAGAGTTATCGTCGACACACTTTTTTTTTCATGTTTGGAATTTGGAAGTCGGAAAATTTGAAATTCCGTTGAAAACTCCGTATCGAATTTTTGACCGAATACATAATTTCTGCTGTACTAGCTGGGGAAGTAAAAAAAAAAGTAGAAATATTTTCCCCTTATTTTATTCTACTATGCAATATGACTTTTCTGTGATACTCCGGTAGTCATTAATCCGATTCCCTTGGATGCAGATGGTGCAAAATGTGAATTATCCAAATTAGGTGTGGTATGGTTTGATGAAATTGTTCAAGTCACGTCCAGGAATTGATCACGATTCGCACTCACCCAGTCAAAAGGCTCAACTATTGTCTGCCTGTCACAGCCTTCAGCCTCATCAATGCTCCAATTGGCACTATTCACTTTAAAGAGACACAATTTGAATTTCAACACATGCAAATTCCAAAAAAAATAAGTGATGTGGCCATTACTGGACATTCTTATACCACTCACTTTTTGCACGGATCATTCTCCCTTCCCCTTCTCAAATTAATTTCGTACTGGCATTAATGGCTATATGAATGTAATGTTTTGGCGTCAGCAGTTTTCTTTGTTTCATTGTATAGTGTAATTCTAAGAGTGACATTATACCTGATAGTGTAAGTATGAAATGAATTTGAGGGGGGAGGGGGGAGAAGTGGAGGGAGTGTAATCTCCCTATTATACATGTGTGGATGTATGAGAAAATTATATAATGGTTGACATCACAAATAATCAATATTTTATTCAATAGAATACGTCACAAGATAGCTTATAAATTAGATACATTAATAATAACAATACTATTAAAAAATCAAATGAAATTAATAAAAAATGAATAAATACAAGAAAATAAATAGGTTTTAATATGTTTAAAATTAAGAAAAATATTTTTTATAATTCTTCCGGAATTGTCTTTTTCACCTCGATATTTCGGGACGTTCTTATATCCCTTCATCCTGTCACAATATAGAAAAAAGAATAACAATAACAAATGTAAATGATAAGGAAATATAAAAAAAAAAAAAATAACAATAACAAATATAAATAATAAAGATATATAAAAAAATATATAAAAGATAACAATAACAAAAAAAAACAAAAAAAAAAAAACTAAGGTAGGGGTCTTCGAGTGCCTCACATCTGGACTATCGCTTAACGTCCCATTTCACCGCCTAGATAAAAAGCCTAAGAGCCTCGTCCGGGGTTTGAACCCGCGATCTTCAGCTCAGTAGGCTAGCATGCTACCTTTGAGCTACAGGCGCCCTGAAAGTTTGGTAGGGATGATGTTTTTATAAGATTAAAGATAGGAGGTCAGATGATTTTCCCAGCCAGACAGAGCTGATTTAGATGTCATTATCCCATACGAAGATTATGTAAATCTATAGGTACATAGTAAATTTGTATCCTAGCCTCAACAAAGAATTTCCTTTCATAAGGAAACGTAAATAAAGTGACTTAGTTTATTATATACTTGTTGTCTGCAATATAGTTATATTTTGCAGATTAAAGGTTGTTTGCAATAAATATCAATCGTCTTTTTTTTTCAATTTATATATTCATAGAAATGTGTTCACAGAAATAACGAAACAAAAAAGAAAACTTAAACAAACATACCTCCCCGATGGCTACATTTCAAGCAGTGTCGTCAAACTGTTATCTAAAGAAATATTAATTACATATTTTTTAAATATTTTTGTGCAAATTAATAATAATTCGATCTAGTCAACAAGAGAGAGGAGTGATCCAAACTTGCCGGCTAGATCGTGGCCATATTGAGAACTTTATAATAAATAAAAAGAAAGGCTTTGCTTAACTTTTATATTATCTAATTCCACAAATATATACTCGTATATATAGGCAAATTTCAAAAGTATATATACTATATATCAGCAGAAGATTCACTCCTTTATTACTTCATCATATTTGTGAAGAAATTTTCCAATTGGCACTATTTACTTTAAAGAGACACAATTTGAATTTAAACACACGCAAATTCCAAAAAAAATAAGTGACGTGGTCATTAATGGACTTTCTTATATATCTCACTTTTTGCACGGATCGTTCTCCCTTCCCCCTCTCAAATTAATTTCGTACTGGCATTAATGGCTATATGAAAGTAATGTTTTGGCGTCAGAGGTTTTCTTTGTTTCTTTGTATAGCGTAGTTCTAAGAGTGACATTATACCTTATAATGTAAGTATGAAATGAATTTGAGGGTGGGGGAGGGGGGAGGGGGAGAAGCGAAGGGAGTGTAATCTCCCTATTATACATAATATGTGGATGTATGAGAAAATTCTATAATGGTTCACATCACATACAAATATTTTTTTATCCTTTTCAATAAAAACTACCAATAATAAAACCATTATATAATTACGGCTCGTATTTAAACGCACAGTAAAAAAAACAGCTTACCGAATAAGAAAGGTTAATTACACAGTAAAAAATGATAAATGCACAGTAAAATGCAACACTGTAAATACAATTTTAACCCAGTAACTAAAAATGTATTGATCCTTTTTTCTTTGTCTTTATTTTATTGATTTTCGGTAGCTCAGGGGTATGCGTGCTTGCCTTCTGAGCTCAAGATCGTGAGTTCGAAACCCGACCGAGGCCTTTTAGTTCATTTTATTTGGGAGGTAAAATAAACTTAAGCACGCCGTCCTTCGGATGGGACGTTAAGCGATGGTCCCGAGCCTGTACGATGTCAGGTACTCGTTAAAGACCCCTACCCTAGGTGAAGAAAAATTTAGGATAGGCAAAATTTAGGACTCCCACAGTAGAGTCGGGCTCATGTCCACCAGAGTGACGAAAGAGCGCTCTGGTAGTAGGCGATATGACCTCGTAGTTAAAGCCCGGGCACGAGTCATAAAACCTAACCTAACCTTTATTTTATTTGTGAATTTTTTTTTTTTTTTAATCCATTAGTTATTGAGACTTATGCCAGGACTTTAACTACCTACAACCAGAGCGCTCTTTGATCGTTCTGGAGGACATGAGCCCGATTCTACTGTGGGAGTCCTAAATTTTGCCAACCCAGATTTATTCACATAGAATAAGACCTTTAACGAGTACGGTCCGGGATCATCTTAACCTCCCATTCGAAAGACGGCGTGCTCAAGAATTTTTCGTCTCCTAGATTCCTTGATAAAAAAAACTATAAGATTGTTTTAGAGAACTCATTTAGGACTAAACAATTTTACCAGGCTGTTAGTTACAATTAGTATCTAAGGTGGTTGCTTCGTTATGTGAAGGTTCGCAGTTCGATTCCCAGAGATGATATGGAATTTCTTAAACTGATTCCTAGTAGCAACAGGTTTTTGACCACTAGTAATAGAGGCGGCAAAAAGTGAAGAGCGCTTACAATTTTTTTATTTCTAATTAGACACTTCATTAACTTTTTTTTCACTTTTATTTAAATTTATGTATCCATTTTTCAGACAGTTTCTTTTTTTTGCCAATTCTTCATTTTAGTCATGGGGAACCTTCTTTCTCAGTTAATTCGCGCATCATTCGTATTCAGTGTGAAAATTGTGTTCACATTGCTCTTCGCCACCAAACTTGTCACTTCGTCTCATCGCCATATTATTTTTCCTGATTCCAACGAAGTTCGCTACCTGGGATTCTCTCTGTACAGTAGACTCACCTGGAACCCACAGTATTAAACAAAAAGTAATTCTGACAGACCTTATAAGATCTGTGGAGGAACTTTGCCAAAAAAATTAAAAAAATGAAAGTGATGATATTAATATGTGTCTTATTAAACTTGTGAATCATAATAAATTTCATTTTGATACATTCATTACATCTACAATTTAATTTCGCTGAAATTAGATAGGTGTCATCCTTATTTGTCCTGAATATATAAAATTTCTTGTCATCAATATACATACATATATATGTATAGGTATATAAAGTTTTGTGTCGATAAGTCCCAAATTCCTCCCCCATTATTTCTCTTGATTTGTCTGAAAATCAATAAGTAACATAACTTCCCCCACAAATCTTTAAACTGGGGAAGTAATAAATCTGTTCAGTTTTTGGCAATAGTTCGTTATTGTGGCTCATGGCTTTAACTACGACGTGTACTGTGGGAGTTCTGTAATCGGTCAAAAATTCCGACCTCTAAATTCCAAATATGAAAAAAAAAAAAAATCTATGTGTCTGTGAACACGATAAGTTCCGATAGAAGAAATGTATCGACAAGAAATTTTATATGTGAATCCAGAATCCTCCAGCGACGACACCTGTTGATTTTCAGGCAAATCGATCAAAGGGGAGGGGGGATTATGGGCGAATCTTCACTCCAAAACTCTGATAACTGCCGTTTTAACGAATGTACCGACACAATATGTGAATTCAAAACCCCATAAGGAGGAGATCAATTGATCAGAAGGGGCCTCAACTCTTTAACCCCAATAATTGTCGGTGTAATGAATATATCAACATGAAATTTCATATTTAAAGTCAAAACCCAATGAGGACATAACGTGTCAAATGTCAGCAATATTGGCAGGAGGGAGGGGGGGGGGGGGGGGTCTCAATTCAAAAACCCTTATAACTGCCGATGTGATTAATTTATTGACAAAAAATTTAGTATGAGGATTTAGGAGCCTCTATGTAAGTCAACTGTTGAATATTAGCACAAATGGTCGACTAGTTTTGGAGAGGGAGCGAAAAGTTTTTTTATAATATAAATAATTGGGAAAGATTATATTAATTAAGCATCAAATCTTTGTATATTGCAAATTGGTTTTATCATTAGTTTGGGAACTAATTGAATTACTGTGGTTCTTGGATAGTTTAGTTTATAGTTTATGTATTGACACTCCACATATCTAACCAAGCCACTGGAGCCTTGGATCCTATAGAGCGATATGCTCTATTCGTTTATTTTATGTCTCAAGGTACGGCCCTATATTATAATTTATGGTTGTATCATAAAATGGACTTGGCCACCCGCGAGACTCATTAACATATCGAGGGACGTTATACGTATATCGTCATTCAGAAATAGAACTACATTGAGAAAAATTTACTCTTAGATTTATATATATATTTTTTTTTTACATTTTTTAAACTTTGCCCAAGTTATACAAAGTATAGAGGAAATTATGTAATATTTTCAGACAATTTTGTGTCGATAAATTCATTGATTCGGGAGGTATTAGGGTTATTGTGTTGAGGACCCTTCCATGAACCCCCCTTTCTAGCTGCCGATTTTGTGTCGATAAATTCATTGCATCGGGAGTTATTTGGGTTATTGTGTTGAGGACCCTCCCATGAACCCCCCCGTTCTAGCTGCCGATTTTGTGTCGATAAATTCATTACATCGGGAATTATTATTACTTATTCCCGTTACTCCACAGAAAGGCAGCCCTTAATCTAACCAATAGACTCCTCATATACAAGCTTCTGTTGCCGCCAATGATAACGTATGCATACCCAGCGTGGGCCGGTCTTGCAAACAATACCAACTTGAGAACTCTTGAAGTGGCCCAAAACAAATGCCTTAGATTGGTTGGTAGCTACTCGAGGGACTCCTCCATCCTCCAAATCCATGAAGACCTAAATGTTGAGCTCCTACTGGACTACATAATAAATTTCAGTAAAAACTTTTTACTTAAGTGTGACACAAATTGAAACGTTTTGGTAAAGAAAATAGGGAAAACTCAAGGAGGGAAACACAAAAATATCCGTTCACGATTTTAAATTATAATCTCTGTTTTTAAATGTTTTTTAATTTATTTTCTATTTATTTCGGCTACTTTGTATTTTTTTTTCTTTTTTTTTAAGATTTTTTTAAAGAAATTTACTTCTAAGCAGTAGCATTGTTTTTAATTTAACTGATTATTTTTGATTTATATTCAGTGTATAAGGGTAATGGTTAAGGAACCTTATTGTGTAATTGTACCTCTGTAAATGCGACTGTTATAATAAACTCTTCTTCTTAAATCGTCGACATGAAAAATGTCTAATGTCGTCCCCGTTCGCGCCTGCAGCCAGTGTTCTTACTGGAGAGATGACTAGTATAGATAGATAGATGGGTGGTTGAGGTGGGCTGGGTGTGTTAGGGTAGGGCAGGACTGAGGGGTCACTGCCCGGGTTCATTTAAATATCCATCTCAGCTTCCTCCCTTGGTTTGTCTCTGTTAGCGCAACATGCACTATGCACCCAGTCCTTAGTGCACTTTTTAATGCACTCTCCACGCACCGCAGTCTCCTACTTAACGTTTTTTTATACTTCGGAAGCAACTCATCTTAATATGTAATGTCTCTCTTATGCTGAAGACATGAAATTCCGGTGAAAATTTAACTTCGAATTTTCGGTCCATTGTATAATTTAACTCTGAACATGAGTCTACTGTGAAAGTTTTAAATTTTGCCTATCCTGTTTTATTCTGCTAGGGTTTAAACGAGTACGGCTCGGGACCATCGATTAACGTCCCATCCGAAGGAAGGCGTACTCAATGTCCGCTATGGAGAGGTTTCACTGTATAATGTGCGCCTCAGTATAGGCCTATAAAACATAAGGCCGAGTTTTGAACCCGCGGTCTTGAGCTTAGTAAGCAAGCATGCACTCCGCCTATATTCATTGTATTGTCAACACCCCCATTAACTGTGAATGTAACAAATGTATGATTTTCTTTTTGGCATACCCTACCTCGTTTTATAATTTGGGCAATTTTTTTAATTTGTGTGAGGACATGTTGATTGGGCCCAACACGGAACTGGGCCCGCTGTTGATGACACCTTTGCCATCCTGCAGAAAGTCCACATATAAACAGCGTCAACACGCTACCCATTCTCCTTCGGCATCAGCTTTGATCTTCCCTGATTTGTGGCTCAGTCCACCAACATCCCACTCTTGTTTAATCGCTCTGATCCGTTTAACACGCTTGAAACACCCATCCTCAAACGAACTCAGAATTCCATTCCTGTTCTGCTTAACGTCTGCAAATTAGGTGTTCAACATTATATTTCCACGCCTGGATATTTTATTTTTATTTTTTTCTGGAGAACCTGTACTGCTAACTAAAAGAACTGATGGGAGAGTCAATATTTTATTCATTCGGAGACATGAGAAGATTTGTAAGTGTGAAGATTCTTAATCGGGGTACTACCATGTCCGAATACATTTCTGCCATGTCGATGTAGTGAAAAGCTAATAAAACAAATAAAAAAAGTCGGTGAATCACCGGCTATGTACTTCCCCAGAACGTATTAATCAATAACTTTTCCGCTTACCCTTCAAAATCAATGGATCATTGGGCTTTTTTTAACCTTCTTATGGGTCGGCAAACATGAAATTCTGTAAAAACATCGAATTAATCCCCGTTTACATAATTTTCTCTCTACTACTTGTAGCCTAGGGAAATGAAGGGAAAAAATTGGTTAAGTACTATAGGTTAGATTAGGTTTTATGACTCATGCCCGGGCTTTAACTACGAGGTCATATCGCCTACTACCAAAGCGCTCTTTCGTCACTCTGGTGGACATGAACCCGACTCTACTGTGAGAGTCCTAAATTTTGCCTACCCTAAATTTTTATTCACCTAGGGCAGGGGTCTTTAACGAGTACCTGACATCGTACAGGCTCGGGACCATCGCTTAACGTCCCATCTGAAGGACGGCGTGCTTAAGTTTTTTTACCTCCCAAATAAAATAAGCTAAGGGCCTCGGTCGGGTTTCGAACCCACGATCTTGAGCTCCGAAGACAAGCACGCATACCACTGAGCTACCTGCGCCCTTTCCCCGTACTATATATTTTGGCTCGAACAAAATGGTAAAACTAGCTTTTTTCCAGCAATTTTGTGCTAAAAGCTTTTCCTGAATTTTTTTTTTTGAAAAGTATTTCTGTAATCTCTTTCATTTGATACTACATTCAAAAGGGTTAACAAGTTTTACATTGATTTGTTTTTAGTGTTCCGTACCAAAATTAGCAAAACGGAACACTTATGGAATCACTTCAGTGTCCGTCCGTCCGTCTGTCACAGGCGATATTCTCTGAAATTGCTCATAAATAGAGTGTGGTGACCCAATTATAGACGTGAAGTTTAAAAAAGTTGAATTTTGATTCTGGGGGTTAATTTCAAGGGGTAGATTGGGAAATGGAAAAAAAAAAAATTCCAAGGGTCAAATGAAACCTTATTGAAGCACGCATTCAACATTGTATATGATGTATTTTTTTTGAGCATTTTTTTAAACATTTTTGGGGGAAATCGCTAAAAAGTTGCTATCCCCAACCCTTATCATAAAAAGGACCGCTCGGAAAAATCATGAACATTGAGAATTAGGTGTAGATTGAGCCAAAATTATCAGGATTGAAAAATTCTAGCGCGATCAATTGATATAAACAATTTAATTGTTTATTTTCTTATAACTGCTGAACCATTATTGGTTTAACTATTAATAAATTAAGTGGGGGACTGATGGCACGGAACACTAATTGTGCAAGTGTAGTTTGCACTTGACCGATTTTTTAAAATGTATTTATTTATTTTTTTATTAATTACGTAAGTAACATTTCTGTACCTCGCCTAGATGCAGGTCAAGCTCATCTACATACTTACCAAGGCTCAGATGTGTAATCTTTATATTCTCTAAGATAAAACGATGTGGCGAACAGAGAGACAACTGCGCGGTATCTGTTTTACACGATAAAGTGCCAAATTCGTGTTGGGTGGTCCTTGGTTAGTCGGTGTGTTTACTGACCCGATGGCAAATGAGAATGTAGTTTGTATCTATAAAGGAGAACCATACTATCTACGGTAGGAGATGTTGAGATCAGTATCTTCAGTCGCGGAACCCAACCTAGCTTTTGTTATTGCCAAAATGATTTGTTATACCATTCAGTCGTCTAGTAGACGTATCTCTTCCTCGAGGGACGGAGATCCGAATCAGAAGCTTTGATCCTCTCGCACAAACCCAATCCAGGAAACAGACATACCTATCAAACAATTGGCTAATTTTGATAACTTTAAATTCAAAGTATATGTGATGTGGCCATAATTGGACTTTCTTATATAATTCCAATTCCGATCACGCTTGCAGATCATTCTCTCCCTGTCCCACTTTTCAAAATCAATTCATACTGGGGGTGTACTGGGTATATGAAAGTAATGAGATGGCGTCAGCGGTATTTTTTTGTTTCATTGTACAGCATAATTTTGAGAATGAGTAATTATTACTGGTCATGAGAAAGTCATTCTCAAAATTATGCTGTACAATGAAACAAAAAAATACCGCTGACGCCATCTCATTACTTTCATATACTTACTGGCATCATATATTTACTGGGATTAATTATTAATGCCAGTATGAAATTATTTTGAGAAGGGGAGGGGGAAAGAGTTTGTAAGCGTGGTTGGAATAAGAAAGTCCTGTAATGGAAACAATATATATATATATTTAATTCTATTCTTCATTTTTATAATTTTTCAAAATACAACCAATTAATAAAAAATATATATATATATATATAATTCGTTGTTACGTGATACACTTTAAACATTATTTTGAAATATTTCCTATCGAAATTTATTTTTCATTATTATGAGGCACTAAGTGCTCACCGGAACATTGAGTGTCAGTCTCTATGTGTCTGTCATGTGAACACGACCGCTCGCAATAGAATGAATGTATCGGCGAAAATTTCATATGTAATTTCAAAATCCCATAAGGATGACGCTGCTCCGCGACAAAAAACCGTGTCCACAACAAGATTCATGTTGCGAAACAGTCTCTTGCAAAATATCCCTAAATTTCTTTAGCTCTTTTTTGTATAGTTATTAATAAGCGCAACAAAAAACCACAAAAAAGATGGTGGGATCGTAAATTATTTTATGGCGGGAATCAGTGCGGGAATAATCTTTTGGACTCTTTAAAAACGGAAGATGGACATTTGAGAATGTCCCCAATCCATTTTGAAACCATTTTTACCAAAGTTGGTAATCTTTGTAAGAAAAGTACCAATTTTATGGAGTCCATCTCCCCGACCAACTGATTAGCTGTCACTCTTCGATTCCTGGTAGTGGAGACTCTTACACAAACTTGTTCCAGAGTTGTGCCATTATAAACAAAAAGAAAAACAAATGCGTAGCGGTGAGAGTCGCTAGCAAAGTTCGAATCCACACTGGCCAATGTTGCGCAACTTTGATTCAGTGAATCCCATATCGAACGGGATTCAAAAGACGCGGAAAATACTAACCCACACAAGACCAGATTCACTGCGACAATGAGTCGAGGCAGCCCGGGCGCAGGCGAGACGCACACCGGATTCACACCTGACGCTAAGAGTCGATTCAGAGTCCCAGTGCGTACTAGGCTTGATGCCGTTTTAATTAATGTATCAACACAGAATTTAGAGAAGATTCAGAAGGGGCTAATTGTAAGTGAACTATTGATTTTTAGCCAGAAAGGTCGATCAGTTTTAGAGGGAGAGTGGCAACTTAATTGATTAATCCCCTCTGGGGTAGCACATTTTCGGTGATTGACTCCTTTTCTTTCTTAAACTTCCCTCTCCTTGTACACTTGGGGTATGTGACCTGGTGACTGATGTTAACCTAACCATTGACGTCAATCCTGTCACCGTCTCTTTGTCCCCTTCTATATGTGTCGTCTCACACCTCTCACAGGATTAGTAACCAGAAACATAATCTTCTTCAGTCTCTATTCTTATTCAAATGTATCCTCCTTCTAGAGAAGTGAGGACCTCCTCCATCTTAAAATCAGTTTGTATATTACTTTCCCAGCCTCATGAAATGTAGGGGAATTTTCGTAATGGTCCAAAAATTCGATGCAGAGTTTTCGACGGAATTTCATTCTTTCCGACTTCCAAATTCTAAATATGAAGAAAAGGCTGTCTGTGAACACGATAATTCCCGATGAATGAGAATGAATGTATCGACATGAAATTTTATATGTAAATCCAGAACGTCATTCTACAACGACGATACCTATTGCTTTTCAGGCAACTCGACCAAAGCGAAGAGGAGATTAGGGGGAGGCTTAACACAAAAACTCTAATAACTGCCGTGATAAATAATGTATCGCCACAAAATGTCATATTGAAATTTAAAACTCCATAAGCACGATACTTATCAATTTTCAGCGGAATCGACAGAAAAGATGATGGGGATCAGAGGGGGCACAACTCAAAAACCCTAATAACTGCCGATGTAATGAATGTATCGACATGAAATTTCACATATGAAGTCAAAACCCTATGAGGGCATAACCATCAGCGATATCGGCCGAAGGGAAGGGGGATTCAGGGGAAGGGACTCTATTCAAAAACCCTAGTAACTGTCGATGTAATGAATTTATCGACACAAATTGTAGTAATAGGATTCAAAAGCTCCTATGTAAGTAAACTATTCATTTTTAGCCGTTGACAGTCTATTGGTATCAGAGGGAGAGCGACAACTTATTTGATTAATTCGTGCTGGGGAAATACATTGCCGATTACATGACGATTTTTTCTTATATATAAAACTCGATTTTTATATATTCGTTATTTCATTATTTTTCTCATTGTTTATTTCTCTAGATCAACTTCCAGAAGTTACACAAAGTTTGTATAAATAGACAAACACTAACAAAAAAATAAAATAAACAAAGATAATTTAACGTTTAACTGAAATATTAAGTTTTCTTTGCAGTCAACACTCACACTTGAGTACTCTTTTTTTTCCCATTTTTACTACTTGAAACAGATATTTTTAGACATTTCCTTGATTTACCCGAAAACAGTTAGTCATATCGAAAAATTGATTATTACCAAAAATGTTTTTTATAAAATTCCTAATCGTTTAAATTCCTTAGATTTGAGATAGGATCAATACGACAAAAGTTATAGCGCCCCGAAGAATGTAAACTAAAAAAATATATCTGAGTAATGTTGAGGGCGCCGGTAGCACAGTGGTATGCGTGCTTGTCTTCTGAGCTCAAGTTCGTGGGTTCGAAACCCGACCGGACATTCCGTACCATAACGGACATTCTTATACCAACCACACTTACAGATCAGTCTCTCTCTCCCGGCCCCTTCTCAAAATTATTTCATACTGGCATTACTGGGTAAAATAATGTCTAATCTCAAGTTAACGCTGTACAAAGAGACAAAATGAAACGATTTTGAGAAGGTGAGGGGGATAGAGTAAGCGTTCTTGATATAAGAAAGTCCTGTAATGGCCACATCACATATATTTTCTTTTTGAATGATAATTTTTCTCATTGTTAAAAATATAATAAATGTTACGGTATGAAGGGATTGGGCTATGAATGTAGACATTCCTCGCAGAATGTTCCAAATGCAGCCTCCAGCTATATCCGAATGCACAGCTGCATGGTTCATTTCTTTGCTCTTCCTAGTTGGTTTCCTCGAACTTGGTCTGACCATATTGTCTCAGATGGGCACCAGGTAGGTGGTTTTTTTCATAATTCCTTCTTCAGCGAGGAGATCACTCCAAATGTTTTTCTATTAAAAAAAAAAAAAAAATGGACCTACGGTAACCCGGAATGTGGCTGAGATTCTTCCATTTCACTCGAAATACTAACAAAGACAAATTACCTCATACTAGTCAGTTCTTTTAAGTCTTCTGGGAGGATGGCTGATGTTCGAGGTTCTAGTTTGTGCATGTGCATATATAGAATGCAGTTTTGAAATGTTTTCTATCTTCATTAGTAAAAATTTCGTCGGTGTACTTTCCCAGCAGACTGAATCTCAATATTTGACTTACATAGTTGCTTCTGAATTCCTCATACTAAATTTTGTGTCGATACATACAACATCAGATATTAAAGTTGTGACATTGAAACCAAGGACAGGTTTCTCATCATTTTTCAACTTAATTTCCCCGTACGAAGTGTTTAGGGAAGAACTGCTGCTCAGCTCTTATATCTATCACCGAAGGACCTGAACAATGTAAATACCGGGAAATTATACTATACAATTTAGGGGGGCCATGGAGGCCGTGCGGGATAGTGCATATGACTTTGGTTGCATGGTCCCATCATGGCTGCAGGTTCGAATCCCATATGGGTGGGAGTTTTATTTACAGATAGAACTTCCTTCTGTTGCCAGGGATGTGTAAGTAACCAATAACCCTACTATAGAGGCATGGCTAATATGTATCATACATAAATGTAATAAACAAAATATATTTGGCGGATACTGATTTGGCGGAAATTTAATAAGTGTCATTCTTATGAAGTTTTGAATTTGTATATAGAACAAGCAGGTTCCCGGCTTCGCCCGGAGATTAGTAACTCTAAACAGATTAGTAACTTTAAGCAGGCGTATGTACCCATCGTTATTCGTTGGCATAAAGTTTCCCTTTTTTAATTCTTTAGTACGAAAATAAGGCGTTATAACTTCTAATACTTTTCATGAAGTCAGATAAATAATGCGAACATAAAATCAAACTATTAAGTTATAGTAGAACAACTTTTCCCCCACCACAACATAGGTAAGTCCTTAAATTGCTTTCAATTCTGAATAAAGTTAATGGTGAGTTATATCAAAGCCACTTAATTAACGAAAAGTAACATTAGAATATATTTATAGAAAGTTGAATTGACATTCATGCCTAAAGAAATTAAAAACACAACACAATAAACAGGACCAAACACTCGTTAATAGACCATCCATAAAGCGCCTTCGGAACCATAAAAAGAGAACTATTGAGAGATTCGATTAAGCCTATCGATACTACGTTGACTACTCCCAGCTCTTGCATATAGCGACATCGGAACCATAAAAAGAGAGCTATTGAGAGATTCGATTATGATATAATGAGAGATTCGCCTATCGGATACTATATACACAAAAATCAAAAATTTTCTTTAAAAAAATGTAAAATAGGTATTTGTTTTGATAGTAAGATATAGAATTTAAATAATTAAATTTTGTATCAATATTGGTTAGGTTAGGTTTTATGACTCATGCCCGGGCTTTAACAACGAGGTCATATCTCCTATTACCAAAGGGCTCTTTCGTCACTCTGGTGGACATGAGCCCGACTCTACTGTGGGAATCCTAAATTTTGCCTACCCTAAATTTTTATTCATCTAGGGTAGGGGTCTTTAACGAGTATCTGACATCGTACAGGCTCGGGACCATCGCTTAACGTCCCATCCGAAGGACGGCGTGCTTAAGTTTATTTTACCTCCCAGATAAAATAAACTAAGGGCCTCGGTCGGGTTACGAACCTACGACCTTGAGCTCAGAAGTCGAGCGTATCAATATATTCATCACAAAGGCAGTTATTAGAGTTTTTGTTTAATCTCCCCTTTCTCTTTGTCCAATGTGGCTGATAATCAACAGGTGTCGTCCTTAATTGTTTCCGGTACACATACAAAATTTCGTGTCGTACATTCATTCTATTGGGAGTTATCGTGTTCACAGATCTCATATATTTCGCACATTTATTTGACAGGAGTTTATATGTTATGATAATACACTGCTATTATATACCTTTCGCAGGATGTCAAATATAAGGTAGTCTGACCTCTCACAGATTTTAGAAATCTGTGAGAGGTCAGACTACCTTATATTTGACATCCTGCGAAATAATCACTTCTCACTACATCAGCCATCTTCATATTATTTGCTATTATATACCGAACGCTGCGTACCACGACTGATATTTGGTGTAACCATGTGCTCCCCAGCTAATTTATGTTCCATTTGTGCAATGGTGGACTTTATTAAAGGACGCACCTTTCGATGTTAATCCAAATCAGGTGAAGAGAAGGTGGCGATCAAAAGACTGAGGATGTGTTAAACTCAAAAATCCTAATAACTAGCAATGTTATTTAGTGTATGTAATGTATAAGGATTCATACCTGAGTGAGACACCTTTCAGCCAAATCGTTAGATTGGAGAAACAGCAAACATTTTGTTGTATAATTCGCTCTGGGAAAGTGCATTGCCGGTGACGACTGACAACTTTTTATTTTTATTTTTAAATAATTTATAACTATATATCCCTGAAAAATGCTTAGGATGAAGTCAACCAGCCATTAAACAAATAATTAAATACTTAATCCTTCCCGTAGTACAAAAAATATAGTCGTAAAAAGGAGATAAAGACAGGAATACAGTCTTTTTAGATCATAATTTATTGTTTATTTATTGCTTTTTAATGGTCTGTTTTAAAAATTTATATATGCATGTCAATAAAACGAACCGATATTTTATGAAAAGCTTTAAACTGTTTACTAACATTGGGTATTTGTTGCCAGTGAAATGGTGAAGGGAAACGCCTCCTTACATAAGAATAAGGACGGTGGGTAGTGGGCAATTCTGGTTTGCAATTTCAGGATTTTATTTGCTGTTTCGATCCAGACCAGTTATAGCAATAATAAATAAAAATGTCGTCGGTGATTCACCGCTAATGTACTTCCCCAACATGAGTTATTAAATTAAGTTTCCGCTCTCCCTTCATAACCAATTAACCATTTGGGCTATAAATCATGAATCCTCAAACTAAACTTTGGTGTCGTCCTTATGTCTATTGTCTATTCCACAAAAATTGTATTTATAAGCGTGGTTGGGATGAGAAAGTCCTTTAATGGCCATATCACACTTTTTTTTTTCTTCTTTTTATAATTGTTTCATAAAAACTACGAATAATAAAAAAATATTTTATAATTCGTTGCTAGGCGAAATACTGTATCAGAAGAAATTTACTTTTGTCCAATTGATCCTATCTTAAACCTGAGGACTTATTAGCAATGGAGAATTTAATAAGGAACATTTTTGGTTTTTTAAGTGTATCCAGAACTTTCTTAGGACGGCATCTATTGATTTTCAGCCAAATCGGGAGGATTAGGGAAAGGGTTTATTATGAAAACTCTAAAAACAACCACCACATAAAATAAACCTTTAAAAAGGGGGGGGGGGGGGGGGGGGGGGCTTTAAGGGCTTATGGAGGAGGCTTGGGTGGAGAGGGGCTTCTTGGCCTTATAAACATTTGAGCACAAACTCCAAGTCTCTAGCTATAATAGAGGGTGAAACCTGAAGATCTACCGATTTCCATCAAACATGGCTAAGAACCATCTCGCAAATACCAGCTTTTGAAACAAAAAAAAATCGCTTTGAAATCGATTCAGTCGTCTTGTAGCTACGTCACAGACAGACACACACACAGACAAAGACTTCAAAAGTATAACACCCCTCCTTTTAAGTCGGGGGTTAAAAAAATATTATAAAATTCGTTGCTATACGTTAATTTAAATATTAATTGGAAATATTTTCTATACAAATTTATTTACTCTCTTTAGGCTGTTATAACATTGTTCATATTGATCGTAGCCTGGAAATTTTATAAGGAACAGTTTTGATAAGAATCAAATTTTCGTTAGAACTAACAGTTTTCGCGTAAATTAAGTTTATTAAATGAGATTATTTATGTTCGGCTTTATGTTTATCTAACAGATGTAAGTCTCCACGAGCACTAAGCGGCGAGATTCCGTTCCTGTTCTGCATAGATATATAGATAGACGGCTGCGGTCGGCCCGACTCCCCCCGTGCGATGCTTGTCATTACTTGTATTTTATGTACCTATCTATAATATTTTACTGAGAACATAAAAATCGTTCCAATTTAGTTTAACTTTCATAATAATGAAAATTGAATTTCAATTTGTCACAGACCCCCTCAGCGGCCCTTAGGAACCACTTTGGGAACCTATGGTCTAAAGCGTTCCAATATACGTGATCTAAGTTAGAGTTGACTACTACTGTTCGTTGAATGGACGAAGCCTTGAACACTGTTGAGGTCATCACCACACTAAACATTCTTATCACTGAACCATTACCCAGTTGACACAGTTCGCATCCCAACTATCCGAATACGCCAACAGAATAACTAATAAAGCAAAATATCAGTTTTTGTATGCCGCTCACTATCTTAAATTTTTTTTTTATCTCAAAAGCTGTCATACGGTCTATTTATTTAAAAAAAAAAAAAAATTGACAACTATTAAAAAAAGTTACAGAACCAACTAATTTGTCTAATTAGCATACTTTTTTCTTTTACAGAAAATTAGTGTACATTGTTTTGGGTGGATACAAATGATCAAATTTAATACTCAAACTAGTCTTTTCACACTCCTCCTGAAAGCAATTCATCGATTTGGTTAAGAATCGATATGTGTCTTACTCAGAGACTTTTGAATCCTCACACTAAATTGTGTATTGATACATTTGTTACATCGACAGCTGTTGCCATCAAGAGTCTGAAATAGCGGCCACAGGATGTCTAACGCTGGATCGGGAAGCCAGCCACATGGGCGGCCTCCCTCGCTTCGCAGTGTAGCCGTCAGACCAGTATTGTTTAATAATTAATGTTATTTTTATAAATATGTAGATTGTTGATGAAAAATATATTTTAGTGTGTATAAAAATAAAATATTAAATTAAAAATGTTTAAAAAAACCCGACACAAAAATTAAACCCTTAAAAAAAAAAAGGGGGGGGGGTCTTATAAACATTTGAGCTCAAACTCCAAGTCTCTAGCTGTAATAGAGGCCGAGATCCCTACACAGGCTCTGATGAAACCTGAAGATCTTGGAAACGGCATACCCCATTCCACCAAGAACCATCTCGCAAATACGAGCTTTTGAAACAAAAAAACCGCTTTGAAATCGGTTCAGCCATCTTGGAGCTACGATGCCTCAGACAGACACACACGCACACCGACAAAGCCTTCAAATTTATAAACCCCTCCTTTTGCGTCGGGGTTTAAAAAAGTCTCAGTCAAAAAATATGTATAAGCCTTCAAAAACCTATTAAAAAATGCCTTAATAAGTAATGGTTTTGCAAGTATCTTTCGGTGCATAGTGAAAAGATGAAATTCTCAAAAAATGGTTTATTATGAACAAATAAGAGAAATAATATTAATTATTAAAACATAAAATCAAAATTTTTTTTTTTTTTTTTTTTTTCTCTCCTTTTTGGCCTCGGCAGACACCACACTAGCCATTGCTATTCTTAAACTACACTATAAAAGATAATTCTGCTAAAGACGGGATACTGGAGGGAGGAGCCCAGACAGAGGGCCCAAGCAAGCGGCCCCAGCCAAGCCGGGGGTCAGCCGGAGGCACCGTCGGACCACATCATCCAAAACAATATACATAGCGCCGACCAGTGACTGGAGTGGAGGCTCCTGAAGGAAGGTCTGCATGTAGTGCCGGCCGTCCAGACCTTCGGAGCTCCTGGGTCTATAGACCAGTGCCCCGACAGTGCCCACCACAGACCCCCAGCCAAGCCAGCAACCCCAAGCCCAGGCCCCCCACCGGAACCAGCCAGTCAGAATCAAAAATGTTAAGAAACCCCGACACAATAAAAAAATGTTTTGAATGGCTTGAATGGTTCGGAGGGAGGCTTGGGGGGAGGGGCTTGGCGTTATAAACATTTGAGTTCGAACTCCAAGTCTCTAGCTGTAATAGAGGCCGAGATCCCTACACAGGCTCTGATGAAACCTGAATATCTTGGAAACGGCATACCCGATTTCCATCAAACATGGCTAAAAACCATCTTGCATACCAGTTTTTGAAACAAAAAAACCGCATTGAAATCGGTTCAGCCGTTTTGAGCTACGATGTCACCGACAGACACACACACCCAAAGGCTCCAAACTTATAACACCCCTCCTTTTGCGTCGGGGATTAAAAATAAATATTTCATTTAATACATAGCAAGCAAGTATAACGAACATTACAATATGCTACTTTCGATTCAATTTTTTCTCCCATATCGGATTATACGACGACCGCTTATAACGACCTAATTTTCGTTCTCCCTTCACGGTCGTTATACACGATTTCCAATGTATTTTAATTTCATATCTAAGTACCCCTGACGATATAATAAATGTATCGACACAAAAAAAAAAAAGGCTTACATCCCCAGCACGATTATTCAATTATGTTTCCGTGTGGATTTTTTTTTTTTTTTTTCATTTTTGGAATTAGAGTCGCAAAACATGAAATCCGGGGAAAACTGTACATACAATTTCTGACCGATTACATAATTACAACTGGGGAAGTAATAAAGTAAATATTTTGTATAAGTATATATGAAGTGTGACGCAGCGAGTGTTGCGTCATTGTGATGACGTTTCACTATCAACATAGGTGTGTACACTGAAGGTTTCCTCGTGTTCAGCTGTTCAAACACATTTGAAGATTTTATGATAAACGAAACTATTTACTATCAATAGTAGACGATAAACCCTTCTCAGTCAGTTTACCATTGTATGCCGATTGAATATTATACCTAATTATACTGTTACGAATTGTATTATTTATGTTTATCAGTAGTTTTACTTTCCCAGCTGTACAAAGTATAGGGAAAGTTATGTAATCGGTCAAAAATTCGATGTTGAGTTTTCAACGGAATTTTAAGTTTTACGAACTCTAGATACAGAATATGAAAAAAAAAGTCTGTCCGTGTCTCGCAGGATGTCAAATATAAGGTAGTCTGACCTCTCACAGATTTTTATTTAAGTTATAGCTAGCCGGCTTTCGAGGTTTCCCTCATCATCAGGCAGTCTGATAAAAAATTTTGAATAAAACTAAATAATAAAAATAAATAAATAACAATCTACAACAACAAACATTAACAATTTATATTTAAAATATCATGGATGGGGACAGACGAGTTATTCCTGTCCACCATCTGAGTCACAACCTGTGAGAGGTCAGACTACCTTATATTTGACATCCTGCGAAATAATCACTTCTCACTACATCAGCCATCTTCATATTTCTGTCTGTGTGTCTGTGAACACGATAACTCCAGATAAAATAAACGACATTTTATATGTTACCGTCTAACGACGACACCTATCGATTTTCAGTCAAATCGACCCAAGGGAAGGAGGGGGATTAGGGATGGTTAGACGCTTGTTTTTTAGATGGTTTCGAAGCTTGTTTCGTCTCTTCAGGTTTAAGATAGTACGTCCAATGTTATAGGGCCTCAAATAATGTAAAATAAATTTGTCTTTTAGCCAGTAGTCATTTAACCGCTACACTGTGTGGGTGTGGGAAATGTACCACTGATTATGATGCTGTTGCGTTGAAAACCGGTTCTGGTCAAAAATAAAACATTGGGAAGACGTATTTTATTTCTGTGAGAAATCTCGTCCCACATCTTACTACGAGTATCACATATAAAATACATTTCTCTAGGAAATATTTCTATTGTTTAAATTTTAAATAATTTTAAATATTGTTTTGCTATAGTTAGTTTTATATACAAAAAGTTAAAAAATATATAAGTTATGTGATGTGTACAAACCAGTCTCTCTCCCTCTCTCTCCTTTCAATCTCATTTCATACTGGTATAAAAAAGTTAGAATTACGCCGAAATCAGCCATGGGGACAGGGAAGATCAGAGTGGGGGCTCAACTCAAAAACCTTTTTTTTTTTTTATTTACAAATAACTATTTACAACTGTATACACATAAATACAACACGCAAATGTGCTAATAAAGAGGTAATGGCAATTCCAAAATGTCATGAGGGGTGAAATCACCCAGTGGTGACACCCTAAAATTTAATGTATCGCTATAATTGCTTAAATTCAAAACCCCATAAGGGAGGCGCCTAATAATTTTCCGCAAATTGGCCGAAAGGAAGGATGGAACAGAAGAGTAGGGCTCAACTCAAAAACATCTATAACTCGGATTATGTAACTCAAATATTAATTTCTAGTCCAAAATATCGATTGATTTTGGAGGGAGATCGAAAACTTAATTCGTGCTGGGGAAGTACATTATCCACGATTCACCTAAGATTTTTTAAATTTATTTTTCAGGTATTTATTCTTAGAAGATCTGGGTATACAATTTTCATTTGCAGAGAAGTGTGAGCTATCCCAACCAGTGATCCAAACTGGTACGTGGGTATCCTAGCCATGCTACCTGCTTTGTGAAGGTTCTCTGCGGAGCATGAAATGATGGTAGTCATGCGGGGCCCTTACACAACCTACTACCGATGACACTAATTTCATGATACTAAATACAGTTTCATAAGTGAATAAAAAATAGAAAATGAGAATTGAAAATGAAAAAGAATGGCTGTTCATGACGCCAGCAACGCCAGAAACGCTAAACAGGCGTACACTCACCTTTGTTCATTCATTATCATCATTGGGTATTAATATGTTAATGTTGTTCCTCCGAACATGATGCAACCCTTTGACCGATTCGACTGAAAATCTATAGGAGTCTTCCTCAAAGGGTTCTGGATACACATATAAAATTTCGTATAGATACATTCATTATATCAGGAGTTATCGTGATCACTGGTACACAATCAGAATGTTTTTTTTTTTTTTTTTTTTTTTTTTTTTTTAATTTTTGGAAACAAAAGATTGGAAAAAATGTAATTCTATTGAAATCTCCTCATCGAATTCCTGACCGATTACATAACTTTTCTAATACTTCGTACAGCTGGAGAAGTAATAATAGTTTTAAAACTAAAATTCACTACCTACAAAAAAAAGTTCATAAAAAAACTACCTATTAAAAAACTTAGCTTCTTTTATGTGGGAGGGGAAAAGACTTTCTGTCATTCGGTTGGGATGTTAAGCGATTGTTTCGATCCTGCACTGTCAGGTACTCGTTAAAGACCCCGACCCTAGGAATAAACCTTGGTTGGCAAAATTTAGGACGTTGTTGGTTAATTCCGGCATTTCTTCCAGAGGTGTCTTCTTATTATTTTTTCCGACAATATTTCGGGACTCTTACAAGTCCCTTCTTCCGGTCACTATGAACGAGACGAGTTCATAGTGACTGGAAGGAGGGACTTGTAAGAGTCCCGAAATATTGTTGGAAAAAAGAATAAGAAGACACCTCTGGAAGAAATGCCGGAATTAACCAACAATGTAACATCCCAGAGAAGTTTAAGAAACACAATATTTAGGACTCCCACAGTAGAATCGGGCTCATGTCCACCAGAGAGACAAGAGAGCGCTCTTGTGGCGATATGACTTAAAGAAGGGGGGGGGGGGGGGGGGGGGGGGTCACAATAACTAACATATTATTTTAATTATGTCTGTCTTAAATGTTCACGAAAAAAAAACAAGAAGTTTCAAAATATAAGCGTTCAATTCTACTTCCACATCTAGGTATACAATGTATAGGGAGATTTATATAATGTCAGAAATTCAATCTGGTTACGTGTGTCTGTGAACAAGGTAACTGCCGATAGAATGAATGTATGGAGGAGGGGATTAACTCAAACAAGTTGTCGATGTAATGAATGTATCGAAATGAAAATTAGTATGAGGAATCAGAAGTGAGTGAGTGAACTATTGATTTTTGATTTTTAGCCAAAACAGAGGGAGAACGGAAAACTAGTTGATTAATTCTTCCTGGGGAAGTACATTGCCAGTGATTCAACTAATACTACTTTAATCTGTCCTCTACACACACACACTGATTGAGTTATCACTGCTACCTATATATTCTTTTGAAGAAGTGTTAGATCAGATTATAAAAATTAGTATAACATAAATGAAATTTTACGGTGCACCTGAGCCAATACAATTCGTTAAGCTCAGAAAATACTTATTAATACCAAAGTATCATGCTTAGTTGTTCTGAAACAGTAATATCTATTATTTAAAACAAAAAAAAAACAATAAAATTAAAGTAGAGTAGATAAGAAATGTATATTATAGTGTTTAGTAGTGAGTTGACGCCTTGTGGTGTGGTAACTTGTCCCGAGGTAGCTTGATAAGCCAACGTAATTAGGTGTTAAAGATTTCTCCCCTACTAACTGCACACAAGATCCGACTATTTAGATAACTACAACATAACACTTTCCAAAATAGACCACTAACACATTAACTTCATTTTTTTTTTTTTTTTTTTAATATGAAAAGAATTGGGTAACCCATCTTTTTTTTTTTTAATAAGTTTTCATTCTTATCGACATTATCGTCATCTGCTTGAGAGACGCTTAGTTCGCTTGGCCGATATCGTATCTACTAGATGTAAGATGTATTGTGACTCGAAGAAAGGACGATGTGTCTCAATTGTAAAACCAAGTTAAAGACATTTCTGGATAAATACTGGAAAAAGGTAACCAACAATCATCCCTTATTTATGTATGTTTTATTACTTCTCCAACCTTGTGAAGTAATGAAACTTCTACATCGTAAACAGGAACATCTGAATCATGCTACATTTTGTGTCGATATGTTAGTTGACACATCGACAGTTGTTAGTTTTTGAGATGTGCCCCCCGCTTCTGTTCTCCCTTTCCCGTCGTCCGATTTCGCTGAAAATTAAAATGTGACATCCTTATATATTTTTTTTTGTTTAAGTATAGTATTTCATGTCGATACATTCATTACATTTCGTCGTTATTGGGTTGATATGTGTCGTCGTTATAACCAAGTATCATGACTATTTTTGTTGAATACGGATAAATGTTTAGCTGACTAAATATGTGCTTACATGCTGATAAAATTTAGTTTGTATGCTAATCATATATTTTTTAAATGTTGCATACGCTTACGTATTATGTTTATTATTTATTTTATATAGGCCACCTAAAATCCTTAGTTATACCGAGCATCCTAGAGGCTATCTTACTCCGTTGGAGACGGACTCTCAAGATCCTCCACCGCGGTCTGTCGTGCGCCACATGTTAGTTCACCATATGTTATCCTTCTTCACCAGGTCAGTCCATCTCTGCCGTGGTCTTCCTTGTGATCTAGTTCCTTGAATCTGAGCATCCTTGATGCATTGTGCCTGTTTGAAGTCCTCGTCTCCCCATATGCCCACCCCAAGCGCCCTAATTTCATATCTGTTACTACTGTCGGTTTATCGGCAGATGTCTCTCAGCTCCTTCTTTGTTCTGATCCTCCACTCCTGGGTTTCTATATCCCTGACCAAGGTTATTAGTTTTTGAGTTGAGTCTATATTCCTCAGCACTTTATTTTCAAACTTCAGGAGATCAGGATCCATGTTTCACTGTTGTCATTTGTTTCATGTTCTTCGATTGGCTCTGGACCGTAGACTGATAACAGAGAAGCATGCTCTTTGGGCCTGCAGAAGTCTTTTGTCCATATCCTCCAACAAGTTGATCCTAGTTACTGTAGATCCGAAGAATCTGAAGATTTCAACTCTTTGGAAATAGAAGGTCCACCGATTTAACTTCTGCTCCGGGATCCTTGGTTACTATGAGTTAGTTACTAGTCTCGCTGTGCTTAAGTAATTTGCCAGCTTTATTTTTAATTTCTTAACATTCTTTTCTTTATTCATATTCACTTAGGTTCTATTTCTCCTTTGACGTACTATTCATTTTGTTAACGGTTTAAGCAGAAAACTGAAAGGCTAAAATGCGCTGAATACAAATATTGATGATTTGTGTATGGCTTGAGGCTGCTTTATTCCGCTCTGTAATCTCGGACAATTGTAGGTTTACAAAAGGAGAAGATACGTATCAAGAAGACACACCTCGCTGGGATAGCAGAGCGCTGCGCTGCCTGGTGGCAAATTGGTAAATATTTCTCAGCTAGAAGGCTTCAATTAGTTCTGCGCTTTGGTCGATACAGACTGGGACGCAGATACCCTATGATTTTTTTATAATGGTAGCTAGCTTCTTGGCCGCAAATTTATGGGACGATTGGCCACTAGTTCTATGTTTTGTCACCAGTGGGGGATATATATGTAGTTTTGGGAACCCTGACGCTTTTCCTTTGAAGGAGACTACTCCTCCAGAAATTTGAGGAAAACATGATGAGATTTGTCGGAATAGAGAGTAAATAAATATACTTATCGTTTTGTATTTTTAACGGCAATGAAGTAATAATAAATTTATTTATACAATCATTGAATATTAATAAACGTTTGCAGTAATAAATGTATGAATAAAGGAATTATTATATAATTTCTGTTATAAATACAAGATAAGGCAATAAATATATGATTGTTGGTGACTTTCCGGACACTTTTGAATAGTGTCTTCAACTTACTTTTATAATATTTCCGGACACTTCGTCCCAACTTCGTGTCGCAATAGGCCATACGTTGTAATTTAAAAAATGTAATAAGCTGTTCGTTATCTCCTGAAATGGTTAAAAACATTATATTATTTTTTGTGACAATATGACAACAAATATATTATTGATCAATATTTTCAGCAGTTATTACTATACATTAATAACAATATTATATAATATCATATAATAATATATTGAAATATATATATTATATTTTTTTTTTAGATTTATACTGCTATATTATTTTCTTTTACCACAAATTTTATTTACTGTTACAAAATGAAGCTATTGAAGCATCTTAAACTAAAAGTTTCTTACCGAAAGATCATTTTATAGCTCGTAATATTGATATTTCAGTTAAATTCACTACAACGGTAAATATGATTAATTATGTTGAAAATATGCAATAGAAATGTTCCAAAACACCTGACTCCACAGATAAAGAAGTGTATAGTTGTGTGTGTGCTCTGCGCGCGCAACCGTTCAACACACACACTTACCGTGAGCTTACCTACCGAGAGCTAAGATGTTTACACGTAAAAAAAAAAGTGTGCGTTTACGAAAATGAGATTATTTACCGAACGGAGTGGAGTGGTTCTTTCTAAGGAACGCATATGACCGGGATATGAGCAGCTAACAAGACGTTGAACGTAATGTACACGTAGAAATGGTTTGTTACGTTTACTAAGAGGACATCTGCATACATTAGAACGGTTGCCAATTCAAGGACAAAACCGGTTTTCATCTTGTAACCGTATTTTGAAGAGGCTCCACCTTAGATATTAACATAGAGATTTACTTTTTAAATGTTTCCAAGATCTGTTCTCTGCTTGTTTCTCTTCCCCAGATATATCACGTACAGGGGAAATTATATAATTGGTCAGAAATTCGAAGTTGAGTTTTTACCAAAATTTTTCGAACCCCCGATTGCAAGAATAAAAAAAAAAGTCTTCGCTGAATCACCGGCAATGTACTTCTCCAAAAGAATTATACAATGTGTTTCTTAAACTTCTCTGGGATGTTCCACTGTTGGTTGTTTCCGGCATTTTTTCCAGAGGTGTCTTCTTATTTTATTGGACAATATTTCGGGACACTTACACTTCCCTTCTTCTGGTCACTAACGAACGGGTTCATAGTGAGCAGAAGAAGGGACGTGTAAGTGTCCCGAAATATTGTCCTTTAAAATAAGAAGACACCTCTGGAAAAAATGCCGGAAACAACCAACAAGAATTATTCAATTAACTTTTCGCTCCCCCTCCAAAACCAGTCGACCGTTTGCGCTAATATTCAACATTTTGTGTCGATACATTATTTACATCGGCAGTTATTGGGGTTTTTGAGTTGAGCCCCTCTGATCCCTTCTGCCGATTTATTCAAATTATTATGTTAACCCTTCCCCTAATCCCCCATCTTTCCTTTAGTCGATTTGCTGAAAAACAATAGATGTCATCGTTAGAGAGTTCTGGATTCACATATACAATTTCGTGTTGATAATTTCATTCTATCGGAAGTTATCGTGTTCACAGACAGACAGATGGGCAGTATTTTTTTTTTTTTTTTTCATATTTGGAATTTATAGGTCGGAGGAATACATGATGTTCTGTTGAAAACTCGGTATCAAATTTTTGACTGATTACATGGGGTAGAAAAAATCATTTCCTGTCTGTCTGTGAACATGCTAACTCTCGATCGAATGAATGCAAGGACTCGAAAGCTTGTATGTGTATCCAGAAGGCCGTTTGGACGACAACTAATAATTTTTAACGAAATCCGTAAATGGAAGTGGTAGATTAGAGGGGCTTAACACAAAATACTCTAATAAGTACCGTTGTAATGAATGCATCATATAAAATTTTGAATGAAAATTCAGAAGCAATAACGTAATTGATTAATTTGTGCTGGGGAAGTAATTGCTGGTGATTCAACTTTTAGAGTTAGTTATTATGACTTATGCCCGGGCTTTAACTACGAGGTCATATCGCCTACTACCAGAGCGCTCTTTAGTCACTCTGGTGGACATGACCCCGACTCTACTAATACCTAAATTTCGCCTACCCTAAATTTTTAATCACTTAGGGCAGGGGTCTTTAAAGAATGAATACCTGGCATCGTACATGCTCGGGACCATCGCTTTACGTCCCATGCTAAGGAAGGCGTGCTTAAGTTTTCTTTATCTCTCAGATAAAATAAACTAATAAACTCGTCCCAGTTTCGAACCTGCGTCAGGGGGCAAAGATCCCGAGATCACTCGGCGTAAAAAGCCGGAAAGTTTCGAACCTGCGATCTTGATCTCAGTAAGAAAGCACACACACCACTGAGCTACCGGCGCCCTCTGAAAACATTTTCAAATCCTGATGATGAGAGTTCTCCCCGAAACGACTATATTTACTGCATTTTTCTTCTATAATCTATTAACCAATCTTTAAAAAAAATGTTTTTACAATCTCCTCGTTTCCTGCATTTATTAATAGATAATCCAACATTCTTTTAATAATCACTTCGCTGAAGAATATAATAATTAATATTTTAAGAACATGTACGTCTCTCAGACTGTTAGCGATAACAGTTAAACATGTATATTGACGTTCTAGGGTTAAATGAGGCAGTCTCGACAGAAATGGTAATAGCATAAAAAATTTAAAAAATAAAAAATTTAAACTGATTTTGTTGTTTGTCCATAATTACTTCCTTTTGTAAATGAACCAACTGTTGTCTAAATTTATGCATTGCAGTCAGAGGTAGGATATTAAGCCCTTTTGGCGTTTTGAAATCTATTTTTTTAATGTATTTTATTTTTTAAGTCGTTGTTGTGCAATTATACCTTTAAAAAAGTCCAAGATGCACATTTTTGTTCCAGTTTGGTTTATCTAATTTATCGGTAAGGAATATCCTTTGGATTCAACTTAGAAGAGACTTGAAGATAGTTATCCACAGTGCAGTTTAGTTGAGAATTTTAAGTATGCAGTTAAATACCACTTGTGTATAAAAGGAGACACTAGGGTGACCTTCCATATGAGGTAGTGGCGGTGAAAATCTCTGTTATCCCCATTCTATTGCAACGCATTGCACGCATAATGACGTTTGCCAATTCCTGCCTACTGTTTTACTCATATTTTCACTAATATTTATAATAATTTATATAAGTATCTGTATATAAAATCCCCTATTAGTAGAATCCATTCCCCCATGAATCGACATAGTATGGAAAATTGGAAGTTGTGAAAAAAATGTCAAATGGCAAAGAATCTAAAAAAAAGTTTAAATAAAAAAATCGACGGTAGTCATTTTGTAGATAGCTTCGCTCTGAAGAGGTTGACAATGACATCTTGTACGTTCACGTTTGTCCAATGGGATCGTCGTCATCTTTCGCATAAAATTAAACAATCCATTTATCCTTTTTAATAAAAAAAATCTCCCAATAATAAAAAAAATGTATATATATAAAATTAAAAATTTTAAAAACCTTCGATACAAAAAATGAGCCTTTAAAAAAAAAGGGGGGGGGGGCTTGAAGGGCTTAGAGGCAGGGGCTTGGCCTTATAAACATTTGAGCTCAAACTCCAAGTCTCTAGCTGTAATAGAGGCCGAGATCCCTACACAGGCTCTGATGAAACCTGAACATCTTGGAGACGGCATACCCGATTTCCACCAAACATCGCTAAGAACCATCTCGCAAATACCAGAAACAAAAAAAAAACGCTTTGAAATCGGTTCAGCCGTCTTGAAGCTACGATGCCACAGATAGACACACAAACACAGTCAAAGGCTTCAAACTTATAACACCCCTCTTTTTACGTCGGGGGTTAATAAATAGTCATTTTAAAATTTGTTGCTAAGCGTTACAATTTAAACGTTACTTTGAAATTTCCTGAAATTTCCTATTAAATTTTATTGTACGTATATTTGGGGCTCTACATTTTCGTTCGTATTAGTTCTATCTGAAATCTGAGAATGCTTGGGCAATAGAAAATTGAATAAGAAACATTTTTGATGATGTAAACTGGGGGGTTCATTTTCATACCTCTAAATTTTCAGCCGTTTTATAAAACGGTTAGTATCTAACATATTAGGCAGTATGTAAAAAGGCCAATGAAGTACAGGTTGTCAAATTTTTGTAAAAAGGGCTCATTCTAGAATCATCCTGCGGCATATATTCTCACCAGACAGAGACTTCCATCCTGAGAATATTTCTCAAATCCTTACTGTTGATTATGTCCATGATCACAGATTACTCAGTTGTTTAAATTTTTGAAGCTCTCAATTCTCATATCTAAATTATAAATCTAATATCTTTATTATTTTATTATATTTTCATTTTTTTATATACACAATAATCGTGAATATGCTCCCCACCGTCATTCTAAATATGCGCACATCAGTATTATTCGGAAGGGATCCCCTCGGGCGAGTGCCTGTCTCCCGGGCTTTCCTGGAGGTCCTATCCCTGACTTACTCAGGTTTCAACACTAGTGTGTCATCCTCAGCTGCACATCACCCGTACAGTACATCAACAGTATTGATTTGCACACAGTAGCTTTGAAAAACATGTTTTGATTTATAAAATAAATCAAGTGAACACAAACTCTTGTTACTTTTGATAAATATCTTTAGTATTTTAGTATTTATACTTTCCAGAGAAGTGGGGAAGCTACTAACGTTATTGCTAACGATATGACTGAGAAAGGTAAAGAAATTTACGTTGTACGATAGGTATGTTTTCTTTTTTTTTATAATTTTTCATAAAAACTACCAATAATAGGTTAGGTTAGGTTTTATGACTCATGCCCGGGCTTTAACTACGAGGTCATATCGCCTACTACCAGAGCGCTCTTTCGTCACTCTGGTGGACATGAGTCCGACTCTACTGTGGGAGTGCTAAATTTTGCCTACCCTAAATTTTTATTCATCTAGGGTAGGGATCTTTAACGAGTACCTGACATTGTACAGGCTCGGGACCATCGCTTGACGTCCCATCCGAAGAACGGCAAATACCAATAATAAAAAATATTTTATAATTCATTGCTACGCGATAAAATTTAAACAATATTTCGAAATATTTCCTATTGAAAATTATTTTTCATTGTGTGAGGCGCTATAACTTTTGTCAAATCTGAGGACTTATTAGCGATTGCACATTTTATAAGCAACCTTTTTGGTAGAATTCAATTTTTCGATAGGATTAACCATTTTCGGGTAAATCAAGGAAACGTCTAAAAATGTTTCGAAACTACATTTCAAGACGATTTTCGATATGTATAACAAATACCGGACGAGCTGCGAAAAATATAATTTAATATAAACTATGTACCTATATTAGTTTTGTCTTCAACTATTAATTGAAAATGTTTTTGATTAGGTCATAAGCATAAGAGGTATCTTGTAAAACGTACTTAGGTCCCGAGGTAAAGTGGTCTCAATTTTCGTCTTATTTCGGCCAAAATCTAATCAGATTGAGTTAGCACATATGACCCCTTCATTAGTTCGTATTTACAATTGCGGTAGAGAGCTCACAACTTTTAAATCACACACACACACACTGTGATGTAAAAACTACAGAACATTCTTTTTAATAAATATAGAAAAGAGGTAATTTTTGTTATTATAATATAATATATATTATATATATATAGGGAGCCATGGTGGCCGTGCGGGCTAGAGCGTAGGGTTTTAGTCGCATGGTCTCACCTTGCTTTGCGGGTTCGAATCCCGTCCGGGAGTGAGTTTTATTTCGTAGATAAAACTCCCTTCCGGGGCCATGGATGTTGTAAATAATTAGGTAAAACACCATTATAAGAGTCATGGCTAATATGCATCGTACATGAGGCCAAAAAAAAAAAAAAAAAAAAAAAAAAAATATATATATATATTGTAACGCTTGTTATTAATGCTACTTTTTATTCTAATTTAATTATATAATTTAATAATAATTATATGCAATAACGATTATGAGAGAACCTGGTTATGTATAATTTATAAATAAAAATAAAGACTTTAAAATAATTTGTTACATTTTTCTTTTATTTTAAATTTCATCATGACATTTTTTATGGGTTAGTATCACATAAATTTTACAGACATAGAGATTTTTCTTTTTTAAACACACATTCAACTAAACCTGCGGGGCTTGCATGCTGTATTGAGTTGATGATCGATGATTTCGTTTTGTACCACTGATGAGATGGGATTGTTGGTAGACCTCTGACGTCCTCTCCTGATTTTTGTTAGTCATTCCATCATGAAACAGCCATTCCTCATTTCCTAATTATTCGCCTCTGGATGTCTTTACCAGTTGATCTTCATTATTACGGGATACACACACACTTTTTCTTCTATGTCCTCAGACAATCAAACTTACTCCACTGCACATCTTTCCACAGATCCCTCCACAGACACCCTCTCACATCTCACTCTGAACAACGACTCCTTCCACGAGGGGACAGACCACTTCTCTCTTGTTTTTGATTCAGCTCCGTCATTGGCCCACAATTTTTACAGCCTTTAGCACTAAACATCTGGGTTTTTTTATATCACTTTCATATTCCCGTATACAATCCTAGTTGCTTACATTTATAGTTAACTAATTATTAGCCTAACATTTCATTTTATGACATAATTGAAATAAATGATTTGATATATTTTGAAACTATATCGACCCTGGTACAAATCGATTTGATAACCCCCAGTAACCTTCCTTAGGTCTACTAAACAGATTGTATTTACTTATTTTATTTTCCATTTCTTAAATATTACATGTAATGGACAATATAGAACGTTACATTGCCCTCTGCTAAAATATCAAAATATATCATTCATTTGCCTACATACGTGTTTAGTACCAAACTATTTCATAACCTTATGGTTATATGTACCACTTGGCGACTAAAAATAACATGGTGACCCAGTTTCTATAATTAATTAATTACACACAAATTTTTTGTCTATTATGGAATACATTCTTCAAGGTAACTCTCTTTAATAATATTAAACAACAATTAGGTTACAAATCCAATTCAATTAATTTATTTACGTCTTATCATAATGTTATATTAGATTTATTTTCTTATTTTACTTTATATTTCTCATTTCTTCTATTTACCACTACTCTATTCTCCATACGCAAATTCTACATTCAAAATTCCAACACTAATCATTAATTTGCCATACAATTTACCCACACTCCTTAATATAATCTAAAATTCTTAAATAATCTCCCTGGTATCTCTTAACCATCCTGATCTCCTTGGATCTTCGCCTACTACCATAAAATACTCATAATCCAATTCCTTCCCACCTATAGGCTAAGCCTAAAAATTTTTAATAATCATTCTTTAATCCTTCCTTCTATTTAAAAGTACAATTCCCTCTCTCCTTTCAATTATCTATATTTTTTTTTTTTATTTACTTCCTTCATTACCATATTTATTTATTATTTAATATTCCATTTATTAATAACATCACTGTCACAATTAGACATAACTCAGATAATTATTTATATTTTACTACTTTTATTTACGCTATCTCGACTTACTTTCCCTATTGATTTACTGCACTAATTTTTATATAATGCTCTTAAGATGATATTCTTAAAAAAAATATTCTTATAACATTTTCCCCGTTTCACTTACAAAATTTTTTTTTTATTTCTTATTATTATTATTATTATACGGAATTACTTTCAAGGTTATATTTCAATATTATATGTTTTTATTTTTTTATTATCCATTTTAGGATAATTCCTTTTATCAATCTATTATTCGGAACCTACGAGCGATTATCGCTCTCAAAAACCATTTGTGGGTTAATATAACTCGTTTCCGTAAGGACGCTAAACTCCTTAAATCAACATGGCCCACGTTGTTGACAATTACGGTTAATAACACTAACAAACCCTTTAAACTAATATATTTTTTTTTTTTTTTTTATAAATATTTTTATTTTATCACCAATACCATAAAAAAAATGCATGCATAAATACCAATAAATAGTTCAATTCGAGACTAACCCTTATTATAAAATTTCCCATAAAAATAACCACCATAAATATAATATTACAATAAATAAATATGTTTTTATTTAAAAACATTTAAAATCAAACATATTCTGTACAGAATGCAGAGTTCACTACCCATTATTTACATCTAATTTTAATTATATAATTTTTTTTTTATTCTATGACAGAGCATCACCCACTCTCATATTTTTAATCAGTCTCAGACCCAATTGGTCATTATTACCTATTTCATAATACAACCACTCTAATAAAAAAATAGCATACATCATATTAAAAAAATAACAAGACATATCATAAAATAAATACACAATCAATATTAACATTCTTTGACGTGTTTACAAATATCAGTTGTTTATCATAAAAGACTCTAACAGCTGTTCCATCCTTTCTCCATTTATCAGTTCAACTTGCAAAGACTTAGTTGCCATATCATTTTAGCTACGCTCCATATTTTTATTTCTAACTTTAGTTTAATTTATTCTTTATTTTCAATTACTTATTAATTAGACAGCTCAAACACCGAGTGACAACTTCTTTGTTTACATTAATTTTATTCATTTTTATTGATTTTTTTATTAACTCAAATTTTACATGCAAACAATTCTTGACAGATAAAATTGTGATATCAAATCTCAGGTACATTTTTCATTAATTAATTATATCATTTTATTTTGCAATTATTCATTTCGAAAAAATTCAACATATTAACTGATACTTTCTATTTCTATTTTTTTTTTTATTAATTTTAATGTTACATTTTATAGTTCCAGATCATTATCCTAGACAAGCACTTTTCAATATCCAAAATTTCATCGGTTAAACACTTATTATTTTCTTTCTTTTATATTTATAATTTAGTTTACGATTATCTATTTTTCTAAATTTGTTACTAATGTTTAAACTTATCTTTTTCTTTATTCGTTTATTTCTTTGACGTAGATATTTTGTTTTCGAATTTTTCAAATTATTTTTATTATGATTATTTTTGAACTCAAGTTTTTTACACTTGTTATAGTTATGTTCATTTACACATCTATGAAAATTTGTTTTTCGATATCCGATTTTTCTAGGACTTTTAATTTTATTTATCTCATGTTTTCTTAAGTTTGTGATTTTTTTATTGTATAATTTCCTCGTTTCTTTATTTTTATTATGATTCGGTCTTTTCACCACACTACCATTTGTTATTTGAATTGTAATATATTTAAATTTCTCTAGCACCTTATTGATGTTTATATTTTCCTTTATTTCTCCATTTTCCTGTCCCTCTACACTCATATTTCGATTTAATTTACTCTCGACAGCTTCTACCGCACTTTCTATCTTATTATTTAATTGTTCACATGTATGATTTATTTCTAAACTTTGATCACTAAATTTCAGATCAACAATTTTATTAAATTGATCGAAACGTTTGTTTACATTCTTTTTTACATTTTCAAATTTTATGCTTACGTCTTTCTTTATTTCATCAATTTTTGAATTTAATTCTAACTTTATTTCTGACTTCATTTCATTAAACTGTTTTGATTGTTGTTCAAATTTTGAATTCATTTCCGAATGATTTACGTTCATATTTTTTATTAACATTTCCATCATGGTGTTTAAATTTACATTTGTCTCACTCTCCGGCTGAAGGCAATTATCATAATTTATTCTATTTTGTCCGCCATTATTGTTCAGATTCGTTCTCTGAGAACTTCTATTATAGTCGGCCATTTTGGACGCTAACTTTTTATACAGTTTTAAAATTAATTTTTACAAATATTTCTTTTTTTTACAAAATCATACATAAGGTCCTTTTATAATTTTCTTTTCGGGCGCCATATACAAATTTAATATTTCAAATCCTTAATGTTTCAAGTCCTTAATTTTTCAAATCCCTGTTCGAAGCGACATTTGTAACGCTTGTTATTAATGCTACTTTTTATTCTAATTTAATTATATAATTTAATAATAATTATATGCAATAACGATTATGAGAGAACCTGGTTATGTATAATTTATAAATAAAAATAAAGACTTTAAAATAATTTGTTACATTTTTCTTTTATTTTAAATTTCATCATGACATTTTTTATGGGTTAGTATCACATAAATTTTACAGACATAGAGATTTTTCTTTTTTAAACACACATTCAACTAAACCTGCGGGGCTTGCATGCTGTATTGAGTTGATGATCGATGATTTCGTTTTGTACCACTGATGAGATGGGATTGTTGGTAGACCTCTGACGTCCTCTCCTGATTTTTGTTAGTCATTCCATCATGAAACAGCCATTCCTCATTTCCTAATTATTCGCCTCTGGATGTCTTTACCAGTTGATCTTCATTATTACGGGATACACACACACTTTTTCTTCTATGTCCTCAGACAATCAAACTTACTCCACTGCACATCTTTCCACAGATCCCTCCACAGACACCCTCTCACATCTCACTCTGAACAACGACTCCTTCCACGAGGGGACAGACCACTTCTCTCTTGTTTTTGATTCAGCTCCGTCATTGGCCCACAATTTTTACAGCCTTTAGCACTAAACATCTGGGTTTTTTTATACCACTTTCATATTCCCGTATACAATCCTAGTTGCTTACATTTATAGTTAACTAATTATTAGCCTAACATTTCATTTTATGACATAATTGAAATAAATGATTTGATATATTTTGAAACTATATCGACCCTGGTACAAATCGATTTGATAACCCCCAGTAACCTTCCTTAGGTCTACTAAACAGATTGTATTTACTTATTTTATTTTCCATTTCTTAAATATTACATGTAATGGACAATATAGAACGTTACAATATATATATATATATATATATATCAAGGTGTTTAAAAAACAAAACAAGAAAACATATAAAACAGCTGTGAAACAAATGGAGTAGAGTCGACAGTAGAGTCGTGAGCTAGCTCTGGAACGGTGCACTGTGAATTGATATGTTTTAAATATAGTGAAGTTGAACAATAATTTAAAATATGACTAAAGGTGGAATTGAAGTGTGAAGAGTTGTCGGATCTGGATTGTGTGGTAGAGGCGTCAAGGAGGTACTTTTAATCATTTATATTTTTCAATATGCCCAAATAAAAAGAAATAGTTTTAAGTATTAAGTTTTATGATTTTGTTCTTTTGGTTTTTTTGTTTTGTTTAGTTTAATGTTTAGTTTTTTAATCAAAATGTGTAAATAAAGCAAATAACCCTAATATTTGTCCTCTTAAAATTATATTCTATTCATCTTCCCTGTTGGCCCAGTAATATCATTTGAAAAATCTTGGATTAGAAATTAATATTATTTAAAATTATTAAAAAATTGGTATCTCTTTATATATCCAAGTGTAAAGTTTGTTAAATGGAATTTGTTTGTTGTATACGTGTACTTTCTTCAAAATTGCACGTCTTAAATTATTAATAATATTTTTTTAGGGCCATTTTCGGAAAACTACTGTAGAAATCAAAATTTAAATAAAGAAAGAGATCAAATTTCTACAGGACACACACACAGACATTGCGAAAATGGTCAAAAAGTATTCAGAGGACCTGGAAAGATGAAAATCCGTTTAAACCTTGATCTCAGATTTTCGCAGGATTACAATACTTCCTTAGAATATAGAATTTCATTATGAGACAGATGATGACGGTGGAAGTGGCATTGAAACCAAGGACAGGTTTCTCATCATTTTTCAACTTAATTTCCCCATACGAAGTGTTTAGGGAAGAACTGCTGCTCAGCTGTTATATCTATCACCGAAGGACCTGTATAATGTAACTAGCAGGAAATTTCGCAGGAGCGAAAATTGAAAACATGTCAAAGAATAACTGATTTAGGGGGACCATGGAGGCCGTGAGAGATTTCTGACCGATTACATAACTTCCCCTATACACCATATAGCTGGGTAGTTTGATCAATTATAAACTTACACACTCTTGAATTTAGGTATCTACCAGAATCGGCCAGTCTAGGTTACTTACAGCGAAATTGCGCTTTTGAAATATGGCGAAGAAACTGAAAATTTTCCCAGACTAGCTACAATTTATAATTGCCACCACTGTAAATATTACCTAGAATAGACATTTTATAAAAATTATGGATTCCATTCATTAAGGTTAGTTACATTTAATAGCTCTATAAAAATATAAATGATCACAGTTTTTCAAACTCATAAAAATATTTTTTACGCACTAATGACGTAGGTATTTTATAATTTTTTATTAATTGAAACGATTTTCTGGATACCACTGCTATACACTTTAAATGAGTGAGAATGGTTTAGTATAACATTGCTTGTTTTTTTGTTGATTGAAGTTTGTCAATTTATATATACCCATTTATATAGGCTATATATACCCATTTCTGGAATAACGGGGTAACGCTTTGATCCTTTGGTTAGTATTATTTCCTCAGTTGTACTTAGTTGTTGATTTTTTCCGGAATTTTTTTCCAGAGGTGTCTTCTTTTTTTGACAATATTTCGGGACACTTCCACGTTCCTTTTTCTGGTCACTATGAACGTTTATAGTGACGAAGTGTCCCGAAATATTGTCAAAAAAGAAAGAAAAAATATCACACCTCTGGAAAAAAATTCCGGAAAAAATCGACATAGTAACATCTCAGAGAAGTTGAAGAAACGCTCCCCCAGAACGAATTCATCAATTACGTTTTTGCTCTCCCTCCAAAATTAATCGATTGTTTGGGCTAAAAATCAAGAATTGATTTACGTAGGTGCTTCAGAATCCTCATATTATATATGAGCCACAGGCATGTCACGACTCAATGAGGTTGGGGTGATCCTGAAGAGACTTGAGGCAAAGAAAACTCTGTGGTTTGGACCCGAGACCGCTATGTCGTCAGCACAAGTCTTCTTTGTCCTGTCTGGCACTGTACAATTTCAGCGTATACATCTCATACAGTATGGGATCAAGAATACAAACATGGTGGACGCCAGCACTTATGAGGTAAATCGTGAAGAGCCCCCATACCTGGAGGAAAAAAACTGTTCTTCAGGTAAAAACTGATGCCGTGTCAGACACAGTCGAACCCTTACGAAGGGAACTTTCTGTGCTATGGAGCCGAAGAGATTTCATCCTCATTGTCGAGTGTTTTTTTCTAAAGCGAAATTGGTGTTTGAACATGATGAGTGTGCAGATGATGTTGAATGCGCTTTAAGTTATTTTTCAAATTGGATAGAAAAGACAGGTTGATAGATCGAAAGGAAGATGCGAAGTGTCTGTGTTTGTGGGGTTCGAGAATCGTTTTAATAACAAAACATTCCATTGAATAGGAATATGAGATAGGTGAAGAATGTGGTTGTTAGAGTACGTGAGAAAGATAATGGGGAAATGTCTTAGTAAGAACGCTAAGGGGAATGTAATCAGTTCGTATCCTGGGGCTTTATTGAGGGAAAGCTTCAGGATAGCTTGGTGTATTTCATTCATGGAGAAAAACTGAGATAATGGGGCTGAAATGCAGTGCCGGCTCTATTTCCAGGGTAGAGCGAAATCTGAATTTGGCACCCCTCTCCCAACCTTAAATATAAAATAGACCATAAAGTTGTAGCAAGTGAAAAAAAAAAAAAGTTTTTTGAAAATATATTTATTATTTAATTAAAAATGAAAAATGAACAATTTGACTTATAATCAAGAAATAAAAATGTAACACAACACGAACTGATTTATGATTCAATATCATTACATAAAAACGAAAATATTATTTTTATATAATATACGTAAATATTATTAAAGATAAGATAATATGCATAATAAGTAAGTAATGAAGATAATATAAAATATTAAGATAGATACATTTGATCTCTTCAAATTATAGTACCTGAGTACTTGGTACCAACAAGAGAATAAAGAATGTTGTGTCTACTATAGAGAAACATTGATCTTTATGTCGATTTATAATCCAGGCTCCTGCCTATTGACAGATATTTGTTTCAAAAGATTCTGGTTATAATAACAAGCTTTAATAATGTTTTTCTTGAGTATATTTGTTAAAATGAGTATGAAGTAAGTTTTTGTTAGTAGTGTTTTGAAACCTCATTTCATTTAAATTTTTTCAAAACTGTTGATAGTCTTGGCGAACTCATCATACCTTTGGATAGAATCAAATGGATACTCGATAGTCGTTTTTTAACTAATTAATTTGTTGATTTAATCTTCTTTAAATATTAAATCAGCTGGCATCCCAATAATATTAAATAAAGTATCCAGTTAGAGTCAAGATATATTAAATTAATTCGGTGGTGATCTGCAGAGGCAAAATCAATGGTAAGTGGGAATAAAAATATTATTCCATGTATGTAAGTTGCATTGATGAGAGAGTGTTGATGAGGTTAGGTAAGGTTTTATGACTCATGCCCGGGCTTTAACTACGAGGTCATATCGCCTACTACCAGAGCGCTCTTTCGTCACTCTGGTGGACATGAGCCCGACTCTACTGTGGGAGTCCTAAATTTTGCCTACCCTAAATTTTTATTCATCTAGGGTAGGGGTCTTTAACGAGTACCTGACATCGTACAGGCTCGGGACCATCGCTTAACGTCCCATCCGAAGGACGGCGTGCTTAAGTTTATTTTACCTCCCAGATAAAATAAACTAAGGGCCTCGGTCGGGCTACGAACCCACGACCTTGAGCTCAGAAGTCAAGCACGCATACCACTGAGCTACCGGCGCCCTCCGTGTTGATGAGGTTGTTTGTTATGTCAGAGTAGTGACTGAAGTGCTCTGGAATTCAGGCTGTGTGTGCTATCCTTGAAGTGATCTATGTTATGATTTGAGTTGATGGGGCATGTTGTGGTTGTGGTAGAATGGTATTTGGTTTGGTTCCTTGAGCCCTTTGTAGAGGTTGGTGCTGGCCGGGGTGGCTCGCCGAGACGGCATTTCTGTAGGCAGGCTGATCTTCGTGGCGTAGGGTGCATCAATGCAAGCGTGCTTCACTCTTTTAACAAGCCTCCCTAACTAATGCACTTTTCTTTACAGTTGCAGTACGATCAGATATGACGGTACTCTCAAGAACTTTCGGCACGTTCCTCACCTTAAAGTCCTTTTCTTCTCTCGACCTAACTAGAAAGGTTTAGTTGACGTGTGGAATATTTCGGATGTTTCTCTATTATTCCGTTTTTTTTTAACTGGGAGGTGAATAAATCTTGAGCAGGCCCTCCTTTGGATGGGATATTGAGTGACGATCCAGAGCCTGTACGATGTCAGGTACTCCTTAAAGACGCCTGTTCTAGGTGAATAGAAATCTAGATTAAAAAGAGGGCGGCGGTAGTTCAGTGGTATGCGTGCTTGCAGGCCGAGGGGAGGTAAAATAACCTTAAGCACGCCGTCCTTCGGATGGGACGTAAAGCGATGGTCTCAACCTTGTACGATGTCCGGCACTCGTTAAAGACCCTTACCCTAGGTCAATAAAAATTTGGTGTAGGCAAAAATTAGGACTCCACTCAGAGACAGGCTCATGTCCGCCAGAGCAACGAACGTACGCTCTGGTGGTAGGCAATATGACCTCGTAGTTAAAGCCCTGGCATAGATCACAATAACAATTTTTGAATTGTTAAAGTTGTTCTCTTTAGGTTAGGTTTTATGACTCATGCCCGGGCTTTAACTACGAGGTCATATCGCCTGCTACCAGAGCGCTCTTTCGTCACTCTGATGGACATGAGCCCGACTCTACTGTGGGAGTCCTAAATTTTTATTCACCTAGGGCAGGGTTCTTTAACGAGTAACTGACATCGTACAGGCTCGGGACCATCGCTTAACGTCCCATCCGAAGGACGGCACGCTTAAGTTTATTTTACCTCCCAGATGAAATAAACTAAGGGCCTAGGTCGGGTTTCGAACCCACGCGCCCTCAAGTTGTTCTCTTCACACGTGATAAGTGAAAACTCTTCGAAGAGATTCCAAACTTAGGTGAAAGTGAAGTGGAATATTTGGTGAACATTTTCGTCCTAACTCCTTAGAATAACCTAATTCCGTGTATTGTTCAGACTGACCTAAACATACGTGACGTGGTTAAGTATAATGGGTACCGGGAGCCATGATGGCCGTGCGGGCTAGAGCGTAGGCCTTTGGTCGCATGGTCTCACCTTGGTTTGCGGGCGTCAGGGAGTGAGTTTTATTTCGTAGATAGAACTCCCTCCCGGGGCCATGGATGTCTTAAATAACTAGATAACACCATTATAAGAGTCATGGCTAATATGCATTGTATATAAGGCCAAAAAAAAAAAAAAAAAATGGGTAGGTCTGTACATGTTCAAAAAAATAAAAAGTTTTGTTTGTACTCATCAAATGGAAATTACCACCAAATTTTCATCAAACGATCAAATTCTTATTCGTTGGTCTATGTACTATCTATATAAATATGTATAACTACCACTCCAGAAAAATGCAACTTTGCAAAATTATTTCCCTAGCTATAAAGAGTATAGGGGAAGTTATTTAATGGTGAGTTTTCGTCATGTTTCCCGACCCGTTAATTATAAAAATAAAAAAAAAAAAAAAATGCGTGGATTCTTGAATACAAAGAGGGCATTTTCACGTTTCTCGACCCTTAACAAAACAATTGGTTAAACATAAAATAAAATGCTATGTACTCTTTCACCACGAATTAATCAGTTTACGCTCTCCCTCCAGAACCAATCCAATATGTGGGCTAAAACTCAATATTTGACTTACATTGTGGCTTCTGAATCCTCATATTAAATTTTGTGTCGATACATTCATTACATCGGCAGTTATTGAAATTTTTGACGTGGGTCACCCCTCTGACTCTCCCCCCTGATTCAGCTAAGAACTAATAGGTAATGTACCTATGGGGCTTTGAGGATACATATGAAATTTCGTATTTTTTTTATTATTTTTACCCAAACTGTCAATTGGTTTTGCAGGGAGAACGAAAACATATTTGATTATTCGTGCTGGGGAAGTGCATAGCCGGTGATTCACTGACCACTATTTTTTCAGCCTTTGGGGGATGGGGTTCAGAGATCAACTTATCTCTTCTGTATCCAACGTCCTTACTATGGACATAAGATTACACTGGACAGGGTTAAAATACCTCCGTATCCATTGTACCCACCCACTTCTTGTCAAGCTTGAGATACGATATGAACAGGAAGTCTTACCTTTTACTGTTTCCACAAAAATATTTAAAGCAAACATTGACCCAAATTCTAAAATGCTGCCGAAAAACATTAAGGCGTAGTCAAGGTCCGTCCGTGAAAACGTCGGGATAAAATCATTTTTCATTTTCTTTTCGATGCTGCCGTAGCTCTTCCATTTGCTCGGCACTAGACTTTTTAGGTTTTTTAAATTTCTTTTGATGCGAGCTTTCCTGTGATTTGCGTTTTCTATAATTCCGCGCATATTTACGATTCATATGAGACATCTTTAATTTTTTTTGCAATTTTCAATCTAATACCGATTTTTACATAAATTTTGGCGAATATTTTTATTGTTTCACTTTGAGTTCTAGTAGTGCTTCTCAAGCTCTTTACAATGGAACCCGAATCAACGTCCTATCTAAACGCGTTATCACGCTACACTAATTTCTAATTTTACAAAACGCTAATTCGCAACAGTCATCCGCCGGTGCCCACACTAGCCCGATTACGTCACAGGCAAAACAAACACTGCACAACAAACACATACAGCTCTATCCATTGTGACCTCAACCGTTGTTATCGTATTATTAGTCTCGTAGTTATTATCGATTGACATCTGACGGTATTTTGTAACACAAGAAAGACCGGCTATCACTGTGCTTAACGAGCGAATAGACGTTTTCACGTCAAAATTCTGCCCTAATAAAATTCAATTAGAAATTGCGCAAAGAGCGAAGTCTGAAAGTTATTGCATATTCGATCTGTCTATAATGAGATGACTATTATTATTATAAATGACTTATCATGTATAATTTACAGGATATAATGTCCTAATTGGCTACAAATACATCTGTAATGAATCTTGAAGGCCGAATTAATTTCATTATTGCAGATCTGTTGAACGATGTCCTGTACTAATTATGTGGTATAATACTAAGATGGATGTCATTTTGTTCAGAATGACTTGTACTAAAAATTAAAATTAGTCTCTTAATGTTGCGATAGCTGACAGGAGACAAGATGTCCTCTATGTTAGAGGACATCAATCGTAGAAGCAACACGTCACTAGTTGTTGGAAAAAGGGGCCAATAATAATATATGTTAGTTAGTTACTATTAAGGCCCGGATTTATATGAAATAAAAAACCTTAAATATCTGCATATAATTGCACTTATTTTTGGGAAATATGCAAGTAAACCAAAATAAATATATGGAAAAAAAAAATATATTATTAACAAATTTTTCAAACTTTTTCGTCTTAACATCAATACAAAATGATTATAGAAAAAAACAAAAAAAAAAAAATTTTTTATTGGCTCAGCACACTTAATGCTCTACACAAGAGAAACATAAAGCATATTATATACAAGGGTTATTATATAATGTGCTGGTTTAGCCGAGGTTTGAGTCGCCTGTTGGGGGTGGTCCGACCGAGGGTGAAGAAGGTAGCGACCGGCACATCGACAAGACCATCGTGGAACTGCTGTGTAACCTGGGTGATATGGTCTGCAACTTGCGGCACTCCCAACTCACGCCGGATTTGACTGTTTCGGACGAACCAAGGGGCCTTTACTGCCAGTCGGAGAACCTTGTTTTCAAACTTCCTTAATTTGTAAATGTTTATTTTGCTGGCACCCAGCCAGACAGGGCGTATGTGAGCAGTGGCTAGAAATAAAAAAATTAAGTTTAATAGTTGTAAAACGTTTCATTCGTCTTTATTATTATTTGTTATTGTGTACATTCTTAAATTTTCAAACGTTTTTGCCGATGAGGTCGCAATATGTTTTTATACCGACTAAATGATCTCTCCACATCAACTGACGTCACAGGCAAATGCTGTTTTAGCAGGCCTGAATAACATGTCTTCTTTCACGAAGTTTCTGTAAGAATGTTACTTGTGAGATGTTGTAATCACTGCGAAAAGTTTCGTCCGAAATTCGCGTAAATATTTATTTAAGAGGTCACACATCTTTGTTCTAATTTTCGGCATGTAAGGATGCAATAATTCGATACTGACTTAAAAAATAATGGAGATTTCAGTCATAAGGGAGGGAAGAGATTTTAAGAATTATAACTGTCTGCCAAGCTTCCAAGAAAACTGAAGAGTCATAAGGGAGTGAAGAGATTTTAAGAATTATAAAGTCTGCCAAGCTTCCAAGAAAACTGAAGACTTGAAAAGAGAGGAGTTATGGAATTCATCGAATTCGGTGTTCCGTATTAGAATTTAAAGTTTCATTTTTTCTTCTTACAGTTAGCTCAATCAATTCGTGTCATCATTTATACTCATGTAAACTGACAATTGACAAAACCTTGATCATTTTCTAACATTTTTTTGAAAACTTATTAAGTCAGTTTTTTTCTTTTCTTTTTTTTAATACGCAGCAAAAAAACGTATTTTTTCTAAAATATGCAAAATAAAAGTTGCTTTAATTTGGCCCGAAACACGTTTTAAAAACTACATAAGTGACGTGTGAAGCATAGAAACGGATATGCAAATGCATATAAATCCGGGCCTTAGTTATCATATAGGTAGCCTCTCCAGAGCGGTCTTTCGTCGCTCCGGGGGTCATGAGCCAGACTCTACAGCGGGAGTCCTAAGTTTTGTCTACCCTGATTTATTGATCTAGGATAAGGTACATAAACAATAATAAACAAAACAAAAAGATACTCAAATTTTTCACATTTTGTTAATAAAAACCTTATCTGACCACACACATTTATTACATTTATGCTAGCCGGCTTTCAAGGTTGCCCCTATCATCTGTTACTAGACTGTCTAGAGACACACACATATCAATTTGTAAAAAGTTAGAAGCATTTTATAGGCTAAACGGATAAAATGAATTGTTCATAAAAATAAATTTAATCAAATACATACGCCGCCAGAGCAAGAGCGCTCTGGTAGTAGACTATATGACCTTGTAGTTAAAGCCCGGGCATGAGTCATAACAACTACATAAACATAAAATAAATTGATACAAAAAATATATAAGTAGTTGAACTATTAGCCAGTGTTTCATTTGACTCTACTCTGAGCGGGTGTTTTATTTTTTGTTACTAGATGTGCCACTGATGATGACGCCGTTGCGTTGAAAACCGTTGGTTGGAAATAAAACAGTAGGAAGTCAACGTTTTTTTATTTTTTTGGTATAAAAGAACCTCAACTATTAACACGAGGACGCAGCTATCTCAGAGATATCATGCTTATTGTCTGTATTCAAGATTGCGAATTCGAAACCCGGCAGAGTCCCTTAGGTTTTTGTATCTGGGAGGTAAAAAAAAATGATTACGCACTCGGATGGGACGTTCAGTAATGGTCCCGAGCATGTAAGATGTCAGATACTCGCTCAAGACCCCCTACCCTAGGTGAATAAACCTGAGTAGGCTAAATGTCAGTTTTTAAAACAAATTAGAATAAAATCATTTTTGAAACCCTGTCAAGGCTCTTAGGATTCTTATCTGGGAGATAAAAAGCCTTGAGCACCCCGTCCTTCGGATGGGACGTCAAGCGTGGTTCCCGAGTATGTGTGTTCTCAGGAACTAAACAGTGGTGGGCACTCCCACTGCAGAGTCGGGCTCACATCCACCAGTGACGAAAGATCGCTCAAATAAATAATAAAAATATAACGTATTTCACAATATTTAAAAAAGGTAAAATGAATAAATAAAATAAAACTATGTAATAAATTAACTATTCATAAATTAATAATTTATAACAATATTTTTCTGCAGATTTTGATTAATAATTTATTTGTCCATAATAAATATCCTAAAATATATATATCCCCCTATTCCTTCATTATAATATAATACATATTATGTAACCTGCAGGTTGAAGCGGACTCCTGTTGGTATTTGGACAGGAAAGTTCTCCGTTACTTTCCGTTCACCTGACAGATATGCTGATCATCTCCTGGGAATAAGATGCCCTGATTTTATCTTATATATAATAAAAAAAGATCAATTAATTATTTTCTTTTATTTTTTAAATTAAATATATATTTACTACTTATATTCATTTTTTTAATCATTTTATTAATCGGTATATATCATAACTAACTTTAATGACAATTTGAGAAACAATAACAGAATATGGTAAATAATAATTATACAAAATAATAATAATAAAACTGAAAAGAGAGATCATATAAATGAAAAAAATAAAATGAAATACAAATATTCTAAATTTTTTTTGTGTATCCAGAACTACCATACTATATCACAATTTAATCAGAAAAATAATTAAATAATATATATCAATATTAATCTATTACCTATATCACATTATTAACCTATTAACTAAGTCTCAATAATAACCTATTACCACATACTAGGTACTACTACTTCACATACTACTATTTTTAGTTTTAATTGTGATATAGCCTATATCACAATATGATATTCACATATATCATATTGTTATATAGCCTATATCATATAGGTAATAGGTTATTATTGAGACTTAGTTAGTAGGTTATTGAGATATAGTTAATATTGTGATATAGGTAATAGGTTAATATTGAGATATATTATTTAATTATTTTTCTGATTAAATTGTGATATTGTATGGTTATTCCCCCCCCCCCCCCCCCCCCCCCTCCCCGACACGTCCTCCCCCTTCCTTGCCAACCCCCCTTCTCCCACCCCTCTATCTTGACTTTTTTCAAAATATTACCACCAGTCATAAGTCTGTATCCTGTACACTTGACAATGCTCTAACTAGCGAAATATATTGTCTTTTATATAAATATAGTGGAAATTTTGACTCGTTCTAAATGTTTTATTCAGTAGTATTAATTGTTGACGTTTTAAATGATGGATTCTCTGCAGACAGTCTGATGATGAGGGGAAACCACGAAAGCCGGCTACAGATATTTGCGAGAAGTCAGGCTACATCTATATTTTTCAATCTGGGGAAGTTATAGTTATGAGAGGTAGAAGTTTTCATTTTGGCAGAGGCAGGTATGCGCCTCACAAGATGTGTTTATTGATAAAAGCTAGAAGTTATGATGACTTTAACGAAGGAGAAACCAAGCGTCTTATCAGGACTTCGTCTACCATTAGCGTCATCATAAGTCAGAACACGAAACAGAAACCCTGCCAAAGAAACCGGTTCTTCACAATATCAATATCAATTTGTTTAATATTGGGCTGTTTATGTTTTGTTGAATGGTGAATTCAGTATTTCACAATGATCATAAATTTATACTTCCACATCTATACGTCCAAGTATAGGGGAAGTTACGTAATCGGTCAGTTTGACTATCAAATATCATCGATAGTTATATTTAATATAACTTTTTGGATTGTACGAATTGTACTATCGAATTTGAAATTGTGATTTAAAATAAGCGGTCTTGCACTATCCGATTTCTCACCTATATTCTCTATTTTTTATGGTAAGTTTACTGAAATTTCGTAAATATTGATAGAACTCAAGTAAAGTTTAATATTATTAGAACCTTGGCATTGTGACTGATCTAAATGTTTGAGTGCATCGTTTCCGTCGTCTTCAATAGTATTAAAATAAATTACCGGATGTTTTCGTTTGAGGTGATCCTTGAGATTCGACGTGTTACCTGAAGTTCGGTATTCTTTTTTGCATTCTTTACATCGCACCAATTTCTTAGCCCCCCAATTTCTCTATCGAAATGCTCCCAACACATCCGAATAATTTTTCCGTTTCACACCGCTCATGAGCGGCATGCCTCACAGTAGTAATAAAATTAAAAAGAAAACGAAGCAAAATCGAACTAAGAATAATACAAAATAAAATCCATTTTGTAAACAAAGTAGGTTAACTGATAATACTGATTAGGATGAAACCTCTTTTCTTGGTTACTGACAGAATAGCCAACCGTACGGAAACCGAACTCTTTTCCCGACTGCGGCGATTGCTTTTCTTGTTCGATTAATCGATAATTTTGCTATCTATACTATTGGTTACCACCTCCCATAGATCCTCCCTCCTACTGCCCCAGAGCCCCCCTTTATCTCCTACTATGAAAGAGGTCAAAAGGCAACTTTCTGACACTATCAGATATCAAACTAGAATTTTCATTTTTTTTCTCTCCGCTCACCGCAGTCCTCGTGGGCGTATTCAGCACTCACGATGCAGTTTCTCGTCTTTACTTCAAGCTCCGTTTTGTTTAGTATTCATACATTCTGTAGTAGCTGAACTATGTAATATCCAGCGACCACCTCGCCCACACAATCCTCACATAGATCCTATCATTTAACCTTACCTTTTTACTTATTGCTGAATGTATTGACCCCGGTATCCAACTAAAAGCCTGTCCTAAAGACTCTAGCGCCTGCCGAGATGGTCAGTCTTTCGACGAGGTGCTCATAAGATACAAGAGGGTACTGGAGCTTCTCTAGTCAACCCCTAACAGCCTCGTCAGAGTAGAGATTGACAGCTACAACCTTAGTGCCATGGTAATAGGAAGAGCGGTGGATCAAAGTGCTGGAGATGCCGACCAAGTACCCTGGGACTGTGCTACCAACGTCTCTAATTCTTGAGCAAGCAGCCCTTGGAACTACCTGCCCACAACTGGGTGTCTCAACTTCCCAAGATTCAATCCTCCATAGGCTACTCGCTCGAGAGCGAGAGTGTCGAAATTGAAGAAAGAAGCTGTTCCAGTGACATCATGGCATCAGACTATAACCTCAACTAAAAAGACTGCTGCGAGTACGCGAAGCTGAAGAAAAACATCGACAGGAAGAGAATGATATCCCAGAAATGGCTGTATAGAGAGAGCCTGGCTAGAGTGACGGTGGGAGGAGTGTCCTACCTCTTCAACAGGAAGGAGAGCTGTGGTGTCTGTAGCGAAGACCATCCTGACGACATCCACCACTTCTGCAGTGTCCAGCCTTTAGCCAACTGAGAAAAGTACCTGGGAGAAGCAGTGACCTGACCGCAACCTCACAAGTCCTTCTTCAACATTGATATCAATATTATTATTATTATTTTGTTTTATTATTTGGATTTTTTATGTTTTATTCTTTATAATGTTCAAACATGTAAATATCAGGCCGAACCCCCCTTAAAAGATGTATTGCTTAAGGGCCAATAAAGAGATTGAATTGATTTTCACCAGTCTTTCACTAATAGTTTATTTGAAATAAAAATTAATTTAAAAACCTGTTTTACTCTTTCATCTAAACACATTGATGCCTCCTTCTGAGAATCCTTGCTAGAGGTCCTTGTATTATTTATTTCACTTTTTATAAATGTATAGTTTTGTAAAATAGTTTCTGTCAACGTCACCGTAAGTTATTTCACGGTTTCCAAACTTTTATACATTAGTAGGAGGTTAGTAACTTTAAGCAGGTTAGTAAAGGCATCGGCCAGTTAATAACTTTAAGTTACATGATTTTACTAATAAGTTGAAATTTTCAATGAATTTGAGGCCGGTGGTTTGTGACTTATTCCCTCCTTCCCCCTCGCCTTACCATAAATGGATTTTACTGATGCCTCACGGGTTACGTAACACTTTTAAAACGATGTTCTACTTAATGTTCAATTCAAAACTCGCAACCCATATTATCTTCCCTTCCTTAAGTATCCTTAGTTCAAAAGTTAGAAATTTGAATTGCTAAATTTTTGGTTTTATACATTAACCTCGAAAAGTCATTATTTAAAGAGTTATTATTTCCCCATCTATACGAAGTATAGGGGAAGTTGTGTAATCTAGATTCTTCTAGATTCCAAATTTTTTTTTTTTTTGTCTCTATAATGTTGGTCGCAATTGTTACCATGACGCAACAACCAGCTACCAAGAGGACTTCATTGAATGTGGATGACTTGATTGGCGTGAGAGAGGAAGGCCACCCAGCGGTAGCTCCTCAGGGCGAATTTTAAAACAATGAATATTATGGTTATTATCAATGAATGGGAATTTTATGATTTTGTTTCAAGAAGTGGGGGGTTGTAATTTGGGATTGTATTAAGTCACGGTTCCACCTCCTCTTCAATCTCCTGGGAGGATTGTATGGCAAGTGTGGTGAAGAAAGTGAGTGGATGTATGGATTTGGGTGTGAATGCAATTTGTTGTGGAAACGTCTGTAAAGGTCCTGAATTGTGTCGTGTACTGTGTTTATCATGAGATCATTGTGAAGTGTTCTGTTACTTACGTATGGTGGGCATTGTGTAATGAGTCTGAGTGTCTTTGACTGGAAAACCTGGATACGTTTCAAGTTAGATATTTTAGCCGAACCGTAGATTTGTGAGCCGTACGTACAGAGTGGCTTCAGTAGAAACGTGTAGCAGTTACGCTTTTGTGTTAAGGGTAATTTTGAATGTCTGTGCAGAAGAGAATAAAGCTTGTATGTGGGTTCCATGTCAGTCGTCTGTCTAGAGTAAGTCCCAAATATCTTACTGTGTTAGTCTGAGGGAGGGGCTTGTTGTAGATAAAAACGGCGGGACATGTATCTCATCTTAGTGTAAATGTTATATGTTGTGATTTGTTCGTGTTGAGTTTAATTTTCCAAATGTTGCACCAGTTCTCAATTTGAGTAACATGGTGTTGTAATGTGAAGATTCCAATTATGAAAAAAAAATCTGTGTGTGTCTGTGAACAGGTTAGAATGAATGTATCGACACGAAATTTTATATTTGTGACCGTTATCCCGTAAGGACGACACCTATCAATTTTCATGCAAAGCGGCCATAGGGGAGAGGGAGATTAACTCAAAAACTTTAATAACTGCCGTTGTAATGAATGTATTCACATATAATGTGATTATAAAACCACATAAGGACAACACTTATTAATTTTCATCTGAATCGGCAGAAGGGAAAGGGGACTCAACTCAATAACCCTATAAATGAATTTATCGACACAGAATTTAGTATGAGGATTTTGGAGCCCCTAAATAAGTCCACTGTTGAATATTAGTGCAGACTGGTTTTATAGGGGAAGCGGAATGTTAATTGATTAATTCGATTGGGGAAGTACATTGTCGGTGATTCACAACCCACAACCCCTTTGGAGATGCCACATGTTCTACTTTCAACGCAGGTAAAATTTTATAAAACTCTGATCAACCGCTAAAGAACTAACATTAATTTTATATTTTGGGCCAACAATTCCTTCATACATAATTTTAAATACATCTTCTACGGTTCAGGCAAGAAATAAGTTACCCAACGGTGAAGGAATTATCCAAATCTGTTAAATGTTTTCGAGATTACCTCAAGTACTCAAACAAACTGTCTCTCTTTATGTATTCTGTGGTAAAAACATGTATGTTAAATAAAACTAATAAATATAAATAGATAAATAAACAAATGAAATATAAGTAAAATTAATAATAATGAATTAATAATTTCCACATTTCTTGTAGAAATTTTATAACTGGTCTTCTATTTAATTTTGATTTCTACAGTAATTTCCGGAAAGGACCCTTAAAAAGTATCAAAAGTTCAAGTCATGCAATTTTTAAGAAAGTGCACGTAATTTTTTTTTTTTTTTTTCAATTAACAAACTTTTTATTTGGATTTCTAAAGAGATGCTTTTTTTTTTTTAATTTTTCAAATATATTTAAATCTAATCCAAGGTTTTCAAATTATCTTACGGGGCCAACAGGGAAAATGAATAGAATAGAATTTACGAGAAAAAATAGTTTGGGTTTATTATTTTTAAATCATCTACATTTCAAAATAAAAAAAACTAAACATTGAAACAAACTAAACAAACAAAAATCAAAAGAAAAACTCTTAAAAACTAATTTCTTAAAACTGTATCAATTTTTTTTTTCTGTTTTATGTTTTTGGCCATTCTTTAAATTTAAGTTATATATTTCGGGGCATATATCCTGTGCATATAAACAAACAACTTACATTAGGTACCTTCTTTGCGGATCAATTTCACCGTCAATTCACTTCTATTTAGTTCATTACAACTTAAGCCTAAACACCACTCTCCATGTTCACTCATACCATCTCCAGTGAACCCAGGCCTCGACTCCGTCCCTTCACACACTAAAAAAAAGCTGATTGCCGTGTTTTGTTTTTTTACTTATTTGTTTTAAAATAAATTTGTTTTTATGGAAAAATAAATATAATTAATTTTTTAATATTAATAATTTAATCATTTTAATGTGTATATTTTTTTTATACATGACAATTCATTTTTTTGAATTTCCTGCGAAGTTCAATGACTGTTTAATAAGTTTTTTTAGACGTTCTTCGACCTAAGGAACTGCAAAGATATAAGTGTGGTTTGTTCTAAATCTAGGACTATCGACGCTTCTATCTTTGAACTAGCAAACTCTATCCGAGAGCTTTTCACTACTTTCAATACAATGCAGAATTCTGTTTTAGAATTTGAATTCAAGACTTAATGCCAAGGACAGCTCGTGAATTTGTACTGAATAGCTCCATAAACATTGAATGAAGTTTGTTTCCCATAGATACTGTGAATGAATTTATGTGCTGAGACATACCTTACGTCTGTTGAGCGATTAATGTTTAAAAAACAAAAAATCGTCTGTGAATCACAGGAAATGAACTTCCTCAGAGCGGAAAAATCAAGTTTTTGCTCTTCCGCTGAAACGAATTTACCTATATGGAGACTTCTAATTTTTTTTTTTTTTTTGCCTTATGTACGGTGAATACTAGCCATGTCAATGTGTTTTATAATTAAATTTACGACATCCATGGCCCCGGGAGGGAGTTCTATCTACGAAATAAAACTTACTCCCGGACGGGATTCGAACCCGCAAACCATGGCGAGACCATTCGACCAAAGCCCTACGCTCCAGCCGCACGGCCACCATGGCTCCCAGACATCTAATTGATTATATCAGATTTCATGATGAAACATTGTTATATAGACATTTATTAGGGTTTTTTAGTTGGATCCATCTATTATGATCCCCCATTTTCCTTTGGCCGATTTAACAAAAATAACGTCATTATGGCATTCTGGTTACACATATTAAATTTCGTGTCGATATTTCAATACTTCAAAACCTCGATCAGGAGGTCGAAACATGAAATATATTAGGTTAGGTTAGGTTAGGTTTTCTGACTCATGTCCGGGCTTTAACTACGAGGTCATATCGCCTACTACCAGAGTGCTCTTTCGTCACTCTGGTGGACATGAGCCCGACTCTACTGTGGGAGTCGTAAATTTGGCCTACCCTAAATTTTTATTTACCTAGGGTAGGGGTCTTTAACAAGTACTTGACATTGTACAGGCTCGGGACCATTGCTTAACGTCCCATGCGAAGGACGGCGTGCTTAAGTTTATTTTACCTCCCAGATAAAAATAAACTGGCCTCGGTCGAGTTTCGAACCCAGGATCTTGAGCTCAGTAGACAAGCACGCTACCACTGAGCTACCGGCGCCCTCAAGCTGTTCTCTTCACACGTGATAAGTGAAAACTCTTCGAAGAGATTCCAAAGTGAAGTGGAATATTTGGTGAAAATTTTCGTCCCAACTCCTTGCACGTTGTGGTTTATGTGCTTTATGAAACTAGTTGTGGTTAAAATAAATTCTGTTCGACTGATACATCTTATTAATTATTTAACAAGTAAGTCCACTTCATCTGCCTACCGCCAAGAAAGAACTTAACCTTTGAGTTTTGCTAATCTCGCGGGCAAAGCATCTGCAGTCATCTCCCACCACGTTCATCTTCAGCCGATTAGCAGTCAAGATTAACAATAAAAAATATTAAATGTATTATTTAAAAAAAAAAGATGGCAAAGAACATGACGGGAGGTGTATTTTGAGCCGGATAACGATCCGTCTGAGATTCCTCTTTTTATAATGACCGCGAGACGCCTCCATTAAACAGCCTCCTGTTACAAGACATTTTCAGACCAACAGCTTGCGATTATGTCTTAATGTGTACTAATACATCGTTTAGTCTGCTAATAGGGCAAATGAAAGGACAAAATACTGTCGGCTACAAAGAGATCAAAAGAATTACATGGCTTTCATGTCTTGCGCATGGTAAAATATAACTTATTGAAAAACAAATTTTAATTTAAGAGAAAAATTAATAAAAAAGGGCTATTAGTACATTACGGTTTACCACTATAATTATCTGTACTTACATGTTTTTCGAACAGATTCCAAAAATGAAAGAAAAAAAATATTAAGGAGTAGTCAAGGTCCACGCCGTAGATTTTCCGTGAAAACATCTTTGCGCCGTTTTTTCATTTTCTTTTTGATGCTGCCATAGCTCTTGCATTTGATCGACACTAGACTTTTTAGATTTTTTAAATTCCGTTTGATGTGATATATTATTAATAATTTAATGTGTTTTTTTTTATTTTCTAGTCTTTTTTTTTTAATTTTAATAATGTAGATTTAAGAAAATAAACCCAATATTTGTTCTCGTAAATTCTATTCTATTCATTTACCCTGTTGGCCCAGTAAGATAATTTGAAAACCTTTGGATTAGATTTAATATTTTTGCAAAATTTAGAAGACAAGATGGCATCCATCTCTTTGGAAATCCGAATTTTTTTTTAATGCGTGCACTTTCTTAAAAATTGCACGTCTTGAACTTTAATTAATTACTGTAGAAATCAAAATTTAGTAAAAGAAAAGAGATAAAATTTCTAAAGGAAATGTGATAATTAATTGTTTTAATTATTATTAAACTTAAACCTTTTTTTTTTACCACAGGATAGAATCCGTAGATGGGGTGAGAAAATTGGTCGGAAAGAAGTGCATACATTTTCTTGTAAGGGTATAATCTGCTTTGTTTTTATAAAAGAGTATCAGGTCTACAACCCTTATAAAGCAAAGATTACGGAATAAGTAAATGTATTTCGAATGTAAATTACGGAAAATTGCAGTTGTAAGGAAATCCCAACTGTAGTGGAAAGTGATACCACGGACATTTAATGGGTATTTATTGTTTTAACTTGAGTTTATGTTATAGTAAACGTGGTCAGGTTACCTCCATAGTATGTAGACATACTACCTGTATGTAATTGTGTATCTATGTATGGAGTCTGAAAGTCTGTGCCTATCTTCATGTATTAAAGATGGCTAGACGATTTCTCCCGGTGTCTGGATGTTTATTGTAACTGGTCCTACAGATTTATGTAGTCAGTGTCATCAATAAATATTCAAAGAAGTTTATCCACTTTAAGTTTAGTGCCGTTCGGGTAGATTTGTTCAATGATCTTCCCAAGTCTCTTTTTAAATAAATTGATGACAATGTCTGTGACATTCTCATATTTCTTTCAACATTCTAATACTCATTTTTCTAGTCTCCGTAAATCTATGGAAGTTGTAAATAATAAATTTTGAAATGAGAGACCAGGCTCTTTTCAGCTCTCCTGTTCCTCTCGGTCTGCCTCCACTGCTAGACAGAGGCTAGCTCTATCCCTGAGGTATGGGGGACCACCCGCGTCCCCGTTTAGTTACGATACCAAGCGGGGCTGTTCCGGGGGGTCTCGGAGCTGAATAGTTGTTTTTGTTATGATTTATCATATTACTATTTTGCACATCGTTTTCTTTCTCAATGATTGACCTGAACTATAACAATTGTTAATTCTAGTAATTTAAAAAAATACTTTTTGGTTTATGTATGTTCAGATTCACCACCTGAGGATGGTAAATTGCCGAAACTAGTTGTGGTGTAAATAAAAAATATATAAAAATAAAGAAAACGTATGTTTTTTAAAAAATATTGTCTATTTCACAGATAATATATAATATGGGAGTACTTTCGGTATTGCTACCGTCTCCAGCCACGACTTAACAAATACTAAATTGGAGTTCAACTAGGTACCATCCAAACGTATCCTTTTTCGGGATCAATTTTTTTTTTTAAACATATGTTTTCTTTATTTTTATCAAGTGTTTCACAATATCTCTGCAAAAATGTTAAATATCATTAAAAAATATATAGTTGGATTATTTTTTTTACATGTACCTATGTATTGTACGAATTAATCAATTAAATTTTCGGTCTCCATTCTAAATAAAAATTAATAGTTGATTTACATAAAGGCTACTGAATCCCCATACATTAATTACATTGACAGTTATTGGAGAATTTGATTCGAGTTTCCTTCTCTAATCTTCTCCCTTAATCCCCTTCTTTCCTTTGGTCGATTTGGCTGAAGATTAATTGGTGTTGTCCTAAGAGGATTCTCGAAACATAAATTTATTGTAATTACACTCATTCTATAGGGAAGTTCGGAAGTTATAACGCATCATTCGTCTTTATCTTCTTCAACCCTTTTTCTACTTTAAAGTAGGTAATATTTACGTTTTTATTATTATTTATTATACTGGCCAGTTGTCCGTTAACCGCTGTGCTGTGTGGGTGGGATGAGCCACTGATGATGACGCTGTTGGTTCTGGTCTAAAATAAAAGTGGGAAAACAACGTCTTTTATTTATATGTATAATATTTTCATTCTAATTTTTATGTATTTGCATTGTTTATTTTGACCTTAACATTTTTTAATTTTTTTCATTTCTTATCTTACATAGCTTATTTATAGTTAATTATTGACTTAAACTGTAACAGTTTGTGAATTCTAGTGATTAAAAAAAAAATTTTTTTTTTGTTTGTGTACGCTCAGATTAACTACCTGAGGATGGCAGTTAATTGCCGAAACTAGTATATTTTGAATTGACTTCTTTATTACTTATTTAAGAAAAAATTGAACAAAAAAATATTTAGAAGTCGAAAAAGCCAAAAACGATCCCATAACACATGCCGCCTGTCGGATCATATCAACAGTGAGACTGTAGGCACAATATCTCTACAAATGTATCTACACCGTGCCTGCTTGCTACTGTAGCACACCAGCCCAGGTCTCTACACTATTAGGCTGACGTGACTTGGGGTACTATATCCCATGGGTTTATCTGTCCCAGGTGATCAAGTAGGGGGCCATAAGAAGGAATACGACAGCTGCGCAGGGTCATCTCCGAGGTCTCTTGTCCAAGCGAGCACGCAACAATTATTGAGGCCTTCACAAAAAAAAACATGGGGCATTCACTGATTTTTATCAAAATACCAAAAAACTTTCAAAAATTATATAAAACATAAAGAAATTAGTAAATTCATGTAGGAAACGTATTACATGTACTTAAAAAGTAATCTTCAAGGCCATCCTTCAAAACGTAGTTCTTCCGAAACGTAGACAATGAACCGGAAGGCTCTCAGAGAAGTTGTCTGACATAATAAAGAGAGATAATGTGATTGTGGATTTCAAAAATAGGATTTCCCTTAAGGAGATCCTCTCCAAATCCAAAGACAAATCCGGCGTATATCAGAATAATTTCAATTTTGGATTATGTAAGAAGATTTCTCAACTAAAAATTATTCCTATGTTTATGTTGGAATTTTATATTCCTCTGCATTCTTCCAACGCCTTCAAAGCACAGGACATGAGGCCGTCTCGCCTTTATGAAATGTTTTACTGAGATACGAAAACCGGTCCTGAAATGTTTTGGAAACCATTTTTTTTAGACATTTGCTTGGTTTACGCGAAAGCGGTTAGTTCTATTGAAAAATAAATAATAACTAAAAATGTTCTTTATTATATTTCCAACAATCAAATGCCTTCAAATTTGAGATAGGATCAATACAAACAAAGTTATAGTGCCCCAAAAATGTATAATAAATTTCGGTAGGAAGTATTTGACAGTAAATTATTCAGTATGATATGAATTTGAGTGAGAAAAAGGGGAGGGAGACTAATCTGTAAAGAAAGGGTTGGTATAAGAAAATCCTGTTATGGACATATATTTTTTACTATTATTGTTTTATTACTAATCACATACGTCATCGACCTTGCGAGCTAAGAGCTGTTTATGTACCTAATTTATAAGCTATCTTGATGTATACATTTTTATGACTATCCTATTACCATGTTATGGTTTAACGTAAATAAATATTCAGTATTAGTTGGCGTAGCCAGCGAGCTGTTATCTAGAGATCTTAAGTGTAGGTTGTGAAAAACTTGTGTCGAATATAAAAATACATATTTAGTAAAGAATGAAATTTAATAGGTATCGTCCTTTCAGGGCTTAGACATTTTTTTTTGTTCATATTTCTCGGGTGTTTGGGCAAAGGGCTTAAGTCAGCAAATCTGAATTTTAGAAGGGGAATTTCTGAAGGTTTGAAAAATTCCTGCAAATCGGGTAAAGTACATTTATGTTACTTGAAATATTTATGTTACTATAAAGTATTAAATATAAACAAAGTAAAATATTCCAACAATGAGTTTAAAAATATTTAAATGCACTTGTCCTTTGGATCATAAGACTCATTCTGACTTAAGCTCTTTTGCCCAAACACCAGAGATTTGTAATTTGGAGGTTGGAAACATGAAATTCCGTTGAAAACTCAACATCGAATTTTTGACCAATTACATTACTTCCCCAATATATACATCGTATAACTGGGAAAATAAAGATGACTAGATGCCGAATTTGACTATATACATTGATGAAGTGAGTTTCAGCTGTAACTGTGAGCTGAAGTGAGTGAGTAGTGGCAAGTCCTGTCAGACGTGTTATCTTGGTCGTGCATCTTAAGATGTCCACCAATCAGAGGTCAGCGTAATCCGTCCAAGTGTTATTACCATTTCGCATTAGTCTTATCTGAGATCTAACCAACACCACTTATCCGAAATGCAGCATTTTAGAGCAAGAAAATAATAACAAGCTGCAGAGTGTCCTTTCTGCCCGAGTTAGAAGCTCAAAAGGATATTAAACAAAAAAGTTTTCTGTGAATCACAATGTACTTCCCCAGCTCGAATTAATGAACTAAGTCTTCGTACTTACTCTGAGACACCAATTTACCAATTGTGTTGAATTCAAAGGGTCTTATTCAGGGACTTTTGAATCTTAAATTTTGTTTCAGTATATCGGCAGTTATTAGATTTTTTATGTTGAGGGGGATTTAACACAAAAACTTTACTCTTGATTGACACGAAACTTCATACGTAAATTCAAAACAACTATAGTTCAGTGAAGGGTAGGAGGGGATCAGAAAGGGCCCTGGCTCTAACTACGAAGTCATATCGCCTACTACCAGAGCGCTCTTTCGTCTCTGTGATGAACACCTAGGTTGGTAAATCGCTTAACTTCGCGTCCGAAGGACGGCGTGCTCAAGGTTTTTTACCTCCCAAATAAAAAACCTAAGGGCCTCGTGCTGCAGGCTCCTTCATGATATTGCAGTTAGTTATTATGACTCATGCCTGAGCTTTAACTAGAAGATCATAGCTACTATCAGAGAGCGCTCTTTCTCTCGGGTGGACATGTGTCTTTGTGTGTGCGTATTTGATTGATAAGTTGTGAGCTCTCTACCGTAAAAACGATTGTAGCTATGAACTTGAAACGTGGAATGAACGAGTCACATGTTGTAACTTAGGTCTGATTAGATTTTTGCCGAAATCTAACGAAAATTGAGACCACTTTCCCCGGGGCCTAACTACATTTAAAAAAATACAACTTATGTTTTTGATCTAATCAAAACTTTTTTCAAGTAATAGTTGTAGAGAATATTAAAATACATAATTTATATGAAATATCATTCTTCACAGGTCATTCGGTTTTCCAGATAAATGCCGAAAACCATTTTGAAATGTAGTTTTGAAACATATTTTTAGAGGTTTCCTAGATTTACCCGAAAACCGTTAGTGATATCGAGAAATTGATTTTTATACGAAAAGTTATAGCGCCCCGAAGAATGTAAACTAAATGTCTATAACGAATATATCTAACTAATTTTTAAATCGCAGCGAACTTCAAAATATGGATGTATTGGTAGTTTTTTTTGAAAAATTATAAAAATTAGGAAAAATATATGTTATGTGGCCATCACAGGATTTTCTTATACCAACAACGCATACTGCACTATCTCTCCCACTCCTCTTCTCAAAGTCATTTAATTTTGTCTCTTTGTACATCGTTATCTTGAGAGTATACTCAGTAATGCCAGTATGAAATAATTTTGAGAAGGGGGAGAGAGAGTGATCTGTGAGCGTGGTTGGAATAAGAAAGTCTTGTAATGGCCCCATCACAATTTGTTTACACATTTCCTTGATTTACCTGAAAACGGTTAGTCCTATCGAAAAATTTATTTCCACCAAAATTATTCCTTATAAAATTTCCTATCTCTTATAAGTCCTCATATATGAGGTAAGATCAATACGAGAAAAGTTATAGCGCCCCGAAGAATGTAAAGTAAATGTCTATAAGGATTTATCTTGAGAGTAGACATTCTTATTCCCAGTAATGTCAGTATGCAATAATTTTGAGAAGGGGGAAAGAGCGTGATCTACAAGCGTGGTTGTTGGGTAGTCTTGTAATGGGAACATCACAATTTTTAAAGTTAATATTTAATAATTAAATTGTTCTTCAAGTAATTTTTTATATTTGCGATAATTTCCTATACTCTTATAAGAGCGAGAATTTAGTTATTTAATTCGCGCTGGAGAAGTACATTGCCGTTGATTCACCGTCAACTTTTTTCTGCTCGTGTAACTAGTACCAAGAACTTGCCTACCTAGATACTTGAAATGGTAAAATGAGTTTAGAAGTATTCTAGGGCAGGGAGACTGAGTTAGATGTTGTTCGTTGCAGGGTATGGAGTGGAGTGACATGCCTCTGGTGAGGTACGTTGTAGTCAGCATGTATATTTCATGAGAATGTGAGAAGTTTAGGGCACGTGTGCGTGTCCCAGGAGACACATCTCTGGAGGTAGTGAGACCGTTGGCTACTCAAACACCTTACCTTATCTGGGGGAAGTTCCTGCCATCTGTCCTTAAGAGTACCAGAACATGAAGCAGCTCAAGTCTCACTAGAAGAAGCAGCTAAATCCGAACGTTTTAAATATAATAATAATATTTTAAGCTGGATCGTCGTCTGGAAGTAAACCAATTTAGGATGATGAGGAGCATGCTTGGAATAAAGATGATGGAAGGTGAGGCTAAGAAGCCTCCAGAAGGAAGCACACTTGCTGAAGTGAAGATGGGCTGGGCATGTGACAAGGATGGATCCTCAACGATGGGCTAAAGTCTGCACGGAGTGGATTCCTAGAGACAGAAGAAGAGGAAAAGGAAGACCAGGACTGCGGTGGAGGGACGAGATAGTGGAGAGAATAGGGGATGGATGATACACAGTGGCCAGGAACAGAGAAAGGTGGAACAAATATGTAACAGTTATATTTAAGAAAATAATTTCATTTTTACTTTTACTTTTGTTTTTATTTTATCTTGTTTTATTTTTATTTCTATTTTATCTTCCTTCAAGAAGTAACAGTTTTACTTAAGAAATAATTTATTTTAGGAACAATCGTTAAAATGCAATATCAACTAGTTGTCATTTTCCTTTTTTTCCATTCATTTTAAATTTTATTTTCTGATTTCCTTCCGGATTCTTTCCGGATTGCTTTTCTGATTTCTTCTGTTGAAAGAGTCATTGACTCAAAACCTCCAAAAGAGGCTTTTGTTCTAAAATAATGTCAATAAAGCTATTTTATTTTATAATATTTATTTCCGTTAAAGTTTGGTAACAGGATACGTCATAAGTGTGTTAACATTAAGATAGTTTATAAATTAGATACATAAACAGATATTAACTCTTGGAGTGTGACACACATGGTTAGAATTAACAATACTACTAAAAAGTAGTATTTTGAGATTTACATAGATATTTGGCAGCCATGGTGGCCGTGCGGACTAGAGCGTAGGACTTTGTACAATATAAATATATATTAAATGGTAGTAGGTCATCATAGTATTCAGGAACTATCACTTGAGTTATAATACATTGTATTGTACAATATAAATATATATTATATTTAAATAAGTAATTGTATCAGTACAACACATATTTTATTTTTTACCACAACTAGTTTCTTCAGGTGGGAAACTGAACATACATAAACCAAATTAGTCTAGAATTTACGAGCCTTCACAGCTCATGTCAATCATTAATAATAAATAAGTTAAAAAAAACACAGTGCAGTTACATAATTTTTTTTTTAACACGCAATAATTACCTATTATAGAAGAAGGAATATATTAGATATATCAGCGTAATAGCTTCAAATAAGGTTGTCCCATATTCGCGAATAAATATTGTTCAAAGTAGAAAATACATTCCTTAAAATGTCAGCCGATCCAGAAGTATTCGCATGAAAATGTAGGATTTCTTGATATGTAGATGTTTGGTGTGTGTTGTTGGAATGTTGAAAGTGTGAGATGTCTCTGAAATTTCAATAATTTATCATTTTGTGTTTAACATCTTCTTGGACTGAGAATAAAATGTCTTGTCAAATATTCTTTTAAATTAAAAAGAATTTTATAAATGGATTCTCTCGAAATTAGCAAATCTAACTGCTTGAATATTCCCATAAAAGGAAGAAAAATAAACAAAAAAACTGTTTTTAAGATGAATATGGAATGGTTGAGTGCTTGCAAAGACTCAGGTTGAGTTATGAAGAGCATATAACTCAAATGAATGTGCGCGTAAAGAGAATGTTGCTTTTACCTTCCCGGTTAGAAGAAGTATGAGGGAAGTTATGTATTGAAATTCGATGTCGGTTTTTCACCGGAAGTTCAGAATTTTGCGACCCTTTGATTCCATAAATGAAAAAAAAGTGCTTCCCCAGCACGAACTAATCGGCCTTTTGGATTACAATTCAATATTTGACTTACATACATAGTGTCTTCTGAATCCTCAAACTAAACTTTGTGTTGATACATTCAGTTCTTCAACAGTTATTAGTGTATTTGAGTCGATACCCCGTTCTCTGGTCTCCCACTTCCCTTCGACAGATTAGGTTGAAAATCATTAGGCATCGCCTTAGAGGATTCTGTGAACACATAGAAAATTTCGTGTCGATATATTCAATCTATCAGGAGTTGTGTTCACACACACGCAGACAGTATTTTTTTCATTTTTGGAATCAGGAGGCAGAAAACATTAAATTCTGTTGAAATCTACTCATCGAATTTCTGACCGATTAAATAATCACCTATACTTCGTAATGCCAGAGAAGTAAAAAACTAAATCCTGACATGAATAAACATCTGGGATTTTTTTTTTTTTTTTAAGGTAACATAACCTGACATGACTAACCACCTAGAAGGTTACACAGTGTGATAATATGTAAATTAGTTTCAAATAAAATAAATATATAAATAATGATTGAATTATTTTTTATTTAATTTTTTTTTTTGCCTTATGTTCGATGCATATTAGCCATGTCACTGCGTTATCTAGTTATTTAGGACATCCATGGCCCCGGGAGGGAGTTCTATCTACGAAATAAAACTCACTCCCGGACGGGATTCGAACCCGCAAATCTTGGTGAGACCCATGAGACCCAAAATTAATAATAAATAAACAAATAATAAATATAATTAAATAATAAAATTACCACATTTCCTGTAGAAATTATAGCTGGTATTCTAAGAAATGTTGAATTCTACAGTAATTTCTGAAAAGGGCCTGCGCACTTCTCTTGAGAAAATTAAATATGCTGAGTGTATATTGTTGGACTGATAATTCTTGGTAGATATATTTATTGGTGTGAACACCTAGGGACCTAAGCATCCAATGCTCTTATCCTTTTCTCTGTTAGCTCTATTTTGGGCTTTATTTTGCTTGCCCAAGTTTTGTTTTGGTAGGGAGAGTCTTTAACTACCTGAAGTCGCACAGGCTCGTAACGACCCATCCATTGGACGATGTGCTCAAGTTACCGGAGGCCTCTAAAGTTACCTTTTGGTAATCTTATATTCTTATAACCTTTTATTCTGGCATTATTCCTCGCAATATTTCTCGCAAAACTTTTTTTTTTATGAGAAGGAATCATAATCCGAAAACTGCGGCAGTCGCCAGTTCCATACAACTAAAATGAAATTTGTTTGGACTCGCAGGTTATAGAGAATGTGACCACGTAGCATTAAGTTTCCAAATAAAATTAATTTTTTTTCTTTCATCCTACAATCTGGGTAGTTGATGTATCCCACAGATATAAGGCTTCAGACACCTGCCGCTTGTTTCAATAGTCAGTCCCCGTTTTATTTTCCATAATAATTAAATGAACTATTTAAATAAGATTTCGTTTGTTAATTCAAATAGCGTAGGCGCCAAGGAGAGAACCTGGCTGGTCCTGGTAGATCTTGTTGCATGCATCTGTTGTACAAATTACCTCTAAATTAACAAGCGGTTCTGCCAACCTTGATGATTACCTCGAGGGCAAATTGTTTTATGGTTGTTATGAAAAATATAATAATATAAAAACTTTCTATCATCTTCTCAAAGTAAAGATAAGCAAAAATAATATTCTGTTAGCATGTACATTAAGTGATATAATATTGATTGAAGAAATCGTTAGTTTGATCTCCGAGATCAAATTTCAATAACTATAAATCTTTAATATCATGTCTTCTAAATACATAGCAACGGCCATAAATTGTACAGATTACTGAACAAAATGTTGAAATAGTGTTCAATATTATTATTATTATTTGAAACGGTTAGTTTGAATATTATTATTGGAGAATATCAATTTGTAAACTGCAAGATATCTAGCAGATTATCGCGATATGAAGACATCCTGTTCTAGATCAAATTTATCGCCTTCTGTGAAAACAGGAATTAGAAGTATTTTGAAATTGTTGACACATTATTCGTTTTCATGTGTTTCATAATCACCAGCAATTTACTTCCCCAGAAATAATTAATCAATTAATTTTTCGCTCTCCCTCAATAACCAGTCGAACGTTTGAGGTAATATTTTATAGTTGACTACATAGTGGCTCCTAAATTCTCATATTAAATTTTCTGTCGATAAATTCATTACTTCGGCAGTTATTACTGTTTTTGAATTGAGCCATCTTTCCTGGCCATATAACGTTATTATGTAATCAGTCTATAAATTTGGAGATATATAGCTGCATTAAACCTGAAAATTTCCACTTACAACTTAAAATATACATTTAATAGTCCTGCCAGTAGTCCTTTAGTCCCTACACTGTAGGGATGGGATGTACCACGTGCCACTAACTAAAAATATGGGACCTATATACAAAGGATTTTATAACAAAGTAGATGGTAACATACATTTAACATGGAGATCGACTCTATTATTTATTTATTACTACATTGAAGCCTATTAAGACTTATTGTAGCAAGTTGGGGTTCAATTTGAATATACATCCGATATAATAATAAAGTAAGAATATTACAGCTTAATAAATTTCTAAATATCTAAATATTATAATAAATAATAATAATAAATGCGCACATTTACTTGTATACATACAGCCAAGAGAAATGCAAAACAGATAGAATATATACTTCTATATACATACAGCCAAGATAAATGCAAAACAGATAGAATATATACTTCTATATACATACATACACATATACATATTATAATGACTTTAAATAAAACCAAAGTAATAAACATTAAGTCAAACCACTTTGTACTTAAACTGTAAATAACAAGTATTTAACAAATACTTAATATGAAAATCTCAACTTTAATTCATTTTTCATTATCTTTATCATTTTTTTTGTCCTCTATTCCCAATATTCATTTCTTTTTTTTTTTTTTTTTCAAGTGTAATAGAAGTGAATTAACACATATCTGTTCCCTCCTTCTTTTTACGGCTATTCTAAGACCGTTACTGACATACGGCAGCGAAGTCTGGGGTGGACTCTCAAAGACGAATGGGAAGCGGATCCAAGCGTTTCAGAATAAAGTATTGAGGATTGCAACGAACGCTCCATGGTTTGTTAGAAATTCGCAGCTCCACCGTGACCTCAAGTTTCCCACCATTGCTGAATTTATAAAATCCAAATTTCTAAACTATAAAGCCCGCCTAGCAGACACGAAAGGAGCAGTTGCTTTCAACCTGGGAAGACCTACCGAGCACCCACGACTTAAGCCCAGACTCCTTCAGGACCTCTTCCAAGAAGATACCTTATAAATTGATATTTTACTTAGTTATTATGGATTTACTAGGGCATTACCATTGATTGATAGAGGACATTTAATTTCATTTTTCCTTCTACAATTGATTGTACATTCATCTATATTATTTTACAAACGCTCTGACTCAACATGTATTAAGTAAGGCTAAAATTACCCATGTATAATAGTGATTAAGCTTCATGTTAAAAACACCATGTATAACATGAATTTGTTGATCTGGTGAAATAAAGAATTTACACAACACATATCTATATAGCAACCAGCCAAAAAACTTTTACAATATATCTCCTTCAGGACAGCTACTTCCCTTAGTTGGGGGTCCAGTCTCTCACAGCAGGTAGGTCAGGCAGCAGAAGGGAGATCTTAACCTCTACTTTTTGTTAAGACTGTTCGTATCCTCATATAAAGAAAGTCGGATCTCTAAGATATCCGTACGTCTTCCCTTGGTACCCTCATACAAGTTCCAGTATGGCCCTCATTTTGACATGCCGCCCGGGCGGCCTTTCTCCTCCGACTTCCTTCACGTTTACCATTACTGCTCTTGTTCCCTTATTAAAGCGTGAAGATGTAAGCGTCCACTAGGCTCAACTTCAAGGTCATATCGCATACTACCAAAGCGCTCTTTCGTCACTCTGGTGGACATGAGCCAGACTCTACAGTGGGAGGGTACTAATACCGAGTTAGGTATTATCCGAAATGTTTCAAGTATCATATCTAACGACTTTTTAAAAAAAATTGTTTCTATGTACAGCGTAATCCTAAGATTAGACATTCTTTTATCCAGTAATGCCAGTATGAAATAATTTTGAGATGGGGAAGGTGGAGAGAGACTGATCTGTAAGTGTGGTTGGTATAAGAATGTCCGTTAATGGTCACATTACTTATATTTTATTTTTGTCTCAATTCTTATAATTTTTCAAAAAACTTCAAATAAACCATATTTCAAAGTTCGTCGCCATACTCATAAGTGACGATTTAAACGTTGCTCTATGAGTGACGATTTAAACATTACTTAGAGTTAGTTATTTATGATTCATGCCCGGGCTTTTAACTACAAGATCATATCGCCTACTACCAGATCACTCTTTTGTCAATCTGGTGGACATGAATGAGCTCGACTCTACTATAGGAGTCCTGAATTTTGTCTATCCTAGGGTAGGGGTAGAGGGGGTCTTTAACGAGTACCTGACATCGTACAGGCTCGGAACCATCGCATAACGTCCCATCTGAAGTACGGCATGCTTAAGTTTATTTTACCTACCAGATAAAAAAAAGTAAAGCCTTGGCCGGGTTTCAAACCCGCGATCTTGAGCTCACTAAGGAAGCACACATACCACTGAAGGATACTGCCTAGGAAAGAATTACCACTATGGCCTGTGATATGAAGTCATTTTATTTTAGATCAAATTTATCTCCTGCTGTGAGTATTGAATATTATTTAAAGTTATTAATGTTTTTTCCTTGATATTTCTTTTTCAAAGGATCTCCTCTAAAGAGGCTAGAAGACTGCACAACGCCAATTTATGCATAAAAATAACCATTGCATACATCATATTGCAGTAAGAGATAAAAACGCATTCTGTCCTCAGCTCCTTCTGTCCAGCACTCATAATTCATATAAAGAAAAAAAAAAAGTGTTACGGCTTCATCTTGTATATTTCTTATTATCTTCATTTCTCAGTATATAAGCGCAGCCGCAGATATAAAATACATTATAAATGAGTTTTTTTTTATTTGAAAGTACGCCGCGGAATCTTGATCCCACTCCAGAGCTTTTTATATATATATATATAATTTCTTAGTATGTCGCTTTGAATCTTGAAAAGAGTAATTTTCTACCGTCTATTGAGCTTTGATACCTGTCACAGGCCTTCCGATTGATTTATACAATAAATCCGACTTAGTAATCTCACGGCATTTTTTACTGCCCCAGCTTTACGAAGTATAGAAGAAGTTATATAATCTGTCAGAAATTCAAAGTTCAGTTTTGACTGGAATTTCATATTTTTTTTTTTTTACCTTTATTACATAATTTCCCATTATGAAATACATCACAACTAGGAAATAAGAGCAAGAAAAACAGAAACACCACTTGAGTCTCTTGATGAGACGGCTGTTCAACACCACCAACCTCTTCAGGGGTCCTCCTCAGGTAGGAGGTCACGCGGCCAACGACGATTCAGTCGCCGAGGAGGCCCGCCCGGCAAGGACCGGACCGACATGGCTTCCACCAGTGTATTCGGATGTGTCGTGAACGTGTTGTGCAAATTTGTTTATAATTGTTGTCTAACTTCGTGTAAGAATGATATGTTCAGGTCATGATGTAATGTTATGTTTGATACGTAGTATGGGCATTGTGTGATTGTTCGGAGGATTTTGTTTTGAATGGCTTGAATTATTTTGGTGTGTGAGGGCCTAGCTGAACGCCATACGTCCAGATGGGTCTGATAACGGTCTTGTAGACACCCAGTTTGTGGTTGAGGCGAAGTTGAGATCGCTTGTCTAGTAGTCTTTTGAGTAGTCCAAATCGCCGTTTCATTTTCTGTCGAGTCTGTGTAACATGTTTATTCCATGTCAGTCGTCTATCAAGATAGATTCCTAAGTATCGTCATGTTTCAGAGGGACATTATTCAGCCATACAGTTGGGCAGTCACCGCGCCTCAAGGCCAATGTAACATAAAGGGATTTGATCTAATTTTTTTTTACCTTCCACAGACACAACCAACCAATTTCATATTTACAGTCAAAAACGGTCTACACCTGTTGTTCTAGCGAATTCGGAAGAAGGGGAGGGTACAGGGGAGTGGGCTCAACTCAGAAACCCTAATAAGTGCTGATATAATGAATTTATCGATACAAAATATAATATAGGGATTTAGAAGCCCTAATATAAATCAACTATTGATTATTAGTTCAAACGGTCGACTGGTTAATTGATTAATTCTCGCTCTACAAATGATAGGGGAAGTTTTGTAATCACACGCCCCGAATCCTTATTCCTGAATCCTCGGCTATGTACTTCCCCACCATGAATAATTCATCAAGTTTTCGCTCTCCCTTCAAAACCCTCCGACTGTGTGCTTAAAAATCAATAAATGTCTTACTCAGAGACTTCTGAGTAATCATAATACTAAATATGCTGAGTGCAATCCCCCTCATCAAATCCCCTTTGTCCGATTCGTCTGAAAATGTATGATTATCGTCCTTTTCTGGTTTTGAATTTATATATAAAATTTCGTGTCGATATATGAGTTACTTCGGCAGTTATTAGATTTTTGAACTAAACCTCCACCCCCCTAATCACTTCACTCTTTCCATTTGGCTGATTTGACTGAAAATCAATAGGCGTTGTCATTCTGGGGCTCTGAATACACATATAAAATTTCATATCGATACATTCATTCTATCGGGAATTATCTTTCTTCATAGAATTCCCTTATACTCGTTTATGCTATATATGTCCTGGTAAATATCTTATATATAAGATATCTGCCTATCTTATGTATAGAATAGAATAGAATGGTTTTTATGAAAAGAAGAAAAATAACATCATTCCAAGAAATATACAAAGAAAAAAAACACGTAGACTATAGCCATTTTGGCCGTCAGTCGGAGTTGGCGTTACAGATATTTGATAATGAAGAACAAAAAATATTAACTTATATAAATAAAAGAACAGAATAAATAACCATCGTTAAATTCTTTAAAAAATATGTAAACATAAAACATAAATAATAATAATGCGAATAATGAGAAAATAAAGTAAAGACATGTGTTAAGGCTGAAAACGAAATAAGAAAGATAAACATGCATGGATGGAAATATAATATAAAACTACAAATAATAATACAATCAAAAAATAAAGAGATTGGTGGCTAAAAACCAAATAAAACTAACTAAACATCCTGGGTAAATGGTAATAATCAAAACGTTACAGGAAGGAAGGAGGTTTGTTTGGGTCCTGGAAATTAAATTCCTGGATCAGCATGTTTCTATATTTGGATGCCGCCCTTGCATTAAAGCGATGAGTTCCCCTCTCCCTAACGTTTGCCCAGCCACCTCTGTCTGGCCTCTCTAAGGCTACCTTATGTATAAGATATCTGCCTATCTTATAAATAAGAGACTGACCTTTTTCCTCCAAAAAACAATTTTCTGATATGTTTTGACAAGAGTGACATAAGTCAACACGACAGTAATAAACCTGGTTTTGATTACCAAGTATAGAACACATAAAAATAACACATTTACTTAATGTTACTTTAGTGTTGTCCATACATTTTTTTTCTGTTCTCCTGACTTTTATCATATTATTTATAGACACCAACATTAATCTTTTTTTGGCTATAACTGACTAACCCTAATTTGAATAAGTCTCGGTGAATCACCGGAAATGTACTTCCACAGAACGAATTAATCAACTTTTCGCTCCCTCTTCAAAAACCAGTTTGCGCTAATATTCAACAGTTGATTTACATAGGGGCTCCTAAATACTATATATTTTATGTCGATAAATTCCATTACATCTGCAGTTATTGGGGTTAATGTGTTAAGCCTCCTCTGATCCCCCTCTCCTTTTCCCGAATCCGCTGTAAAATTGATGTGTTGTCCTTATGGGGTTTTGAAATCACATATGAAATTTTGTGTCGATAAATTCATTACAACGGCAGTTATATATTTTTGAGTCTAGCTTTTCCTGTAATTCCTCTCCTCTTCGACCGATTTGGCTGAAAAACGATAGGTGTCGTCGGTAGAGGATCTTCGATTCACATATAAAATTTCGTGTCGATACATTTATTCTATCAGGAGTTATCATGTTCACACACACAAAGACCCGAAGACAGATTGACAATTTTTTTTTTTTCATATTTGAAATCCAGAGGTCGTAAAACATGAAATTCGGTTGAAAACTCCGTATCGAATCCCACAATTGAACTGCCGATGTAATAAATGTATCGGCATTAAATTCTATATTTAAATTCAAAACCGTATAAGGACGCCATCTATTAATTTCCTGACAAATCATTCGTAGGGAAGGGAGGCTCAGAGGAGGGGATGAGGATTCAGAAGTCTGCGAAAGTGATTTTTAGCCAAAATGGCCGATGGGCTTTGAAGGGAGAGCTGAATAAAAATTTAGGGTAGCCAAAATTTTGGACTCCCATAGTAGAGTCGGGCTCATGTCCACCAGATTGACGAAAGAGCGCTCTGGTAATAGATGATATGAACTTGTATAAGCCCGGGCATGAGTCATTATAAACAACTTTACAATTGATTAAACTTACTTTAGATAAACAATTGAGATAAACAGTTGTTACTGTTTTGCAGTTTTGTTGCAAAAAAAATAGTTTCAGATCATGAAAAAAATAGTTGTTAGTTATTAAAATAGTTGGAGGATGCAGGTAGATACATTTGTTGATAAAGAACTGCTTTGTGGAGACCTGAAGACATTGACTGATGTAAGAAGGTTGTGGCGGCCTCTATAAGAAGTGATACCGCTTTGTAGTTGTAACGTTCTGCTCTGTAACAGGTCCCCAGCAGAAATATCACAGACTACTCGTCTAGCCAGACAGTACAACTACACCACACTAGTGTTGGGTAGCTATTAAGGACGACACCTATTAATTTTCAGCTTAATCGGTCAACTCAAATACTCCAATAACAATCGAACTATTGATACAATTTTGAAGGGAGGGAATTAGTGGATGGGGCCTCAAAAAACTAAATTCTGTCGACGTAACGAATGTATCTGATGATTCAGAAATCCCTGAGATAATAAATGAGTCTTTTACTACTTATTGTAAGTTTCGATCTGTTGTCTAAAAGTCGTAATAAGAGTTTGTATCGTCGATTAAGTTCTTGTCTTTTAAGTCTAGTATGAGGATTCCATGTCTGGCATCAGTAAATAAATAATCCAAGGTAGCGGACCCGATACGCAATGGGAATATGTGGTATAAAAAGTGGCAGGAGGACATGTTGCACGACGCAGGGTGAAGGTGATGTGTGTACATTTCTTATCGTTGACCTTGATCCTCCACCTGGGGAACCATGTCTCAAGATGTCCCTGAAAGGAATCGGAAGGTTTTGTGGATCACTGTCTCGAGGAAAGAATGGCGGTGTCATCCGCAAAAGTGCAAGATATTGAGGATGGGAAGGAATATTGGCATATATAGGTAAAGGATGGGTCCTAGGATCCTGCCTTGGGGAACACCAGCTAGCTGAGGAAGGAAGGAGGATTGTGAGAGCGTTCTGGTAGTAGGCGATATGACTTTGTAGTTAAAGCCCGGGCATGAGTCACAATAACTAACACTAAATGGCTATGTGGAAACATATACGTAGTACGGTAATTGTATTATCCTTTGGCTCTGTGTGTGTCTGTATGTGGCATCGTAGCTCCAAAACGGCTAAACAGATTTCAAAGCGTTTTTTTTTTTTTTTTTTTTTTTTTTTTTTTCAAAAGCTGGTATTTGCAAGATGGTTTTTAGCCATGTTTGGTGGGAATCTGTTCGGGTATGCCGAGATCTTCAGGTTTCATCAGAGTCTGTTTAGGGATCTCGGCCTCTTTTACAGCTAGAGACTTGGAGTTTGAGCTCAAATGTTTATAAGGCCAAGCCCCCCCCCTCCCCCTAACCCTTCCACCCCCTTCCAAAAAAAGTTCTCTTCCCCAAGATTTCAGTAAAAAAAGAAAGAACAAATTTTTTTTTTTCTTTATATTTTTAATTTTATGTTTTTTTGTACTTTTATTTAAAGAAATAAAGTTAGTTTATTATTATTATTATAGATTACCAAGTCCTTGTAATCAGCTATTTCTGAGATATTCCCTGGGGACATGAACGGTCGGTCGACTAGAACTAGACGACTAAAACAATGAAAAACACTACAAGAAGTACTTTTTTTTTTTCTTTTTTTTTTACGATCTGTAATACCTTTGTAGTTGAAGTGTCCTCTGTCGGGAACGTACAAGTGTCTTGTTCTCTGTTTTTACGATTTGTACAAAAGACAAACATGTAGTGAATACAAACGGAGGCTCTTGGTATGGGGATGTTGAGAGTGGAGTCTCCGGGTGAGATTTTTGAAATAACTCAAGGGTCAGAGAGCCGCTTCCTTGGTAGAGTCGGCTCTGATCTTATCAGAACAGAGAACTTGTCTTCTTGGAAACTGCAAAGTGCATCACAAGTTGCATCTTCAACAATAGCATAGTACTTATATCCAACCTGTTCTATGGAGTTACCCTCAACTAATGTTCAGGTCTCTTTATCTTATGAATATGCTATTGTGTCTACACGAATAATGCATAAGTGCATTTACACGAGGCCCTATAGTTGTCATGAAGGAAACAGAGGGTACTTGGAACATGTTAGCGATAAAAAACAATGGCAGATACTGGAGAGCGATAAAAAACAAAGGCAGATACTGGAGAGATTGTTTTGTTTGTTTCGCGTTAAAGTTCTTGCTTACTCCAATTCGAGCAAAAATATCTACTCTTTTGTTTGTTTTCCGGTTCTATTTTTTTTTTTGTTTTCACAATTTAATAGAAAATTTTTAACTGTGAGAACACAATAAGAAAATATGAACACAAAAGCAGTATATCAAAAACACTGGGTCACTTGATGAGACGGTTGGTCAGCACCTCAGGGTTCCTCCTCAGGTAGGAGGTCACGCGGCCAACGACGATTGAGTGGTCGAGGTGGGCTGCCCGACTAGGAACGGACTGACATTGCTTCCACTAGTGTGTTCGGATGAAGTGTGAACTTTTTGGTGCAAATTTGTGTTGTCTGTTGTTTGACTTCGTGTAATAATGATATGGTGAGATCGCGGTGTAATATTATGTTCGAGACGTAGTTCGGGCATTGTGTGATTGTTCGACGTTTTGAGTTCGTATGTGTGTCTGTTTAGTCGTATTTTGATGGATTAAATTATTTTGTTGTGGCGTAGCAGAGACCCAGAGCTTAACACCTTACGTCCAGATAGGACTGATAACGGTCTTGTAGACACTCAGTTTTTGGTTGAAATGAAGTTGAGATCTCTTGCCTAGTAGTTTTTGGAGCAACGGCTTCACGAACAAGTGTGAGTAGATACATTATGGCATAACAAAGCCTTGAATTGTTTCGCCACTAATCCGAGCGTTTTTTTTTCGAATTGCTTCACGCAAACTGCGTTGATCTTGTAGATAGTACTCCTTATTGATCGTTTGACCTTGTGGCAAGAACTCATGGTGCACTATGCCTTTAAAATCGAAAAACACAGTGAGCATGACCTTCCACGGAAACGCTTATACCACTCGTAAACCCTAGTTTTACTCACCAAAAGTAATATTTAACATTTTAAAAACTTTGCTGCGCTTTATCCCATTCTTATAGCAAAATTTAATGCAAATTCTCTGATCCATTTTGTAAATTCGCCGATCGTACCAAAACACATGTAACCTCTTTGACAGCTGACAGCAGACTAAACAATACAACCCGCGAAATTACAAAATTCCCGTTACTTTTTGAACACACCTCGTACTCAAACAAACTTTCTCTCTTTATGTATTAGAATATATAACGATAAATGTTCATTCACAGTTCACTGCAGACATTTCTTTCAACAAATCAAGTGTTTATTTAACATTTTCTCCGCCATTTTTATTAGTTTCTGTAGAGTTTGTGGATCGAATATTTCTTTTTTCAGGCAGCTCCCAATTACTGTTCTTTCTTCAACTCAAATTTTATTGAAGAAGATAAGGTGTCGGCTCTCATACCAAAAATGGATCCGAACAACCGGTTTAGCGAGATTTTTAGATGTTATTTATAAAAAAGATTGAGTTTTTATTTATATAATTTCGGAACCAAATTAATGTTATTAATAATTTCATGAAGCAATGTTTACTTAATGAATCCAACCAGAAATGTATTTAAATATATATATTATGTGGCCATAACAGGACATTCTTATACCAACTTTTGTACATCACTCACCCTCCTTCTAGCCGCTCTCAAATTCATTTAATACTGGCGTTACTATGAAAGTAACATTTTTATTTTGCAACCTGTAAAATAATGACTTCTCACAATAACCGCCATTTTCACATTAACTGTCCTTTATTTCGCCATTTTTGCAAATCGCGCGATTTCATAACCAAATAAAAGCCTGCTCAACAGCATTTTTTACAGCAACTAATTCTTCAGCTGTTTGAAGTAGGATTTACATTTTTGCCCAGATTAGTAGATATTTATGTTGGTATAGGGTAAGTCAAATAAACTATTTGGTAATCTATTGCCTTTTGAGCTAGTTAGTTATCGTGACTCATGCCCGGGCTTTTACTACGAGGTCATACCGCCTACTACCAGAGCGCTTTTTCGTCGCTCTGGTGGACCTGAGCCAGACTCGACTGTGGGAGTCTGAAATTTTGCTTAACCTAGGCCCTTTATGGAGTATCTGACATTTTTTCAGACTCAGGAACACCACTTAACATCCGATCCAAAGGACGGCGTGCTCCAGGTTTTTCATCTCCCGGCTGAGATCAGAAGGCAATCACGCTACTTCTGAGCTACTAGTTGAAGTGATGAAGTCGACAGACGGATTATTGCAGGTTACACCGAAGCCAAGATCAACACATAGCCTTGTGGGAATCTGCGAATCTCCTCTCCCGGGTTCGAACTGCTGTAATATTATATCTAATCTAAGATAGGAGTCGATTAATTAGTCTCGAACTCTTGATTATCGACATCCATCCCACATTCATCTTATAATTAACTAGTCCAGCCTTTCTGGTATTAATTATTGTTACTTTCATTACTCCAGAAAATTAACCTGTGACCTTTTCACACAACATTTCAATTATTCTCTCAAACCTGTTAATAATGTCGTTATACCTGCTCTATGGGTAATGAGTTGTAGCGTTAATTAATTACATAATACAAAAAATGTTGTAATCGTTTAAAAAAATAAATGAAAACCTACTACTTAATTATTGTCTCATGCCCGGGCTTTAACTACGAGGTCATATTGTCTTCTACCATCGCGCTCATTCGTCGCTCTGGTGAACATGAGCCCAACTCTTCTATGGGAATCCTAAATTTTGCTTAAATTTGTATTCACCTAGGTAGGGGGTCTTTAACGAGTACCTGAAATTGTACAGGCTCGGGTCCATCACTTAACGTCCCGTCCAAAGGACGGCTTGCTTAAGTTTATTTTACCACCAAGATAAGATAAACTAAGGGTCTCTGTCGGGATCTGAGCTACCGACGCCCTCAAAAGTAACGCATTTGAGTTACGCAAAAGAAACTAGTCACGCATTTGAGTTTTTTTCTTTTTACTTTCACAGCTATAAGGAGCATAGAGGAATGTAATCAATCAGATATTCGATGCTGTGTTTTCAACGGAATTTCATGATTTCCAACCTCCTATTTCCAAAAATGAAAAACAAGAAATTCGCATTTTTTGACCACAATTACATAACTTCTGCTATACTTCTTATTGCTTGGGAAAACGTTGCTTTTTTGCATATTTAAATTGCAAAAATTCAAATATGTTATCTATGTAGCGCCCAAATCCCGCTTGTTAATTGTCGGAAGGACAATCATGTGATACACCCTTTCGAAATTTTGGTTTTGGTCTTGCATCCGGTGCCATTTTATCTGAGTCCGACGCGGCATTTGGTTGCAAACGGTTCATCAAATCATAGGCTGTGTAGATGAATGATGGAAAAGTTCCGTACTGCGTAAGTCATATCTAGCAGTTAATTTAACGTTCTCTGGAGATGGAGTTTCTTGGTTGCATAAAAAATACACATGTAGACAAAGAATGCAATCCTGGTTAGACCCACATCTTGTCTCCTTTCTAAACGGTAATTTATAAATGCAGTCGATGCATCGTGTGCAGCCTTATCAAGTTACTTCAAGCCAACGGAGAACGTAGCACCCCTTTTCTATCCCCCAGATAAAAAACCTAAGAGCCTCGGCCGGGTTTTGAACGCGCGATCTTGAGATCATAGGCGCTCTCTAACTTTATTCAATATATGTTTTTCTTAAACTTCTCTGAGAAGTTGAAATGTTGATTTTTTCCGGCATGACAATACTTCGGGACCCTTTCACGTCCCTTTTTCTGGTCACTATGTACGAACATATGCCGAAAAAAATCAATTATTCTAATATATGTTTTAAAATGTGGCCATTACAAGGCTTTCTGTTACCAACCACACTTTTACAGATCACTCATCACAAATATATAGTTTTGTTATTCTGATTCATGCCCGGGCCTTTAACTATGAAGTCATATCGCCTACTACCATAACACTCTTTCGTCGCTCTGGTGGACATGAACCCGGTACTACTGTGGGAGTCCACAATTTTGGTTTATCCACCTAGGGTAGGGGGTCTTTAACGAACACCTGATATCGACCATTTCTTAACGTCCCATCCAAAGAACGATAAGCTCATGGTTTTTCCCAGATAAAAAACGAGGGCGCCGGTAACTCAGAGGGAGCGTTCTTGTATACTGAGTTCAAGATCAGTCGAGGCCCTTTTATCTGGGAGGTGTAACTTTGAGCACGTCGTCCTTCGCATGGGAAGTTAAGCGAAGGCCCCGAGCCTGTACGATGTCAGGTACTCGTTAAAGACCATGTCCTCTAGTGTAATGAAAGTGCGCTCTGGTCTCAGGCGATATGACCTTGAAGTTAAAGCCCGAGCATGAGTCGTAATAACTATTTCCTATGAAATTTATTTTTCATTCTTTCTCTATAACTTTGATCGTATTTCACAACTGAGAACACATTAACGATTGGAAATTTAATAAAGGACATTTTTGGTTTGAACAAAAATTTTTTTAGAATTAACCTTTTTCGGGTAAATCAAGGAAACTTCAAAAAATTGTGTTCTAAAACGACATTTCACGCCGGCTGGCTTGAAATAATAAAATCTGTGAGAGGCCAGACTGTCTATTCAATAGTGAGATATTGATAATTACTTTTTAACTGTTCGCCCCTCCCCCCCTCGTTCATGTATGAATATCATTACTTAATAATACTGCCACTCTAAGCGCTAGTTCTAAGTTCTATGGACTCGCCTCTGATACTTACGGGTTTTACAACCCCCACTCGCCTCTCAACGTTCAACACCTTGGGATCTTGGTTCGTCTCTCCTCCCAGTGGGTGGATCTTGGATGTGACGAAGTTAGTCATATCTTACCTTGGTCCATGGCAGTGTAGCAGATCCAAAACATTTTATTCACTGTCCACAGTCCTCCAGGACACGACAATTAATGTGAAAACTTACATTTACTAAGCAGTTATTATCTATATTTTACAACCTGTGAAAAAATGTCTTTTGAAGAGTTTTGCTATGTGATTTAGACAAGTTTCATTGCACCTTTCAGAGTAGTGAAACGAAACAGAATGCTAAGTAACTAATATATCAAACAACGAAAAAAACAACTTTAAATGGAAAACGGCCATTAGTTTGTTAATGCACTCGATCCCTCAATTGTCCTTAAGTAGGAAGGAACATGTCCTGGTTGGAAGACGGGTATCTTAATCCTTCGGGTTCCTTGCAGCTTGTTAAATTTTCATTGGATGAAACACAGATGTGAGGATCTTATCGTCTAAAGACCTAGTCATGGGTGGTCCTCTTGTATTCTGATGTCAGTCCTGTCCAAACGTATTGTTTTGTCTTTCTGTCCTTAAGTTTATTTTAACTCCCCCCCAAAAAAACTAATTGCCTCGGCCGGGTTTTGAACCCGCGATCTTGAGCTCAGTAAGCAAGCACTCATACCAGTGACCTACCAGCGCCTTCCCTATCACCTTATTAACTCAATAATATCATTTAATAATAACAAACCAACAGATTCGTATAAGAAATTCTTGAGGGAGGCATACATTAACGAGAGACTTTTTTTTAACTCTTTAATCCATCCTTAAGATGTTTACATTGGACGATCTCAGATCCATTTGTCGATAGCAAAAACTGGATATTTTAGTCATGTTTTTTCACACAAGATTTTATAAACAGCTTTCGTGTCTTCAACAGATAAGGATCGAAAAAATTATTAATTAAAAATAAATTGAGCGTGATCAGATTATGTTGGGTCTTTCACTGTTTAATTTTGATTTATTCATAAATAATTGCATATTAAGCATAAAAATGTTTGCATAAAATTTAACATAATATAAAATATGTTTAAGAGAGAATTTATGAAACGTTAAAGACCATTCAGCCTGTAAGTAGTTAGTCATCTTGCATGCGAAAAGATATCTTGTTACATAGATAATACTACATTTACATGTTAAAAATGGAGAATTAAAGTAACTTAACAACAATAACGACAACAAGTCCGTTCACATAGTATTCAAAAAATATAAAGAAAAACGTGTGTTTAAAAAAAAAAAAATTGTCTATTTCACAAAACATATAATATTTTCGGAGTACTTTCGGTATTGCTCCCATCTTCGGCCACGATTTAAGTAATACTGTAGTATCAATGTTTGTTAAGTCGTCACTGAAGATGGTAGCAGTATCGAAAGTACTCTCGTATATTTTGTGAGACAATATTTTTGAGAGTGTATATCTCTGCATAAATGTTATGTATCATTAGAGAAGAATACGAAGTACCTATAGGTGAAGTTATGCAATCGGTCCGAAATTTGATGCTGAATTTTCACCGGAATCTCATGTTTTCAAACCCCAAATTCCAAAAATGAAAAAAAAAAAAAAAAAAACTATCAGTCTATGTTTTAGTATCTCTTATGAACACGATAGCTCTCAATAGAATGATTGTATCTACACGAAATTTTATTTGTGTATAGAAAACCCAACAATGACTACACCTATTGATATTCATCCAAATTGATTGAAGGGAAGGGGAGGTTAGGATGGGGCTTAACACAAAAACTGTAATAACACCCGTAATGTAATGAATATATCGAAACGAAATTTAGTCTAGATTCTGTAAGTCAACCATTAAATTTTAGCCAAAATGGTTGAACTGTACTAGAGGGAGAGAGAAAACGTAATTGATTATTTCTTGTTAGGGAAATACATTGCCGGAGAATAATCAACATTTTTTTGACATTTACTACTATTTTTATAACTTAAATATAGTCTTCTTCATGTCCCTTAAAAACAATATATATACGTCCAGGGCCGTATTTAGGCGTAGGCTATCTAGGCTGCAGCCTATGGGCCTGCACCGCAAAGGGGCCCGCACCATAAAGAAAAACTGATTGAAAATTTTAATGCTAAAAATCCTATATCAGTATTTACTGATTTTTGCATATAGACATAAATCTCAACTTTGTGTTCTTCTTTAAATAATAGTTGTTCATATTAGAGTTTTAGCTAGTTAATTTTTAAAGGTCTTCACTGCATGATCAGTCAGTTCTAACAAAAAAAATATACAGTAAAGCCAATAAAACAAAATATAAGTTTATACAGACTGCACACTCTTTACAAAACATTAATCCATTAACCATTAATCCAAAACATTAATAAATAAAGAAAGAGGGCGCCGGTAGCTCAGTGGTATGCGTGCTTGCCTTCTGAGCTTGTGATCGTGGGTTCGAAACCCGACCGAGGCCCTTAGTTTATTTTACCTTCCAGATAAGCATGCCGTCCTTCTGATGGGACGTTAAGCAATGGTCCCAGCCTGTACGATTTCAGATACTCGTTAATGACCCCCTACCCTAGGTGAATGAAAATTTAGGGTAGGCAAAATTTAGGACTCCCACAGTAGAGTCGGCCTCATGTCCACCAGTGACGAAAGAGCGCTCTGGTAATAGGCGATATGACCTCATAGTTAAAGCCCGGGCATGAGTCATATAGAAAAACATTTTAAAAAATATGTTTATTGGTACGTAACCTTAAATGAAAAATTTACAATATTTTAAACTATGAGACTTACGTTATTCATAGTTATTACCAGAAGGGATAATTCAAATATTAGGCTAGACTAGTTGTTCTTAGCTTACCTTAATGAGTGGATAGCTTAATGATTTTCTGGTCTTTCCATTTTTATTACCTCATCAATTCATTAATTTCTAAATACTGTATAGTAGAAAATTTGAAATGTTTCTTCTTAGGTTTTTAGTTAGAAAATTTCTCTAAAATCCCCCCCTCCTCCCCCTTTCCATTCATGCACAACAGTCATACTATCATATTTTCTTAATTCTACCTTAGTTTGCACTAACTGATAATTCATTTTAATTTCTTCCTTGGAAAGAAATTTTCTTACCGATTTTACTCTACTTTGGAAATTCTTTTTAACTGTTAAATCTGTCCTTTCACTTTCTAAGCTATTTCTAGAACTAATTTCCGAGACTATTTTGACTTCCTCTACTAAATTTTCTAAGTTTGTTTCTTTTTCTACTTCTACAGTTTGAACCTTTCTCTCTTTGCTCTTATCTTCAATATTTTCTACATTTTTTTGATCTTCTATATTCTCTATACTATTATCACATCTTTCGTTTACATTCAGATTCCTTTCGGAATTGCCTATGCTCCTACTTGAATTTTCCCTCACATTTTCTATGTCTTTTCTACTTTCGTTAATCATCCTACTTAATATTTGATTCTGTTCGTCAATCTTACTACTTAAATTTGTCTCTATGTTTCTTAATTTGTCCCCCATTTCCCTATTAAAATTCCCCATATCCCCTCTCAACTTTTCCATATTTTGAGACTGCTCTTTCCTTAAATTTTGAAATTGCTCCATCATCTTTTGATTCTGTTCCGCCATACTCCTCATCATAACTTCCATTAATGTATCCACCTTATCTGGTTTCTCTTCTATTTTCTCTCTCATCCCTACCTCTGTCTCTTTACTAACAATATCAATCTCCTGTACCTCCTCACTAGTACCCTCTTTGGTCTCCATAGCAACGGGTATTTCCCTATCTGTTTCTTCCGAAATCTCTACTTCGGACCCTTCGTCAGAACTAAATTCCTCCCCCTTGTTCTCTTCCTCTAATCTTTTTGCTTCCCCTCTCGTCAATGGCATGATTAAATATTAATACAAAAAAAATTAAATTTATAGAAATTGTGTTCAATATTATTATATATAAACTGATATTTCAAAAATTTCATACAATATTCCCCACTCTCTCAACGAAACTCATATCTCCTCATGGCCTTGTTTTTCCTGATTTTAAATAAATGCATCTTTTAGGCATATTTACTCTTTATTAAAAAAATGTTTCGGTGACTCTATGCGAGTTATTTATTGATCAAAGAATGCAAAATAAAAAAAAACAAGAAATTATCCTCACAAGGAGATGCCATAATGAAAGGTTTTTATAATGTATATTGACTTGTTGCCTTTCACAATAAATTAAAAAATGAATAAAATTTTGAATAATAAAAAAAATTTAAGTTAATCAAATCTAAAATTTCAAAAATAAAATAATCTACCATATGGTTGAGTGAAGCTCTTAAAAAAATGAAAAACATATGTTATAAATAACCCTGTAAAATTTTTAAACTACGTTACTTGCACCAATCCAAAAATCCAAAAGTCTCCCGGTGTGATTTTGAAAATTAAGATTATTAAATATTATGTCCCGATAATGATTGGCGCTTATCTCAAAGGTGTTGATTCGCAAGGCCTATGAGTTTTGAGATTTGAATTTCATTGAGAGAGATATGGGGAGTTAAAAGAAAATTAAAACATATTTACAAACAATATAACTTTAATAAAACTATTATGAATTTTGAAATTAAAAATGGCCATCTTAGAAATTATATGTACAAAAAAATGGATCATACCTTGGTGACGTCACACTTGAAACAGATAATTCTAATTAATTATATTTTACAAAAGAAATCGGAGTCCAGGCTCTCTCCACCTCATCTTAACTCTTCATTAGTCACTTTTACTCACTTTTAATTGTTTACTCACTATTTTTCACTCATTTCAAACAAAAAAACAGAGACTAGTCTCTCACAGGTCTCACTTCTACCAGAACTCAACACAGACTGACTAAACTGCCTCCGCACGGAATTATGGGTAGCAAATTCGAGTTTCTTTTTTCTGTTGTCTCTTGTTTTACTTCTAAATATTAATATTTTTTGGTGTTTTCTTTCCTTTCTTCCGTTTCTTCTCTTTTCTAAATTGTTATCTTAATTTTCTGTAACTTTTGTTTTTAATTTTGGCTTCTTCATTTCTCGAAAACAGTGTTTAAAGTTTGTGGTATACACTTTCGGATCACTTGTATTATTTCAGATGGGATCCGGCCTAGTTGATTCGATGTATTTTAGAACTGACCGTTTCTTCAAAATTTACTACTGGCTTTTCTTTCTGATGTGGGCAGTTTTTCTCTTCTTTTTCTTCTTTAATCTTTTCTTAATAATTAACTGTCTTTTCCTAAAAATTTTCACAACTTTCTACCGACTCGTTTTTTAATTATTGACCTTTTCTTAATTTTGCTTATAACTTCCTGAAATTTTCTTCATTTAGCTGTTTCATTTTGTTTCTGGGTGCTAAATTAATCCCTTCTGAAAATTTAGTTTCCTTTTGAAGTCGGTGGATCTTGTAATTATTATTTAAAATATTTGTTGATAACTGTAAGGTTAGGCCTACAGCCACCTTTTCTTCCTTTTGAAGTTATTCCTCCTTTCTTCTTAAACTTGTTTTGTTCTTCAGATTTCCATTTTCTTTTCTTCTTTCTTAATTTTCTTTCTTCTTTTACTTTGATTTCGTCTTCTAAATTCGGTTTAATAAAAAAAATATATCGTGGCTAATAAATCCGTTGCCTTGGCAACGGGCTTGTTTATATTACATTGCCTTCTCCTATTTTTTCTGGAACGAAAATTGTGTTTCTAGAATCACAATTTTTGTTCCAAAGGTTCCCTCTTCATCTGTTTTATCCTGGTCCTTTTTTCGCCTTCATCCACTCCTGTCGTCCTCCAATTGGTCGTCGTGAACCGGCACTTTTGGGTGTCTCTACGCTCACAAACCACCTCAACAAAAATTCATCTCGCACCTGTCACTTCACTTCATTCCCCACTGTCATTTACAACAAATTTACATTAAACAAAAAAAATTCTTTACACACTAATTATAAACTGAGCTCAGTCCTTTACAATTTGGACGAGCGGAAGACAAATAAAATTGTCTTTTAAATTTCATATATAAAAAAAATATTGAACATTTTATTACCTAAATGCAAACTTTACTGTAATAAATATCCTTTGGACATATGTCCCAAAACAAACCAAATTTATATTTAATTATAATATTGCCGCTTCACCACTTAATATCTTTTCTTACTTTCCATCTTTCTTTCTATCTTAATCTCAAAAAAAATTTATATTCTACTTCAAATCATAAATAAAAAAATAATAATTGGGTTGCTTTTCTAAATTCAGTTCCTCATTCCTCATCATCATTTTCTAAATATTTCTTCACATATCTTTGGTTCAAATAAAATTCAACTTCCTTAGTCAACTTCTCAAGTTACAAAATTCCCCCCTACAAAGTATAAATATTCCTTATCCCATTATTTCGACGTTACCTAGGCCTTCGCCCATTCCCTAACTCCTCCTATAGCTCAAAAAAAAAAAAATCTTCAACTTCCGAATCTCAAAAAAAATCCCTAATAACTTTTTATATCATCGTAGATTATTATTCTCATATATCGTCGCAGAAAATGTGGATCCTCCCTTCCTTGGGTAGGCTATCTCACAAAAAATAAATATCTAGCTATCTATTCTCTAATAGCTCCAACTTCCAAATAACTTCCTCAATATCTAAGTTTTCAGTAACGTCTTGTAAGTCTCAAAGAAAAAATTATCCCCATGTATGCTAATTATTTTTATTATTAATTATATTATATCCCCTTTTATCTCAAACAAAACATATCTAAATGAAACTATTTATAAAATTTTTTAATTCTTCCTGCGAATAATCCTATCCCTTCACTCTTTTTACCCAAAAAAAAAAACTAAAAAGAATACTTGCCAGCAAATCTACTAATCATCCACTTCCTACGGTCTTACATATATGTATAATAAAGATATATGTACTGATGTATGAAACCAATTTATGGGTCAATGCCAATGCATAAATAATAGTGGTATATGTAAAAAAAAATAAGCTGCACAAATCCGTTTATGAGAAAATGCATAAATAATAGTTGTATGTGTGTTAGATATTCTGCACAACATAAAAAAATGTATATATATATATTGTCTCCCCCCCTATTTCGCGATCATTCACTCTCAATTTCTTTCGTACCAGCATTCATTCCTCTAATCCTAAATTAACATTTCTACACTATATACAAATAAAATCATAAAAAAATGCAAAATAATACAAAATCCCCTCCTGTGTATTGTGTAAGTTGAGTAATGTAAAGTGATTTCGTTTCTTAATGTTGTGTTGTCCGTACGGTGTAACATAAATGTATCAAATAAATCATAAATCCCCGAAATAATGTATGTTTTATGTGTATTAGCTTTGTCTAAATGTTTCTGAGATGGCTAGGTTCGATTCCCATAGGATCAGCTAAAAATCCTTCTCTGGCCCCCAGTTGGACCGTTCCTTCCAGATACTGACCCCCAATGCCAAAGAGAGGAGGCAATCTGCACTCCCTCTCTCCGACACCAAGCGACAGCTCCGTCGGGAACCAGTCCTGTGACTCGACATACAGGAAGCGCGTCAAGCTTCGGAGAGACCGGGCTATTTCTCTGTCTACTGTTTCAGGCTGGGCAAGTGCAGACGCCAAATACTGCAAGAGACCTAATTGTCTCCGCTTGCTTATTGCAGGGGATCAATTAGTCTCCGCTTGCTTATTTACTACAAAAAAAAAAACGACTAATCTACTTCATTTATTCCTACTTCTTTCATTCTCGATTAATTTAAATAAATTCTACAAACAAAAAAAAAAATTCTAATACTAAGTCCATAATAAATCCTTAATTCAAATTATCTATTTAAAACTTGTAAATTCAAACTAATTTTTATCAATAATAATAAAAAAAAAAATTTTTTACTTAAATAAATTCACCTATATTGACGATTAATCCTTTCTATGGATCCGGTGTAAAAGTTCATGAACTGGGTTGTCTATTTCTTGCACTAGTTCTATCTGACTATCGATCCTGCTTGATCGATTCAACTCAACTGAATGAGCCCCCTTTTACGAACGTAACATCTGAGTTCACGTAAACAATTACGACTAGTTAATAAACAAACGAAAAAAATAATACTTCTTAAACCAATTTCAACATATTATATACTATCAACCTATTATTATACCATTTAACAATCAAAAGTATGTATAATTCAAATAAACTTCATTCATACGAAAATATGTATTCATTCATTCTTCTATCAATTGCAAATATCATTTATCCGTAGTTTCTGTATGTTTTCTGTCTAAAGTTTTTCTATAGTTTTAGTTTGTCTGTCCGTCAGTCTATAACTCATTCGAGTTTCAAAAATGGTTACTTACTTTAAGTTCGGCTGATACAATTATCATTGCAGAGCCTTCAACTGATTGCATATATTTTTTTCCTAATACCTCGCCGTATAATGTCTTCAAATATCTTCCCCCCTACACTAAATAAAATTTTGCGTAGTCTGTCTGTCAGTACTGCGTCATTTTTTTCATTTCCCCTTATTCTATAAATTTTCACTTCAGTTTTTCTGTATTGTATTCTAAAAATGTCTTCCACCTGGTAACTAGTCTCATGTAAATTCTTTCTTAAGTAATTTTTCCATTCATGCACAACAGTCATACTATCATATTTTCTTAATTCTACCTTAGTTTGCACTAACTGATAATTCATTTTAATTTCTCCCTTGGAAAGAAATTTTCTTACCGATTTTACTCTACTTTGGAAATTCTTTTTAACTGTTAAATCTGTCCTTTCACTTTCTAAGCTATTTCTAGAACTAATTTCCGAGACTATTTTGACTTCCTCTACTAAATTTTCTAAGTTTGTTTCTTTTTCTACTTCTACAGTTTGAACCTTTCTCTCTTTGCTCTTATCTTCAATATTTTCTACATTTTTTTGATCTTCTATATTCTCTATACTATTATCACATCTTTCGTTTACATTCAGATTCCTTTCGGAATTGCCTATGCTCCTACTTGAATTTTCCCTCACATTTTCTATGTCTTTTCTACTTTCGTTAATCATCCTACTTAATATTTGATTCTGTTCGTCAATCTTACTACTTAAATTTGTCTCTATGTTTCTTAATTTGTCCCCCATTTCCCTATTAAAATTCCCCATATCCCCTCTCAACTTTTCCATATTTTGAGACTGCTCTTTCCTTAAATTTTGAAATTGCTCCATCATCTTTTGATTCTGTTCCGCCATACTCCTCATCATAACTTCCATTAATGTATCCACCTTATCTGGTTTCTCTTCTATTTTCTCTCTCATCCCTACCTCTGTCTCTTTACTAACAATATCAATCTCCTGTACCTCCTCACTAGTACCCTCTTTGGTCTCCATAGCAACGGGTATTTCCCTATCTGTTTCTTCCGAAATCTCTACTTCGGACCCTTCGTCAGAACTAAATTCCTCCCCCTTGTTCTCTTCCTCTAATCTTTTTGCTTCCCCTCTCGTCAATGGCATGATTAAATATTAATACAAAAAAAATTAAATTTATAGAAATTGTGTTCAATATTATTATATATAAACTGATATTTCAAAAATTTCATACAATATTCCCCACTCTCTCAACGAAACTCATATCTCCTCATGGCCTTGTTTTTCCTGATTTTAAATAAATGCATCTTTTAGGCATATTTACTCTTTATTAAAAAAATGTTTCGGTGACTCTATGCGAGTTATTTATTGATCAAAGAATGCAAAATAAAAAAAAACAAGAAATTATCCTCACAAGGAGATGCCATAATGAAAGGTTTTTATAATGTATATTGACTTGTTGCCTTTCACAATAAATTAAAAAATGAATAAAATTTTGAATAATAAAAAAAATTTAAGTTAATCAAATCTAAAATTTCAAAAATAAAATAATCTACCATATGGTTGAGTGAAGCTCTTAAAAAAATGAAAAACATATGTTATAAATAACCCTGTAAAATTTTTAAACTACGTTACTTGCACCAATCCAAAAATCCAAAAGTCTCCCGGTGTGATTTTGAAAATTAAGATTATTAAATATTATGTCCCGATAATGATTGGCGCTTATCTCAAAGGTGTTGATTCGCAAGGCCTATGAGTTTTGAGATTTGAATTTCATTGAGAGAGATATGGGGAGTTAAAAGAAAATTAAAACATATTTACAAACAATATAACTTTAATAAAACTATTATGAATTTTGAAATTAAAAATGGCCATCTTAGAAATTATATGTACAAAAAAATGGATCATACCTTGGTGACGTCACACTTGAAACAGATAATTCTAATTAATTATATTTTACAAAAGAAATCGGAGTCCAGGCTCTCTCCACCTCATCTTAACTCTTCATTAGTCACTTTTACTCACTTTTAATTGTTTACTCACTATTTTTCACTCATTTCAAACAAAAAAACAGAGACTAGTCTCTCACAGGTCTCACTTCTACCAGAACTCAACACAGACTGACTAAACTGCCTCCGCACGGAATTATGGGTAGCAAATTCGAGTTTCTTTTTTCTGTTGTCTCTTGTTTTACTTCTAAATATTAATATTTTTTGGTGTTTTCTTTCCTTTCTTCCGTTTCTTCTCTTTTCTAAATTGTTATCTTAATTTTCTGTAACTTTTGTTTTTAATTTTGGCTTCTTCATTTCTCGAAAACAGTGTTTAAAGTTTGTGGTATACACTTTCGGATCACTTGTATTATTTCAGATGGGATCCGGCCTAGTTGATTCGATGTATTTTAGAACTGACCGTTTCTTCAAAATTTACTACTGGCTTTTCTTTCTGATGTGGGCAGTTTTTCTCTTCTTTTTCTTCTTTAATCTTTTCTTAATAATTAACTGTCTTTTCCTAAAAATTTTCACAACTTTCTACCGACTCGTTTTTTAATTATTGACCTTTTCTTAATTTTGCTTATAACTTCCTGAAATTTTCTTCATTTAGCTGTTTCATTTTGTTTCTGGGTGCTAAATTAATTCCTTCTGAAAATTTAGTTTCCTTTTGAAGTCGGTGGATCTTGTAATTATTATTTAAAATATTTGTTGATAACTGTAAGGTTAGGCCTACAGCCACCTTTTCTTCCTTTTGAAGTTATTCCTCCTTTCTTCTTAAACTTGTTTTGTTCTTCAGATTTCCATTTTCTTTTCTTCTTTCTTAATTTTCTTTCTTCTTTTACTTTGATTTCGTCTTCTAAATTCGGTTTAATAAAAAAAATATATCGTGGCTAATAAATCCGTTGCCTTGGCAACGGGCTTGTTTATATTACAGTAGACAACAATAACTTAGTGATAAAGGAGAAGTCAAGAGGCAGTTTATAACTTACATGTTTCTTAGCTAGGCGTGTAACTTAACCAATCACTGGAATGTTGTAGCAAAGAATTAAGTACCCAAGATAATATGAACATAAATATGAGACTAAATAGGAAATACATGAATTTTAATAGAATAGTATCCTATAAAAGGAACCGCTCAGATAGGAAAGCTACTCAACTACGTAGCTAAATTTTATATTTCATGCAACACCCTATCAATGAATAGTAGTGAATATTTTAAATATATTGTAGAATAGGAGGGCTAACTCTACAGCATAAACGGCGCCGGTAGCTCAGGGGTATGCGTGCTTGTTAACTGGGATCTGAGAGGTAAAATAAACTTGAGCACGCCGTCCTTCGGATGGTCCCGAGCCAGTACGATGTCAGGTATTCGTTGAAGACCCCGATCCATGGTGAGTTACAAATTTAGAGTAGGCAAAATTTAGAACTCCTATAGTAGAGTCGGGCTGATGTCCACCAGAGTGACAAAAGAGCGCTCACATGCAATAGGGTGCATTTGCTGCTGCTGCACTTTGCATTTTTACTGCGCGTGTAAAATCAGCTTTAAAAGTATAAAGTATAACATAAATGACGATTTTGAGCGAGGAAATGAAATGATCGAATTCATGTATAGTTAAATAAATGTAATATGACTTGTTTTGTACATGTACGTTTATGTAACAGCTGATTGCTGATTTAGAAATGAGAGGCACGGGAAATTTGAAGATCCTATTGGTAACTTGCAAGCAATTCATTTTTAATAAAAACAGTTTTTTTAGTTAATTTGACAGTAAATAAACATAAAAATAATAATACTAATAAATACAGTAGGTAGGTTTAGTTTTTCATAATAATAAATATGTTTTTATAATTCTTTCACTATATTTTAGGACGTTCTTTATCTTATTTCGATAACAAAGTAGGAAAAATATAAAAGAAAAATGAATAAAAATATAATAATTTCAAAACATAAACCATTAGAAATAAAGAAAAAAATAATAAATAATTAATAAACAATAACAATTTTAGTAAGTATCAAACAAAGTGTAATTCCATTAGACATAGGAGGATATCTGTGGTGGAACTCTACCAAGAGAATAAGAATGATGCTGCGAATGAAATAATGTTAATATATGAAATACGACATTTATATATTGTTTATTTTATTCAATTTGTACAGTGAGAAAAAAAAAATGTTTTATTAACTTGATTATTAAAGTTATTTTACACGAAACAGTTCAATTTGCGGATGTTCATGTTTTCTTGGAGGGACAAGGATTCTTGTACACCAAATTTGAATGTTTGTATTTTGTGACATTTTATTCTCTGTTCATGTTTTCTGTACATACTTGTCTTAGATATGTCCATGCGTACTGTGCAATTCGGAACATAGAATGGTATATACATGTTACTTTTTTTTTGTAGTTCAAATTATAACTTTATGTATGATTAGTTTATTTGTTTTGATAAAATATTAAACTTTTTAGGGAAGAAAATATAAAATAATAAAGGAAGACACGCTTACGTTTATTAATTTTGAACACTTCTTATCAACGATCAGATCTGACAAGAGCTGTCTCAGAGTTACCATGAGAAATAGTTTCATGCTTGATTAATGTTGTCTCAGCCGGGTAAGCATAGATATTTCCTCTCCATTGCCTGTGTCTGCTATCTGCCGGCATTCTAGCTATTTGCATTCCATCTCTTAAGATATATGTGACATAAGAAAACTGAAATGACATCCTGCTCATTCTACAACAATTAGTCCTGGAGATTTGTCTGTTAACCTTTCTATTCATTCTTCTTGTCTGTGTATTTAGTTTGTAAACTTTCTTAAGTGCTAATCACTAAATTGGTATTCTCAGTCAATGATCCTTGGTAAATCCTTTTTACCTCCTCAGCTTTACGAAGTTATATAATCAGTCAGAAATTGGATTTTTCCAGACTCTTGATTCCAAAAATTAAAAATAATCCAGAATTCTCTAAAGACGAAACCTACTGATTATTAGCCAAAGAGAAGGGGAGATTACATGAAATGAAAAGAAATTTTATTATTCTGGGACCGAAGTCCCCTAAGAATAAAATTGAGGGCGCCGGTAGCTCAGTGGTATGCGTGCTTGACTTCTGAGCTCAAGGTCGTCGGTTCGTAACCCGACCGAGGCCCTTAGTTTATTTTATCTGAGAGGTAAAATAAACTTAAGCACGCCGTTCTTCGGATGGGACGTTAAGCGATGGTCCCGAGTCTGTACGATGTCAGGTACTCGTTAAAGACCCCTACCCTAGATTTAGGGTAGGCAAAATTCAGGACTCCCACAGTAGAGTCGGACTCATGTCCACCAGAGTGACGAAAGAGCGGTAGTAGGCGATATGACCTCGTAGTTAAAGCCCGGGCATGAGTCATAAAACCTAACCTAACCCCAAGAATAAATTCAGACAGAGTTAAGAACAGGAAACAATGAAATATAGTATCAGTATGATGTACAAATAAATAAATAAATAAATAGATAAATAAACTAGTGCTATGTGGAGAAAAAGTAGACAATTATAGATATAGATAAACAAAATATCATCATGAAAAAACATAAAATTAACAGCTTAATTATTAAAGAAATAAAATAAAAGTATCTATATAAATAAATGAGAATATGTAAAAAAAAATAAAATAGATTAATAAAATCGACAGAGCATAATACTATGATGGGTGATTATAAAAGAGAAGGGAGGATGCCCGGACAAGGTTTGAAATAAAATTAATTTTAGACAGTAGGGGCTGGATAGAGAAGTGTGAGGAGAAAGAAGAAAAATAAAATAAGATAAAATTAAAAATAAATAAATGCTTAATAAAAATATATATATATATTTGTAAAATGAACAAAGAAGGAATAATGTTGATTATGATAAAATAATTTAGGAAATAAAAAAAATATATAATAAAAATAGAGAATAATAAAAAAAATAAGTAAATAATTTAAATGATTAAATAATGAGGTTGACGAATGTATTTGTATGTGGATTACATGGGAGACTTAATACAAAAAGTCTAATAACTGTCATTGAAACGAATTTATCGACACAAAAGAAAGAAAAGGGGGTAAATAAGATGCAAAAAAACTGCCGATCTGTTGAATGTACTGAGACTAAATTTACTAGAAAATTCATAATACTTAGCTCAAACGATCGATTGGTTTTGGAGAGAGAGTGAAAACTCATGTGATTAATTCGTGCTGGGGAAGTACATTGTCTATGATTCACTGAAGTCTTATTTTCATTTTGTATGACGAGACAACAAAATGGATGACTCTTTGACAAATAGATTACCGTTGACAGAGCAACATATACGATCAAGGGATGCGGGTAATTATCGCTAATGTACCTTCTAATTTCATTGAGTACTTCCCCAACACGAATTAATCAACTAAATTTTCGCTCTTCCTTCCAAACCTTAAGCTCTTTCTACATACACATATACAATTTTGTGTGGATATATTTATTCTATCCGGAATTATCGTGTCCGTCTATCTGTTTTTCTAACACACATAACGACTGATATGAGACTTTTTTTCCTGTGAAGTTTCAATATCGGACTTTTTACCGATGGTTTAACTATTCTTATACATTCTTGCTGGAGAAGTAGAAAGAAACAGATTTTCTTCATCGATTTGGAGGGCACATTAGTTAACAAAACCTATGGTGTCATATTTCTTGAAATAAGTTTATTTTGAATTTGTGGTTTTAGTGGACTTTTTAGGTTATGTTGGAATAGTGAACTTGAATATGAAAAAATTAAAAATAATCGTTATTCTGGGACAATGTCCCTTAAGAATAATAACATAACCATAACAAACAAACAGAGTAACAAGAATACAAGCATCAACCAATTGAGACAGAATAAAAATATAAGAAAAGAGGTCTCTAAGAATAAATATTAAATGTTAAAGAGAGGCAATGATTAAAACAATATAATAAACTAGTGAAAAGAAGGAGAGGCTTAACTCAAAAACTCTAATAACTGCCTTGTGAAAAGTTCATATGTAAATTCAAAATCCCTTAAGGACGTTGTTATTTTTCAGCGGATTTGGCCGAAAGAAAGGGGGTCCAGATGTGAGCTCAACTGAAAACCCCAAATAAACTGGCGATTTGAATTTATCGACACAAAATTTAGTATGAGGATTTAGGAATCCTTGTGTTCATAATTGGCGCAAAAAGTGTATTGATTAATGCGACAACTTTTTTTGGCATTTTAATGCATATATATTTCGCGTTGTACTTGGTGCTCCCATTTATTTGCTCATTGTTTTATCTCGAAAACACTGGTCACCAGATTTTCCACTCGAAATAGCTTCCAATTATCATTTTCGGTACAAAATAACTGACTTTCATTGTTTTGTCCATAAATTAATCACACCATCATTATCAAGAAAACTGAAGTATGGGCTGCAATTATTTCAAACAATTGGCCATCAATAACGGACAACGGATTAGTTAATAAATATTAAACAGTTGCCAAAAATTCAAATACATTGCATAAACTCATATTGCAATATATGTACATATTTTTGCTCTGCTATTTTACGTACGGTTTTTTTTACTACTTTATCAAGATTATACTTTTAAATCATGTTAATATTATCAAATGAAGTAGTGTCTTCTTCCCTTTTAAGGCCTGAGGCTAGATTTAACCCTTTCGAAAATATGCTATGAACTTATAAATATGTAGATACGTATTATATTTACACGTGACCCTAAGCAGTATATAATAACAACATGTTCTATGTCTGATGAGAACATGAAATATGTAATTCAATACATGACAGTTCCACCGTTTGTATGTTAATATTAATTATTATTATTCAGAACCACCAAAAAAAATAACCAATAGAACAATGATCGTCAAAAGAAAATAGTTTAAAATAAATAATTAATTAAAAATAAACAAAAAGGTCGTTGGTGAATCACCGGCAATGTACTTCTCCAGAACGAATTAATCAATTAACTTTCCGTTCCCCCGCTGTTTGTGCTAATATTCAACAGTTGACTTATATAGGGGCTCTTAAATCTTCATACTAAATTTTGTGTCGATAAATTCATTACATCGGCAGTAATTAGGGTTATTAAATTGAGCTTCCTCCCCTCAACCCCCATCCCTTAGCCGATTTCGCTGAATATTGGCAGGTTATGACCTCTTTGGGTTTTGACAAATTTGAGGACACCATGGCGATTGAAAATTTAATTAGAAATAATTTTGGTATAAACTAATTTTCCTATAGGAGTACCTAACCGTTTTCAGGTGAATCAAGCAAACGTCTAAAACAATCGGTTTCAAAACGACATTTCAGAACTGTTTTCGGCATGTATCTCGCAAACCAGGCGACCTGCAAAAAATCGTACTTCATATATCAGATCATCCCATAAGTAATGTCTTATAGAAATAAAAGATTGTTGTCTTCCCACTGTTTTATTTTACACCAGAACCGGTTTTCGACGCAATAGCGTCATCATCAGTGGTTCATCTCACCCACACAGCACAGCGGTTAGAAGACAACTGGCGACTGTGGGGGTGGGATAAACCATTGACGATGACACTGTTGCGTCGAAAACCGGTTCTGGTGTAAAATAAAACAGTGGGAAGACAACATCTTTTATTTCTATTAGAAATCTCGTCCCACAACCTCTTACTATTTATATTATATGATAAGTAATGTCGTTTTTTTTAATTCTCGGATAAAAAGTAATAAAAAACTTACTGTTCATTTTTATTCAATGATTTTCCACCATTTTCAACAACACTTTTCCATATTATATCTAAATTTTCAATTCCCTATTTTACAAAACTTTACATTTTGATCCGTAAAATAAAACGACTGCTCTTTTTACCTCTCCCGATGAATTCATCCACTGGCCAATTAGGTAGTCCCGGAAATTCTGGAACAGGTGGGATATCTGAAGGGGAATACCGCGACTGTCTTATAATGTGCCAACAGCGATGGTGTAGTTTTTTTAGAATTTCAGCAGTGTGAGGTCTGGCATTGTCCTGGCGTCATGGTCATTTTTTCTTCCAATGCTAACATCAAACTGTCAAGTTGTTCGCAGTAGACCTCTTTCTTGATTGGTTTCAACAATTATAATGGATTATTCCTTCCATATCTCACCAATCATCATCCGTGGATGAAGGCCTCTCTTTGCATTTTTGACAGAAGGAATAGTTAAAGAACACATGTATTATAGATACTGATGATGAGAGTGGTTCCAGAAACGTTTGTAATTGATACTTTTTGAGAAGGAAAATAAATGGGAGAATGTAGTTGTAAATAATATATTATTAAAATTTTTTTTTTTTAAACCGACATTACTTTTGGGATGACCTGTTAAAATATGCACTCCATTTTTCTTTACAGCGTTTATTAGAAAATAGTTTTGATAAGGTCGTTGTTTACGCACAACATTCGTAAACATGGCACTTTCTGACTGAACTGTATTCGATGGGTGCTAGTTCATTAAGAAGCTAACTTAAAATGATGAAAACTGCGTTTCTTCTAATATTTCTTAAACACTATTATGTACTTACGGATAGGTGTAACTCTTGATAGTGGATATAGCCGCATCTATACATAATAATAAGACTGATATGAAATTAATATATAGTGCCTGGCCACGTTTATATTAAATAGAACAGGGTTTGACTACTCGTTTGTCCATAAGCAAACGTTTCCCACAATGGAAACTAAATAAGATAAGAGAAGTACCTCATGTACTTTCACACACACTGAGTAACCAATAACTTCATACAACACGGCTTGTAAGATCGTACTTCTGTCACAAGAGCTATCTGGGCACTGGTTCGAGACTCGCACAATAGTTGCACAAAAACTTGAGTCGAACCACACGAGCTGACTTTGGAAGTCGAACTTTACACACACATAAGCGGGCTACTACGGCCGAACTGAACTCAGGACCTATTTCGTCCAGAGAGTGGGGTTAGGATTCACGTCCGCTAAACCCTACTGACCACAACAATGTAGGCCCGAACAGTCGTAAATATAAGCAGTATCTTGAAAATGGCTTAAATTGAAGGATGCGTGATTTCTTAAACACAAAGTGATTTGTGGTTGGTATTATAAGTCCTGTTATGACCACATCACGTATATTTTAACCCGGAGTTATAACTTGAAAATTCTGAATAGAAGGCTGCCTATCTGTTATCCCAGTTATAATAAATGAAAAGGGGAAGTAACTGATCCTCGGATCAACTATATATTTTCTTACTCCTTATAAAGTGCTCTTTATAGAGGGGAGCTATTAGCGTCAACCATGCTGACCGTTTGTCTGCCCGCATAATGCAACCTTCTAATTTATATCTTGTTATAATAACCAGTCTTGCGGAGATTTGTTTGCGAAAAAGAGTACAGAAACACTGGAATGAACCACCTGGCATTGGGTCAACCGTCAAGGGAACGAACACTAGGGAAAAAACCTTTGAGAGAAATTAACCTAATGACCTCGGTCTTGTTCTTAACCCCTCGGTCATGAACACTATAGACCTCTGGACTACTGGCGCTCCTTTTTACTTTCCAGCTATAATAATAATGTTATTAATAATAATAATTTTATTTCCGTTAAACCAATACATAGTAATAGGATAACAAAAGAATTTATATATTATGATACCTTATAAATTAGATGTATAACTGCTTGAGTCTAATACACGTATGATTAGTAGTAATAAAACTATTAAAAAACGTAAAAATAAATTAATAAAAACTGAATAAATAAATACTTAAGAATATATGAGTACAAAAAATATTAATATTAATACATAGATACATTTATAATGAGTAAATACATTTTTCAATTTAATAAAAAATAAGATAACTAAGTATTACAGTGTAACAATAATAAATATTTATAAAGTATAGGGGAAGTTACGTAATCAAACAGAAAATTGTTTTCGAGTTTTCACCGAAATTTCATGTTTTTCCGACCACTTATAATAAAAATTAAAAAAAAAAATTGCTGTCTGTATGTGTGTGTTTGTGAACACGATAACTCCTGATAGAATGAATGTATCGAAACGAAATCTTATATGTGTAATCAAAACCGAAAGAGAAGGTGGGGGAGGGGGGTGGCTTAACACAAAAACACTATTTACTAAATATTCAAAACCCCATAAGGACAATTATTGTTGATGAAAGGGGGGGACTCAACTCAAAACCGCAATAACGCCCATTTTATGAATTTATAGTGACAAAATTTAGAATGAGTTTTTTTTTTTTGCAATAAACCCTGAAACAAACAAGTAACTTACGACAACGTTTAAACCTGTTTTTCGGGAACTTCTAACAGTTTCTTCAGTAAACTTCTCCGTAAAGCAATTTTCACCTACGGTTTCACCTACCATAATCTAGAGCGCTTTGCCATAGCCAATTTTATATTGAGAGAGAGAGATAAGAGTAGAAACGAGAGAGATTTGGACGATAGACGCCTTGCAGTATTGCATATTGCAACAAGTGCATTGGTGGTTGGCAGATAGCGACCCAAGATGGAGAACAGGTCAGAGAGGCCCCGGAGTCTGATGGAGAGTCTCCTGATCGCCAAGATGGAGCGAGCTCGCCTGGGGCCAGGCACACTGGTGAGGAGCGACTCTGCTGACTCCTCCTCGTCCCTAGCCTCCGCCTCCTCTGTCGGCTCAGAGGTGTGTCGCTGTGATGACTGTCTCCTGGGTATCGCCGACCGCTATCTCGCTCAGCCCGACAGAAAGAAGGTCAGTTATCTACTCAAAGTTAGTTTTAGCAATAATCTAGTAAGTTGCACTAGAAATACGCTTATTCCAAAGTCTATCGACGGGGACCACGCATAAAGTAAATGGTAGTATGCCTCATTTTGAGAATGGGGAGGGGGAGAGAAAATGGGTATAAGAAAGTCCTGTAATGCCCACATCACATTATGAAACTAATTTGTTTTTAGACATTTATCTTATTTACGCGAAAACGGTTAATCCTATCGAAAAATTGATTCTTACCAAAAATGTTCCTTATTACATTTTCAGCTGATGGTTTGAGGGGGAATGATCTGTACAAAAATGGTTGATATACGAAAGCCCTATTATTTAATTTGGTTTTTTGAGTCTCAATTCTACTATCGATAAAAAAATCGGGACTAGAGAGTATTTGATTAATTCATAAATACATAATAGTAATATAATATTTAAATAATTGACTAATAATAAGTTACATAATAGTTTATTGCTTTATATTTTTAACTTTACCACCAATTAAATTGTTAATGAGTTAATTTCCTTATTATTGAACGGTGAAGTGTATTATTTATATAATACCTGATTATAGTCTTATTCAGCTTCTACATAATTGTCAAATTATTCTGTTGTAAAACGATGTCAAAATTGAAAAATTATAGTTATTTTTCAATTTTGATATCAATTTTCTTTTAGGATACCAATTTGATATTATCATTCCACTGTTTACAATATCTCTATTATACTATATTAAATTAATTATTAATTTTATTTAGTCGAAACTTCCATTATATTAACATAATTTCTGAGCATTACTTAATATTTACATAAAGTAACACTAATGTAAATAGGCTGTTACAGATAACTGCAGTTCTTTATTTCCTTATTATGTAAATAGTTGTATAATATTTCGATAATTTCCTTTTTCTTATATTTTGTTTTATTATATATATATTTTTTTAATCGCCAACTTTTACTGAAATTTTTTTTTTGGGTTGTTAGAGGCCGCGGGGGGTGGAGGGGGATTTTTTTATTTTTTATTCTGCAATATTCGGGCGGCTCCAATTAGCGAACATTTTCCGCTATATTTTTTTAACACAAATTATGAATGTTACTTATTCTATTTTTTATGAACTTATTGTTTTCTCGAGGTTCACTAGATTACTATCAATAAAATATTTATAAATTGGCTAAATGTGTTGTCACAAGACACTGCAGAAATAAACCTTGTTTGCTAAGAAATGCAATATTATTTACTTCACATGATGTGTTTAAAAAAAAATGTATTCGCAATTAATTCATTTATTTTTGCAATGTAAGTCAATTCTACCTTCAGTTTGTTTAGCTTAATTAATTTTCTAGTAGATTATCACTTCATGGAGGTTGAATGCATTTTCTATTTGCAGTTTGATGTCATTTAAACTCTTATTTTCAATGTAAATAATTATTTTTAATGTAGTTAAACTTGTTTGGTTCATATCAGAGCACTCGACATTTTAAAAGCAATATTCCTATAACATTCATGTTTCAAAAAATAGAAAAATATTTTTAAAATATCAGAAATTACACAACCTGGCTCTGATTAACGAATCACTTGCTTGATTTTACTGCTCCAATGACATTGGATTTCCCAAATTTTAATCAGCTTAGAAAAGGGAAATGTACTGTATTATACAGAATGACCCAGCTGTGCCATTAACAAAAAGTTTACATGTAGGTCTGCATTTCCTTCGATTGAAGGAGTAGAATAATAAACGGTTTGACTAGATGGCTTTCTTCTGCATTCATTGGTATTGAAGGAGTAAATAATTGTATTTTGGTTTGCCTGATACATGTATTGCAGGAGTTAATAGGAAATATTTGAGAAATTTATTTTATTATATTTGAGCATCACTCCCATAGACACAACCATCAAACATTTATACCAACGCTTCTACCAAAAATTTAGAAACACAACAGGCGGAAGTTTCCAAAATTTTAAATCCAAATTTACTCCACAATCCCCCAAGAAGATTAAAGAGAATTAGGCATAGAGATCTCCTGTTATGAAGTGAGAGTTCACCGTTGGGTGTTTTTCCTCTCTCAAGCCTTTCACGTTATTTTTATTATTTCTTTATTATTATTATTATTTTTATTTTTTATTTATTTTTCTTATGTATGCTATATGTCAGCCCAGCCATTGTTTATCCATTTTTTTGCTTAGCTGTGACTTTATATAAAAATTTAGATCTAAAATTATGTGCACTTCTGTTTTATTATGTAAATATATAATATAATGTTGAATCCGCCGACTCACACAAGTAACTGATGGTTACTTGTGTGAGTCGGCGGATTCAATTTTTAAATTTCATTTTTTATTTTTTTTAAACCCAGATATGGAAAAGAGAAATGTTAAAAAAATAGTGACAAAAAAAAAATTATATCCGATAACCTTTTAGTTGCGAACAATCTATCATCATATTTTTAACCGATTTGGGGTTCCACCACATGCTTTTATAGACTTTTAATTTTTTACTGCATTTTGGGTTTATTTGATTGTTTTTAAGGTTTGTTTATTTTTTATGAATTTATTAGTTGGTAATATTTGTTGGTACTTTAATGAGCAGTGTCATTGCCATGTTATTACCAACAATTATGCTATATTTTCAGGCTAATAAAGAACCTTTCCATATTACCATTTTCACTGCTACCTTCCAGTTTTAATGACCTGTAATAAAACAAATTCATTTTATGTTTTTGTAAACCATCACATCGGTGATAATTTTGTAGTTACAAATCAATGACAGGATTCTCATGCTCACATGCACTCGTTTTAAAAATTCATTCTAGAAGCAAAATTATAACTTTGTGATTAGTTTTTATTAAAAACTATATAAAAAATAATGATAACACGTAGAGTTATAAATAATATTTGGATAAGTAGTTACGTTTATATAAGGAATAAAAACTATAAATTTAGTAAATAATAAATATAATGGAAAATAAAGTAAAAAATGTAAGATTTGTGACAATGCTCCTAAATGATGAGGCAGGCTAGTTCCTTATATCGTCGCTAGATGGCATATAACTTTCTTCATGAAATGGATATTTCTTTCTTCCCCAGATATACGAAGTATAGGGGAAGTTATGTAATCGGTCATGAATTCATTGTGGAATTTTAATGTATTCCGACCTCTGAATGCCAAATATGAAAAAAAATGTCTGTCTGTCCACGTGTGTGTCTGTGAACACAGTAACTCCCGATAGAATGTACGTATCATCACGAAATTTTATATGTGAATCCTCTAACGACGACAAATATTATTTTTCAGCTAAATCGACCAAAGGAACGGGGGATTAGGGGGAGACCTAACTCCAATAACTGCCATTAAATTGAATATATCGACAATAAATTTTATACGTGTGACCAAATCCCCATAAGGACAACACCTACTCATTTTTAGCCAAATCGGCCAAAACGCTTAAGGATTAAGGGAGAGACTTTACTCAAAAACTACAATAACTGCCGTTGTATTGAATATATCAACATAAAATTTCATATGTGAAATTAAAACCTCATAAGGACGACTCTTATTAATTTTCAGAGCAAGCGGCAGAAGAGAAGGGGGAAATAAAAGGAAATTTATGAATTTATCGACACAAAATGTAGTATGAGGATTTAGGAGCCCCTATATGACCCAACTGTTGAATATTAGCGCTAACGGTCGTTTGGTTTTGTTGGGGGAAGAAAAGATAATTGTTTAATTCTTCCTGGGGAGGTCCGCTGATGGAATTGGAATCTAGCTGAGAAATATCCTTTCGTGTCTAGAATCTTATCCTTCTTAATCTTAGTTCATCATTTTCTTCCTGGAGAATGTGTTCGGGAAGGACTTGGAATCTAGCTGAGAAATATCCGTTCGTGTCAATATTATCATATTCAATCACGTTTTTTTCCACGCATTTTTCTTTTCTTGTGATATGGAAAAGTCGTTATTTTTTGATTTATCTGACAATCACTCTTTCATTATTCTGCGATATGTCTTTTAATTGCAATTGTATGCATTTTAAGTTGAGTTCTTGCCGAGGGCTCTCATTGTTCGTTCAAAGTAGTTTCCTGTCATCTATTTTATGATTGTTAAATTTCACATCGACTAGAAAATATTTCAGTTAAGGCGCAACATCGTTGATGGAGCCTCGAAAAATCGAAACAATTGGAATATCTTCCCAGTTTTTTTTCAGATATTGGTCGTTGTGAAAGAGAGACATTTCCAAATCGATTTAGAAGAGAGACGATCAAAGTAAGACAACTACAAATAAATTGTTGGTCAGATTGATAATTGGAAAAGTTGTGCACAAGATGGATGCCATCCAAGGATGTGGCTGCTGGCTTCAGGGACGATGCTTTATGAAAACTAATGGTTTCAAGTTATGTGGAGAGATGAGTCGATCTGGGAACTGACCATTACTTGTGGAGCTATCCGCTGATCTGATTGAGACAAATGGTTCACTTTCAACATCAATCTGACCATCACTTTCTTATTTGCCAGATAGTATTTTTATTTATAGATATTTTGAGCAACTTGCTTCAACGGAAAATACCATAGGATTTTCTGCAGAAAGCAGACAAAAACGTCATCGGTGACGTCACTGGCAATGTACTTCCCCAGCACAAATTATCTAATTTTTTGTTCTTTCTGTAACATCGATCGACCGGTGTAGTTAAGTATCGATAGTTGACTTACATAGGGTCTACTGAATCCCCATACTAAATTTTATGGCAAAATATTCATTCCATCGGGAGTTATTAGGATTTTCAAATTGAGATTCCCCTCCCTTCGGCCGATTTCGCGGAAAAATGATATGTGTCGTCCTTTTGAATTTACATATGAAATCATGTCGAGGCCCTTAGGTTTTCATCTTGGAGGCAAAGAAACCTTGAGCACGCTATCCTTCGGATGTTAATCAACGGTCTCCAGCCTGTACAATATCAGGTACTCGTTCGAGATCCGTATCCTCAGTAAATAAAACTAATTAAGCAAAATTTAAGACTCCCAGAGTAGAGTCGGGCTCATGTCCACCAGAGCGACTTCCACATCTGAAGAAATCTGTTAATTTTCATTTGGACTCAATTCGAGCTCTAAAGTATTCCATCTTAGCGAATGGAACTTTGTTAATTTTTTTGATATCTCCATTTTCTCTCTGATCTTTAGGAACCAATGTTTATTACCTGCATTTTCATAAGATATACTGAAAATTCAAAGAAGATTGAGATTTTTTTGCGTACAAAACCTTTAAGGTTAATTTTTTAAAGGTGATGATAATTCGAGACATTCTTCAGCTCAAACTGGAATCGCCTTGAAATTTCATGAGGAAGAAGACAACTTCAGGAGAATTCCTGGAGAAAATGAACCGCCAAAACTTCCAGGGAAGCCTGAGAAACACAGAACTATTAATACTTTCGAAAATCCGAAATACTTCTCCTTGCTTGGGCCGTTAAAACACGAAAGAGGGCAGCTAATGAGACCCTCATTCTGTAGTTCCTATCATTAACTTCATCAACTCAATCAGCTCTTTCCAAGAGGTACCTCAACGTATGAGTCTAAATACTTTTGTTAGAATATTTGCACCTCAGATTCTTTGGGGTTTCTAGTAATGGGAGATCTCAGTTAAGCAAAGGCCGAGACTTGTCTTGTTACATGATCATTACCCAGATCCTGCAAAGATCCCAAGAGCTTTTCTCAGGTTTATATGGTTCCGCATTTCTTTGACATTACTGATTCTGCTGTCAATCTGACTAGGATGGGATGTCAGTAGAGAGTGTTCAGTCCAATTGGTACGCCTGGAGATATTCAAAGACTCCAACAAGCTGAACTCCCACCTGTTAGCTGAATGAGAAGGATTTGTGAACATGAACCCTCTCCTGTTAGTTGCAGTCTAACAGACAAGATAGGACAACTAACGAGACACCCTCACTTACTCACTGCACCACCTTCACCTATCATTATCTTCATCAGCTACACTAGCTCTGTCTGGGAAGTGTTTC